>OU898278.1:58108686-59308686 GCA_918026665.1 Diabrotica balteata
TTTCCTATACATCACCGGCTTCAAAAATGCGTTTATAGAGGGAACTTTACATTGAAAATTTATCTGTTTTGGAGTATTTTATTATGCGCATAAAAATTTTCTATTTAAATTACGTACGAGATAAACTTTTTCCGCTCATTGTGAAGAGGGTAGAGATTTTTCCACGAAAACTGTCGATCAAAGTGAGTGAGGTAAACACTTGACAAAACAAAAATTCATCAACTGGGGATTTTTTGTGTAGTATACATGTATTTCGCTTGTGAAAAAATATAATGGAACTGTCGGCTTGCTGTTCAAAAATGTATTATCGCTCTTTAAAAATTTGGATAATAATTTAGATAAAAATAAGTTGGAAGCAACACAAAAATAATTTAAATTCTGGTAATATTTGGTATTATGGCATAGGCATATGCAATTGGTTTGTTAATAGGATGAATTACTAATTTAAATTTGTTCAGATTGTATTGGCATTATATATGGGCTAACTTTTAGTGTATTGTAGTGAGTTTCAATAAAACAAGCAGTTCTAATTTATATAAATATATTTATTTATAAGTTTTCAGCACGATAATATATTATCAACTAACTTAGCTAATATCAGCGCTACTTATATATACAAGTTATTATGTACTAGAATATTCTGGAATAATCCACCTCTATTCGCTTGCATTAGCGCTTCAATATCCATCCCGGTCGATATCGAAGGGAAGGTTCCCGAACACAATTTATCGTCTTCTCGAGATGCAACTGATATATGCGCTACATCGAGATAAACATGTTCGGTACACTGCTTCTCTCTTAGATCTGAGCGTCCTAATCAGCAACTCTATATGTAGACCCAGGATGGCAAAATATACAGAACTTTCTGGTACCTCCGGATAAGCCAACCGCACTATACGAGCAACATCTGCTTCAAACTCTTGCAAATTTTCGCTTGTTCGTTGAATTCTACATCTTAGTTGCGCTTTGTAGATTTGCTGTAGATGGGCATCTTTGTTATGTTTGTCTAGTCGATTAAACAAGGTCTGGTAACATTTTTCTTGACTCTTAAACATCAATCTTAGGATATCCGCAGCATCACCTTATAGCAGAAGTCAAGGAAACAGTCTTTTCGTGTTAGTCAAATGATTAGATGTCGCAATAGCTTCAAATTGTCTATGATATATTGATCAAGAAAACTTTTCATCAAATGGTGGCAATTTCAACCTCATATGATGTGTCGTTTCGTCTCTAAGTGATTTTTCGTTCACTATAGGATCTAAAACTACTACATTAACTGGTGGTAGCACTTTTCTATTGGTTATTATGGTATTTAATTGTTTTATTGTCTCTTCTACGTCTTCTATCTTGTCGTTTACATTTTTCTGTATCTTATTAATTGTTCTAATTTATCATCATTTTTCTAAAAGTTTCCTCGATCATTTGAGAAACATTTTTAAATTTTTCGTCGTTTTGTCTAGCTGCTTCTTTAACAATTTGAAACGTTTCATCGAATCTTTGAGAAACAATTTTCGAATTTTCCATCAATTATTTTTGTTAAAACTGCTTCTTCTGCTGATTAAAACTGGAAAGTCTCTGGGTCATCTCCATTCTTGTTAAAAACATTCTTCAGTCGTTCTTGGAAGATCTTTTTGGCCACGCCGCAATCTTCATCACGTTCTTCTAGTTGCTCACGCAACTGTTTTACTGAAAGTTCTGCAAGACGCATCTTTAGTCAGGCCATCGAACAAAAAGACAACAGAGGGAATCTAATCGTTATGAAAAGGAGACCAAAAAAGTGGCCTCTGATAGCGGACATATCCGGAAATGCGAATGCGCCAAATTTAATTTTTTTCCGACACTTATTAACAGTAGCTATAAAATAGTTTTCAGAATGTGTCTAAGCCGAGAAAGTTTTAATTAAATATTAACAATAACAGTCTAAAATGTGAAACAATTGTTAAAAAACTTCAATGTAAATAAGATTTCATGTGACAGTTGGGACAAATAATAACATAACCCAACTAAATTTGAATTCTTAAACAAAGAAAGGCTCTCTTTCCTTGTTTAATTTGGCCTCTCAAGATGGCACTTCTTGTCTAACAATATTTGAATGTTGAATTTATTTTTAAATAAACCACTTATCCTCACACGATGTCACCAACTGTAGCGTGTTAAAATAAAACGAGCGGTTCTAATTTATATACATATACTTATTTGTACGTCTTAATCTTTTATAGTTTCACCGTGTTTAAGTCACTTATACACGGTGAAACTATAAAAGATGAATAAGTTAAGAATAATGTGAGATTACAAATTAAGGGATTAATCTGTGATTGAACACCTAGTGTATGAACTTCTGGCTAATCAATGATGATTGACCATATTCCTGATTGTACCATTTATTATTAAAATATATGAAAACATCAATTAAATAAAAAGACGTGTTTACCATTTTATTGCTGCGTGACAATAGAGAGAAATTACAATATGACAGCCGTTACATCAATCATAACAGGCTACCAACTCATAAGTACCTAAACTTAACAAAATAAAATTTATGTCTTAACACCAAGCGAACTGCAATTGTAACGAAAGACACTCACTTTTCTGTGGTTCTTTGTTCAGATATTTATAAAAATCAACACTATTGTTTGCAACATTGTATCAACTATAATTTATTGTTATATAGTGCCTAGGTGTTTGTTTGCAAAATTTAGGTTAACTATACGAGAGAAAACAAAATTAACAGAAAGTATGTTGATATTTCTACAATATTTATACTGTTACAACTTTTTTACCGGGTAAATTTACGTCGTCAGTTTTCCTTATCAATCGCTTTGGCGGGAGGAATTGTATCAAGTATAGCATAATCTTTGTTGGAGGAAAGGAAAGTTTCATAAATCGTTGTTCGTAAAAGAAAACATATTTTGGTCTTATAGTACTAGTGTACATATATACTAGTTTCGCAATAAAAACCATATCCGGCTGATCTAGTAAATAATAAATTGTGTAAAATAAGTACACTTACTTCATTGTTAATGCTTGAGTAAGATTTTTTCTAAGGAAGAACTGATAGTTGCTTAACTTTTTTACAATATTGTAAAGAAAAAGAATCATTTACAAAAAAAATGTGTAAATGCTTATGCTAGTAATGTATTTTTCACTAATGGCGGATTTGTCCAACATATTATGGGGCATTATTACTTTGAGTAAAGGTAGTATCGCTGTAAATCCTGTTTTTATACAGATTTAAAAATTAAAGTGTTAAATCACGCCATTTACGCTACATTGCGTTGGTTCGGACACGGAGGAATCTGCGGGTGCAAATCTGTTCTAGACGTTTATACAGTTCATCCACTAAAACCACGCCTGGCTATAACACTTATGATTTTCTTGTGGCAGCAAGATTTATTAACTTAACTTTGGACATAAATTAGATACAGCCTATGTTACCTTTTCCTTTGTGTCTTGCTAGCTACCAAGTACCATTATCTTGTATGTTCGACTCTCATTGTTTTAATGAAGAGAAGAGCGCCCACTTTGCACACTAATACCGCCTATTTAAGACCTACTATTTAATAATTAGTATTACTCAGTTTAGGTTGGGTTAAGTCTACTATAAGTAGTCGCTTAACCAACCTTCCACTCAACCTCAGAGGTCTATTGATACTTAGGTTAAAGCTGTCCTTTCAGCCCAGCCTTTTTTACAAAGTCCAATATGGCCTATGTTGGCACTTCTACGAAGACGTGGGCCTCGTGTTTATAATGCTGAAATATATTGAACAGGTTTATCTTGCACAGGTTTGTTTTCAGCTTGGCAAAATTACACTTCACATTGTCAGTTTGATTTTATTCAAATGCCCCTTAAGCCGACAGTCTGGTATTATGAGACGCTAAATAATGAGAGACTGAAATCTTTTCCACAAAGAAATACCCCAAGAGTAAAGTGGATTAACCAACGGTAGAGGTACTCGAGAACATATTCCGGACATTAGACAACTAACAGAAAAATCTAGGGAATTCAATATCCCACTATAAATTTATTTTATATTGTTACATTGTTTAACATTGTTTTGTTTTAACATTGTTTATTGTTATATTGTGATTGTTACAAAGCGTTTAACTAAGTTAAACGGCAACACTTATGACACATAACTGAACTATACGAACACACTACTGGAACAGTTAAAGTGCTACATCCTCTCAAATAAATTTGTAACCATTAAACAAGGACTCAAATTTCACGCACTTTAAAAATTAGTTAATATTTTCAAAACTGATATACGGATGTAAATCTTAGATCTTACGACAAGCCGAAAGCAGAAAAATAGATGCCACTAGAATGTTGTATTGGAGAAGAATGTTACGAATTCCATGGACCGACCACAGGACGAATAATTCAATTCTAAATAAGCTTAAACTCAGCAAACGGCCATCTCCAACAATTAAAATACTTGTGACATGTTAAAAGAGCAGACATATAAAACATGGAAAGACTTATTATCTAAGGAAAGGTAGAAGGCCGAAGATCACCAATAGCATGAATCATTCAAATTACAGAAATATTCAAAGGATTGCCTCAAAAAGGCACTACCTCTGGAGGGTGAGAATTAAAGGGAGATAATGTATTTTTAATCAATGACTTACATTAAAGTAAAAATTTTTATAACCTTTCTATGCCTTTGTTTCGTGCGGTCTTTTTGTTCATCCAGGTGTTTTTTAATTGCAAGAAATTCAAGAAACTAATAATTCTAAAGTATTCACTACCTTCCCTTGCTCAACCATTTCTATTCCTCTCCGTTGTCCCATTCTCCATTTTTAGGCCCCTCTTACTCAAGGCTTGTCTACTTCGTTCCTCCAGGATCTTCGGGCTTGTCCTCTTTTCCTTCTTTTTATGGGGCCTCATTCGATTATTCTCTTTATCCATCTGCTGTTGCTATTCTTTTTACATGTCCATACCACTTTAGTCTTTATTGTTCTACATATGTTAGTATTTCTGTTCCTATTAATGTTCTTTGCTTTATTTCGTCATTACTTCTCCTATCCATTCTTGTTACTCTGCAGCATCTTCGCAGGCATTCCATTTCTGTTGCTACTATTTTACTGCTGTTTTTCTTCTTTATTCAATTTTCAGCCCCATGTCATAATACTTCGCACTAAGATCTGTGTTTTTGTCTTTATTCCATTAGGTGTCTATCCCACCAGAGTGAATTAAGTTGTCGGATTTCTGTTCTTGTTTGTCCTAATATTTGCTTAATTTCTTTCTTTGTTGTTAACTTTTTCGTGATCATAAACTCAAAGTATTTGGATTTATCCCTTTCCTTAGTTGTTACGTCGTCGTCAGTCTGTAGATTTTGTATGTCTTCTTCACTTGTAGATAGGTAATCTGTTTCCGCGAGGTTAATATCTAGGCAGCCTTGGTATATTCTTCTTGTAGTTTTTTTAGTTGTAGGGTTGGAGATATGGAACAACCCTGCAGGAGCCCTATTTTTGTGTTAAAGTCTCCTAATATTCTTGTTCTCATTTTAAAGGACACTTTATTTTCTTTATACAGAGCTTTTGTAGCTTCTATGCGTTCCGTATGTATTTCTTATTTGTAAATTGCCTTCTACAGTTCTATTTACATTGGTACAAAGTCATTTATGTGTCGTTCCCAGCTCGACAAATGCAAAATCTATATCTTAATTTTTTGCTTTTTTCTTTTCCAACAGTTGTTTCAGTGTGTATATGTAGTCTATGCATGATCTTCCTGCCGTGAAACCCGCCTGATCCATCCCGATTTTGCCTTTTATCGCTGGCTTTTATCTTCCTATATAATGTTCCTATTGATGATATTACGCTTATTCCTCTGTAGTTTTCGCATCGTTTTCTATCTCCTTTCTTAAATATAAATATCATAATATATGCCTCCCTCCATTCCTTTGGGAACTGTTCTCCATTTATGGCTTTGTGAAATATCCATTTTATTATCTGCTGTAATTGTTTTCAGCTGTACTATATAAGCTCAGGTGAGATGCCTCCAGGTCCCGGTGCCTTCTTATTTTTGATTGCTTTTATGGCCGTTCTCATTTTCCTATCTGTTATTTCTATTTTTTGTTGTAGGGATCTACTTCTTCTTCGCCTGCTTTCTTTTTCAATAAATTGTGGTTTTCGTTCTATTAACAGTTCCTTGTAATAGTCCTTCAACTCTTTCCCATGTATATTTCCCAGTTTAATTTTGACTTTTGAGTTTTGTTTCAATCCTCTTTGTACTTTCCGTGACTCTAAAGTTTTTGTATTATACCTCCTATGTATGTTTCAATATTTAAGCAGAATCATTTGCATTCTTCATTCTTTTGTTGTGCTATTGGTTTTTTCACTTCTCTCTCTTTTTCTCTATATTCTTTGTAAACTTCGTCGTTGTTTGTACTCAGCTATTTTCTCTATAATTGCTTTTTTGCCTTAATTAGTCTTTTTGTTGGTTCATTTATTTCATAATAGTGCTGTTTATTTGTTCTTTCTAAGGGCTTTGAATGCTGCTTGTTTTATTCTCTCCTTTATATTATGCTCGTATATTTCTTCGATGTTGCCGTATCTAAATTTTATTAATTTTTGGTCTAGACATTGTTTGTATAGTTCTTATTGATTGTCCTTTTGTATTAAACTTTCGTTATTTAATTGACCAAGATGCGTGGTTCTCCAAATACTGTTGATTTTAAATGAATTTAAAAATGTAGAACAGCAATTATTGTTTTTACTTAATAAAAATCGTATATTCCAGAAATATACTTTAAAAGCTTCGTAGAACCCTATTGTTTTTAGCCATTAATTACTAAGAATATAATGCGAATAGGCGGATAATAATTCAGCAGACGTTGAAGTGTATAAGAAAGGCGTCGTGCGTCGGCTGCCATCGACACAGCATTTAAAATTCATTTTATATTGTTGAGTAATAAGAAGAAGGAATTTTAATATAATTTTAACATAAGATTTATGTCACTTCATTCTGCAACACACTTAATCGGCGCGTACCTAATTGAAACTTGGCGAGAATTTTCCCTTAATACTTTGTAGAGCAAAATGGCTGTTCCCATTTTACCCTTCCTTAATGTCACGTCAACGTGGTTATATCACCCTGAATATATGCCCGGTTCAAAAGACGAGACAGAGTTTAGGAAGTGTAATATATTACTCGGTTTACTCGGAGTTACTTTTGGAGTTTTCCCGAAAATTCCCATTCTCGGTATAATTTAGAACAACGCGTTAACTTAGAATTTCCCAAAAAGGCGTTTAATTCTTATTATTAATAGTCTGGAGAAGTTTGTTGGCATTTCGGTTGTGTTACGCGGAAAAGTTGAAATCCGATAAATCTTACTACGACTGCCAACGTAGCTTACAATGCAGTCATACCTATTGCCCTAGTCGAACCACGGTATCTATACCGAGAGACCGGATTGGTGTATATATAGCATATAAAAGCAGGAAATAAACACAACAAATTGACCTCTGAAATATAAAAAATACAAATATATCTTTTATTGCACTTGTACAAATGTCATACAATAACGAGAAATTATTAAAAATAAAGGCATTATTACTGATATCTTAGACAATTTTTTACTTTAAAAAAAATGCTTGTAGGCTAACGTGAAATCTCAGGATTTAAAATATACATGCCAAATAAAGAAGCAAAATATGTTAAGGGATTATTAGGTTAATATGTTAAGGAACATTTTTACGAGACTGAGACCAAATCATTGGTTGTGATTGTGATAATAGTCACATTTTTAAATAACTAATGTTTGACGTTTTAATTTCCACTCCGGAAGTCGTTCTCAATCGGAATGGAAATCGGAACGTCAAACATTAAGTATTTAAAAATCCTTACAATCACACACAATAACTACTGTGGCTTCATCTCATAAAATCATAATAATATGTAATTTAGACATGCTACAATAAACTAGTATCAGGCAAACTTAAATATCAGTCATTTGTACTGAGACCGTTTGTACGAGTATTTTGAGAACGATTTCCAAAGTGGAAATTGAAACTTCAATAAACTTATTTTAAAGTTTAATTATGGCTTATTTACATTAGAATAGTAATTACTTTAATTAATTTATTATAATAGTAATTACTTTAATTAATAAATGGTTACTTATACAAATAATGGCTGTATCTTGTCGTACGGTCGTAGCATCCTCCTGGTTTTCAGAGGTTTCTGGACGTTCAGCGACTGCAGCTCTTAAAGAGGTTTCCGACGGGATTTCTGGACATTCAGCGACCGCAGTTTTGAGAGTCCATCTTCGTCTTAGGAGTTATCAGTATTCCGGCCTCTACGTGTCAGAAGCTCCGCCGAGCCTCTGTGGTAGGTGAGGGGACACCGACAATCAGAATTCTTTATCAGTTCGAGCTTTCTTACACACTTATTCTTAAAATGACTTAATGTGTGTTAGAATTCTGTTGCGTGGTGTATGTCCCAAGTCCACAGAGATGCCAGCCTTCTCATTTCTTGGTGCTGCGTTCCCTCTCCTTGAGAGAAGCACAAGAAAGCCGGTTGTGTCGACTCTGCTAACTGCCTGTCATTTTGTACACCACCTTTTACAAACAGTATTTTCTATGGTTACACAAAGAGACAGATCGATTTGGAATAAGCAATTATGACAAGTACACAAGTACAAGTTTGTAAAATACACGCAAGCGATTATACATCTCACAGAAATAATTTGCTATGCAACAAACACTGCTGACAACTGGTATTCTTTGGTAAAGCTAATTCAGATTAAAAAAAATATATTAACGTAGGTGTAGGTACCATGAAAAAAATAAGAGCGGAATACCACCGTCTTTCCAACCTCATAAAAAAAAAACAGAATAGTTCACACTATGGATTTAGGAAAAAATGTATCTAATAAATACAGAAAAATACATTGATTTTAATAATAATAAACCAGAAGTAAGAATTCGACTTCGAGCGTTCAACAAAGCAACCCCTATTTACCTTAATCGCACCTAGTTTTTGTGGTTTTGTTTAAAAACATTGAAAGCTAAAAGTGTAGTAAAGTGTAAATTATTGACAAATAATTATTTATTGTTGATACTTTTGAACACTAACTGTCAGTTATTTAATTTATTTAATTACATCGAGTTATTATCAATGATTTCGTATTGGTGCGAGGACCGTACTTATGTTTTGTAGATCAACATGAACTAAGCTTCATCATCAAATGTTTTTTCACAACAAGAAATCCCCAAAAATGATACTACTGCACCAAAGTTATATTCAGCAGTTTTAAATGAACCTACCAACTTATGTCCTTCCAAAAAACAAGCAAGTGTAGTAAATACAGTTCCCAATTCAAAAATCAAGGATTACCTGAATGCTGTAGCCAACTTAGTTAACCCCAAAAATAAACTTGCAATATCGAGAATTGTTAATGATTGTATATGCATTTACTTCACTTCGGAAAAGATTGTTCAAAAATTTTTGGAAACAGACAATGAGACAATAATAGCAAACCAACATCATATCCAAGCTAGAAAACTAATTACTCCAAACAAAAAACTAATTATTTCTAGTGTATATCCTTCTGTACCACATAACGTAATTGAAAATGAACTCAAAAAGATAGGAATCTATCAAATAACACCAATAGATTTTAAGCGATACAACTATTAATTAAAAATTCAACTCTATAATTCAGTGGAATCTGAATGGATTTTACACCCGTCTAGAAGAATTTAAATTACTTACGTCCAAATTCATACCGTCCATAATATGTCTACAAGAGACACACTTTAAACAGCATAAATTTTACAAACTAAAAACTACACACCATATATTAAAAATAGACTTAATGCAAATCAGGCTAGTGGAGGGACAGCTATTTATGTACATAACCAATATGATTCAGAAATAATTGATTTAAATACACAATTGAAGGCTACAGCAATAACTTTGAAAGGACATCAAAAAATAAACATCTGCAACATATGCATTTCTCCAGGTATTGATCCTTCAGCTCACGAATTATTGTGCCTTTACAACCACGAATTATCTTTTGTGACTTCAATGCACATCATGTTTTATAGAAATCAAATAAATCCGATAGTTTTGGGCGTAAAATCGAACAAAGTGTAACTAACCTTAATCTCAACTTACTGAATGATGGTAGTTTTACAAGATTTAATGTCTTTACAAGTGGCAGTTTAGCAATTGATTTAACTTTATGTGACCCAGTTTTACAACCTGGACTGTCTTGGCAAGTCTCATCTCATCTACATGGAAGCGACCACTTCCCAATGTTAATAACGAATAGCAATACAGCTTCCTCTTCCACTCTGTCTAATAAATGGCATCCAAATAATGCCGACTGGTTTTTATATTCTAATATCTCGATCCATATCAGAGCTATCAGCCTACTGCAGATATATATTAAAGAAAAGCAGAAAAAAAGCATGGAAAGCGTATGTCTCCTTTCGACGAAAGAACAAATAACTGCTATACTGCTGATACGTATCAAATACACTCCAGCAATGACATTTTCTCTAGAAATTCCATAACACACTAACAAAATTTAGAGAATACTTACATAGATTTAGAAGATCATACCAATTCTCCTCTTGTCGAACTTCCGACATATCACAAAACATATCCAGATGGCCAATCGAAGGTAACATCCTTAAGTTTATAAACATTTTTCTAATATTTCGTAAGTTTAAAGTTCGTGAAGATAATGTTTGTTCAGAGCCAACAACGCAAATTAATGATATCCCACAAGGATCTACACTAAGCGTAGTATTGTTCCTTATTGTGATTAATGACATCTCTAAATCCTTTAGTTCATTGATAAAAGCACGCTTATATGCTGATGATCTCGTCATATTTTTTCGAGGGAAAATGTTCTAACACTTATTAGATATATACAAGCCGCTATCAATCAACTAGAAAATTGGTCAGACAGATGTGGTCTACAGATATCACCAAACAAAACAAAAGCAATTTTCTTTAGCAAGAGCCCAAAAAACATTGTACTACTAGGTAGTTTCACCTTATACTCGTAACCTATTACTTATGTTGAATCAACTACCTTCCTAGGAATAAAACTAGATTATAGGTTAATCTGGAAGGATCATATTTTTCATTTTCGACAAACAACTCAAAATTGTCTAAATTTATTGAAAAGCATATTTCACAAACAATGGAGAGCTGATTTCCAAACACTCATAACTGTCTACAGAACTCTTATTCGTTCTAAACTAGATTATGGCGCAGTTTGCTTATAATTCAACCAAAGCATCAATACTTAAATTACTAGACTCAATACACAATAAATCTATAAGAATAGCACTAATATCTCATCATACTAGCCCAATTAAAAGTTTATATTATAAGGTAAACCTTCCCTTCGACTAAGAAGAAACTACCTCAGACTTGTGTATGCTGGTAAATTGTAAGCCAATCCACATATAACGATATTTAAAAACACGTTTGCTGACAGATTCACATCGACATTTCACACCTCACAAAGTCCCCCGTTTTATATCCGGATCCAAAAATTACAAAATAGTTTAAACATACATTACCCTGAGGCATACAATGTAACTAACCTTAATCATCAACCTCCTTAAAGAATACAGCTGCTTATTTGTGATACAATTCTTACTATCAATAAAAAATATGACGTACCACGTAGTATATTTACAAAGAAAGCAGTAGAGAAATTAAACCGCTTTCATAACTTCCTCATTTTTACAGATGCGTCTAAATCTGACAATGGGGTACGGGCTTATTTTACAACTTTACACCAAAACTACTCCTTCTCACTTTCCCTACAAGCATCCATATTTTCCGCAGAACTTCTTGCTATTTTGCAAACAATAACATTTGTAAATAATAAAAACATAAAAAACTCTTTGATAATAACTGACTCTTTAAGTGCTCTCAGCTCTATGAAACATTTATACACAAACCATCCCATTCTATTGCTTATAAAGTCAAAACTAATGAAATGTCAAGAAAACAACTGATTTGTTAAATTCCTTTGGATTCCGTCACTCCGTGGTATAACTGGAAACGAAAAAGTTAATCAGTTGACCAGGGAAGCAGCAGAAAATCCACAATCAACATTATTCACTAAATGCGTTCGTAGCGACCTGAAGCAATATTTTATAAACAAAATAAGCAAGGAATGGCAACTACACTGGAAAAAGTCAGAGACATCCATGAAAAATAATTAAGCAAGAGGTAGCTGTATACAAACTCCTATTCAAGCTACGAGACCAGTATGCATCTCTAGATCAAGTATAGGCCATACGAAGTTAACACACGATTACCTTCTAAGTAAAGAACAAATTCCCATGTGCTACAGTTGTGATTGTGTAACTTCTGTTGTCCATGTGCTAGTGAACTGCCCTTTGTACACCCTAGAACGACTTTAAGCTGGATTACCCACTTCATCCAAAGAGTGCTTAAATGGCTTCAATAATGACAAAACAATAAATTTTTTACAAAATGCAGGACTACTTCACAAACCATAGTGTAACATATTAACATTTAAGTAATTTATTGTACCACGCTAATAGCCTCTAGTTGTTAAAGCAATTTTGTAAATAAAAAAAATAATAAACTAGAAAGCATATCCTACTATAAACAAAATAACGAAGGAGTGGATTGTTTGGACGAAAAATGTTCTAAAAGCCCTTGAAGCCACAGAAACCGAAGATGGCTGTTTGCAATCTTTTTCGCTTTCTAGACGTGTTCGTCATAGTTTTCGTGATAGTGTTCGTCAATATAATAAAGAAAATAAAAAAAAATAAAGTGTGTTTAGATCAGAACTATCGAAATAATAATAAGCAGCATTAAATGAAAGGTCGATTGATAAATAAAAATATTTTACGTGACACACAGATAACTATTACAAGATTGCTTGACGTTCGAGAACAAAAATCAAGAGCTTCCAACACAGGCTGTCTCCTCCTCCTCCTAAGTGCCATCTCTATTGAGGTTGGCAATCAATATGGCAAATTTCTCTCTGTTCTGGGCTTGATGGATTTAGTCATTTTCTGTTGTGTGAGTCCAATCTCTGATGTTTCGGAGCCAGGATTTCTTCTTTCTTCCTATACCCCTTTTACCCTCGATTTTGCCTTCTAATATTACCTGGATCTGCTCAAATTCCTTATGGTGCATTATGTGTCCTAGATATGACGTCTTTCCAATTTTGATTGTATTAACCAGATGAGGTCGTGTGTTCATTATTTCCAGTACCTCTTCATTTGTAGTTTTGCTGGTCCAGCTTATTCTTAGCATTCGGCGGTACATCCACATTTCGAATGAATTCAGTTTGTTGACGTCATACTGTTTTAATCTCCAGACTTTAGTGACTAAGAGACCACACATAACACTTTAGTGTTCTTAACCTTATTGTGATTGATAGCTTGGGGTTACAGAGAATTTTACGCATGTTCATGAAGCCAGATCTTGCTATTTCAATACGTCTTCTAATTTCTTTTGAGTGGTCTAGCTGACTGTTTAGCTCTCTGCCCAGGTATATGAAGATTTGGGAGCTCTGAAGGGTGATATCATTGATTTGTATGTTGGGTGTAATTTGTTCATGGGGGTTCTTGTGGAATACCATGATTTTGGTTTTGGAAAGATTAATATCCAAACCTAGTCTGTGACTTTCTTCTGATAGTATCTTCATCAATATTTTTAGTTGGTCTTCTGTTTCTGCTAATACTACGGTATCATCGGCATATCTTACATTGTTAATGATTATTCCATTGACTCTGGCACCTTCAGGGCGATCTTCAAGAGAAGCTATGATGATATTTTGGGCATAGACATTAAATAGAAGAGGGGACAAAATGCACCCTTGACGCACTCCTCGTTCTATGTTTACATAATTAGTATTTCCGTTGTCTGTTCGAACACATCTTGTGTGGTTCCAGTATGTATTGCTTATTATAGCTATGTCGTGTCCGTCCAGCCCTACTTCTTTTAGCACCTCAATCAATTTTTCGTGTCTAATGCCGTCGAAGGCCTTTCTATAATCGACAAAGCACACATACAGCTGTTTTTGAACCTCGAGATACCTTTCTGCCATTAGTGTCAATCCCATTATTGCTTCTCTGGTGCCTGTACCTTTCCTAAAACCATATTGAGAACGACTTAGGTATTCTTCATACTTATTGTGAATGCGGTTATAAATTACTCGCATAAAAATCTTAGCAGCATGACTCATTAGGGATACAGTTCGATGGTCGTCACATTTCCTTGCTTTTTGTTTTTTAGGAAGAGCTACATATGTGGATCTTATCCAGTCATGCGGTAGAGTGCCATATTCATATATAATGTTAAAGAGGTAGGTTAATTTCCCGACAGCATCATCACTCAGGTGTTTAAAATGTTGGGCTGTTGTTAGATCTACGCCGGGTGCCTTGTTGTTCTTTGCGTCTTTTATGGCCCGCATTACTTCTTCGGTTAGAATACTTAGTTTTCCATCGTTATCTATTTGTGGGGGCCCTTCTGCTCTCCGATCACCAAACAAATCTTCAAGATATTGTTCCCATATTTTCTTCTGTTTTTCAGGGTCTAAATCCATTTGGTTTTTCGTGTTTGTTACAATAGATAAATGTTTGGGTTTCCATATCCCAGCGACTTCTTTTACCTTTCTGTGCAATTCTCTATCTTTATGCTTCCTTTGCAGATCTTCTACCTCTTTATATTTTTCTTTCATCCACTCTTCCTTAGCTACATTTATTTTTCTCTCAATTTCCCTGTTAAGCTCTTTGTATCTTGTTAGGTTTTTGTTTTTTACCATCCGTCTCCTCTCCATAATTTGTAATATTTCGTTTATCATCCATGGTTTTCTTTGTTTACGGTTTTCTTTCTGTATATTTTGGTTTGCTGCCTCTAGGACAGTATTTTTAATTATTCAACAGGCTGTCTACTTGGGTGAAAATGAAAAATTTGCTTCTTATATTTTCGAAAAAAGCTAAGGATCACATAATACCTTTTCTTAAATTACAAACAATCCTGTATGTTTTCAATGCACAAAAGCAGACTGCATTGAAAATGGTTAACAATTGTCCATTTGTTTGGGCATTTTTTTAGTTTTAAAGTTTTTCTACGTAACCTAATAAAATAAAAAAAAATGTAGCATACCAAATAAAAAAAATCATTACCACTTTTTCTGTAGAATCAACCGTTCTCTCACAAACAACTCTTGAAGCGACCGGCGATTTTGAATGTCATTTTCGCGAGCGAAATCAATTTTATTATGCCCGAAATGTGTATTAACTCGACAGTAAAAATTCTGATCAGAGTGTCCTATCGACAAAAATCAAAATGCGAATTTTTGAGTTTTGTCGCAAATTAACTCGGTTTTTGTAGCTTTTACATTTACGTTGTGCGATTTTTGCTATTTTTTTTTTAAATTCTCATGAGATCAATAAAATTTATCACTTTACATAATAAGTCACTATAAAATTTTTATGGCTAGAGTAATGCTACTTTGGAAAACGTACAGCATGAAATTTCGGTTTTGGGTTTTGGCAACAAATGTGAGGCATTTGAAATATGCTTTAAACAGACGGAACTAAGATTCTAAATTGCTGGTAGCTTCAAGCGTTGGTTTTGAGAGAACTGTTTATTCTACATAAAAAATGTAAAATCATTGTTCCTATGATTTTTAGATGTAATATTTCTGACGACTGGACTATTGGATCAGTTTTTTTTTGACATTTCATATTAATATAAAAACATTTAACTTTACAATTTTTTTGCCATTTCTAGTCGGTCCGTAAATGTTAGACTATTTGCGTTCCAATTTCCGGGCGGGCCAGTTGAGGTTTAAAATATTAATTCAAGCGTACATAAGGTAAAAACGATATTTGGAACTAATTTGACACACCTTCCCGTCACCATTATAAAATATTTATTTATTTTAAAATGTGAATATTTTCTAAACTACTATTTAAATAAATTCTAAATAAAATAACAACCCCACTAGAGTGGTATGCAGGCGGTAGCATGTTCTTCCAGCGAAAAACAATTTCAAGAATTTTTTCCTGCAGGCTTGACAGCGTGTTCGTAGCCACTCGAAAAGATTTACGCTTAACGGTCCGTGTGTATATGTATACGGGTTACTCCAACACTAATGAGCACCCTAACACAGATGCGGCCTTACCCCAATTCAGGAAGATCTTTTCAGAAACTTGAGAATAGTTTTAATCGATATATTATGACATTGTCATAGATAAATTATGAACAATAAAACCATTCAGTAAAAAGATCATAAGTATATTATACATAACCGCTCTATCGTAACTTATCTACTGTTAGTAGATAAATAATTTTCGTATTTTTAATATTGCTATTTTGATCCTTTCGATTAAATTTTGATATTAGATATGTTCACCCTTTTAACATTTACTACCTAAATTTTTTAATAAATATATTTTAAGATATTTCATGTTTGTTACACTACTTTTTTGGCTGATTTTTATGGTAGGTTCTTTTATAGTTGTTAGTCTGATTCCTATTTTTTGTTCTTCTTAGACTGCCGTATCCCTACGAAGGTTGGCAATCATAATGGCTATTTTTATTTTAAAACTTGCTGCTCTAAACAAATCAATTGATCTGCATTAATACCAATCATGTATATTCTTTAACCACGAGTTCTGCCTTAGGCCAACAGATCTTCTTCATTGAATCTTTTCCTGTATTATGAGTCTTAAAATTTCATATTTTGGTCCCCTCATCACGTGGCCTAGGTATTCCAGTTTTCTGGTTTGTATAGTGGTGATTAGTTCTGTTTCTGTACCAACCCTCTCCAGTACTTCTTTATTTGTAATTCTATCAGTTCATGATATTTTCAATACTCTGCGGTATAACCAGAGTTCGAAGGCCTCGATTCTTTTTAAATTACATTTTTTTATTGTCCAAGTCTTAGCTCAATATAATATTATTGAAAACATATAACAGCGAATGGTACGTAGTCTGATCTCCAAATTTAGATTTTTACACTTTAGGAGTTACTTCATTGGTATAAATGCTGATCTGGCAATCTCTATTTGCCTGTTTATTTCTATATTATGATCAATGATTTCATTGATCAAAGTTCCCAAGTACTGATATTTTTCTACTTGTTTTATCACGTTACCATTGATTGTCATTAGATGATGTATATTTTGTGGTCTTTTGTAATAAGCATGTACTACGTTTTTTTTTTAGCGTTTATAGTAATTCCCATCTTAGCACTATTCCTACTTAAGCTTTCGATAAGATGTTGTAGATCCTCTATACGCGTTGCTATGATTACAGTGTCGTCTGCATATTTTAAGTTGTTAATTAATTTTCCGTTAACGGTGACTCCCGCTTCGATGTTATTGAGCGTGTTTTGGAAAATTTCTTCAGAATATAAGTTCAACAAAAGTGGCTATAAAACACATCCCTGTCTAACTCCTCTACAGATCCTCATGTCTTCTGAGTAATGCCCATCAATTTGAACTATGGCACTTTGGTTCCAATATATTGTTTGCACTATATTTATAATTTTACTGTCAATGCGCTTGTTAATAAGTATTGATATTAGTTTTTCATGTCTTACTTTATCGAAAGCTTTTTCGTAGTCAACGAAGCACAATTGTAGATCAACATTTATATCCCGACATCGCTGAATTAATATGTTGATGGCAAATAATCCTTCTCGAATACCCATTCCATTTCGGAACCCGAACTGCGTCTCGCTAATATCCTCCTCTAGCCTTTCGTATATTCTCTTATGTATTATTTTTAGCAGAACTTTTAAAGTATGACCTATGAGGCTCAGTGTTTGATAATCAGAGCACTCTTTTGCTGCTTGTTTTTAGGGATGTTTATAAATGCTGACTTCATCCACTCCTGTGGTATTATTCTAGTATTGTACACCGTGTTTTAATAAATCTTTGAGGGTATACAAGGCAACTATCGAACACGGTGATTAATTTAATCTTGCCCAAGTACTTTCGATCAATAGATCATTTTCAGGGGCATCTGAAATAAGCCAAGAAACGTTTTTTATAAAAAGGAAAATTAATTCACTTGGATAAAAAACTCCAAGTTTATGGTTGAAAAAAATTTTTATATGTGATAAACGTTTATAGACTTACTTCGTCAATTGTGGCCTATCCGACATAGTAGAATGTCATAAATGTAAAATTTGGACATAACAATACAAAATACAATACACTAAGACAAACAAACACTTTAAAATTTATATGGAGAAGCTACATATTGTATAGAAGCCGGAGACAGAATGGGCTTCTATACAATATGTAGCTTCTCCATATAAATTTTAAAGTGTTTGTTTGTCTTAGTGTATTGTATTTTGTATTGTTATGTCCAAATTTTACATTTATGACATTCTACTATGTCGGATAGGCCACAATTGAAGAAGTAAGTCTATAAACGTTTATCACATATAAAAATTTTTTTCAACCATAAACTTGGAGTTTTTTATCCAAGTGAATTAATTTTCCTTTTTATGAAAAACGTTTCTTGGCTTATTTCAAATGCCCCTGAAGATGATCTATTGATCGAAAGTACTTGGGCAAGATTGAATTAATCACCGTTTTCGATAGTTGCCTTGTATACCCTCAAAGTTTAATTATTCGAACATTCAACCTTATATTGTTTTAATAAATCCACCAATACTTCCAAGTTATCCTCTTTTATTAGTTTTAATAGTTCTACTGGTATTTCATCTAATCCTGCCATTAGAGTATTTGATAGCATATTTGATTTCATCTATCGTGATCTTCTGTCTCTTTAAAGGATTTAATTATTGTATTTTCTGCATTTCACCTCTTTCATCTTGGGAAAGTTCTCTAACGTACTCCTCCCATTGTCTTAACTTCTCTGGTAAATCTATTAGTAGTACTTTTTTTTGTCTTTTATGTGTCCTTGCTATATATTTCGATCCATTCCAGTCACTTCTTTAGTTTCTAGTTCTTCTATCTCTTTACATTGTTTCAGTAGATAGATTTCCTTAGCTGTTTTGATTTCCTTAATTATTCGTTGTATTTCTTTGTACCTCTGTTAATCTTTTCCTTTATATTTCCAGTCACTTTTTTAGTTTCTAGTTCTTCTATCTCTTTACATTGTTTCAGTAAATAGATTTCCTTAGTTGTTTTGATTTCCTTAATTATTCGTTGTATTTCTTTATACCTCTGTAAATCTTTTCCTTTATATTTCCTTCTTTCTTCCATCAGTAATTGTACTTCTTCTGTCATCCAGTGTTTTTTAGCCTCTGACCTATGTTGTATCAAACTTTCTTGAGCTGGTTTCAGTAATGTGTTTTTTATATTATACCACTTTTTATTTATATCCATAATTTGTTTGTTGTCAGATATTATTGTATTTTTGTGTTGGCATTATTTAATTGCTGTCTTAATTGGTCCTAAATATCTAAGATATCCTAAATATCTTAGACTGAGAAATTGTCTTCTATACAGCCCTTAAAATCCATCCTTGGATATAGGCCTCCTCCTCCTTCTTCCATGCCTCTCTATCTTGGGCAATTTGCATCCATTTTGACCCGGCGTGTTTCGTCAGGTCATCTGACCATCGCATTTGTGTTCTTCCCCTTTTACGTTTGTGATTCCATGGTCTCCAATGTATAATTGTTTTAGTCCATCTTTCATCTTTCTGCCTTAGGGTGTGTCCGGCGAACTTCCATTTAAGCTTTGCTACTTGGGTTGAGACATCTTTCACTTTTGTTTTATTACGGATCCATTCGTTTCTTTTTTTGTCTGATAGTTTAATGTTCAGCATTTGTCTTTCCATGGATCTTTCTGTCTTTGCTATTTTTCCATATTTTCCTTTGTAAACGTCCATGTCTGAGAGCCATATGTGAGGACAGGGAGTATACATTGATTGAAGACTCTCGTTTTTAAGTATTGGGGGTATTTTGAATTCTTTAGAATATAAGACAGTTTTCCGAATGATGCCCAGGCCAATCTTATTCTTCTCTTTATTTCTTCGGTCTGATTTTCTTTATTTAATTTAGTGATTTGGCCTAGATATATATACTCTTTTACTTGTTCTATTTTTGTTTGTGCCACTGTAATCATAAGTTCTTCTGGTTGATTAGTCATGGTTTTTGTTTTACTATAATTCATCTTGAGTCCAATTTTTTTCGATTCTCTATTCTTCCACCATTCTTTGTAATTCTTCACTTTTTTCTGTTATTAATACAATATCAAATTAATATTCTATTATTAATACAGAAATTGTCTTATGATATTCTTATTACGGATGTTTCTGTTTCCAATACGGTTGAGGAAAAAAATCTTAGTGGGCTTCATTCACAATTAGCAGTTAATCTTAATCGCAGTTTGTGGTTCTAAAGATTGGTTCAATTTAGTGTCCACTGCTAAGAAGACTAATCCATTTCAAATAATTGAAATGAGACGTGAAGAATTTCTTTCAACGAGAATGTTGGAAAACAGCAAAATTGATAAGATAATTAATTGAAAAATGGATAAGACTGAGGAAAAGTTAACTGGTTAAACATAAAATGGCTCAGATATTCCAAAAATAAACCGGATCATATTTTCTATAAAGAAACATTGCAAGATTTTCCATTTTACGAGATCAACATTGCAAAAAAGTTCGGAAAGGGAAGACCACCTGAGTTTTTTAATATTGTTCAGGATCAACTCTACCCAAATCGCAGACCTATCAAAGAGTTAAAAAAGACACACATGTTTGATTTGCTTCTTTACATTTCACCGCACTACCTTAATTTTCATAAAGATTTGCCATTAATAGAAAGCGCTATACCTCGAGCTTCAACTTCACTGATCAGCCAACCTGAGTCTAATAATGACAGTGACTATTCGGATAATTACATGGACTAACTGATTTCCTATTATTTTTTTTTAGCACTTATATGGGAGTCGTTGTTTTATAACAACAAGTTTTGAGTTATATTTCTCTGTTTTTATATTTAGTGACTTACACTGATTGGCTTCTGAGCCCTCCAAATATAGAATTGTAAATATAAAAAGGTATACTTTATGATCAATATTGTTTTGTAAATGTTTCTCAGGTGGCCGGTCCTGCATAGTCGTACTAAAATACCTGTAATAAAATTATCGTGTTTTACAACTTTGTTGGTAACTTTCTTCTACTTTTATTGCAGAGATATTTAATAGGGAGAAAAGCCAAGCTAAGAACGGTGAATAGATTTTTCTTTAATTGAAAGTTAACTTGCTGCACGAAGTATAAAAACCTCTAGTTTTCGCCGGGTGTTTTATTGATTAAAACAAATTCTAACATAATTGGGAAAAGTGTTTCTCAAGTGGTAGAAAGTGGTTCGTTAATAAGGGCTGTTTACAAAATAAAAGTAATGCTACATTATTTAGTAAAAGATTACTTTATGTAATTTATTTTTTTAAATTAGTCTAGAAATCTTCTACAGTAGACCACTTTAAAGGTTATTGATTTTTCTTTTTATTAAATACCATTGCATATACCTAAAATCGCGTAAGTTAAAGAACACTATTTGTGAAACAATAGGAAAATATGCCGTTAGAAACAATGTCTTTGCTTCTCGTTTCCACACAACATGTGGACAAAAAGAGATCTAAACCACCTTTTTACGAAAGGCTTAATAGATACATGACTAGTAATAATATTTTCGTTCCTAAAATATACCAAACCACCATTTCAACTGCTTCCCCTTGGATGGTCAGAAAACCCTTCCTAGACTAACAAAGACTAATGCTTCCTCTAGGGTTGAACAATTTTACAGTAATATTGATGAGTACCAGAATTACCAACATAGTTATACTGATGCCTCCAAACCAGAAAATAGAGTGAGATGTGCTCTCATACACAACGACTACACTGTTTCATCTAAAATCTCAAATTTTACTACAGTATATACATGAAAACTAATCGCAATCTACAAAGCATTAGAATATGCACTAAACGCCAACTTAGACAGATGCCTAATTATGACAGATTCCCTAAGTTCCATGAGTAGCTTAGGCACCATTTACCCAACTCATCTATTGTTGCGATTGATAAAGAAACATTTGTACCAACTTTAGCAAATGAATGCGATTGTAAAATTTATATGGATTCCGTCACATCTAGGTATACATGGTAATGAAAAAGTAGATGCTGCCGCCAAATTTTTAGTTTACAACGAAGACTTGGGAGAACCTACCTATAAGAAAGATTTTGATCACTGGATTAACTCGACATTAAAAGAACGGTGGCCTAAAGAATGTAATCAATCCCAATAAAAACTACAAGACATAAAAACAACAGATAAAAGATGGCATAATAAGTGTAGCAACAGGAAAGACCAACTATAATAAACAGACTGAGATTAGGACATATAAGCCTAACACATGAATACAATATGACTGGAAGTGTTCATCCAATGTGCGGTAAGTGTTTCATCAGTTGTCCAACATTGCTTAATCAAATGCGCTGAACATTTAAATGAGAACGAAAAAGTGTAATCTATCGACAACGCTACGCGAGTGTCTAAAAGAAAACTGTGTCCATTCGTCAGTTTTAAGTTTTCTTAAATCAATAAGAATAGGTACACAACCAAATATAAACATCATTGCCTGTACAAATAAATATGTAATAGTCAATGCTTCTATTAACCCATGTACTTGATTTAACTCAGATTTAGGTATGTAAAAATCTATGTATGTCAAAATCAATATATATTAAGTATCCAACAAAAAAAAATTGTAATACTATTGTGCTAATAACCACATAGGATCATATTGTGTCTTAACTGCAAATAAAAAAATGGGAAAATAGTGTAAGTGTGAATTTTAATTTTGAAAAACTTTTGTATATATATATATATATATATATATATATATATATATATATATATATATATATATATATATATACGAAAAGTGCATAAAATTCACTCAAATGCTCCTTAATGCATAGGAACTAATTCGTCAGCACTTTCACAAAATGGTACATTTTCATTGGGAATTCCAAAAAAATTCCCAACTGTCCTTGCCATAACATGGCGTTGGTAGATTTTTTTCTTTGATATAGGTATATCAGATTCCACATGGAAAACAATTCCTGTAGCTGGCTGTATACCACGTATCACAAAAAAGAGGTTAATCTTCGTAAATGGGTATATTTATATAAAAACCCTTAAAAGGGCTACATAAAAAAAACAAACGTTTTCGGACTAAACAGTCCATCATCAGGTTTAAAATTGCTAGGTTAAAATGCCTGAGCCACCAAAATACCAGGGTAAAAACCCTTTAAATTACATGTAGTTGTAAAAGATTGTACATATTGTTGGTATAAAACTGTGATGTTAAATATTAAATTAAATTTGACTTCAGGTAACATACACTCATGGTTGAAGTGAGTCAGTTTAAGGACACTGACACTCACTTCAACCATGAGTGTATGTTACCTGAAGTCAAATTTAATTTAATATTTAACATCACAGTTTTATAACAACAATATGTACAATCTTTTACAACTACATGTAATTTAAAGGGTTCTTACCCTGGTATTTTGGTGGCTCAGGCATTTTAACCTAGCAATTTTAAACCTGATGATGGACTGTTTAGTCCGAAAACGTTTGTTTTTTTGATGTATCCCTTTTAAGGGTTTTTAAATAAATGTACCCATTTATGAAGATTAATCTTTTTTTTGTATATCAGATAGTTGAAATCTCTTAGTCTTTTACTTTGTGCTGGTAATTTTATTAAATTACTTGATACTTTGTTTGGGTATGGTTTCACTCGTTCCCGATAGGATACCACTAAACTTTTTGATCACTTCTTTAACACTCGGAACATTAAGATCCCTACGAATTACGCTATTGGGTACATACCACGACGCGTTTACTAGTATATTTTTTTTTGGTAACTTTGGATGATGAATATATTGGATTTGCTGGCAGTGCCTCATAGTTACCCTCCCGCCGGTAACGTGAATTCTTGTAACATAGTTGGTAACGTCGGTCTACGACACCGACTTTTTTAATAATAAATATCTTAAGTTGTGATTTTCAGGTAATATTTTGATTTGACTTAATATTTAATAAAACTATATTTAAATAACATTATAGTAAGAAATGATCAATATTTATTTATCTTTGAGAAAAAAAGGCACAAAAAAATAAGCTTCCTTTAGATACTAACATAATTGACAAACAATTTACAAAAACATGTCAAGCTTTTGGATAAAAAATATCAACAAACATAAAGACAAGGGTTGAAATGTCACAAAATAAAATTATTAAACAGTTATCCAGCATAAACTGAAACTATTGTCCGCTTGCTCCCTCATTTTCTTTTACACTGCACACAACGCATAATCCGGTTAAATGTTCCAAAAACATATATTTGCCACATTGCCTATAAAGAAACCAAGTTTTGCGGTTTTTCTTACTACTGAAGAACGTACATCTTCCATACACATTATTCTAAATAGGTTGATTTCTTGTCTGCATGCCACAAATTTCCACTAACATCATACGAATTGTCCTTGGAATATTTTGTTCTAGGGCTCGTCTGCGAATATGTTCATCAATAAGTTGAAAACCTAAATCTTCCAAAAACTTTCGTCTGGGAATGCGTGTGGCTGTATTCGATTTGTATATAATGTGGGAATTTATCCCAGCGACATTCAGAAAACTGTAAAAATGACCATTGCCCAGCAACGGATTGCTCAATCTCAATTGTATGCCGCGCAGAGTTTGTCCAGGACATACACATTTCCTTTACCCTTATGATTTATTTATACTCTTTATCTATGATTATTTCTGGTTTACCTGTTGCATTATCAATGTTGTAGTCGTAATGCATAGTAGATAACACTAAAACATTTTTACCTTTTCGGGGTACTTACTATACAAAGGTACAGATCTCTTGAAATGCGAACATACTGGTTTTTTCTAGCCTTTGTTTTGTTACCACTACAGCTATTTGAGATTTATTCTTTCGTAACGTTCCTATAACAGTTAGACGGTGTTCACGTTGAAGTAATTGTGCGAGCTGAACGCTTGTGAAAAAATTATCCATGGTAACGTTCCTTCCCGTTTCCCAAATTGGTTCACCCAGACAAGGTACAAGTGACATATTTGACGTATCATAAAATATTTTCCTGCTGGCTGTTTACCAACATATACTTTCATCTTGAACGTATAATACATCTTAGCATATGCTAAAGCATATAGTTTTATACCGTAACGATTTGGTTTATTCGGTATGTAAACCCTGAATGAACATTTGCCGCTAGAGTCTTCTAACTTTTCATCTCTCGTACTATATGCTGAAATATTGTAATGCTTAGGTATATAATAATCTAATAATTGCTTTTCATTAATAATTGCTAAATATTGCTATAAGATCAATTGACCTAGCCGTTCTGTTATTGACTGTGTCATAGCGTTTAAATGCTATGAACTTATTGGTGCAGTCTACTATTTTTTCTAAAATATTCGTAGTGAAAAAACATTCCCAACTCTCTTCTATCACCAATTTTCGCCTAATATCACCATTTGGTCCTGCCAAATTGCATAGAAGATTTTCAGCACGAGTTCTAACATTACGATTAAATTCATGATGTTTCGTCCACTTTGATCCATCTTTCCCAAACAAACGTGGTATGCGCGGTATTCTTTCTACTGTTACATAACTTTCGACATATTTTTCATCACAAAAATCCTCCTCAGAATTGGTATCATATTCTAGAACTTCTGAACAATCATCTTGCAAACTTGCGTCGTCATCTTCTGGGCCCGGTTCGGAATTAGCAACAATTTCGTCGAAAATGTGTTCTTCTTCGTAAGCCATATTCACATACAACTCTTTAAATGAATATCTATTATTTAAACTGACTATGGACCAAAAACGACAAAAACTGATCGTTGAGTATAACACAAATGGTAACCTCGATTGCTCACACCGTCAGTGCAAATAACATACCTAGAGGTAGCTTCAGGCCTGGTACGTAATGCCATAATAACAGTGTCATCAGCATATGTTGTAACTATCATTAATTTGGTCGTAGGTATATTGGCAGTAGATAGCAAGTACTGGGGTTCGACCCAGTATGCTTTCTTGTTGTACTTCTGCTGAGAAAGGAAAATGTTAAAGAAAGTTTCATTTATGTTGACTTTTCGTCGTTGTTGATTTTCGCTGAAGTCTTCTCGTAATCGACAAATGCAAGAACCAGTGGTATGTTGTACTCGATGCCCTTTTCTATTAAGATCTTTATGGTATGCACATGGTCATTTGTGCCGTATCCTGTCCTAAAGCCTACCTGTTCTTTTGGCTGATAGAAATCAAGTTTAGGTGTAAGTCTCTTTGTTAAGATTTTCATAAAGAGTTTGTACATATGTGTCAAGAGGCTCATGGGTCTATAATTTTCTAATTTAGTAATATCGCCTTTCTTGTGTAACAAGACTATCACTGCATAGTTCCAGTCTTTTGAAATCGTACCCACATGTAAGCATGTATTAAACAGTTCGCTTACTGGTTTTAATAGAATTTTTCCTCTTGCTTTTATTGCCTCAATAACGGGTCCACCATCACCAGGCGATCGATGGTTCTTCATTTCCTTTAAAGCTGCTTTTACTTCTGACACTGTAATGGGTAAAAGAATTTTCAATCCCTGATTTATGAGAGTCTTTACTCATGTGGGGAAATTGTCTTGTGGTCTGTAGCTGGTATAGAGGTTTTTATAAAACTCTCTGGTTATTTTCAGAATGTTTTGTTTATCTGTTGTTGCCTTTCCGTCTTTATCTCTCAGCTTGTATATTTCTTTTTTACTTTGTGTGAGTATCATTATTATATGACTTATTTTCTAGGGATAGGGCAGTAGTTTTATTTCAATGCTGCTTTGATTATTTGCTGCTTTTAATACGAATTTTGATAATCTGTCGGTAAATTTACTAGTACAATTAAAATGCAAAATATAAGTAATGTAAATTTATTGTGCGGTCGCTAGTGTACGTAGTTTTAAGTCTCGGATTTCATACCCTATATTGGTAAAATGCTTCTACGTGTATGAAAATGATTCAAGACTTCCATGCACATAATCCGCCGTGTTGGTGAAATTCCGCAAGACCGAATTTAGCTGGTTACGTGGCTTATATACGGGTAGTGCAATACATTACCAGTGCTGCGTTACAAGTCATCAAAAGGACAGTTTAAGAGATGTATTAAAATTTAAACGATGTACTAGCAGGAAAATTACATGTTAGTTTAAATGATACTTAGAATGATAAACTGGGATATTAGCTGTATTAATATATTTTTAACCGAAAGAAACTTGTATATTTACGAAAGAAGATTAGGTTCCAAACATGACGAAATAAACATATTTTAAATAATAACCTTTTTGATTTAATTAATTATTACATTTTTTAATTATGTTAAAATGAAATGAAGAAAGGAAACACTCAATGTTAACTGTGGTGTATTTTCTAGAAAAAACTTACACAAAATTTGGGACAACTAAAAAGGAAGTGGTGTAGAATTATGTTATTTGGCCATGAGTGAAAAACGTTTCAGATTTCTTTTGAGGTGTCGACGACATTAGAGACATAGTTCAAAGAGGAGAAATTAATAAACTGACTCCTATTAGGGAGTCAGTTTATTAATTTTTGAATAATTTTTAGCCAATTTTTAAAGATATTTTATAGCAAGTGAATATTTGACTGCGGATGAGCAATTATTGGCGTTTTGCTGACGTTGCGCATTCAAACAATATATACCGAGCAAACCGGCTCGATATGGAGTCAAAGTTTTTGCTTTGGTGGATGTTAAAACTGGTTATACATTCAATCTGGAGACCTATGTAGGTACTTAGCCTGAAGGGCCATATAAATATATAAATTCAGAAGAAAGTGATAAATATATATATATATATATATATATATATATATATATATATATATATATATATATATTTATATATATAATAATGTGAATTTAAAAATTCTGAAGTGCGCCAAGCAATTAATTAGCTAATTAATTAATCAGTTAAACTTATTTAAATGATGCAGTTAAGATTCTATCACACTATCTAATTCTCTTTTCTCAGGGTTATACTCGTGCTTCAATATCTATGCTTTACATATGATAGGTAAGGTCAAAAGAATACCCGAATAATAAAAAACATATATGATACATTATATATTAAAATAAAAATATATTGAAATAAAATACAGACTCAAATATCTTTAATAAAAAAAATCTCACATAATGATTATCAAAATTTTGTTCTACGTACGTGAATTCTACGTACGTGAACCGTTATAAAGTAATAGTATATACAATATAAATTAGAATTTCAAATCAAAATTGTTGTTCTAAATCTCCTGATCAAAATATTCCTATCTTTTATAAAGCAATTGTTAAAAATATGTGTTGTTATTAAAAAAAACTGACGAATAGTAAAACTATCTCTCTGATGATGAGTTGTCCAAATCCTTGTTCTTTGTAGCTAACACTATCTATTCATAGCAGTCCCCTAGGTAATCAACAATCTTACAACAAATTGTTCCGAGCCTATCGTCTTTAATGATCTTCAAATGCACGTATCATGCACGTATAACAACGCTTCGCCATTTGATTTGCCGAAAACTCTTACTGTTAATTTTTTAAATGACATAAGATTTCCAGGATCAAATTATTTCACTATGTTATTAAAATCTACTCATGATACTGATATATGATATATAACAATATATATATATATATATATATATATATATATATATATATATATATATATATTATATATATATATATATATATATATATATATATATATATATATAATTAAAAATAATTAAAGAATAAAGATAATCTTTTAAATGTGACTTAGAACTAAATACATATGCAAATAAGACACTAGTTTCCCATTAATAGCAGTAGAGCGAAAGACAAGCAATTTGCCTGAACATATCTCGAATACAGTTTCTTGGCACTCGGCAGGATCCTTTCGTTTGCCAAATCACCTCGACTATAACCATCTATTTGGATTTCAGATCCACTGTATCACTGTTAGAGATGATTTCAGTTATATTACATGCTTGCTTAATCTTATTAACAAAGCATGGCACAGAGTCTCTTCGCGAGACTTTGTCTAGATGAACAACACACAATAAATACGTCCAGATCAGTGCCAGCTACCGGTGGAGTGAGCAGTTTTGGAGCTTGGGTAATTATGTAAAATGTATATGGAAGATACAATGCTATCGCATCTAGCCATGTACTCTTCGCACAACATTGAAAAATAATTTAATTTAAAATATTTCGATTTTTTTTGTCTACACCTCCAATCTATACGTACATGCTTTTAAATACAGTTTTAAAAATTGTGATAGTTTAAAAAAAATTAAGAGTAGGGGAGAACAAAGATAAATTATGTTTGAACTTTATTAATACAAGTAACTACTTGTATAAATAAAGTTCTTGAACTTTAATAAGTACTTGAATATGTAATATAGTAACTTAATACTGATGCACATATGTAGAAAAATGGTTGTCCTTAAGACGAGTTGTCCAAAAAGAGAAAGACAAAATAGAAATAATATTATCAGTTACTTTTATTATCTAATGTTTTGTAAAATTATAAACATCAAAAAAATTCAGTACACAGTACTCTACAACATGCATTGGCACGTATTCTAGAGATTTGCAACAGCAAAATATACAATTAAATTAAAGTAGTTAGTGGTAGAAGCTGTGTATCGCTAATGTGTGTACTTAATGACTTTTTCTTGTCAACAGACAATATATTTCACTTTTAAAATTAAACCATAATCTTCTATTTTGAAATATAACAGAGTCATGGGTTGATCAAGGCCAGCGACATGCAATGTTATTTATTTTTAAGTCTGGTGAAAACAATGACTGCACATTTATAGACAAGTAGCCTTTTCTGTTTCTAAACAACTCTACATCATCTTCACCTATAATTGTAATATAAATAATATCACAATCGGTAAAAATATTTCTTGCTTTGCCTGGGGTTTCAATCTTAATGTGGGTACAATCCAATGTGCCAAGTGCATTTGCTAACATAGCCACCTTAAAAAATTTTAGCTTAGTGGATGCAATTTCTTCATCTGTACCAGGAAAATGAATGTATCTTTCTATTAATCTCCCTAATGCAGTTATTACACGTTTAATTACCCTGCAACTAGTACTGGCACTTATACCTCGAAAATCTATTAATTCTAATAGAAAGCTTTCAGTTGCATAAAATCGAAACGTTTGTAAGAGCTGAATTATGGGTGATAAACAATTATTTCTGAAGAAGAAATGAAATGTTATATTATATTAACATTTTGTATTTAAACTTGCACATACTTCTCTGTAAAAAACTTCAAATCATTTTCTATTTATTCCAACACATATAAAACTGCTGGTTAAGACATTCAAAACCTTCGAAAAAAATTCACATCGTCCAAAGTCTCAAAATAATTTGGTCGATTTTTGATGACTTGAGGTCTTCGTTCTGTTTCTTCTTCAAAATCAGATGACGAGTTGAACAAATCTAGGTTTTAGATAGACTGTAGTGCTCCTATATTATGAATAGTATCAAAGCAACACTTATTAATACAAAATAATACAAAAATAACTAACTATAGAATAAGCACACACAAATTAAGTTAAAAAGCAAATTATTGACAAACTTCACAAGCTCATCTATCAAAACTGTTAAAACATAACCTCATTTTAACTATAAGTGATACCTAAACTGTTTAGGGAGATCGCAAAACGTATCCTACGACTAGGTAATGCTTTAACGATTTAGGCAATTCTTAGCGTGTGGTGAAATCCGTTTTAGAGTTAGGAAGTACCTAAGGCCACTTAGGTAATTCTTAAATATTTAGGTATCGTTGGTGAAATCGGACATAAAAGCATAATTCCAATAAAAAATAAGAAGACGAATACATCTTACAGATGTAATTTAAGATATTGCCAAGTCCAAATAAACCTGGGTAGGACAGATAGAAAAAAGGCAAGACAACCGTTGAACGAAGCGAATTTTTGAATGGCGACCAAGAGCAAACAAGAAAAGTAGAGGCAGGTATCAAACCAGATGGACTGATGACACTAAGCTAATAGTATGGCGAAATAAATAGATACCTCTAAGGCAGGTTACATCCGACGAGCGATGTATTTATGCTTATGATCAAATTTAGATTTGGCTAAAATATCTTTAAAAACACGATTGGAATTATACATTATCTGTAGAGGATACCTGTTCCATTTAGACTGAACCAGGTCAGAGATGCTTTTCTAAAGAAATGAGAAGCAATCCTTGGAACGAAGCTTTCAACTTAATTAAATAAGTATTTGACGATCTAGAGACTATGCTCAGAAAAATGATAACAGTATACATTCTCGTGGAGATAATACGTTGGATTAGTTAAACAAACAAATGAGTAATACTTTTTTGTTGAAACTTCAATGACGGATGAGGTAAAAAACCAAAAAATAGATTTGATATAAACGCACTTCTAAAATAACATAAAAAAGGTGTAATGTATATATATATATATATATATATATATATATATATATATATATATATATATATATATATATATATATATATTTATAGTTATATAAAGAAAACAGATAAAAGAGGACATTAAAAAATATCAAGAACACCGTATAGAACAAATCATAGAGAAAAACCGAAGTTTCAAACGCACCAAACCGAAACTAGAAAAGAAAAACATAATAACATAATGAACAAGGACAACTCGAAAAAAGTAAATCTGGTATTGCAAACTCAATTGAAAAGTTCTACGCCGATCTGTACCGTTCCAGAAACGATCCCTCTAACTCCTCAAAGCACAAAACTTGAAAAGGCAGATAAATGTCAACTCAGAAGTGATGCCCGAAATAAGCCATGAAGGAATAGAAAGAGCAGTAAAAGAACTAAAAAGGAATAAAGCTCCTGGAAGCGATTGAATCCTAGCAGTGCTGAAGGAAGGCGGAGAACCATCACATATTTAAAAATACTATTTAATAAATGTCTATTCCAAGGCAACATACCCGAACAATGTAATACTGCTAAAACAATACTAATACACAAAAAGGGACACACCACAGATTTGAAGAATTATCGACCAATTTCACTTCTTTCCCAACTTTACAAAACCTTTACAAAGATTATTACAAACAGGTTAACAATTAAATTTGACGGATATCAACCAGTAGAACAAGCCAGATTTAGATAAGGGTACAGCACCTGTGACCATCTATATACTTTAAAAATTCTAATAGAATAAGCTAACGAATACAATCTCTTATTAGGTCTGGCTTTTATACATTATGAAAAAGCTTTTGATAGCGTAGAACTGTGAGCAATAGAAGAATTATTAGTCAACAACCGGATCGACTGCATGTACAGAATATTAATACATAATATTTACGAATAAGCTGAAATGATAGTGACGTTGGGTAATGGAATCGAAACAAGACCAGTAAAAGTCAACCGAGGAGTAAGACAAGAAGACACGATATCTCAAAAATTATTTACTGCTACCCTAGAAGATATCTTAAGTCAAGAGACTGGAAAAATAAGGGAATCCCTATAAACGGAGGATACTTAAACCATCTTAGATACGCAGATGATGTGATACTAATAGCCGACACGTGGAATGCACTGAATACGATGATTGAGGAGCTACACACAAAATCTCTAAAAAAGGACTGAAAATGAATTTAGAGCAATACTAAACTAATGTCAAACAAAGATGACAAACAAAGACATCGGGAATTAGCAGCCATATGAAGGCAAAAGAAGAAAGACCGTAAATACAATGGAGCGACGATATTAAAAGAACTGCAGGGCCAATGTGTAAACGTCTTACAAACAGATATGAATAGCAGGAATTAGAAGAGGCCTATATTCGGCAATACAAATAGAGAAAAGTCTTAATAAAATATATAAAGAACTTACTATAACAGTAAAAGTAATAAAAAAGATTGGCAGTCAGTTATAAGTGGAATGATAATAATTTTTGACAAGCGATTTAAAAATTGTTGTATTTGTAGAATTTTATTTTTATTTTACTTCATGGCACTCACAATTTACATTCTAGAAGTCGAAAATAAATTTTCTATTTTTTAATGGTGCTGCGTCGATGTGATTTGGAACGTCTACGGGACCTACTCCTATTTTGGCTCCTCCGTCTTCTACCTATCTTTATCTTCTTCCTTCTTGATCTTCTTGCTATTTTTGAATATGGAGTCTTGGATTTCGTTCCTTAAATATAAAAAGAAACAAATTTTAATAATGTATTATCTCCGAACGAATACAGTTAGATTAATTATATTTGGGGTTTATTTAAAAATAACATACCAAGTTTACTTCGCAACCTTACTGATTCTGTCTCCACTTTGTTCAAATTTACTCCGGGTACCGTCTTCTTCATATCCTTTAAGAAATTGTAGAACCGATTTTTGGCTATTTGTGCTGGGCTGACAGGTCCATCATGCTTGGTTTTACTTACACCGGATGTACCTCTAGATGGTCTTCCTAGTTGAGGTTTGCGAGGTGCCATTTTAATACATCTAGATCATCAAAAAATTTAAAATATTTAATTTGACAACCAAATTAAAATAAAATGACAATTCAAAGCGCACTGATCATTTTGTATAAGATTGCTAAGATCAATTTACAACATTTATAAAAAATAATTATCTACCAATAGATGTTTTGAAAATGTTTCAAAAGTAGCAATCTAATGTCGAATTTTTAAATAAATTTCAATAATGCGTAGCAAACTAATAACAGATCTGATAAATTTAGATATCGATAAAATAAGGAAAATGTTCGAGAACCGTCGAAATAAAAGTTTGGATTAGTAAGGTACTAAGTCATTTTACTACCATTACGGAATATTGATTAGGGGACAAGAAAAACTAGAACTCCCCAATCCACTCTAGTATTAAAAAATGATTCTATAATATTATAGAGGCATTTTTTCTTCACCTGTTATAATAAATAAATAAAGGTTGTATCTTATACATGTATTAACCAAAAATCATTATAATGTCAGTCGTGGTACATGTTTAAAATAAAAATATTGTTAAAATTCTTAAAAACGAAGAATGACTAGTGAAAAAAATTTAAGCAAAAGTTAGCTTTAGCAAAATTTAAACATAAACAATTAAGGTATTATTGACCTAAAGATGGAAGTATCTAGCGTAAGAAAAAAGTGTGCAAGAAAATACAAATGAATGAGATACCAAAAACAATATACTGTAACACTAGTATAGCAAACATTAAAGAACTAAGAAGGCAACAACTGGGGATTTAAAAACAAGTAATATTTTTGCAAAACAAACAGCAAATTGGGAAACAAAGAGGAAACATCAATTTTTTTAACAATAGGAATACACTTAATTTACAAGATTAGCATTTTTTTAAGCTAATTTTCCCAAGACTGATTATGAGATAGATATGGCTTCACAAACTCGAACAGTTTAGTCCTCATAAGCCTTTGCAACTGGGGTTGGTTGACAAGAAGCTAAAGTATTTCATGGTTTATTTTATGGAGCCTCTCTTTATGTCTCGATTCGACTTTAAGGTCTCTACGTAAATCATCAAATCGTCATTCCCAATATACTAAGGAGCATATATAATATTCCTTAGTGTTCGGTTTTAAGGTGTTTCTAAACTTCTATAATTTTTTTAAACAGCCCCATAATTGTAAGCCATAGTTACACACCAGTTTTAATAATTGTTTGTGAATCAGTATTTTAATATATATTTTTGTACTTTATCTTTAACTGTTTAGTTTTGTTTTTAACATGTTCCTTCCATTTGAATTTGAACTATTTACAAAATACTGAAGTATTTTGCTGTTTTTTTATCAGGAACAATGCTGTTGTTTAAGATAACTGGGAGATTAATACGAACTTATTTCTGCTCATTAAACGCAATTTTTTGGACCAGCGTTCTATGATATTAATTGCATTTTGTAGGTCAACTGCAAATTCTTTTATAGTTTCTTTTATTATAAGGACTGCTGTATTATCAGAAAATGTGGCTAGTTAAATGTTTTCTCTCTCCGGAATGTTAGATGTATAGATGTCAGATTACTGATTCAAGAACACTACCTTGTAGAACCCTACGTGTCTATTGGCTTTAACTCAGAGTAATCGTTAGCCATTTTAACTGTAAATGTTCGCTGGTGTAGGTAAGGCAGCAATTTTTCAACGAGTTGCAGAGGAATTATTTTCTTTAGCTTCATTAATAGGCCTGTGTGCCACATTTTCTAAATGCTTTCGCGATATCCAGAAATACTGCTGAACAAATTTTGTCACCTTCCAATGCTTTCTCTATTTCAGTTTATATTCAATGGATCTGCTCAACTATGGAGTGTTTATCACGAAACCCAAATTGGTGTTTTGGAATAATATTTTTTATAATTTTATGGTTTATTCTACGTAGTAGCAATTTTTCAAACACCTTTGATATTATGGATAGTAGGGAAATTGGCCTGTATGATGTTAATTCATGGTTATCTTGTAATACTTTGGGTATCATTATGACCTCTGCAGTTTAACAAAGGATGGGAACATATCTAAGTCTAAAAGATGCATTTATTACGGTAGTTAGCTTTACTATGGCTTTTCTAGGTTTTTTTGGTAGTATCCCTCCATTGTTTAGGTCAAACCCAGGCTATTTTTTGTACTGATGTTCTTGATACTTCTGGAACTTCTTTGGTAGTTGTAGAGATCAAATAATATTAATTTTAGAAGCTTTTACAGTAAATCATACTATCTTAATCTAAATTCTCTTACACGGATATAAACTAATAGAACCAAACATAATAAGGTAAAATAAGACATGATATTACCATCACAACCATCTTCATTTCTATCAGTCCGCGATTTTTCGTTCAGGTTGTAAGACAAACTACCATCTTTAATAGTTTAACCTGTTTAAAGAGAAAATTGTTTTAGATCCCTAGTGCTAATTTTTGTTGATTTGAAGAAGGTATTCCAGTAAATGGATATATGTGTTTAAAAGAAGACTATAACAATGTAGGATTAATCACCGGTACACAAAATCATATCTGTAACATATACAAATATGCAAAAATACCTGCAAAGAGCAATAAAACTACTAAAAACACTAATATTAAGTCAGAAGTATGACTACGATAACTCCAAGTTACATATCACCGTTTTCGGATATAAACACTTCGAAAGGTTTATGTTGTTAAAAGATAAGTCTCTCGAACTATTGCCGTTTTATTTGTTAGCGCTTAAATGAATGTATTGTATAAAGATTCTGACATATATCTACACTAACCTATGTTAAAAGCAGAAATAATGTTAGGTAACCGTAGGCGTAAAATCATCTAGAAGGTATACTAGAACTGGGCATCTTAGTGACGTAGGAATAAAAATGTAAGAATAATTCAATTCCAAATAGCTTTAAAAGAAAGCTTTTAACGCAGTCACACTACTAGTTCTTTTATACAAGACGAACGCCTCACTTACTTATCTATTACATGATGCTACAGCCCAGGCCGCGGCTATATGTCTTCATGATATATCTTGAGCTAGTTTTCGTCATTTTCTGACTCACAAGTTCCTCAAATCCTTAAGTAAAAATCTCCATACATGTCTACCTTTGTTGTTATTTCTTATACCCCACATCCCGTGTTTGTAAACAGTTTCGTAGATCTGACTGAAAATATTTCTGTACTCTACAAGGAGTCGGTCTTAGACTGTTCCTAGTAAGAGTAAGTCCCTACTGTATAGGGTACCACAGATCGATCATTGTAATAATTTGTAGACTTTGATCTTTAACGTTCTCAGCAGTCCACTTTTAAATATTTTATTTATTGCGAGGAAACACCTTTTTCCAACTGAAATCCTTGTCTTTATATTTTCTTATTTTAAATTGTTCTCATACTTAAGTATTCAAGTATTTTAGACTAGTGCTGTACTTGAACTCATTGCTATCCAGTGCGATATTTGTTTTGGCACTTGTACATATGTAAAAAACTCTATAATGGCAATATAACCTTTCAACAATGCGTTTATTACCCTTCCTACCATGAATATGTGATTGACGTAAATAAGGTATTACTATGTTAAAGTAAGTGACATCTGTTAACCGAATTTATGTCTTAATTTTTTTCTACTTAATGGCCTGTCACAGTTTAGAATATTCTAGTATAATCCTAATAAACCCTATTTGCTTATTAGTTACAGCGAGTTACTTTATTGCCTCTTCATCTATTCTTTTCAATGTCCACTCCACATTTAGTGGAATATGCTATTCTAAAATAATTGGTACATATTTAATTCATATTTATATACCTTTCTCAAAATGTCTTAGAGATCTGGTAGAAAGAAGATCTATTACAACTAAACTCAAAATGATCGTCTCCAAAGTTGGCTGTAGCAATCCGATTCCGCCTCCGGTCAATACCAATTTAAAAATTGTATACGCAACTTTTAGTAGTAAAATCTGTACAGAACTGATACAATCAAGAAATTGTTTTAAGTAGCTGAACTACCTTATCACTGTCGGTTGCTTACAACTCATTAACAACTTCCATATCATCTTTTTCAAAGAACAATATTTTACTCTGCATTTATTAAAGAGTTTTTCAAAATAATGTGTCCACCTTTTCACTTATTTGTCCTCCTTCACTAATTACATGGCCTTTGTTATTCTTATCTATTTTTGCCTTTGGTTGAAAACCCTTTTTCTCGTTCTTCTTCTTCGACTTTTTCCATTATGAGTTTGTCGTTTTCGACCTCGATAGCAATATATTTTCCCAGTCACCTTTTCTGAGGTTTCTATCTATCATAGCATTTCCACGGCATATTTTCTGTTTTTGTAGCAGGTCTGCCTCTCCATCTTCTTCCCTACGAGTCCCAGTCTTTTCGGCTACCTATGCTCTGACATTGTTTGTACATGCACGTTCCATTACAGGGCTCTGTTTTGCAACTTTTGTAATTGAGCATTCTACTTACATTCTGTTTTAAATTTTCTCTGTTCTTATTGTATCCGCTCTGGTAATTTGTAGCCATCTTTCAGTTCAACTGTTTTTATTTTATTTCGCCTTGATGTTGTCATTGGCCATACTTTCGCTCCATATAGGGTAGTATTGGTCAATATGTTCTGAAAGCCCTTCTATAATATTATGAACCTTGTACTGTGGAAATTAAATTAAATTTATTCCTGAGGCTGGTTAACCAGCTGCAACGTAGTCACTTGTATTATGATATGGAAAGATCGGTCTCACGTGTTTGTCTTCCTTCGAAGCATTCCTTAAAAGTAAAATGGTCTTTCCTAACCAATTGTTTCTTTCTTTATAATGTTTCGTACAAACTCTCCTAACTATATCATATCTATAAATTTTATGCTCAAACGCATTATCGGTTGGTAATTCGCCTCGTGTTGTCATTTTTGCACTTTAATGACACTGTCTTCTACGGGATGGTTCGTTGTGCTTGAAAAAGGTCCAATTTGAGTGTTTCTGAGAAGTGTAAAAGTTTTTGGTGGTAACTACAAGATTACTACTGCAAACTTTTGCAATGATTTTAATAATGTTACCCAAAGTTAAAATTAAACTAAATTAATATTCTATTGTTGGACAGAAGTTTTTTACATACTTCTTTTTTTTAATTACATGTATGATAACCACATGTGTCTTCTATTGATCTAAGTCTGTGTTAAATTTTAGACTGTACTTAGCTTTAATTGATTGTTTCTATACCTTACCGATTCAATGGTTCAATGACTCAAGCTTTTTTACATTTTATACCTTTGACTGCTACATGTCTTTTTGAGGTAACACTGTTTATATATATATATATATATATATATATATATATATATATATATATATATATATATATATCAAAGATCACTCGAAGAGTGGTGGGTTGGTTGAAAAGTGTAGGTGATAGATTACATCTCTGTTAGAGACCTTTTGTTGTGGTGATTGTTTTTATTATTTGGTTGCCCAACTTTATTTGCACCTCTGTTGTTTTATATAGTCTTTGTGATATATTCAGTCATTTCTCTCTAACGTGCATTTTTCTCATTGCTTTTCATAGTTATTTCCTGGGCACGCTATCATATGATTTCTTTAAGTCAATAAAGTCATAATTGTTTTAATATTTTTCACCTGTCCTATGACGAAATATTATCCAGACACTATCTGGCTTTTCGGAAAACAGCTAGTTGTTCACCATAATTGTCTGTGTGTTGTTCTATTTTTTCTTTTATTACTGTGGAAAAGATTTTTGCTATTGAAGGTATTACACTGATCCCTCTATAGTTATTTGGTGAGGTTTTGTCATCATTTTTTTTTAATAAAGGACATGTTTGATAGGTTACACTCCTCTGGTATCTCGTCTTCTGCTTCGATTTTATCGAATAACACTCGTATAAATGATACGATCCTTGCACTTGCATATTTCAGCAGTATCATTTTTTGTTCCATTGCCTTGGTGCTTTGTTGTGTGTGTTTTTGGTGCTTTAGTTGTATCTTTCCATGCGATTTATACTTCCTCTACTATTGTTATCTCAGGGTGTTATAAGCTATAGTCGGGTCTATTTTCTTGCAATAATTTTGTATACTGCTTTGTCTACTCCTTTGATATAATTATCTGTATAACATTTTTACTTCGTTTATTTCTTCTGATGTTCGTTTTATTTGTTTCATGTCATCGTTAATCTCTTACATCCTATCGTATTGTCTATGTTTCAGCATATTCTCTTCCAGCATTCATTCTCTTCGGGCCCTATTCGTTGCTTCACTTGTTGTCTGAAGGTAACATACTCTTCTCGTGTGTCTGGGATTCTGTCGTTTAGCCTTTTAACATACTTTTTTTTTCTTTTAGTTATCTCTTCTAGGTCGTTACTATATTTATCCAAATATTTATTCTTGTGTTGTTTAATACCTAGGACTTCGTTTGCTGCTTTTTTAGGTGTTAATACATTTCTGTTGGGGTCCATTTTTGTTTATCTAGTCCATATTATCCATGGCATGAATTGCTTTGAACGCCTTCTTCACCATTCTTAGTCGTAAACTAACTTCTTAGCTAACTTATCTAATATAAAAAAGTACCGAAAGGGAAAGAAAGTTTGTTTAGCCGTTTTTCTGTATAGTGCTTAAGCTTTCAAGAGAGTATATCAAGGGCCATAAGCTAACAAGAGTACTAGCAAAACAATAATCTGTATTATTGCAAGCAGGACGGTACATAAAAATAGCTGCATCTACTGAGATCTAAAGATGAACACAGTAGAACAAATAGTGTGCCAACAGACATTAACAAAGTTTATTTAAACATGTAAATATCAAGGCCATCCAACTCCTTCACAACACAAATATAGAAAGAAGACTCAAGAGGACAAAACCCGTCGAGTCCTTTAAGTTAGTGAAGTACAAATAGTTAGTGTAAAAGTAACGTATTGTAAGATGTTAGTATACTTGTGTAAATTTGACCAATTTACGTTAGAATAGAACTTCTCATTGATCAGATTGTAGTACATAGTATCCTCAGCTTGTTGGTATAATAAAAAAATAAAAAGTTAGTAGTAAAAATTTACAAAAATATATTGTGTAGTAAAAAATTTATAAGAAGCTTTTAGTTAATCATTGTATAAATTAATAATTTCACAAATGACGCGTGCTTTTAAATCCGTGTACAAAATTAATAAAAAAGGAATATAACTAAAGATTTGTAACACTTTTCCACAAAATTTCTACAAGAATACTTTTAAAAACAATAACAATCATTTTTGTTTACTGCTTAGATGAACTTCTTCTTCTCCTTCTTCCTCTGTTTCTGCGACTTGCAGATCTACTCTTTGATCTACTCTTCGATCTTCTTCTTCCTCGTGACAAACTTCGTTTACGTCGTCTGACTCGTGGTCTATAAGGAGCTAATTTGGCTTGGTCTAGATATAATTTCTTCTCTTGCTTGTCCATTTTTCTCCATATATTTCCTCCTTCAATTGCTATATCCTTGACTGACATACCTTCGGCATTCTTTCTAAAGATTCTTAGAAAATTTAAAAATGGATTTCGAGTTACTCTTCCTGCTTTGTACCTAACTGGATTTTTTGGTGCTTTTTGGTTTTCTTCTTTGTTATCATTAGAAGACGATATGCTTTCATTACTGTGGCGAACCATTTTAACAAAGTGTATAAATTTAGAAAATGAATAATAAAATTATACTATAAAATTGTAATTTTCTTTGACAAAAATGTCATAATTTAAGGTGAAAATAAACATGTTCCTTGGCAACTGCTATTTTATTTTGTGAAGCGAACATATTTTTTTCTGTATAAATTCCAATTAATGTCATCACTAAAGACGAAATATTTGACTAGCATTTCCTATCCTTTTTGGACTGTAGTTATTGGTAGGATTATTTGACTTTTATTTTAAATAGGTATACATAATGTTAAGTTTACTGTTGACAAATTCATCATTAAATACAAAAAAATAGATTATCGTTAACATAAAAATTTGAATTATCATTTTATACACCTACTGTTTATGTCATAAGATAAGTGATATCATGTATAAAGAAAGACACTTACCGTTGAGTTCTGACCTGATCGTTCTACCAGCAACTGGTTTCACAAACAGCTCTGAAATATTAATAGTAAAAACTGATAATTAACAAGTTAAACTTATTACTAAAGTAATTATAGTGATTGTTTAAGTGCAGGAAATCATACGTGAGTAAAGAAAACTTTGATTTTGTTTGATTGCATGATAATAAACTGAATAAATTATTGTCCTAACTAACCTAACAATTTGGTTAAAATAAAAAGAGCAATTATCAAAATCTGGTTGCTTGTCAACTTTTAAATAAAACAGATCCGTACTCAAAACAAAACTGTAAACAAAAATTTCCTGACTTATGGAGACAAGCTATTGTCATCCCTATACCAAAACCTAACAAACCGGCTATAGCGGCAGAATCATATAGGCCAATATCACTTACATGTTCTAGTTGCAAACTGCTAAAGAAAATAATAAATAATAGACTTATGTGTCATTTAGAACATCACAATTTACTTATACCGGAACAAGCTGGATTTCGTCCTTTGAGATCTACTATAGACAATGTTTTACATTTAGAATTAATGAAGCCTTCTGTAACAAACAGAAATGCATAGCTGTTTACTTTGACATCCACAAAGCATTTGACTTAGCAAGGCAACACAGAATATTAACAAAGCTGCAGACTTGGGGAATTGAAGGAAACATGTTGGAATTTTTTTTTAATAACTTTCTAAATGAACGCAAATTTTCAGTACGTAGTAATGGAGAACTTGCTAGTATTAAGTCTTAAGACAATGGAACACCACAAGGATCTGTAATTAGCCCTACACTTTTTTTAATAGCAATGAATAATGTTATTAAAAATCTCAAGAGACCTGCACAGGCTAGATTATATGCTGATGATATGATAATGTTTATCAAAGGAAAAAATATTAACTCGATGGTCAAACTTTTACAAGAAGAACTAAATAAAATCGAAAGTTGGTCTAATAGGAGTGGATTCTATTTTTCAGCTGACAAGACACAATATGTTATTTTTTCCAAAAAGCCTATTCACACAAACATACCTGCCTTAAAATTCGACACAAAGTTTTGAAAACGAAGTACAAAGGTAAAATATTTAGGCATAACATTCGACGAAACTTACAGTTGGAAACCACATATTAAACAATTGGCGATATCATGTCAAAACGGTATAAATCTTCTTCAATGTTTAGCCAACAAACAATGGGGTGCTGACGGAGATACATTATTACTGTTGTATAGAAGCCTAATCCGATTAAAATTGGACTACGGATGCATTGCATATTCTTCAGCGTCGAAGTCAAATTTAAAAATCTTAGACGTTATAAACAACAATGCATTACGCATAATCTCTGGAGCTTATAGAACAACTCCTGTTGCAAGCCTCGAGTGGGAACTTGGAGAGCCATCATTACATGAACGACGGAAATTACTTAGTCTATCTTACGCTTCAAAACAATCATCACTACAACCTGAAAACCCTTTTCTTACTCAGTCATCGTTATCAAATATCAATATAAGAACACATTTCAATTAAGGATCAAAAACAATTTAAACTCTATTGAAATTTTTAACTTTCCCTCAACACATTCAGCAAACGTAAACACGCCAACTCTCTGGTTTATACCTTTTGCCTACTTTAAATTTAGAACTATCATATCATAAATCTGAAACTAATCCACAAATATTAATAAGCAATTATAATAGAATAATTTCTTCTTTCCCTGAATATACCCAAGTTTACACAGATGCATGTAAAACAACTTCTGGTGTAGGATCATCATTTGTTAAAAGAGACATAATAAAAAGTTTCAAATTGCCCACAGAATCCACTGTGATAACTGGAGAATTGTATGCAATATACAGAGCTCTAATTCACATACAAACTGTCAAACTAGATAAATTCCTTATTATTACTGACTCAATAAATTCTCTTCATATACTTTCAAAAATGTACACTTGCAACCCGATAGCTAAATTAATTAAAAACAAGATGCAGTAGCTGGGAAACAAAACATTAGTCTCCGTGTGGGTACCATCACATATAGGCATTAAAGGAAACGAACTAGCAGATAAAAATGCTAGAGAAATAGCAAATTCCCCAAATATCAGACCGAAAATAAAACCATTAGCAGAAGATCTTAATCCGTACTTTAAACAAAAGCTGATATGTAATTGGACTAAATGTTGGGAAGAAAAATTCTCAAAGTTAAAAGAAATTAAACAAAATTTTGAACTGAAAAATGGACTGGATTTTGGAATATCAGACCGAAAATAAAACCATTAGCAAAAGATCTCAATCCGTACTTTAAACAAAAGCTGATATGTAACTGGAGTAAAGGTTGGGAAGAAAAATCCTCAAAGTTAAAAGCAATTAAACAAAATTTTGGACGATGGACTAACAACGCCCCTAGCTGTTTCCTTCAGGTTGTATTAACCAGGCTCCAATTAGGACACAGCAAACTCACACATGAATATCTCATGAAGAAAGAACCTTAACCAAAATGTAGGTTAACAGTGTTACGTGCCGTTAACAGTGAAACACGTATTAACGGATTGTCCCAAATATAGTGCTGAAAGACTAACTAATAAAATTCCATCAGTTATAAGGGACATTTTTAGTGAGTGTACCAGTGAAAATATTGTGAAATTCTTAAAAGACTGTAGCATATTGAACCACATATAAGCATTATTGTTTTCATTAAGTTCATTCGCTAATAACCAATATGGTTGATTCGGCTGCCTTAAATAAAAAAAGACACTTACCGTTCGTCGAAATGTAAATTAGTTGTAGCAAGGACAGCATCTCAACTCGGTGGCTAACGTCTTGACGAAAAATCGTCGGAATTAGAAGTAATGGGAGCGATTAGCACCACCGCGAGCAGCAGTCATTTTGGACTCGTAGATGTTCCCATTTGACTTCATTCATAGCTACCAAAAAAATCCTTACTCGGTGGTCCATGATCTAGTCCGAGGTACTTCGAAGTAATGGACATGCCACCATAAATTAAAGCTTTCTATTACGTATGCAGTGTTCTTTTGATAGGCAATAATTTAGATAAGTAATTTTGAGATTGAGATTTTGAGTTAATTACTATTTAACTGGGAATAAGCCACAATTAAAGATAAAAATACGTTTATTGACGTTTGTATTTTGAGAACGGTTTCCGAAGTGGAAATTGAAACGTCAGTAAACGTATTTTTATCTTTAATTGTGGCTTATTCCCAGTTAAATAGTAATTAATTTAAAATGCCACAAGAAAATAGCTTCAGAAAAATATTGAGATTTTGAGATTTAGATAAATGATAAATTTTGAGATTTTAACAGATCTGTGCCTCCACAAGGCAACTAAGCAGAAGAGTATTGCCTTGAACTAAAAACATGTGACAACGCCAATTTTACAGGGAAGAATTTAAAGTATACTAAAGGAATTACATATAATAAGTAATGAAAAGATATAATGTAACTAAATAAGGTCATATTTTTAATAAAATAATAAAAGGTATTAAAATCAAAATATGTATGTTGATGCAACTAAATAAATTCCCAAACACATACAAATAATTATTAAATAAATAAAATGATTAAAGAAGAATGAGCAATGAAATATAAAATTTATTGTCGGTGCTTCTATCCGTAATGATTCGAATATACCGAACTATTGACCCTTATGTCTACAGCGAGTAAAACCGTCGATCTGGTTATTTACAAAGATTCCTATTTTCCATGACTAGCTGTCAAATGAAATAAAAAACTGGTCTTTTCAGCACCACCTTGACAATGATCACTATTACCGTCATCAAATTCAATGAAATACTGGCAGATCTGACATAGTTCGCATACAAAAAATACCCAACACAACATTGACGTTATGGTGATTTCTAAGTCACATATGTATGACAAATAAAAATTATTTGCTTCTTCTTCTTTTCACTTCCTTAGGTTTTGAAACCAAGATATTCTTTTTCTTCCTGGTCCTCTGTTTCCGATTACCTTACCCTGAAGAATAAGTTGCAATAAGCCATATCTGTGTTAACTTCTCATAACATGGCCAACATATTCTATTAGCGCTCTTTAATTGTGTTAGTGATCTCACATGCCTTGCCAATTAAACGTAGGACCTCAATATTAGTCACACGATCCACTCATGAAATTCGTTAGATGCACCTCTAACACCACATCTCGAAGGCCCCCAGCTGTCCTGAAGAAGCTTTAGAGAGCATTCATGCCTCTACGCCGTATAATAATGTAAAAAATAGATAGAATCTGATGATAGAGATTTAATACTAAATGGTAAATCGTGACTTCTGAAAAAATAATTCATCTTTAGTAACGCCGATCTTGCTTTCCCTATGCGTTGTTTTATTTCAGTAGAGTAGTTCCATTGAATGTTTATGTTAGTATCAAGATATGTGTAGCTGTCTACCCTGACAATCGGCTGTTAGTTTATCAAACTATGTGCATTTAATATTTCGCGCTTAGTGACTACTAAACCAAATGTATGATAACATCTAAATACCCACTACGGTGTAAAATCAAAATAAATTCAAAAATAATAAAGCAGAAAGCAAGGTTTAGATATCTGGGAATAGATATAACTAATTACGAAGATCTTGAAGAAGAAGTACGACAACAAAGCTTAAAAGCAAGTAAAGCGGCGGGATCTCTTCATAACTCAATCTGGAAGAACAAACACCTAAGACAAGACACAAAAACAAGAATTTATAAAGCAGCAATTAGACCTTTATTAACGTACACGCGACATACACGACATATCTAAAACAAGACGACTATTAGAAACAACAGAGATGAAAATACTTTAACGAATATCAGGAAAAAGTCTGCTGGATAGGGAGAGAAGCGAAAACATAAGAAGAGCATGCAATATAGAAGACATAAATGGATGGGTGACAAAACAAAAACAGGAGTAAAACGAACACACCAGTAGAATGGCAGAGGATATAATCGTACGAATAGCACGAGATAAGTCACCAATTGGACGAATAAGTATAGACCATCTGCAAAAACTACTGCGTCATCGGCATATCTAATGTTGTTTAGACGCACTCCATTAACTAAGACGCCTTCCTGTAGTTGTTTCAGTGCTTGCCCGAAGATACGCTCCGAGTATATGTTAATAGCATTGGAGACAGAAAGCATCTTTGTCCCACTCTTTTATCTATAAAGATTGTATCTGCCAACTGGTCATCCCACTTTAATGTTAACAGCTTTGTTATAATATAGATTATATATAATTCGCAAATCTCTATCATCTAAACATGCTTCTTTCAAGATAGATATGATCTTGTCATGTTTTACCTTATCAAATGCTTTTATAGTCGATAAAAAAATATATAAATAACATTTGACATCCCTGCATCTCTGGATAAACTATAGCTAATAGAGCTTTTCGGGTGTCTAAGGTATCGCGGAATCGAAATTGTGTTCATGACACTTGGTCTTCACATTTTTAATATATTCTGTTATGTATCACTTTAAAAACATTTTATATAAGTGGTTCATTATGCTTATTATTCTGTACTCTTCGCATATTTTTGCATTTAATTTTTTTGCTATAGTTACGAAGGGCGCTTTAACTAGCTTTGGGGAATATTTGAAGTTATATATATTTTGTTAAATACAGTTGTTATCCATTTTATTCCTTGTTTGTAAATAAGTTTCAGGAATTTAAGTTTGGCGTTTTATGTCTTCAATGGCAATCTGCTTTTCATCTGATATTTTGAGTTATTAAGACTTATTTAAAGTTTTAAAATTATCAAACCTACTTTACTGAACATCCACCAAGAGAGTCTCATGGCGGTACTTCACTAATAGTAAAAAATAGTGTTAAACGCTATGAAACAAACAAAACTAGAAAACTAAACATCCAAGCCACACGATCGATATTAATAGAAGGCTTGGACATTTAATCTCATCTGCTCTTTATTGTCTACTAAACAAACCAACAAAGGAAAATGATTTTACTATCTACTTTAAGCGCTCGGGCCCAATCAACTTTAACCTGTCACTCAAATCACTTAAATCACTTAAGTCACTTAAATAAACAATATGATTGGGAAAAAATGAAAATGAAAGAAAAAATGGCAAAATACTTCAACCCCAATAGACAAAACAAATCATAACAGAGTTACATGACAACATACTGGTTACATGCCGTTATTAAACATTATTTGAAAAACCTTTCTGTAAGTGAAAATAAAGACTACTTACTATGCAACCTGATAAGAAAACTGCCCCAACAACCAATTAAGACTCATGTATCAAATATTACAAAAAATTTAATGATGATTTCGGTCTGTGGTGCTGATTTAACTTCAAAAATTAGTATTAAGTTTTTTGTCTGTATATAGGTTATTAAAAGTCCATATCTGTCAAAACAATTGGACAAATATCTTATCCCAAGTTAAATCACCAATTATAATTGGAAGAGATATGAACGCTGAAACTCATTATGGGGCTCGTTACAAACAAAGCAGTTAAGTATCAAATTATCAAATTGTTGGAAGCGTTGAGGATATAAATCTTTTATTTTAAATAAATATTTTGGAGAATGGATAATACACATAGTTTCCATGTAAACTAGGACTGATGATAACCAAAGTTACCTGATCAGTTCATTTGGTTACCTTGAGTTATATCATTTTATTATAGCCATGAACGATTTAACGTCTTAACACATTACAGGCAACAATTTATCCTAAAAGTAGACTAAATATCAAGAAAGCCTATTAGTCACTTTATGCATCTATAATTAAACAATTATTTTTTAGTCAGAGTAGTCTTTTAACACAAAGGAAACTTACAGTTGTCTCATTAACTGCATTAATGAACCTGCAAGTAAATTTATTCTTACTTATGAAATTCTCAATTTTAAAAATCGTTGCAGACCAACATAGTTGGATATAGAATACGATCTAATAATTAATGGAAGAAAGGAGCTATTGGTAGCTTATCAGCTTTTTTTCTTCTTCGCTTGCCATATCCAGAATTATCCGACGTTGGCGATCACCATTGCGAAGGCTTCTCGATCTTCTGCAATATGGAATAATTGTCCTGCATTTGGTATCTGAGTCCATTCACGATTTTTTTTTAAACTTGTTTTCTTCCTACACCCCTACGGCACACTATTTTGCCTTTAAGGATCAGTTGTAATATTTTATATCGACTTCCCCTTACTATATGTCCCAGATAAGACATTTGTCGAGGTTTAACAGTCTTTAGCAGTTCTCTATCTTTGTTGACGCTCCTTATTACTTCTTCATTACTTTTCCTTGCTGTCCAAGGTATCTTCAGCATTCGTCTGTAAACCCACATTTCCAATGCTTCAATTTTGTTCATGATCGATACTTTTAGCGTCCACACTTCTGCACTATACAAAAGTACGGACCAAACATAGCACTTAACCATTCTTTGCCTTAGTTCTAAACTGAGATGATTATTGCAAAGAAATGACTTCATATTCATAAAATTAGTTTTAGTCATTGCTATTCTACGTTTTAATTCTATGTTTGAATCTGGTTGGTCCGTTATCACAGTTCCCAAATATGTCATTTTGTGAACTTTCTCAACTTGGACTCCGTTTAATTGAAGCTTTGCATCGGGATGTGGGTCACGACTAAACACTAAAAATTTGGTTTTGTTTGAGTTTATTTTAATGCCCATTTTCTCTCATACATCGTAATTACAATCAAGCAGAATTTAAAAAACTTTAATATTATCTAATAGAATTACTGTATCGTCTGCATATCTAATCACATTAAGTAGTTCCCCATTGATTTTTATTCCATATGGTTGTCTCTCAAGTGCCTTTTTAAATAACTGGTCCGAGTAAACATTGAACAATGTTGGCGACAAAATGCAACGTTGTCTGAGTCCTCGTTCTATAGAGATTTCATCGGTGTAGTTATCTCCAATTTTTACGATAGCAGTTTGATTCCAGCACAAATTTTTAATGACACGAATATCCTTGACACTGTCATCCTTGTATTCCGATACTTTTCCGTATTTACATTAATTTTACATGCTGTACTTTATCGAATGCCCTTTCGAAGTCCACGAAATATGCAAATACATATTTTCTTTGGTTACGGCATTTTTGTAGTAAGATGTTAAGCGCAAAAAGTGCCTGGTTCCCATAGCATTTCTAAAACCAAATTGGGTCTTTTCAAGATCTTCTTCTTCACTCCGGTGTTATATATTGAATTAAAAAGTCTTACTACTACTTTAATGTTATCATACTCTATTAGTTTCAGCAACTCAGTTGGTGTATCATCTGGACCATAAGCTTTTCTAATTGTAGCATTATTTATAGGGTGTTCTACCTCGCATTTTATAATTTCTGGGCCTTCAGTACAGTTTTGGTAGAATTCGGCAATATTATTCCTGTCATCTTTAAACAACTCTGATATATACAGCTGCCTTCTTCTTCTTACGGTGCCTATCCGTTCCGGATGTTGGCGATCAACATAACTATCCTAACTTTGCTTGCTGCTATTCTGAATACAGCTGCCATTCTTTTCTTATTTCGTGCTCATTTACAATAATTTTTTTATTATTGTCAACGAGTACAGAGAGAACTCGTTTTTTAAATATGTTACTCATTTCTTTTATTTTTTTGTGCACATTAAATAAGTCGTGTTTAGATTACATCCTCCATTTCGTCGCACCTTTCTCTCATCCAGTTTTCTTTGGCTAATTTGATCTCCTTTTTTATTCTTCTCTGCAGGAATCTATATTCTGTTACAGAAACTTTTACCCTTGGTAATTTTGTAAAAAATTACGCAGTTAATTTTCGTACCAAACAGCAGCTGAAGCATAAAGCATAATCTATGTGGGTACCAAAATACAGGAAACACCACTTTTCTGACGGTTTATTGCGGTTTTGGACGCTTTGCACAGATTTCTCCAAGTGCTATCTACTCAGATTACTGCCATCTAGATTTCGGGACTTAAGAATGAATTGGTGGATCCATGTTATATCCATTCTGACATACTGATGCAAAAATTCCAACTTGTTTTAAAACATATGTATAAACTGTACTGTAATTTATGTACTCGTTGCTATTTCTGCTCTAGTGTGAGAAAACAGGGCAGTCATTTACCACAGCTTTCTCCTGCCCAAATATTCTTGTGTAATAGTGAAAACGCCACAATATAATAACTTTAGATTGTTAGCTATCTCTTGAAAATTTATCTTGTCAGTTTTCTTAATAATTTTCAACGTTATTTTTATGTTAAATAACTGTGTAGAACTTATCTGACGCTTTTCAAAAAATCAACTTCTGTTTTTGTGTGAAAATTAGCAAAATTTATTTTTTAGGCTGTAAATATTTGACACTAAAGACAGACAGAATGTACTCGGAGTGCGGAGTCAATTGCCAAGTTTTTGGAATATTGCCAGCTTTGTAGCGGGATCTTTATTATTTCGACAATATCTATTCAATTATTAGACGTTTGTGGGTGTCGAGCAATTACGATTCTGCAACGTTTTCATTCTGCTGTGTTGTCAGCAGAAAAATAAAAACGATAATCTAACCAGAATGCAAGAGCTCGACACACAATTTATGCGATTTAATCATGGAAAATGGCAAAAAAGGTAAAAAGGACGGGAAGATTTATGGCTTGAATTAACCTTAGTAGTATAATTGTCTTTAGGGGAACAAACTTGACCTAATTTTATATTTTGTTAGACAGAAAATGAGTTCAGACAAATTTATATTTGGCAGTAGAATGCTGTGTTGGTTATTATTTTGTCGAATATTACCTTGTGCACTTAACATTGGCTATAAGTTTGCTAACGCCGCTAAAGCATTCAATACTTTACTTCCATTTTTTTAAATATACAAATTTCATGGATATAAGGCGATCGATACAAATCCATTGCCTTCCTGGTCCCCGTTTTCCTTCTACTTTTGCTTGTGGAATTAATTGCATCCACCCATCTCTTTCGCTGTTAATCATTATGTAACTGTTTTTTTTGTCGAAAGAAAATGCAAAAAAGTATTTTTGAAGTGTGTATATTTTAGGCAATTCCTAGCTGAGCGCTTTCGGCTTTACAAAGCCATCATCAGAGCTATGCTACAATAAAATGTTCTAATAAGTACTAATTGGTAAAGATTGTAATTTTTAACTTACGTCAATTTTTAAATACCACTACAAAGGAGAGATCTCATTTCCTTAAGTTTCACAATTATGATTTTGTAGGAGTTGGAATTTTTTAAAAACATAAAAAACATATAAAAGGTCGACACTGGACGTCACAAACACGTTAAAAAATTGAAAAATTTTTTTGTCATGGTACGGGTTTAAGACCCGACCATCTATTGCTGTGAGGATGTAGACTGAATAGAACTAGTGAAATCAAATGTCGGTCTTTTAAACGATTTTTCAAAAGTGACAGGTGACAAATGTCATATATAGGAAATAGAGATTGTTTTTTAAATTCTTACAAAATTATTTAGTAGTTTGGAATTACTACTAGTCATCAAAGACTTTCTAAAAATTAAGTTTTTAAAATTAAATTTTATGTGTTCATCACATCATACAGAATGACATTAATTTGTAAATTCACTCAAGTCATTGCTCAAGGTCAATGTATGTTCAATCTGACAGCTATCCTTAAGGAACAAGGGCTCAAATTGTTCAACAACACTATAAAGAAGAAACCTGGTATTAATGTTATGTTATCTGATACTTAAGTGTATTAAGAATTGTATGTCTTGATGGAAAATTGTAAGAACTTTGCATAAAAAATTTTTTTAAGAATGTATTTTCATGTTTCAATTAAGAACAACTGTCAAATGAATTACAAAATGTTGTAAATTTTAATAAAGTTTAAAATTTGTTTAAAAATAAAAGTATGAAAAATATATAACAAGATTGCATGAGGTCACCCTTCTTCCTCTAAAGTCTCCCATAATAATTTAAAAAGAGGTTTATAGTTGCAATTGAGGTTGATTTGTGTGTTTAAGCAACAATCAGGGTTTATTTTCATTTCTTTGGATATCTCTAGATCTTCCAAGAGATTCATGAGTCTAAAGTTTTTATTAGGAATGTTGTGTAAAATTTTACTGTTTTCAGAAGGAGAAAAAGAATGATTATTAAATTTAATGTGATATCCAAAGTTTGATTTTTCTGGGTTATTGAGGTGTTCTTTGATTCTTTGATTCAGAGTTCTCATTGTTCTACCTACATAAGTCATATTACAATCACCACAGGAAAGCTTGTAAATACCACTTCTGTTTAGTTTGTCAACTTTGTCTTTGGTCTTGCTGAAGATGGACTTGATGTTATATTTGGTTTTAAAGGAGATGTTTAAGTCATTAATTTTATTAACAAGTACTCTTGAAATTTTTTCTGAAATTGGTCCTAAGTAAGTTAAGGATCTATATATGGAAGTAGTGTTGGATTTGTTATCAACATTAAAAGCTTGGTTTAGTCTCTTTTTGAGTATAGATTTTCTAATGACTTTATCAACAGTAGTAGAAGGAAAACCATTGTTGTTTGCTATCTGTTTAATGATGGAGATTTCTTTAGAAGAAAAAAACAAAACAAGAAAATTACAATAAAGAAATCTCCATCATTAAACAGATAGCAAACAACAATGGTTTTCCTTCTACTACTGTTGATAAAGTCATTAGAAAATCTATACTCAAAAAGAGACTAAACCAAGCTTTTAATGTTGATAACAAATCCAACACTACTTCCATATATAGATCCTTAACTTACTTAGGACCAATTTCAGAAAAAATTTCAAGAGTACTTGTTAATAAAATTAATGACTTAAACATCTCCTTTAAAACCAAATATAACATCAAGTCCATCTCCAGCAAGACCAAAGACAAAGTTGACAAACTAAACAGAAGTGGTATTTACAAGCTTTCCTGTGGTGATTGTAATATGACTTATGTAGGTAGAACAATGAGAACTCTGAATCAAAGAATCAAAGAACACCTCAATAACCCAGAAAAATCAAACTTTGGATATCACATTAAATTTAATAATCTTTCTTTTTCTCCTTCTGAAAACAGTAAAATTTTACACAACATTCCTAATAAAAACTTTAGACTCATGAATCTCTTGGAAGATCTAGAGATATCCAAAGAAATGAAAATAAACCCTGATTGTTGCTTAAACACACAAATCAACCTCAATTGCAACTATAAACCTCTTTTTAAATTATTATGGGAGACTTTAGAGGAAGAAGGGTGACCTCATGCAATCTTGTTATATATTTTTCATACTTTTATTTTTAAACAAATTTTAAACTTTATTAAAATTTACAACATTTTGTAATTCATTTGACAGTTGTTCTTAATTGAAACATGAAAATACATTCTTAAAAAAATTTTTTATGCAAAGTTCTTACAATTTTCCATCAAGACATACAATTCTTAATACACTTAAGTATCAGATAACATAACATTAATACCAGGTTTCTTCTTTATAGTGTTGTTGAACAATTTGAGCCCTTGTTCCTTAAGGATAGCTGTCAGATTGAACATACATTGACCTTGAGCAATGACTTGAGTGAATTTACAAATTAATGTCATTCTGTATGATGTGATGAACACATAAAATTTAATTTTAAAAACTTAATTTTTAGAAAGTCTTTGATGACTAGTAGTAATTCCAAACTACTAAATAATTTTGTAAGAATTTAAAAAACAATCTCTATTTCCTATATATGACATTTGTCACCTGTCACTTTTGAAAAATCGTTTAAAAGACCGACATTTGATTTCACTAGTTCTATTCAGTCTACATCCTCACAGCAATAGATGGTCGGGTCTTAAACCCGTACCATGACAAAAAAATTTTTCAATTTTTTAACGTGTTTGTGACGTCCAGTGTCGACCTTTTATATGTTTTTTATGTTTTTAAAAAATTCCAACTCCTACAAAATCATAATTGTGAAACTTAAGGAAATGAGATCTCTCCTTTGTAGTGGTATTTAAAAATTGACGTAAGTTAAAAATTACAATCTTTACCAATTAGTACTTATTAGAACATTTTATTGTAGCATAGCTCTGATGATGGCTTTGTAAAGCCGAAAGCGCTCAGCTAGGAATTGCCTAAAATATACACACTTCAAAAATACTTTTTTGCATTTTCTTTCGACTTGTCATAAGTGTGTACAAAAAATATCAGTCTTTTGATTGTTAATCTACAGTATGGTAGTGGATATCCATAAGTACCTTAGACTGTCTACAAAGAGAGAACTTATACATATTGACATCTGGTTCATCCATCAATGCCTTAAGCAACATTTAACACCTAAGTTTGCTGTATGTAAAACATCCAAGAACATACCAACAAAGTTTAAAACAGATTTGGAAAGAAAACTCCTTAGAAAAGAAATTTGTCTACATTATGCCAAGATCAACAATATCAACATCGAACTTAAAATATTATATAATAGGATTGCAGGGGTAACCTCTTCTTTTTCAGACTTTCAACAAGCTCTTCAAGAACATCAAGATGATTTAGCATTGAGTAAACACCTTAAATATGAAAGACTTAATAAAAAACTAAACAAATTAAAATCTGATCGATCAGGTAATAATCAACAACATCCTTTTAATAAAAATAATAATAACAACAGGAATCAGGTGAGTCAACAATCCTCTTCTTATCATATATTTCATGAAAGGGTTAAAAACTTGTCAAGTTGCAATTTTACAAAACCAGAACTTGATTTTTTGAGTAAGGGTCTCAAATTTTGTATAAAAACTAAACCTGATTTAAATAATATTGAGTTACTCTGTGTAGAGATTGATAGCATCATAGATAGTTTAAACATCACAAACACTGTAAAAACCAACTTAAAAATGTCTTGTCTTTTTGCACTAAATCAGTCTTATCAAAAATACTATTCTAACAATAAGGTTATGTCAACTTTTCATACACAATTTAAACTGGTTAAATCTATTTCTAATAAAATTAAAACTCATAAACTTATAATAACAAAAGCTGACAAAGGAAACTGTCTTCTAATCATGTACAATAGTGATTATGTTAACAAAGTAGAATCTTTTCTATCCAACAACTCATTTATTCCACTTAACAAGAACCCAATGAATAAACTTATAAATGATCTAAAATCAAACATTTCTAATGCAACTAATTTGTTTCAAGAACTTGGAACTAACCCCAAAACTTTCATTTCTAGCAATCCTTTAATACCAAGACTTTATGGTCTCCCTAAAATTCATAAAGCTAATGTTCCAATAAGACCTGTAGTTAGTTTTGTCAATACCCCACTAGCTTCACTAGCAAAATTTATCAACACTCTTCTACTAGATCTACTTAATTACACTCCCAAATATACTATTGCCAACACTTTAGATTTAATCTCCAAAATTTCTTCACATACTCTTCCGAATAACTTCACTATGGTCTCCTTCGATGTAACAAATCTGTTCACCAATGTTCCCAGATTAGACACCATTCCAATCATCAATAACCTTCTACAAAGAAGAAACATTGACCAAAATAAATGTTCACAAATTACTTCTCTACTCCAATTTTGCCTTTCCCAAGATTTCTTTATCTTTAACGATAAAATTTATAGACAACCAGAGGGTTTAGCAATGGGAAATCCTTTATCTCCTCTACTTGCAGATCTTTTTCTAGACTCTCTCGAAACTAACTTTGTTCATTCTCAACCACAAATAATCCTATGGTACAGATATGTGGATGACATTTTAGCCTTTATAGAAGGCCCACCTTCAGAACCTCACAATATTTTGTCAATAATTAATAATCTACATCCTGCAATTAATTTTACCTTAGAAATAGAAAGCAACAACATTATCAACTTTTTAGACCTAACTATCAAAAAGAATACTTCCTCCTTTTCTTCTTTGCCTACACTAGAATTTTCAATATTCAGAAAACCTACTCAAACTGACCATATGATACCAACATCATCAAATCATCCTTTTCAACACAAGATGGCAGCTATTCAATGTTATGTCCACAGACTTCTTAATATCCCTATGTCTCAAGAAAATTACAATAAAGAAATCTCCATCATTAAACAGATAGCAAACAACAATGGTTTTCCTTCTACTACTGTTGATAAAGTCATTAGAAAATCTATACTCAAAAAGAGACTAAACCAAGCTTTTAATGTTGATAACAAATCCAACACTACTTCCATATATAGATCCTTAACTTACTTAGGACCAATTTCAGAAAAAATTTCAAGAGTACTTGTTAATAAAATTAATGACTTAAACATCTCCTTTAAAACCAAATATAACATCAAGTCCATCTTCAGCAAGACCAAAGACAAAGTTGACAAACTAAACAGAAGTGGTATTTACAAGCTTTCCTGTGGTGATTGTAATATGACTTATGTAGGTAGAACAATGAGAACTCTGAATCAAAGAATCAAAGAACACCTCAATAACCCAGAAAAATCAAACTTTGGATATCACATTAAATTTAATAATCATTCTTTTTCTCCTTCTGAAAACAGTAAAATTTTACACAACATTCCTAATAAAAACTTTAGACTCATGAATCTCTTGGAAGATCTAGAGATATCCAAAGAAATGAAAATAAACCCTGATTGTTGCTTAAACACACAAATCAACCTCAATTGCAACTATAAACCTCTTTTTAAATTATTATGGGAGACTTTAGAGGAAGAAGGGTGACCTCATGCAATCTTGTTATATATTTTTCATACTTTTATTTTTAAACAAATTTTAAACTTTATTAAAATTTACAACATTTTGTAATTCATTTGACAGTTGTTCTTAATTGAAACATGAAAATACATTCTTAAAAAAATTTTTTATGCAAAGTTCTTACAATTTTCCATCAAGACATACAATTCTTAATACACTTAAGTATCAGATAACATAACATTAATACCAGGTTTCTTCTTTATAGTGTTGTTGAACAATTTGAGCCCTTGTTCCTTAAGGATAGCTGTCAGATTGAACATACATTGACCTTGAGCAATGACTTGAGTGAATTTACAAATTAATGTCATTCTGTATGATGTGATGAACACATAAAATTTAATTTTAAAAACTTAATTTTTAGAAAGTCTTTGATGACTAGTAGTAATTCCAAACTACTAAATAATTTTGTAAGAATTTAAAAAACAATCTCTATTTCCTATATATGACATTTGTCACCTGTCACTTTTGAAAAATCGTTTAAAAGACCGACATTTGATTTCACTAGTTCTATTCAGTCTACATCCTCACAGCAATAGATGGTCGGGTCTTAAACCCGTACCATGACAAAAAAATTTTTCAATTTTTTAACGTGTTTGTGACGTCCAGTGTCGACCTTTTATATGTTTTTTATGTTTTTAAAAAATTCCAACTCCTACAAAATCATAATTGTGAAACTTAAGGAAATGAGATCTCTCCTTTGTAGTGGTATTTAAAAATTGACGTAAGTTAAAAATTACAATCTTTACCAATTAGTAAGTACTTATTAGAACATTTTATTGTAGCATAGCTCTGATGATGGCTTTGTAAAGCCGAAAGCGCTCAGCTAGGAATTGCCTAAAATATACACACTTCAAAAATACTTTTTTGCATTTTCTTTCGACTTGTCATAAGTGTGTACAAAAAATATCAGTCTTTTGATTGTTTTTTTTGTGTTTACAACTTTTTTCCTTGTTGCATTCTTAATAAAACGTCCTGGTTAGTTAGGATAGCTTTCAAATTCTACGATAAAGCTACATTTCGAAAGTTTCAATTTTCTTGCAGGTAGCGTCTGTGATAGTCCATGTCTCAACTCCGTACAACAGTATAGGAAAAATATAAAATTGTAGTAAACTGATTTTATTTTATTTTTTTTAAGCCCTTTTCTATATTCGGATTGCCGAATATAGGCCTGTCCTAATTCTCGCCATTCATATCTGTTGTTTGTAAGACGTTTCCACATTGTCCCCGCAGTTCTTTTAATATCGTCGCTTCATCGCATTTGCGTTTCGTCATGTCCAGCCCATTTCCATTTAAGTTTAGCTTCCTGTTCGACAGCATCTTTTACTTTTGTTCTATTACAAAAATGTCTTCATTGGTTTTATGGTCTTTGAGTGAAATACCCAGCATATGTCGTTCCATACCTCTTAGTTTTTCTGATCTTCTCCATGTTTATTTTAGTGAATTTCTAGGTTTGAGCTCCATATGTAAATACAGGTAGGATACAGGAATTACACATCGGTTCGCAGTCTTTGAGGTATATTTATATTTTTAAGTACGTATGAGAGTCTTTCGAATACTGCTCATCCCAGTTTTACAAATCTGCTTATTTCGGTAGTATGGTTTTCTTTGTTTACCGCGACATTTTGACCCAGATATGTATATTTATCTACATGTTATATCTCTGTCCCTTCGATGTTTATCATAGGTTTGTCATCTTTGTTTGACATTAGTTGATTTTTGCTGAAATTCATTTTGTCCTTTTTTTTAGGGATTCTGTTTGTAGCTCCTCAGTCATCGTTTTCAGTGGATTTCACGTGTCGGCTATTAGTACTACATTATCTCCGTATCTAAGATTGTTCAAGTATCTTCCGTTAATAGGGACTTCCTTATTTTTTCAGTCTATTGACTTAAAGATATCTTCTAGGGCAGCTGTAAATAATTTTGGAGGTATTGTGTTTCTTTGTCTTACTACTCGTTTGATATTTACTGGTCTTGTTTCAATTCCATTATCGAATATCACTGTCATTTCAGCTTGTTCCTAAATATTATGTAGTAGTATTCTGTACCTGGAGTCGATCCGGTTATTAACTAATGCTTCTTCTGTTGTCCACAGTTTTACGGTATCAAAAGCTTTTTCATAATCTATAAAAGCCATAATGAGAGATTATATTCGTTAGTTTCTTCTATTAGGTTTTTTTAAAAATGTATAGATGGTCACAGGTGCTGTACCCTTTTCTAAATCTTGCTTGTTCTACTGGTTGGTATCCGTCAAATTTAATTGTTAAACTGTTTGTAATAATCTTTGTCAAGGTTTTGTAAAGTTGTGAAGGAAGTGAAATTGGTCAATAATTTTTCAGGTCTGTGGTGTCTCCCTTTTTGTGTATTAGTTTTGTTTGGGCAGTATGTCATTGTTCGGGTATGTTGCCTTGGAATAGACATTTATTAAATAATATTTTTAGATATGTTATGGCTTCTTCTCGGCCTTCCTTCCTTTCTTGCATTTCTGCTAGAATTCCATCACTTCCAGGCGCTTTATTTCGTTTTTATTTCTTTTACTGCTCTTTCTATTTCTTCGAGGCTTATTTCGGGCATTACTTCTGAAATAACACTTGTTATCTGCCTTTTCGATTTCTGCTTTGAGGATAAGGGGGATCGTTTCTGGAATGGTACAAATCGGCGTAGAACTTTTCAATTGAGTTTACAATATCAGATTTACTTTTTTCTAGTTGCCACTGTTCATTTCTATTGGTTATTATGTTTTTCTTTCCTAGTTTCGGTTTGGTGCATTTAAAACTTCGGTTTTTCTCTATGAGTTATTTTATACGATTTTCTTGATGTTTTTATTGTCCTCTTTTATCTGTTTTCCTATTACGCGATTAAGTTTCCTAAATTCTGCAGTGTCATTTAAGCTAAGCTTATCTAGATTTAATACTTTCGCGGGATTTAACTTGCTTTTATAGTCTTCTGTATTATATTTTAGTTATCTGTATCTATATTCCAAGTTTTTCTAAATTTATTTCTATTTTTATTATGTTTGATCTACCTATTTTATGGGTACTAACAAATCATGGCGTTTGAATAGCTTAACCATTTTTTGAAATGCAGATCTTGCTTTCTCTATCCTACATTTTATTTCTAAGGAATGGTCTCAATTTTCTTTGACAAAGGTATTAAGATGCCCGCTGCATTCTAGACAAAAATATCTTGTTTTCCTTTTTTGCACTGACAACGTCTCAACATTGAGGGCTTTTGTCCTTTGGTGTCGAAGGATTTGCTTCAAACTAATAATAAGTTCTCCGAAATATTGGGCTGTTTTATATTATTGATTTCGATTTCACCAATAAAAGTCATTATAATTTTTTCTCTAAACTTTAGAAGTGGAATATTTGTACTTTTTTAGTTTATGTAACATATATTCCATGTAGCCAAATCCACCAAATTAAAAAATATTTTCCGATACCAACATATTTTTCAACTGAGGGTTGAATTGAATAATAAGTTAACATTTATTATTTATTCCGACCTGTCTATGCCTGACATATGTTTGTTGTAATCATCCACACACAATAGTTTTACTTTTTTGTTGCCTCTTTTACCTTGAATTTCCTTTATTTCATGTTTATATTTTGTACTTATCATCCTAACGTTTTTTTATCTTTCCAATTTATAGTTAAAACTGGCCCTTTTCTTTTCCAGGCTACCTCTCTTTTTTTTTAGCTTATTTTTTATCACCTCGTTGGGAATTGCTTTTGTGTTCTAACTACTTGTTAGCACCTAATCTGTTTTTTTTCTTGATAACTAATTAGCCAAACTCACGCTGGTATAGAAGTTATTCATAAATATCGTGTGGTCTTTTTCTAAATAGTCGAAAAGTAATGTCATAACTACAGAATGAGTACGGGAAACAGCATTGTCTTTTGTTGTACCCTTGCCTGCATATACAAAACATTGATAATAAATCCATCACTATAATAGAGCACATACAATATTATACCATACTTATGGCTTTTATTGGCTAAATACTACTTGAAAGATAAATGCCTCTGTCAGTTTAATATAGACTCATCTATTGATAAATTTGGTCCGGGATAGAAAAGTTTTTTGATATTTGGTAATATCGTGTCTAAAACTGGACGAACTTAAAAAATTTAATCAATATGTTCAAGAGAATCGTGATTAGCAAATCGTAACATTTTTAGAATTATTTGTAATCTGTTTCTTGAGATACTTCACTGTTTTGAGAGTTGTGGGCTACTGTGCCACTGAGACAACAAAGCCCAATAAACTTTTCCATTTCCTCGATAGATATGTTTTACTAGTGCTTGTCTGTTTGCGACCTACAATTATGAAGACACCGAACTACCTCACTACCGCTTTTAATTGTTTCATTAGTAATTGGTTAAAAAATGTCAAAAAATTGATATACGTAGTCAACAGGTTGCGCTTCAGGCGTCAAATTCACGTTAACTCGAGAATTTCCAGTAAAAGGTGTATTAACAGGGTCTTATCAAACCAACTTTAAAAAATTAAAATCAGTCCATTTGAAGATATTGCAAATTTATCAGCAGAAAATATCAAATACCTTTGCCTTTGCTCAACGCACACATATTTAAATCACGTCGTTTTAAATCTATGATTATAAGCCTTAAAATGAATTTTGAAAAATTTATTTATATTAATTTTTTTTAGAAGAAATATAAGTTAAAAGTTTATTATTTAAGTGTAAAAAATAATCGAATTTGTTTGTAATGATTTTTCGGTGATATGAGATCAAAATCTTTAGTATCATATTAATGAGGATAAACTCAAAAAAAAAAATACTACTGATATTACCGTACTATTAGCCTGGTGGGGCATAGGCTGAAAATATTTCTAAAATATTGCTTTAGTAAACGGAAGGCGTATATGTTTAGGGAGATATTAATAATAATCAGTTTGGTCTTCAAAATAACCAAGGCACTCGTGAAGCATTGTTTACACTTAATGAAATGGTCCAGAGATGACTAGGTATAAACCAATATGTATTTGTGCTTTATTGGCTATCTTCTTCTGTAAGTGCCGTCTCCCAATCGGAGGTTGGATATGATCATCACTATCTTTACTTTATCTACTGCTGCCCCGAAGAGTTGTATAGAACTGCATTTAAACCAGTCCCTTAAATTCTTCAACCATGACACTCTACTTCTTCCTATACTCCTTCCTCCTCTTATTTTTCCCTATATTATCAGCCTTAGCAGTTCATATCGCTGTCTCCTCATTACGTGTTCCAGATATTGTAACTTTTTTATTTTTATTGTGTTTATTTTTTCGCATTCTTTGCCCATTTCTCGTAATACTTCCGTGTTAGTTTTATTCTGTGTCCATGCTATTTTAAGCATCCTCCTATAACACCACATTTTAAAGGACTGTAACTCATTTATGTGTTCTTGCTTCAATGTCTAGCTTTTAGGTCCATATTTCAGTATCGAAAACACGTAGGATCTTGGTGCTCTTACTCTCTATTCTATTCTCTATTCTAATCTAAGATATTTGTTGCAGAGAATTGTTTTCATTTTTACAAACGCACTTCTTGCTATTATTTCAGTTGTTTGATTATTATTGTCTGAAATCCAGGTTCCTAAGTATTTGTATTTATCAACTCTTTCTACCGGTACATTTCCCAAATTTATGTTTGTTGGTATGTTTGTTTTCTTTGTTATTATCATGTATTTGGTTTTTTTATATTCATTTTTGGTCCATATTTCTCATAGTAACTGTTTGTTTTATTTAGCAGTAATTGGAGTTGTTCAGCAGAGCTTGCCATAATCACGGTGCCATCTACATATATTATGTTGTTAAGGGGTCTTCCGTTAATTAATATTCCTTCACTTTGAGATAGTAATACTTCTTCAAAAATGGCTTCACTATATACATTAAATAGTAATGGGGACATAATACATCCCTGCCTAACTCCTCTATTAATTTTAATTTCTGGACTGGGTTCTTTATGTATTACGATTTGTGCTCATTGATTCCAGTAGAGGTTTGTGATTATTCGTAAGTCTCTATGATCAATGTTTTTTGTCTTTAGAATTTGGACTAATTTTTCGTGTCTTACTTTGTCAAATGCTTTTTCAAAATCAACGTAACAAACAGGACATCAACATTCATATCCATGCATCTTAGAGCTAACACATTCAAAGCTGATAACGCTTCTGTGGTTCCTAGTCCGTTTCTGAACCGAAACTGACTATCATCTATTCCTTAATATTGTTTTGAAGCTATTTGCTTGTGGCATTTTTAAAGTAATTACTATTTAAATGGGAATAAGCCACAATTAAAGGTTAAAGTACGTTTATTGATGTTTCAATTTCCATTTCCGAAGTGGAAATTGAGTGAGTTAGTTATTTAATTTTTTTATGTGTGTTAAAACTATCGTGTCTTTTCTGGTATTCTTCGATTTCTGCGCATTGTTCTTTTAACCATTGTTCGTTCGCTTTCTTAATTTTATTTGTTTATCCACTTTTTTTACATCTGATTATCTTTGTTCTTATATTGACGTTTTTCTTCAATTAAATCTAAAATTTCTTCCGTCATCCATTGCTTCTTTTTATATCTGGTTGGTATTAGAATTTCTTTTTGACTTTTATCTATTTCTGTCTTTATTAATAACCATTTTTTTTTCGTCTCAGTATTTTGCAGAATTTGTTCTTTATTGGCTAATAAGGTTTACCATATCTGACAAACGTCTTAATCCTTTTGGGGGGGGGGGAGAATCTTCATAAGACCGTAATTGCCCGCGTCGGCACCGGACTTGGTTTGTAAGGTAACTTCGCATCCTTGTGCAGAGCGATAGGCAGAAAGGAGCGATCGCGCCGTTATTTTAACCATTTTGAATTTATCAACAAAGATAAGAGGTACAAGCAACTCCAGACATTCATATTCCACCATTCATTTCTCCATCTACTCCAGCCCATTACTTAGTAATAGGCTGTTAATTATTTATTAACTAATTATTTCCAATCTCTATAAAGGTTAAAGAGCTGCAGTACAAACAAGTGGAAATATATAGAAATTAAGAGAGGGGGGTACACAACCAGCCGATTGAGAGAGTGACAAAATATGATTATTTGAGTATAGCTGCTTTTAATAGGTCGACGCAGAGAATCTTAGAAGATGGATTGATAACATAAAAGCAGTGCAGACAAAAAGTGGATAAGATTGGCGCAAGATAGAGAAATATAGTAGCAATTGGGATCTTCATTTAAAAGTGGAACTTTTAAGTAATACAGATAAGAATTAAAAAGGCCCAGAGTACATTTATGCAAATGAAACAAGTATTCTGTGGTCGAGATCTAAGTGTATAATTAAGGATATGGCTTATGATATGTTATATATTATTAGTGCTGTACTACAACATGAAATCTTGAAATTAAAATAAAAATGACACGACTGTAGTCCTGTGTAGATGTCCTAAAAACTATAAATTTATAGCTTTTATTAGAATTTCCTCTAGAACATCTACTAACCATGAGAAATAGCTGTTACGCTTTATGTATACTCCCCTATATGGGGACACAGATAATTGAATGGATGAATAAATGGGTTAAATAAATGGGTTATATATCAATTATTTTTTAGTAATAAACATTTAATTCTCCTATTCTAATTACATTACAGATATACCTATTTCACATTACCAAATCGTATATAACTATAATAGCAGAATCTAATTCGTTTTAATGTAGTCAAATTTATCAGAAATCGTAGCCGCATAACCTCAAACAGCTTCTGTGGTTTCAATTTAAATTACAGTCATTTACCAGGTAATTCCTATAATGAATTTCAGTTTTAACTATATTCGAATTTAGCATTGGCTTTACCGCCAGTAATTTGGAATATCATTAATTACGATGATGCCGGTGAAGCTTTAAGGGCCGATACACCGAGAGCGTGTTTATTTGTTTTCGATATGCGATATATTTATAATTATGATGTAAATATTTACCTAACTGTTTTTTATGATAAACTCAAAACAATTATTATAAAGTCTGTCCTGTTAATGTATTTTTTAATACATACTTAAATACATATTTTAACTATCTCGCAAATATGTAGAACTGATGTTGTTGGATTTGTTTCTTTTTATAATTTTTCGTTTCGTTTCCCTAATTTTGTTTTCCTAAATAAGGTTAATGCATTGTCTGTAGTTGAAGTCTGCTTCAGTCTTACTCGCTGTTAGGTACGTAACTGTGTTTTTTATGTACTTGTTTACTGGTACAAACTATTAACTTACACTCTCATCACATTTAATAAGCTTTCATGTATATGTAATGTTTTTTATCAGCAAACTTTAAAATAAACTCAACTGCGTTTCTCTGTAAAAAATAAACTTTATTATTTTCTGTACAATATTAATTATTAACAAATACATTACCTGTAAAAAAAGAAACAACATTTAAAGCTTATATTCTAATTTTATAAATTACAGGCGAAAGTAATAATGGTCAGACAATTGACAATGGTAAAATTAATGAATTGTCACTGTCAAAACACCTCACAAGTATGTCTAACATGAATACAAAAGGAAGAACTTAATGTTTTGGCAGTGGCGTAACAAAATGAGAATATAAATAGAAATATTATTAAAGGAAAACAAGACAATGGTTTTTCTTTATATAAATAAACAGTAAAATTCTCCTGTTAGTAATTTTATAGTAAATCATGAGAAAAGAAACCAAAAAAAACCTCATAATACTATTCCTCGTAAGTATTTGGTGTTACATTTAGTTTACTTTCCATTCACACTTTTCCATTCCACAACACCAAATTCTTATTTTATGTGTTCGTTATTTAAAAAACATAAATGTTGTATCCTCGATAGGTTACCAACTTAAGAATACTGGTATTTTCCTTTTATTAATTTCCTCTTTTAATATGGGTAACTAGCAGATCCTACTGCATTTTGCTAAGGAATTTGCGACACAATTGGTCTTATTTATCATAATTAGAGCTGCTTCTTTGATTTTTTTCTTTTTACCATGCGTTTCTTTTATGACTATACTTGAATAATTCCATTGAATCCTATGTTCATTATCCTATGCGTATTTACGTAATTGAGATCTATCAAATTCTCTATTTTCAATATATGATTAACGTTCACTTTTTCTTACATTCATTGGCCTTAATATTTCACCTAAATAAAACTGATCGCATTCACCAGGTATTTTATAAATACAATTCTTTGTCCATTTTTGTTCATTGTTAGGTTTAGTTTTAGACAAAATAGATCTCAATGTGTCTATTGTTTATTTCTTGTCTGAGTACAGTATCATAAAGCTTTATATGTGCACCGCAGTATGGTTTAGCGTGAGATACAAATCAATTCGGGTTTAAAATAGAACCTAAAATAAAAAATTAATTATTCTAGTGCACAGTGGCAACTAAAGTTGTCACCTGAATTCAGGGTACCATAATTATTATAATGTAATTAAATAAACAGTTAATTTTCTTAGTAATTAGTATAAATAACCCTTACGTTTAAAATGAACTAAATATGAACTCAAAATATTATAAATTAACTGAAGAATACTTATATTGTTTTGTTGAGAGTAAGAACGTTAGCAATCAGAACACAATTAATATTTATTTGACAATAAGAAGTTATTTTAATAGAATAATAGACTTTCTATTGAACTATTTCGGATCTATTAAAATACAGGTGTTTTATTATTTTGATTAAAAAAATATCATAGCAGTGAAAAAAATAAATCTGTAAAAGAAATTTGTGAGTTTTTTGTGGTTTTCATGAAAAAAGACTCCGTTAGTTGCATGTAAACGGAAGAGAGTAATTGATCATTAATTATCTGCATTTAAATCGGAAAACAAAATCAAATATGGTTTTAAGGAACAATTTTTATTAATTTTCTTTTGTTCCTTCTTATTTAATTTTAAGGTTCAACTTCTTAATTCTGAAATACATTCGAGATCAGAGGAACAAAAATTTGATTTTGTAGTCACATTCAGTTTCTCCCATAAGTGAATTAGTCTTTGTAAATATTTTTTCCCTGACTTTAATTGATGTTCAGATCCATTAAAATTATTAAAAATAATATTAAGTATATGAATTTTTGCCATAAACTCTTGGAAGGTTTCCTTGGGCTGCCTTCAGATACTTGATTAATCCATGTGTAAGTGGAAATATCCGTAGTTTAAGGCAGATCTAATTTTTTACATATATAAGCACTGACATATTCCAGTGCATCATAATGTAATTGGTCTAGTTCTTTTATGTCCGTATTCACTTCTTTTTGTCCTTAGCCAAATAAATTTGAACAAAACTTCCCATAAGTTATTAATTGGTCCATTAATGACCGATGAATGCATAGTATAGAACATTTTACATACCCGACTGATTTAATAGTTTCAGGTAAATCAGTTTTGAGTTCTTGACACACTAAGTCCACACCTGGTTCTCCAGCTGTAGAACTAGATTTTAGATTTAAGATTTTATTTTTATGTTATAATACCTAAAGAGTTTCTACCAAAAGATATAGAATAAAATAATGTTTACCTATATTTTGTAATCATCTATTCCACAATTCTCTTTGACTCCCTTTTGGAAAACCTTTCCTGCCTTTTAAGTTCACCCTTCAGTTTGGGTCCTTTCTTTAATTCATATTGCTGCAAATTTCTTTTAATGTCTTTCAGCTTAAAGTGTTGTTCAGCTTGGCATCTCTTCTATAATTATTACTTAAACAACTAGCTACTGTACAACGCATTTTATGTTTAGCTTATAAACTATTAATAGCAAAACCCCCCTAAAAAATATAAAAGAGGTATAAGTAGGGTTAGGTATTTAGTACTGACTCAATGATAACTAAACGTCCCTTATTTACAACTTCAAAAAGACCAAAAGTTTGTCCATTTATTGTATATATACCTACAAAGCCACTATCACTAAAAAAACTCGCATAAAGAGTTGACAATATTTTAATAATAGTTCTTTCTCACTAAAATGCCTATACATCAACTTTACTCTCACAAAAACGCTATAAAATCTTCTACAAGCTAACCAAAGATGCCAAAAGTTAAAACATAGATAACAATTCCATTATAAACCGATGTATTATAGACGGCCACTCTCATTACTACGTCGATAGTAGTGGATCAGCTGATAGTGGCCTGCGCAATATCATACCTGTTATTCTTTGTACCATGGTTGTAGGTTAGAAATACATGTAGATATGCTAAAAATTATATACCACCCAAAAATAGGCCACACACAATACACATGCAATTTTATGGGTGTTGAAAGTCACTGGCAACCAAAGTTACCACTGAGCGCTAATGGGTTAATTAAAAATCGGGTATTTTTAGAAAACAAAATGTATCCACAACAGAAGAATTATTAAAAAAGAAACTTAACTCTTAGCTTTATTTTAATTTTTTAAAACACGTTTTAGAAAAATCAATCTAAAAACTAATATAAGATATAATTATTGTTCAGCGATTTGAGTAGATGTATAATTGCAGATGTAGGTGCCTACAGTACAAATACCACTGTCGCTAAAAATGTTTAAATGCGGGGAGCAGTAGAGAAGAGAAGTCAATGATGGTAATTTGTATATTTGTGCGGGTTTAGGAAAAGTTACGTATTATCTGTGTATTATCCATAAAATATCATCCTATGTAAAATTATTACATATTTCTTTCTTCATGCACAGTTCTCATCTTTAGAATATATTATGAAACTATACTAAGAAAAATATTAGAAATTAGTATGGACCGACTATATCCTCCTTGAATTCACCTACCTAATTAAGGACACATAGAATATCCCAATAATATTAGAGTTTCCTTTAATATGTAGTGCGAACGGAGCAAGCAGCAAAGACCTTGCTAGCAAGGATCGCAACGCAACCCACACAATCCTGATGAATATAAGTACACAAGGCGGTTGTAGGTATACAATGGCACCGCAATGATCCTAACGAGCTCGTATTCGCCCAGGAAATTAATCGTGAAGAGTGTACAGGGACGTATTCGCTAAAAGAAAGTGTTCAGTTTATAAATTATTCTTTTAAAACTATCTCATCAACCAGATAGGAATCACTAACGAGCAAACAACTAATTTTGCCGTAGTTCTAGTTTACACTTAATACAAAAATTAATTTAATTTATTTTTATCAAATGTATTAGGTCTACAATTAAATAACTTATTTTTTGCTGTTTCAAACTTTTTATAAAAATTTATATCTCATTTGAAGTTTCTACTGTTATTTCTGCTCCATAAAATTATCTTACAGTTGCAATTATTAAGCCTTAAGGTTTTTTGTATTTTTTGCCATATGATTTATTCATACATTTACCAGTCTTTAACAACTTTTTGTTTTTCGTGATTCTTCTTAGAATATCTTCGTGCTAATTAATGTATGTTTGAGGCTGAAAAAACCACATTTATATTTTAGATCGAATTACACATTTCTATTGCTTATGTCGTTAACGTTAAAACAAATTACTGAAAACTATTGTGTTTTTAAGCTTCATTGTAATCATTTAAAGGCAAGAAGAATGAAGCATTTATTTATCTATTGTGATTTTAATTGCTTACAGCTTTTTATGCGCTATTAATATGTTAGTAAAAAAAATGCACAATGAGAAAAATTTGCACATTAGCTTAAAATATTGTGGTGACATATTCAATGCCAAATTATTTTACATTAAACATTTCGCTAGACTATACCTACTAGTTAAAATAATGTTTAAAAAGAAAAGGAAATAAAACATAATAATTCGAATCTGATAGTAGGGATCATACCAAATTTTGGGACCCATTCCTGTAATAGATTGATTTCTAAAACCCCCATCCCATCCCAAAAACAAAAAAAAACAACAGAAACGATTGGAATTTATAAACTTACACACGTAAGATTGCTTAGAGCAGAATTTAAGACAGGGAAAATTGTGGGGCAAAATCCCAAATGCAGAATGAGAATCAAACACCGGTTATTGTTAACCAAACCATTTTTTGGTTATGGATGATATTTTTAAAGAAATATTTCGACAGTAAATTATCGTTAGATTTGTTTAGGTGTAATATTACTGTAAAAATATTATATTACTGGAAAATCAGACATTATATTTCAAGAATATTCTGTGTATTTGTCAATATTCCCATATTATCGCAGGTCTTAAATTTGTATCGAGATTTGTGTACTAGGTTTCTTATTTTCTTCTATTTCAACTCTGTCTCTTCCTTTTCCTTGTATTTATTAGCGTCATCGTGTTTAATAAGCTTATATAGGTTTCGAGCGTAAGATAAACCGCAAATATTTGGAGCCATAAACGATCAAGGGCAGTGGCGCGAGAGATTTAGTTTCGAATTTTACCAACTCTTTAATTAACCAGATCATAACGTTCATGAAAACACTGCGACTTAGAAGAGCCGGACACTGAATACGAATGCCTGACATGATTGCTAAAAAGCTAACGATAGGAACTCTTCTAGGAAGAAGAAGCAGAGACCTACCGCGAATTAGGTCATAAGATCAGAAGATATCAACATGTCAGAAACCAAACAGAATGGCGATTAATCTGAGAGCAGACCAGCATCCAGAGACAATTGTCAAGTCAAAGATGACGATGATGTTTCCATATTTTGAATTTTGAATTTTTGGAAGCAATATAATAAATGAAAGCAAAGAAAATAGAAATTAACTAAGTAGAGCAGAAAAAAAAGAAGGATTATAAAACATAGAAAATGGGCAAGGCAGGTGGAGATGATAAAATTTAACTGAAAATGTTAAAATGCATGGGAGAAGAAGCAATAAACTGACTACGTAAAAATATATCAAGCGGCGTGAAAAAAAAAAACAAACAATCTCCAAAGGCAATCGGCAAAATAACATCATCATACCAATGTACAAAAAAGGAGAACATGTAAACTGCGACAACTATGGATCAATATACCTGTCATCGGTATTTTTTAAAATATATACGAAAATAATAAAGAAGAGATCGTAATTAACTATCTGCAGGTATATACAGGGTTGCTCCAAAGTTTTAGCAAGAGGTATTAAGCAAAAAGATATCCTCAGGCCTTTGCTATTCATAATAGTCATGAACGAATTGATAATAAATACTAGAGTAAGAACCAACCAACTACAGACCACAATAGAATACCTTGGATTACAACAGTTATCAATAGTCCTAAATGTATGCCTACGGCATAGCACTAATAGCAGATGCCGACAATAAAATGCAAAATCTAATAGATTTGCATTAATTAGGGTAGAACAAATAGAAGAATTAAAAATGGAAATAAAGGAGGAAAAAAAAATAAGATAATTACAATTATCGACAAAAAAGATAAGGAAGATAATGAAATAAAGATAAAATGTAAAAATACAGAATTCGAAATAGTTATAACTTACCAATGCCTAGAATAATTATATAAATATGTATATATAACTTTAAGTATAATTACTAATAACGAAAAGATAGACTGAGAAATAGAAAATAGAGCAAATAGATGTAACAATTTATTATGATAGCCCCAATACTGGGGAGAACTTACACAAGAGACAAGGATATAAATATATAACGATGATATTGACTGTGCTCTATGCAAGTGGAAACTGGACAATTTTGAAAAAAACATATGAACAGGATAAATGCAATGGAGATAAGTTGAGATAAGACACCTAAACGGAATAGTTGTCGTCATAGAGTTTACCCCTAAAAATCATACGAACATGCTGAATTTTACAGAGAATATTAATTTCGGGACCCCAAAAAATATGCAAAAAAGTTTACCACTTTTACACCCGGGCTTCCCCTAAAACCACACTCGCAGGGGTTAAAAACGCAAAAAAATCGATTTACCCAGAATCTGTATAAAAAAAACTGAACTCTTTGTCTTGATTTTTGTCGATAGGTCATTTGGATCAAAATATATCGACTTTTTACCGTCCAGCTGATGATTTATTGAACATTGAATTCGCGCGCGTAACTGACATGCAAAATCGACGGTTACTTCAAGCCTTGTTTCTAAGAGAACGGTTCATTCTACACAAAAACTGATTATAAACATTGTTGTTTAAAATTATCTTGATTTTTTATATAAAATATTTTTTTCTATGGCGTACAGATTCTTAGTAAAACGACTTTTTGCTTTTTTACCCTTCTGCGGGGGGAGTTTTAGGGGGAAGCCCAGGGGTAAAAGTGGTAAAATTTTTTGCACCTTTTTGGAGTCCCAAAATTAATATTCTTGACAAAATTCAGCTTATTCGTATAATTTTTAGAAGTTCTGTGGCATTTTCGTCTCTGACGACTGGAGTATTAGGAGAATGGTAAACCAAGGACCAATAATAGAAAAGAAATAAATAAAATGATATGTGCAATGATGAGGATTCAACACAACGGAATTACAAGAAAAGTCCATGATCCAAAGAACATCGTTAAAAGAACAGCAGGCAGACCAAGAAAAAAGTGGACACAGCAAATAGTAGAGGTGGGAAAAGGTAAACAAAAATCACTCGAGAAAGAAAGAAATAATTTTTGGATGAATCATCGAGTACTACTTATTTTATTTTTTCCTCTTTTTTATTATACTCTGTATTGTTTTGTGTTTACTGTTTCCCAGAAAAAAGGACAGATAAATATGATGAACTGTTAATCCATGTGATAAAAATAAAAAAATATATTATTTATTAGTATCTTTAATGGGAATTGGCCAAAATTTTTGTTGATAATATGTTTATTTTTGACGTTTCGGTTTTCGCTTCGGAGAATTTCGTGTTATCGAAGAGGATTTCCGGAACTTGTGGTTAATTCTTATTAAAAATAATAAATAACATTAAAATAATACAAGAAAATAGCTTTCCAACAAGATCAAGAAATTAGTTTCTTAATACCCATTAAGTTTTAAATACTGGGAACATAATAATCTCAATATTGTGAAGTCATTTATTGGCCTATTATAGTACGGCTGCAATATCAATATTGATAAACAAATAAACAGAATATCCCTTTAATTACTTATTACTGGGATACCAGTTGATTTAATTGATTTTGTTTATTTATTTACTTTGAAATGGACAATAATGAATGTTTCATTATTAGTGTATCCTAAATAATGTTTATATTGTTATGAAATACGTGACACTTCATTTTAACAAATAGGAATTTATTTGTTTAACATTTAAATAATAAAGTTTAACCTTAATAGCAATTTTACGTTGGGAGTAATAATAATATTTTTAATAATATTTCACCATCAGCAATATTTCAGCTGATGTGTTGAAATAATATTTAAGTAATATTAATATATTGCCAATCAAAACAACATGGTTATCTGCCTGAAAGCGCGAGGACGCTGTCGAATTTGATCAAAAAGGGCCATTGATTAAACAACAACCGATGTAATAAGCTCCTTGCCTTAATTAAAAAAAAAATTGAATACAATTTTTAGAGTTGAAATTGAAACGGCAAATTAATTACGGGTTAATGAATTGTGCTTTTATCCCATATAAATATAAAATTTAACCTTTCAGTGCTAACGTGAATTATTTAAACATAAGTGCTAACGTACGTCTCTGGGACCGTGTATTTATAAATGCCCTAGTACTATCAATTTTTTTTAAATTTAATTACTTTAAGAGACTTAATAAATATAGTTTTAATTAAAATAAATACAGTTTTATTTAAAAATTATATTTACGATCATTCAAATTAAATCAAAATAAAACCAAATTCATGGCGACTAACACAAACACAAGAGCTGGAAATGTTGACACAAATTTAATCATCAATGACCAAAACTTCGAAGCAGTCAATGAGTTCATATATCTAGAGACATCGGTTAACCCCAATAATAATACATCTGAGGAAATAAAAAGGCGAATAATAATTGCAAACAGGTGTTATCATGGTCTATCTATCAAAGTACTTAGCTAACAAACGTCTGTCTCAAAAAACTCGTATAAGGCTGTATAGAACACTGATAGTCCCCGTTCTCACATACGGATCAGAGGCATGGACGCTAACGAAAACAGATGAATCTGCTCTATCCATTTTTGAAAGAAAGGTGCTACGCAAGATATTTGGAGCGGTCTGTGAGAACGGAATATGGAGGCGTAGATATAACTTCGAACTGCAGAATATCTACAAGCATACGTTTGGTGGTAAAGATATTACCACTATAATTAAGCGAAACCGCCTGCAGTGGGCAGGACATGTAGCCCGGGCCCCTGAATCGAACATGATAAAAAAGATTCTAACAGCGCAACCTGTGGGAATGAGACGACGGGGTAGACCAAAGCTGAGGTGGATGGATGGGGTAACACAAGATGCGGAGAAGATCGGATTCGGCAACTGGAAAATTCAAGCAAGGGACAGAACAGAATGGCGTAGAAAGCTTGAGAAGGTCGAGGCCCTCTAAGGGCTGTAGCACCAAGATGATGATGATTTACGATCATTTATTTTGATAAAAATAATTCCTTAAAAAAACAAGCAGCTATTGTTAAAAGTGAAAAAAGAAACATTTTTTACTAGAAACAAAAAATTGCCTTAGTTATTTGTAAAGTACAGATGAATTTATCCACTAATAATAACCATATTTATCATAATAAGACGTAACTTAAAAAAAAGTAAATCTTTTCCCGAACATTTTATACTTCTAAATACAGAAATTAATTACACAAGTAACAACTGTACTTTGTTTTTCGACTTATCTGGCTTCCACAGTAAAAACAACGACCGTATTTTGCACAATCAACGTGATATTAAACATTTCTCTTCGTCGCATACTTATCATCCTTGACATGTTTGTTGCAATTGCTCTACGTCTTGCATGTGGTTCAAGCAATTGCACACCCATTGTCTCTTAAAATGTTCTTGTAAGTGTTATGCGTTGGGCCGTCCGAGTAGAATTACACTTGTGTATTGTAAATGAATTTATGCCAGCGATATTCAATATTGCATAAAAAATTACCATGGGCCAACGATTAGTCGATATCTCCTCGTTTGGTTGCGTTGTAATCAACAACTTTTTTTGGTTTTGGAATATACAAAACAATAGTGCATTTATCTTGAAATGCAAACATACTTGTAGAAGTAGGCTATTGGCAGGTGCCGTATACTCCAAAGGCAGTTCTCGCCTATTTCTTCGAAGAGTTCCAATTATGGTTAGCTGATGATTGACCAATAATATATCAGCTAGATGCTTAGTGGTAAAAAAAATTTCAATAGTAACATTTCTATTTGTACCACAGATAGATCTGCACAAACGCACTACTAAATCCAAAATCTTTGTGGTTTGCTGTCAGGATCCCTGTGGTTGCTGACAAAGATGTTAAGATAAATTTCTAAATTTGAGGTATAAGCTAATTTAGCATCAGTCAAGGCATATATGTTTATACCGTAGCTATTTGGTTTTTATTGGACGGTGTTTTGCAACAACCGTCTAACCCACATTTGTTTACAAATGAGGCTAGATGTGTCAAACTGTCGATCATAATGCATACTACATCAAGCAAAAATGATATAAGCCATATCCATACCCATGAAGGCGTTTGTGAACTAAGTTCTAAACCACATTCGTCAAATAATATGAAAATAGAAATTTGTAAAAATAGTCTAACCCATGTTTTCAATATAAATATGTGGGTTAGACCCTTGTTGCAAATCTTTGTAAGGGTCTTTTCATTGTGTGCACCAGATGCAAAATATTAAATTGAACAAATCTTTATTTTGACTCATTAAAAGACGAGAAATTTATTATTACACTAATATTACAATTTTATTTAAATACAATTATACCAAACTAGAGGCTTTATCTTCAATGGTAAAATACGAAAGTATATTATTTAAAACTGTGAATTTTCTATGCTGTCAGCTCGGCAATTATTGATTAAAGAAATTTTTAAATTCCTTTTATCGCCCGCCATATAGTAGACCGAAAAGGTAATATAATATCTTTTGCGATTACTCGAATGTTGGAGTCATAAATGCCGACAAAAAATTGCATTATCAAATAACGAAACCAGTTGTTCATTATATAAAATATTGGAACTGTTGCTTGATAGTCAAAATTCTGGTCAGCAAAATATTGTAGAAATATGATAGGAATATTAAAGATATGATTTGGAAGCAATTGGGTTAAATCCTGATTTCGAGATTGATCAAGATTAAATCGAGTAGGAATTTAATCAGTAACAGTTACGTACTATTACTAATGAACTTGAATTAGAAGTTTTTTTGTGTATTCACCATTTTGGACGGATAGACGGTTATTGCAAAATGACCATTTATATTTTTACAATTTTGCAAAAACCGTCTAAGCCGCTTTAAGTTATTTTTGCAATAAACTGGTTTTACTTATTTTGCTTTTGTAGGTGTTTTTAGGTAGTCTGTAATTATTGAAATATAAAAATGTGAAAATAAAGCCTTATTTTCTATCAGTGAATTTCTTAAAGTAGGTAGACACAATATGCTCATTTACTCTGAATCATATATATGTGGCTTAGACTATTATTGCAGAACACCATTCCATATATAAACCTTGAACCCACAGCGACCTCTAAAGGCATCTAATTGTTTATCAATTGTACAATAGTTTGACATGCTGTAATGTTTTGGCAAATTGAAGTCTTCAAAAAAGTTTCGGATAGGAGCTAATTTATCTGTTGTTTGTCTCTCTGCACGAGTTTGTTTATTATCAAAGCGAATAAATGCCAATAAAAATTTGAATCGATCGTATGACATTGTAAGATGAAATATTTCTAATGAAGTACCGTTTTTTCTAAACAAGTCGCGAGCATTGAGATGGTTATTCTTGAACTTTCATGCTATGTACAACAGGCCTATAAGTGCTTTTATTTCTAGCATATCCAACTTCCGGTGGATTCTATATAGAGGATCAGCATGTAGCTCAATATTTATGTTTGTATTTATCACAATAAGTTCCAACATCTGCTTTGTTATAAAACAGCCCCAAATATCACTAAAGATTAATTTCTCCCTAGCCTCCCCCCTTTACACCTGGTAAATGAGTAATTAAATTTTCTGCTCGTGTACGAATTCGCTTATTACCAAGATGCTGTCGCCATTTAGTTTTTTATTATTACCAAAAAAAAAATAGGAATTTTTCGGCAAATATTTTCTGCTTCTGACTCATGCAAAACATCATTTTCTGTTTCTGATATATCCTATTCTCTATCTGTATCAAGATTTTGTATTTCAACTTCATCTTCTTCAGAACTATCCGCAGAATCATTGCATTCCAATTCATCATTACTGTCAGCTTCCTCTACGAGTCTCTGTAAATATTTTTACTCCTCCTCGTAGTTTATTTCTATTTCTAAGAAGTAAAAATACAATATTTTATTCACTTAAAGTACAACGCTAAAAGTTACAATCCTTACCTTTTGTACAACCACAAAAGCTAACATCCGTCTGTGAGACGACGTAACGAACGACCTATGTATCTAAGTTCAAAAATCTTCTAACACTAACAAGAATTAGATAAAATATGAAGGTATTAAGTGACCTGACTCGAATATCGGAACAGATCGTTGATTATCGGTATAAATAGGTTCGCTAATGTGGACATTAAAGAATACTCAAATCACTATTTTACTCGGACACTATTTACTTAAGATCTTTTTTACATTAAAATAAAGGTAATTTTAAGCACACATTTTATTTTATTTTTCACAGATATTACGGACTTGCTGCAGGATTGTGTATTGTAGTTGTTCTGAAGCTATTTTCTTGTGGCATCTTTAAGTAATTACTATTTTAATGGGAACAAAATTGTGGTTTATTTCCATTAAAATAGTAATTAGTGTATTATAGTGTATGTAGGCTATTTGAGGTTTGCGCAAAGTATAAATACAACAGGATGTAGACAATCACTTTTGAGTGCGTCGGGTTGTGATTATTACGGTTTTGCTCAATCTCGAAACAACATCTATACTTCCGCCATTAAGCAAATATGTTTATCCACAACGCGTTCCCGGCATATCGCTTCAGCCAAAGTCCGAATAAAATACTCGATTTGGGATTTCTGCAACGCGAAGAGAATGAAGATTTCGGCCATTCTCCCGATTCAGCGATTGAGTGTAATTTAAAAATAATTTTTATTGCAAATTAAAAGCCTGAAAAAATATTTAATTTCTCTTTTTGTTGCTTTATTTTATCAGGAGAAAGCTGTCAGTCAAATGATCTTATTTTCATGGTTTCCACATTTTCCTTTCACATTGTATCGCATTTTGACGCTGAAAAAAATAATACAATTTTTTTATTTATTCAAAAATATAGTTATATAGTTAGATATATTATTCACAAAAATTGTGAATACTGAATCTATTGATCTTCTTTTGGATCTATTCAATACCATATATAGAACAGGTAGAATACCTAAAGAATGGCTCCAATCAACATTCATACTGCTTCCCAAAAAAGCCAATGCAAAGGAGTGCAATGAACATCGCACCATAGCCTTAATGAGTCATGTCTTGAAATTGTTTTTAAAAGTAATTCACAATAGAATATATAAGAAATTAGATGAAGGCATAAGTAATACACAAATGGGATTTAGGAAAGGTCTGGGAACACGAGATGCACTGTTTGCAGTAAGTGTTTTTTCGCAGAGATGCTTAGATATTAATCAGGAAGTATATGCCTGTTTCATTGATTTTGAGAAGGCATTTGACAGAGTGCAGCATAATCGACTTAAAGAAATTGTATTAAATAAAAACATAGACAGTAGAGACATTAGAATCATCTGTAACCTCTATTGGAATCAAACAGCAGAAGTGAAAGTTGAAAACGAACTGACCAAGGATATCCAGATTCGCCGTGGGGTCCGCCAAGGGTGTATTTTATCACCCTTGTTATTCAATTTATACAGTGAAGCCATCTCAGAATTAGCGCTTGCCGAGATCAGTGAGGGCCTTATAATAAACGGTGAGCCACTTAATAACATAAGATATGCTGACGACACCGTCCTTTTGGCAGGAACACTAGAAGAACTGCAACACCTTGCTGAACAACTAAATATATATTGCAACGATTATGGACTAAAAATCAATTTAAAGAAAACCAAGTTCATGGTATTTACAAAAGCACAAAACATCAAAGTTAAGCTAGTACTAGATAATACAGAAATTGAACAAATATCTTCGTACAAATAACTTGGAGCATGGATCACAGAAGATACTGATCAGACAAAAGAAATAAGATGCCGCATTGAAATTGCGCGGTCAACTTTTAATAGAATGAGAAAACTTTTTTGTAATCGCGATATCAATATATCGCTCCGGATAAGAATGCTTCGATGTTACATTTTCTCTGCCCTTTTGTATGGAGTTGAAACTTGGACACTTAAAAAATGCAACATTAAAAACCTAGAAGCATTCGAAATGTGGTGTTACCGACGCATTTTGAAAATATCATGGATGGATCGCAAAACAAACGAACAAGTTCTCGAACAACTAGGAAAACAATGCGAAGTTTTAAATTCCATAAAGATCAGGAAATTGGAATACTTGGGGCACATCATGAGAGGTGAAAAGTACGAACTACTAAGGAATATAATGCAGGGTAAAATCAAAGGTAGAAGAAGCGTAGGAAGACGTAAAATCTCGTGGCTACGCAATCTCCGTGAGTGGTTTGGATGCAGTTCAATTGAACTATTCAGGCGAGTAACCAATAAAATTATAATTGCCAGAATGATTTCCAATCTCCGATAGGAGTGGAACTTGAAGAAGAAGAAGATCTAAACGAACTAGAAAATTAGTGCATACAGTGGAAGACAAATCCAAAGGCAGATCTCTTACAAAAAACAGAACATATAAATAACACTATAAACAAGACACAAAATATCCATATCGAGTTCAAAGGAATCATTAAAAGAAAAATTAATTGTCAATCTTAATCAAAGCCAGACGGATAAACGACATTATTATACCTACACTAACATATACGGCAGGGTAGATTAAACCTCTAAAACAAACAGAAACAAGAGCAGCAAAAGTACATAACTTTTATCCAAATTCCTCTATAGAGATAACAAGCAGGAAAAAGTACTTAAAACGTCATAATATGGGGCCACATATTCAACAAACTTACCCGGCTTTGACATACAATACTCAACGAGTTTGTAGGCTATGACGTAAACTTATGATGAAAGTTTACTTATTAATAAAATAATTACTGCTAGAATATTAACAAAAAGGAGATAGTATATAAAATGGCAAGATAAAGTCTTCCAGAAGATACTTAGTCACTGGTGAGTTTAACCCCCTCTAAAACTAACAAAAATTTAAAAAACACAAAAAAACTGGCGTAAGCCACCAGCAAAATCATAAAATGACCCCAAACGGAATCATACGTTGTTATTATTCGTCGAGCCCTCGCGTATAACATCTTAATTGTGTGCTCGTCGTGCTAATACACACAACGCGATATTATGGGGAAAGCACAAAAGAACAAAAAGGAAAAAAACTCCTTTCGGTGCATCAAAAATAGAAGAGGAGGACACAAACCGAATTCCCTATTACCAAAGACAGTCACACGAAGTTGAAGTCCCACTTTGGTAAAACACTATATGTAAGGCAAGAAGAATATGAAAATAACTGGGGTAAAGAGGATTTGTCCCTGGCTCTCACAGCTACCAACTCTCCTCACTACATGTCATGGTTACTTGAATGTTCCTTACGTATGTGTATGTGTGAAGATCTAAATTTTCGAGTAATTCATCTATCAGTTCCAAAACTAGACATAAACAGTTCTGTTAAAAGTAGAATAGAGAGTACTTACTCTGTAAAATGGAACTAAAAATAAATTACAATCTTAAAACAAGATTTGAATACAGAATAGCTAATCAATAACACAAGATAAGTCTATAATAACACTTTTATTATTAGGTTACGAGTATAAAAGGGCAATGCAACCGTTATATGAACCAATCTCAACATTATGAACAAACTGACCAAAATGAAACCCTCACAGAACTTCAGAGGACCTAATATAACCTTTGGAACACACAATATCTAGAAGCGGATTTTCAACCGTAACAATTTAGTTATGACGTAACTAAGCTTATGTTTTGACGTAACTAAGTTATTATCAAATATGTCTTTCAAGATTATTATAAAATGTTAAAAATACCAAAATCAAACTAAGGTATGAAGGGGCATTGACTACTAAAACAAAACTAAAAAGTAAAGTTCGTGTAACTTTCTGGCTAAGGCCTAGTGTTAGGGTTTTCAGGTCGCGCAAGCGTCTCTTACATGACTTAATGACTACTTTGACTACGATGCTGCTACGATGGCAGCTCAGTTAAATTAGAAATTGTGAAAAATTTGTGTTTTCCGGGATACATAGAACAAAACTGAATATATCAGCTACAGTGAAGCTATTAATGTCAATATTTAATGTCAGTTAAAGAACAATTTTTAGAAACAAATTTTTGAGCTAATAATGAGTTCTTTATCTCCATTCTTAGCAGATATATTCATAAATTTAAAACACATTTAAAACCAGTAGAAAACATAATTACTATTTTAATAAAAAAAACCACGATTATTCTTATCTTATTAAAACGGCAAAAAAGATGCTACAAAAAGTAGGTTCAGAACAATAAATAGAAAAGGTTAATGATCTTGAAGCAAGACCTTTATCTAATGACCATTAAGGTCCTCAGGTAGTTCTTGCTATTCATGCCTGATAATATTGTATGTTTATATTTTTTATCCTGTACTGTATGTATCTCTTTTATATTTTTGTATCTCTTTTGTTTCTTATTTTTTGTTTATACTGTTTATTTTCTGTTAATGCCATATGCTCAAAACTTGTATTGCTTTCGGATTTATGTCTGTTTTTATTTTCAATTATCTTACTATTTTTTCTTTCAAATCCTCTAATTTATTTTAAAACTACATATTTTAATTATTCTTCTTCTTCTCGTGCCACTCCTAGCGGAGATTGGAAATCGTCATGGCCACTGCGACTTTGTTAGCAGCGCGCCTAAAAAGTTCAATCGAACTACACCCGAACCATTCACGTAGATTACGAAGCCACGATATTTTTCTTCTTTCCACACTTCTTTTGCCCTTAATTTTGCCCTGCATGATGTTTTTTAAAAGTTCGTACTTTTCACCTCCCACAATGTGCCAAAAGTATTCCATCTTTCTTTCCATTTTAATTATATATGCTATTAATTATTCTCCAAACTTTTTTAAGCTTTTCCTCTATATCCTTGCTTTCCCTTCTTTACATTCCATCCTCGTTTTACATTTTATTTCTCAAGTTTACCTCTTCTATTCCATTTTTTAGTTTCAAATGCTTTTTCAAGTTGCCTCGGGATTTTTCTGTGTTAGTTTGACGAAGTTTCTTTTATTGTTACTATGATTATTCAAACTGTTGTCCTTTGTCCTCTTTAAACCTTCAAGTAATATAAGGTCTTTGTCAGGTCTATCCTCATTTACTGTACATCAAATCTCTGAAATATGTACGCTAACTAATAATATGAGAAATTATATTATTAATAGTATAGTTTAATAATGATAAAGTTTGCTTAACAGTTCAAAGGTTGAACTCCATTACAGACCCAAAGTTACTAAACCCGGACCTTACCATCAAATTCCATCTAGTTGTGAGCATCTCGCAGAACCAGAAATGACAGACACTTATTCACGCACACCGAATATGTAACGCTAATTACATTCGAACGCCGAACTAGGTAATCCAAGTTATATTCCATGAAATTGCCGCGGGATTCTATGATTATTACATTCATTATTTATTAGTTCCGAGTCGACTTGTTTGCATATTCTGGAATTACTGTTCTGTGCAGTTTGTGAGGAGGCTGCGGAAAATGGAGGAGGTGCGCAAACTTTCTTATTTCAAGTACATACCTAACTCGCTAGCTGGCCCCACCTGTTATAATATATTCATGTAATTACGTAGACGGCTTTATAGAGTATGTGTATCACCTATTGTGGATATGTTGGCTCTATTGTGCCTTGTTTTTAAAATATATACTTCTATAGGAACTATGCAATTAAATTACCTTGTATATTTGTAGTCCTTATGGATTTTGTAGACAATGCCAATTGTTAGTTTTCTAACATTTAACAGAACGTTCAATTCTACAGAGTTTTATGCAAAATATACCATGTTATAGATACAGATATAAATAGCGGAATTTACAATAAAACGCAACGCAAAAGCAGATACTTTCTGAAATATGTTCTCAATTTTGTATACGAGTATGTATTTATCCTACTCAATAAGATATACATGGGTAAAAGGTTCTGAAATAAATAGGTAGTTTTTTTTAGTATTTCCTGCCATACTGCATAAAAACATGCAAGTAAATTAAATCATTTGTACTTCATCATTTCAACGTTAATGCAAAATGTTAATAAATACGAAATGTATGCCAAGATATTCAAGTATTGTGTAGGTATAATAGTCCAAGGGAGTAACACTCTAAGTTTGTACAAGCAAAGAAAACTTCTTACGAAATGCAAATCTCCTGGACTTAAGTATTTACAAATAATGTTAAGAAACAAGATAGGTAAATGACTATCAACACACGTATGATCATTCGTATTTAACGTATAGATAAGACATCTTCTTCTTCTTTGGGTGCCGTGTCCGTATTCAGACGTTGGCCGTCATCATGTTTGCAATTTCCTGAAACCTTTCTCTGTCGGCTGCTGCGCAAAATAATTCTTCTACTGTGAAATATTACGCAGCATGAAAGTCTAATATTACGCAGCCATGAAAGTTTCTTTCGACCAATCCATCTCTTTCCTTCCACTTTTCCTTGTATTATAAGGCGAAGTAAATGGTATTTGGGTCCTCTAATTATATGGCCGAAGTATTCTGTTTTTCTCCTCTTTATGATGTTTATGAGCAGACGTTCTGAGTTGATCATTTGAAGAACATCTTCATTGGAAGTGTGCGAAACCCACGATATCTTTAGGATTCGTCTATAGCACCACATTTCGAATGCTTCTAACTTGTTTAGCATTGTGGTTTTTAACGTCCATGTCTCACAACCATACAATAGGATCGACCACACATAACATTTCAGGACCTTCTTACGAATGTTCATTGACAGGTTTCTGTTGCATAAAACTGGTTTCCAGGTCATAAAAGCCTTACGTGATATTTCGATCCTGGATATTATATCTTCATCAGAGTCACAATTTACATTTAACCAGCTGCCAAGGTATTTGAAATGATTTACCCTTTCTATCTCTTCTCCATTAAGAGAAAGCAGACCTTGATCTATATGGATCTTTCCAACTGCCATACACTTTGTCTTTGAAATGTTGATTTTTAGGCCTCTCCGATAACTTGCTTCACTGACTAGATTTAGTAATGTTTGGAGATCTTGTAAACTTTCTGCAAGAATGGCTGTATCGTCAGAGTACCTAATATTGTTGATTACTTCTCCACCTAGACTTACTCCCTCTTTTCTGTCATCCAAAGCCTCCCTAAAGATTTCTTCAGAGTACAGATTAAAAAGAGTGGGTGACAAAACACAACCCTGCCGTACTCCACGTTTGATGGGTATTTTTTCAGTGGGACTGTCTCCAATTTGCATAGAGGCTACTTGATTGTAATATAAGTATTAGTAAGTATTGATGAGACGTTTCGTTTAAGATGAGACATCTAAAACGAAATATATCCCGAGAGAGATAACACCTGGAACTTACCCATATACCTGAATACCTTAAGACTTCTGCAACACTGTACTATAAGTACGAGATAAGTTTTGTGATTTTCTGACACAAAACAAAAAGTCGATGAGAAACACCTACTGATCTCTCTACTTATAATGTACCGTACAGCTGGTTTTGCACTTGTCAAAAAAAGACCACAGATACGTTGTGTGATGAGTGTTTATACCAATTGTGGATGAAAAACACCTTCTGTATATACTAAAATAAGAAACCGCCGCGAACCAGTCTACGTTCATAAAGGAGTTATGAGAAACGTTGTATTGAACTTCGTAAATGACGTAAAGAACCAATTTGCATTGTGATCGAAATTTCCTTTATCAAACATCCGAAATTATAAAAAACCTTAAAAACGGCGTTCTATGTAAATTAAAGGAAACAGAATACATAACGTCTGAGATTATGTCTATGCCCAACACAAATCACGCTTGATAACCTTTTTTTAAGAAGTGGTAAAATCTTCTAAAGATCCTGCTAGGGATCTGACCGTTGATGTCCTTATGACTCTCTATCGCTTTTACACTAACCCACTTCCTGCTGCATCTAATGTACTCGGTGAACGAGTCCTTACCATCTTCTTCTTAGAGTGCCATATCCCTACGGAACGTCGGCGACTACCATGCTTATAATATTATTATACTGATCTCGGTCTTGGGCTACGTGTAGCAATTGGTCCGCTGTCAAACCTGTCCACTGCCGCAAATTACTCAACTAAGAGAGTTTCTTCCGTCCTATCCATTTCTTTCCTTCGTATTTACCGTTGAGAATTAGCCGAAGGAACTCATATCTTGGTCCTCTGATTATATGTCCAAGATATTCTAGTTTACGCCTCTTAAACATATTTAATAGAGTTCGTTGATGTCTCATTCTTCGAAGAACTTCTTCGTTTCTGGTTCTGCTAGTTCATAGAATTTTTAGTATCCTTCGATACAACCACATCTCAAACGCCTCGATTTTATTCATGATGTTGGCGTTTAAAGTCCAAGTTTCACATCCATACAGAAGTATAGACCACACGTAACATATTTTAAACTTTTCACGGATTTCCAAATTTAATGAGTTATTGGATAATAGAGGATAAATCCTTACCATATTAAACTTTAAACACTAAAGTTATTAAACAAATGTAAACCATAAAAAAACGATGTTAGCTAATTTAAAAATTTGTATAGGGCCCTTGCCTTATAGGCTGTATAGGTGCCACCTCTTTCATAAGGGGCCGTGACCGTACTAGGAATAAATTCCGGTAAAATAATCCATCCTGTCTGTCTCACTTTGTCTAGCGTCTCCATATTTTAAACGATTAGTTATTCTAGTTATTAGGCCAACTGTAAAATCAATTTTATTTTGCCTAGCTTTTTATATAAAATTTTGTGCGAAAATTTCTTCTAGCCTTGGTGTTGAAGTATTTCGTTCTTTGTGGAACCTAGTGCAGGTAACAATGAACAATTTGCTTTACCTACCTCGCACACCGCAGTTTAGATATATCATCTAAATATAAAGTCGTCTAAATATAATAATCATCATCAGTCCACTCAATCCACTGCTGGGCATAGGCCTCCCCTGTTTGTCTCCAAAGTGTTCTATCTTGAGCTTGCTGTATCCAGTTTTTTGTTGTCTTTCGTAAGTCGTCTTGTCATCGTATCGATGGTCTTCCTCTGCTACGTTTATCGGCTCTTGGTCTCCATTCAACTAGTTTCCTAGTCCATCTTCCGTCCTTCATTCTGGCAACAGAGTGGCCCCTATCATTGATCGCTTCATTCTTCTATGCGCTACTCTTAGTTTTTGTGCGTTTTTCTTTGTGAGCGATAATGTTTCTGCACCATAGGTCATCACCGGTAGCACTCATTGGTCGAAAACTTTTTTCTTCATATTATAGTTGGGATGGCACTCTTGAAAACGTTCCTAAGGGCTCCGTATGCTGCCCATCCTTGTATTATTCTTTTAAATATTGCATCTTTTAGCTGTATTTGGTTCATCCGTCTGCTTTTATATAGTTTTCCATCGAAGTCTTCTACTATTTGTAAAAGCTTCTCTCTATTTGTTCTTTTTTATAGTAAAAGCTGTAAAAGCAGCTTGTTGCTGTAAAAGCAATAAGAAAAAAAGTCTTTTCTTATTGCTTTCCTGACTTCCCTGTTTATCTTTCTCTTTTGCTCTCCATTTGGATCATTTCTTTCTGTAATAAGATTTCTTTGTTTCATTAAATTCCTGGTCTCGGTACTAAGTTTTTTTTCATTCTTATTTCTGAGACAGTGTTTTCTCATGTTTTCTCCAATCTTGCGTAATTTGTTGGTTTACTGCATCTATGTTCTCGTTGAGAGTTATGTCTGTGTTGTTTCTCAGTTTGGTTTTGATGTGGTTTTGATATTTTTTAATATCTCTAGGTTGGGTCCATATTGGTATTGGTTTCGTATTTACTAATTTTAGTCTCTTTTGTTTTGTGCTTATTTTAACTTCTGCTTTTACCATTTTATGGTCGCTACCATTGTACCTTAAAGTCAATTTCGATTTTTCTTTTTTTATCTTCTATGTGGTTTTTTATAGAAAAAGCTATACATTTGGACTAGATTATTCTGAAAGAGAAAACCAATTATGGTCTCTCCCCTTTCATTCCGTCCATTTAGTTCAAATTGTCCAAGTGATGTTTCTTCTGGACATGCTTTGATTGCTGTTGTCGCAATAAAATCACCACATATTATCACGTATTGTGTAGATAGGTCGTTTAGGACTATTCAGATATCGTCGTAGAATTCTTCGACTTCATCTGAATGGGTGGTTGCTGGTGCATAGACTTGAATTTTTGCTGTATCTCGTGTAAATATAAGGTCTTTTATATATAGTATATGTACGGCCTAAAGGAACCATAACCGGTAAGGAGTATAGCACAAAAATGATTAAACCTTCTAAACTTACGTGTAAGCGAAGTTACCACATCAAGGATTAACATTTTCGTCTATTGAGCCTTTGTTGTTTATGCCTCCCATTTGTTTTGCATCCACACCATACTTTGGACATAGTCTCCGGTAATTGTCCATTGTATAACATTTCTCCTTCTTTGGCTAAAAAATTAATAGGAAGCGTTCCTGTTATAACCGGTGGGGCAATAGTTAAAGTAGTTCTGTATGCCCATGCAACCTTTAACAGCGGTTTTCTTTGGGCTTGTGTGAGCATATTATTCTATTTGGATATTTTCAGAGCTTCATGCTATATGTAAATGTATTTGGACTACTTTAATCAGGTGTTGTTTTATGCATCTCAACCTCAATCTAGTTGTATGCCAAAATATTAAATGACTATGGAAAGGCTTTATTGCTGATTCTGTTTACTGATAATCCTAACCCCCAGCTATTATCAGATTGGATAAGTAGAGAGAGAATGTCAGCATATAAAATAGCTTTAATGTTCATTCCAAAGTTGGTTTTTTGGATACCATTTTATAGAATTTTTCACAGCTTTGGTAGCAATACAGATACTTGCGATACGCCTGCTCATGATTTCAGGTTTCCTGGTTTTGCATCTTGAACACACCGAGGTTCTCTCGAATACTCTCGCCGAGGTAGCTCTATATAATATTTATTAAATATAATCTATACTATACTTTAACGTTTTTAATGCTGACATGTCTCTAGTTGGACGATTTAAAGACGTTTTTTTACGAGAAAGGCCCATCTGTACGTCGTACCTTTTACTGTATATTCGTTTACCGCATCTATAGAAGACATATATTTTTAAAATCCATTCTGACTATAAAAAATACTTAGGCATTTTTTACATGCACTTTAAAAGACAAATCAGCCTAAAGGAGTAGGCATCCTCGGGATCTTTGCCCAGTTTTAAAAGTTAATCAAGCCTGTTTAAATTTATATGATTTTTCTCTATAATGGTCTTAATCGTTTCTAACAGCACATAATCAGACCAGCTTCTTTTCCTAATTTTATTCTTTGGTGCAATTGCTATTTCTTTAGCTGAAAAGTCATAATACCGAACATTTACTTGGTTTTCGGGTACACGGGCTCTTTGTCCTCAGTGTCTTTGGACGATTCTGTACACTTCGTCCCATACATTCTCTTTTAGTTCCAAGCATAAATTTTGACAGCAGGAGCGCTTTTCATGGTTAATTTTTCTGCCCAATTGTTTCTTTGAGCGCTGGTATATTGTTAGTCTTAGATATTCGGCTCTCTTACTCTGAATCTTGTCAATCCACAAATACGGAACTGTATAAATAAGATTCTCGAGGGTGCTATTTGGAGTGTGTGTTTTTATAATTTTTTTTCTGAATTTTTAAAAGTCTGTAGTATTTTTTTCTTAAAGACTGGCTCCGTTATAAATTGTTCTCTATTAAAAGTTGCTTTTTTATGGCTGATCTTTATGACCTTAATGCCAGTTTTAAAGTCAATGCATTTGTTATGTAATAGAGAATATCATCCAGGATATCCCAGACCATGTAGTTGATTTAGCGTTTACATCGCCTGCCAGTATAAAATCCCTCTGTATTTGAGACTTTTATATGATATATTCGATCTATTTTTGGTAACACATTGGACTGATATTAGGTGGAATGTTAAATAATAATTTTACCAAACCTAGTTTTACCAAAACACGTTTCCCTTTTTTTCTAATCTTGTTATTACTCTTTTGTAGACTCTAATAAGGTATTAAAGTTAACGGCATATTTAATAATAACATCAGGTATGTCGATGATACAGCCATAGTGGCAGATAATATCGAAGATCTTCAATGCCTTTTAAATGATCTAACTCTTGCAAGTGAAGCTCGGGGTTTAAAAATAAATACCAAGGAGACAAAAACAATGATTACAAATAAAAATGATTACCCCAACGCAAAGATATATGTCTCTGGAGAGGAAATCGAATAGGTCAGGCAATTTAAATACTTGGGTTGTTTGCTTGACCTTGCGAAAACGAAAGAACAAGACCACGGCTGCAAGACCAAGACTGCAAGAGCAAGACCGATTTTGGGCAACACTAATTATAATACATTTTGTGGAAGATTTGAAAACGAGGTTTTCAGTGTTTCGTTTTTATATAAATTGAATTTCTATCAAATAACGCTCAAATCTATCACTTATTCAAAATGAAATCCGCAATGGATACGTTAGTATGATACATAATGCACTATAAGACGATAATGATAATATTTACAAAATTACCTGCTTGGTGGCTAATTAAATAATTGAGAAATTCAAGTTGTAAATATTAAGTTATTAAAACCTGCAATATTTAAATACAGAAATATTACTATAATTTAGTAAAATAAACTTACAACTTTGTATGTATAAACTTTTATTACATATATAAGAAAACTCTGTTAAATAAAAAACTAAAAAAGATTAAAGAGACTATAATATAAATAACAATAAACGACACAACTTAGTATAGGCGCCTAAACAGTTTCTATATTTAGAGAAAGATACGCATCCAGATGTCCAGAAGGATCGTGATTTAAAAATTTTCCCACGTTTCTCCAAAATCCTACATTGTAGTCAATAAAGGCGATATATCAGTGGCACTCTTAAAGGGCCGCAGCCGTTACAATGCGAATTACTGGCCCTAATAAAACACCGCCTGCTCTGATTACAAAATGTAATAAAGATGGAGCAGCTGGCCTGCTCGACTTCTACCGGCATTTGCCATAGAAAATTTCAGTTCCGGAAAACTAGGGAACAATGCACTGCGAAAAGAGTGATTGAGCTTTCGAAAACCTACCAGCAAAGTTTGCGTTACCTCTCGTACCGGGGGTTTACACAAAATTTACATTAAACTTATACAATTAATCTCACATCTCAACTAAACATACCTGTTTCACTTATTCCTGTTTAGAATCCGATAGCCCAAAATTAGGTACGAGGTTTTTAATTTAATTAATTATGGAAGTTCTTATTTAGAGATCGTCAGGAAGTTAGAGATTTCTAGAGACCGACAGGTATAATACGTTAAAGTTATTCCTTTAAATACAGGGCACAACAGAATAACTTATGGTTACCTCGGCTTCAAATCAAATCGCCCTTTATGTGAATTTTGTCGTATATCTGTAGCACAAAATTAGCTTACTTGGGCCACATCATGCGTAATGATAAATACCGACTGCTTCAGTTGATTCTACAGGGCAAGATTGATGGTAAGAGAGGCCGTCGACGTAGACGAATATCCTGGCTGGCCAATCTTAGGAAATTGACTGGTCTAACGTCAACCTGATCTATTTTGAGCTGCTGTAAATAGAATAAGATGAGTCAATGTGGTCGCCAACATCTCCAGAGAGAAAAAAAATATATAAATTGGTAACTTTAGAATGTTAGAATGCCATAAGGTTAGAAATTTTTGATGTTCGAGGTTGACAAATGGCTTCACAGTAAGTTTATCTGAGCTAGTTACAGTTAGAGGTAGGAACTATTGTATTCTACATTAAATTTTTTAAAATATTTTTAAAATAAGCGAACAGCCTAAACTACCGACACGTAAAAATAAGAGATTCCATAGCGCTAAATTATATATTATGTGCTACTTTTGACAGAGCTTCGATTTTGTCATTTAATATATATATATATATATATATATATATATATATATATATATATATATATACCTCATACTTTCTACTATCATCTTGGGATCGATATATTATGCTTTTACCATCAATTTGGCATCTGTACATCGACGTCACTTCACAAGACCTTAATAACTTTTTCCTGTACTTGTTACAAGAAATTTACCCATCTTAATGGTTATTTTTTTTTAATAGAGATTTGATGCCGTGTTGGTCTTTTTAAATATCCGCTTTATTTGTTTATCCCTTACTGAGTTACATAAGTTTATACCAGAAAATGTTTGAGTATAAAATGATGGTAAAGTGAAAATATTATTTGTATTTAGTTCAGGGTTCTACCGCTTACTCGCTGCATCTATATTCATGAAAATGTATATCCCACGTTAAGTATCAATCATTTAAGCATCAGAAATTTGGCATTGCTGTTACAACACAATATTACCCACAACAAAATAGTCAATTTAAGAATACATAGATATATATTTTTTTCTACCATTATTCATTCTGGCATCATGTTTGGTTAAAGTTAACGGGTTATAATATATTGCACCTATCTATTATATCTTTGCTCTAATTGGTGCAGTAGTGAGCTCCTCAAATAATAGGATGTAACCAATAAAATACAATACAACAAATACAAAAATGACATACATGAAAAATCAAATACAACAATATTCCAAAATGGGCTTAGTGGCGTATCTTTGGTTGTATTAGTCCAATCGTGATCTAAAGTACCTTAAATGATAGGTACCAACTATGTAAATTAACCAATATATCTTATACAATGGGGTAAAAGAATCAAATACAGCATCATGTCAAAAAAGCCTTAGTTTTATATCTTCGTTTATATAAGTCCAATTGTGACGTACAGTACTTCAAATGATAGGATTTAACTAATAAAATACGATGAGGTAGACAAATCAAATCGAGTAGCATGTCAAAAGGACCTTAGTTACATATATTCGCTCCTATTTGCCCAATTATGATACACAGTACCTTAAATAATAGGATTTAACCAATAGAATACAATGAAGTAGAAAAATCAAATACAGCAAGATATTAGTCCAGTCGTGACGTACAGTATCTCAAGTGATAGGATTTAACCAATATAATATAATGAGATAGAAATATCAAATACAGCAGTATGTGAACAGGACCTTAGTTACATATCTTTGCTTCTATTTGAGCAATTGTAATATTACAGTACCTGAAACAGTAGTATTTAACCAATATAATACAATGAAATAGAAAAATCAAATACAGCAACATGTCAAAAGGGCCTGAGTTACGTATCTTTGGTCCGATTAGTCAAATCGTGACGTATAGTACCTGAAATGATAGGATTTAAATAATCTAATACAATGAAATAAAAAAATCAAATACAGTAAGATGGCAAAAGAACCTTAGTCACGTATCTTCCTATTAGTCAAATTTTGACGTAGGGTATATCAAATGATAAAATTCAACCAATAGATTACAATGAAACAGAAAAATCAAACACAGCAGTATGTCAAAAGGGCCTTAGTTATCTATTTTCGATCTTATTAGTCTAATTGTGACGTACAGTATCTAAAATGATAGGATTTAACCAATAGAATACAATGAGATGAGACAAAAAACTCAAATACAGCAACCTGCCAAATGGACCTTTGTTAGTTTATATGAATTTTCAGTCCTATTAGTCCAATGACTTAGAAATCAAATAAAGTTACTGTTACCGACCAAAATTATGACAGTTAATTAGTTATTAAAGTGTGGTATATTTTACATACATCAATCATATTGTTTATACGTTATTCAATTTGTTTATCCCAAAGAGCGATTATTTAAACTACTGTACTTGCCCAGAAAGTCACTCTGTATTCTGTATTAAGAGCATCTTTTAAAGCCTAGCACAAGCATGAGTAATTTCAGTTTCCTCTTAGTGCCTCCTATATGTGTCTATATTAGGTTTTTATACTCGTATAGCTGTATAGAATCCTGTATGTAAAGTTTTGTATTCTCGTCACTCCCTGATTCTCTTAGTTCTTTAAAAAACTTTCTCCTCCTTTTTCCCAACATAGACACTTCTTAATTCCACCATGATGTATTCCTGTTGAAACTTCTCTTTGTTAGAGGACAGGTCTCTTGGAATGCTGATTATTTTATTGTCATTTATTGTTTTCCTTATCCAAGAAAAAAGCGTCGTCATATTTACCTGGTAAGCAAATTAGCAATATTTAAACCGAAGAACAACGTGAAACACATTTTAATAGTAGGAGTTGTAAACGCAGGAGATTCTTGTGTTATTCAAAAGTTTTAAAGCTCTTAAAGTAGTTACAAGAAATATTATCGTATAGGTTAACATCCAGTTGTTTTGTTTTTATTTATTTTGGATATTATTTGTTTTGTTTGTGTTGTATTTTGTCTGTTATTACGTTGTTTACAGCAGATTCTAATTATATAAATTACAATAAAAAAAATTTATGACCACTATAAATAAACGGTTTGTGTTAATTTTGAAGATTATCCCCTTTTTGGTAGATATCCGTCCTGCCATTCTAGTCCTATAAATATCACAACACAAGACATTAAGAGCCCCAACACAATACACAATAACACACATTTCCGGAAATCCACTGTAAAACAAGAAAGCAAAATTTTATAGTCCCAATAATTTGCATAAGTTCTCCCTCTCTGACCATGACTCTTTGACCCATGAATCTTTGTTGGGTGTAATAAGTGTATTTCCCAGATCCTCCCATAACGTGTTCTGGCTTCATCTAAATAACGAGGGTGCCCTTAATGCGTATTCTCCTATTGTTTCTTTCGTTTTTAAGAGAAAAATTTGCATGTCGCTGCCAAAATGGCTTCTGTTACAAACACCGCTTAACCCAGAAAATACTGTAAAGTTTATTAATAAACCAGCATGTAAAATGATGTTCAAAATAAAAATTTTTACTGTAATATTTTTGTAACAGTAAATATTTTGTTTAGAGGATATCAATTTAAATTTAGATTTAGTAAAAGTTTTTCCAGTAAACTTTAAGTTACAGCAATATTAGAACTGACTCTTACTTTATCTCCACTACTATTATATCGACATAAAACATTTGATTATTTTTTAATGCTGTTAGTTCTATTGCAATATATTCTTACTTACGTACAGGTATCTTTTATTCTTTCTATTTATGTATTTATATGTCTTTACGATGCTTTTAAAATATTTTGTTGCTTTTCAAATTCGACGGTGGTATCTCGAATATCTTCTATTCAAGTATAAAATAGATCACTCTACTAATTCTATTTTAATAGACTTATTTGTCTAAAATGCATCAGTCATATTAGCAATCCACAAAATGAAGTTACCTGAAAACCTAATGGACAAGTGGAGAGCTAAACAAATTACATTAAAATAATAGAAAATTTAAATATAAAGAAGTATTTATTAAAAACAATAGTATAATTTTACTTGTAAATCTTAAAAGGTAGGGGAGACCTGGGCTAGTCGCGACAGTTTCGATATTTTTAAATGTTTACGTGTTTGATTTAAAAACAACTCCCTCCTCCTATATCCTTTTTTCTTCGTAACGATGTAGTGACATCATGTAATTTGTTTGACTATTTCTACCTAATTATCTTTCTCCTGTGCGTGTTGTTTTGCTTCGGAGAATGAGTCATGTTCTTTATTTGGTCCTACCGTCGCCGTCGTACCGGAAATCTTTCTCTGGATCTTTTACCCGCTACTTTACCTTCAACTATCATTCGCTCCATGTCTTCCCTTATTTTAGTTATATGTCCAAAATATCTCAGTATATTTTGGTTGATAGTTGTGATGAGTCTAGCTTTTATGTTAAGTTCTGCTAGAATTTAGTTATTTGTGCGATTGGCGGTCCATGGTATGCGCAACATTCTACGGTACACCCACATTTCAAATATCATTATACACTTTGAATCGGCTTTTTTTATTGTCTAAATTTCTGAAGCATGGGTGGCGATAGAAAATATCAATGCTCTAACAAGGCGAAATTTTGTGTTTTTTTGTGATATCAATGTTCTTTCAAATTTTTGTGAGTTTGGATGTTGCCTATCTGGCCATTGTGATGCGTCGACAGATCTCGTCTTCGCACTCTCCACTATTGTTAATAACGGAGCCTAAGTAACAAAATTGGAAGTAAGAATAAAGACTCTGAAAGCAAGATTGGAAACTTTGGATTCGGCACAAGAAACACAAGAGGAGAAAAACTCATGGAATTCCTGGAACAAGAAAACATGTATGTTATGAATACTTTCTACAAAAAGAAACCTAACAAAAAGTGGACATGGGTCGCACCTAACGGAACTACCAAAAATGATATAGACGATTTTCTCTCAAACAACAAAGGAGTATTTGAAGACGTCACAACAATAAACAACGTAACAACGGGTAGTGACCATCGTAAAGTCAAAGCAAAAATAAATATTAACATAAAAAAAGGGAGAAAAAGGATTTAAAAAAAACGAGGATAGATGCCTTTAAAGTAAAAACAAATGAAGAGCAATTCCGAGAGGTCTTAGCGGATAAGTTCGAATCTGATCCTTCACATAATTAAGATCAAATTGATGAGATTAATAAAAACCTAAATAAAAATCTTCTCGCAGCAGGACTACAGGTCGCAAAGAAAACAAGGACTAAAGTAGACAAAATAAGCACTGAAACTAAACAGCTAATGACGGAAAGAAGGCAACTACGAGCGCAAAACAGACTCCATACTCAAGAATATAGAGAACCAAATAAAACAATTAGAAAAGGACTAAAACGCGACATACAAAAATGGAACGAGAACATAATAGAGCGAGTCATTGAAAACAACAGAGGCTTAAAATGTCTAAGACCCGCACTGGGAGTTCAAAAAATCATCAAAATTTAAGACGCCAACAATAAGGCAGAGAAGGACAAATATAAAATAACAAATATTGTCAAAGACTTCTGTACATCCTTGTACAGCTCGCAAGGCCAGCCTAATGAAACAACAAAGGAGAACGTTAAAAGAAAAATAAAAAACGTGGGATCAGTAGTACTACCAAATATAAAGGGATACGAAATAGAAAGAGCTTTAAAAGAACTAAAAAATAATAAAGCTCCAGGACACGACGGTATTATTTGCCGAGCTCTTGAAAACAAGCAAGACGTCAACACTCCCTGTACTAACAGAGCTATTTAATAGATGTCTCCATAATAGCCAGATCACTAAAGACTGGAACAAGAGTCTAGTAATACTCTTACACAAAAAAGGGGACAAATGTGATCTACAGAATTATAGACCTATATCTTTGCTAAGTCAAGTATACAAACTATTTATGAGAATTATTAATAACCAGTTAACCTACAAAATGGATAATTACCAACCGGTTGAACAGGTTGGCTTCCGCAAAGGATATAGTACATATCTGCTGACAATGAGAACATTGATAGAGAAGGCAAATATACCCGTATTCCTTGCCTTCGTCGACTATGAAAAGGCGTTTGATAGTATCGAGATGTGGGCCATAGAACAAGCTATTCATAATTGTAGAATATATTCGAGATATAGGCAACTAATACACAATATATATGAAAATGCAACTATGATAGTACAACTAGACGAAAATACAAATCCCATCCCCATTAAGAGAGGAGTGAGACAAGGAGACGTAATATCGCCAAAACTTTTTAACCTAGCCCTAGAAGACGTCTTCAAAACTACAAATTGGTCAACCTATGCCATTAACGTTAATGGCAACAAGTTAAACCACCTCAGATTCACTGACGACATAGTGAGTATAGCGAGCACAATTGAGGAACTGCAAATTATGTTGGGGGAACTAGCAGCCATCTCCCAATACGTCGGCCTAAAAATGAATATGAAAAAAAACAAAAATAATGAGAAACACAGATGACCCCAGACATATAACTATAAACGGCAGTGAGATAGAACAAATCCAGGAATATATCTACCTAGGCCAAATCCTGAGACTTGACAAAGAGAACCAAAGTGCGGAAATTACTAGAAGAGCAAGACTAGCTTGGGCAGGATATGGAAAACTTAGTTGGATACTTAAGAACCGCAAAATACCCCAATACTTGAGGAGCAAAGTGTTTAACCAATGTATCCTTCCTATCATGACATATGGATGTCAAACCTGGACCCTAACCAAGGCAAACATGAATAAACTAGCCACAATAGAAAGAACAATGGAAAGAGCAATGTTAAGTATACGACTGTCAGATAAAAATAGGAACGACTGGGTAAGATCCAATACAAAATTCGAGGACATAACAACAAAAATTGCCAATCTTAAATGGAGCTTCGCGGGTCACACTGCTAGACAGAAAGACCAACGTTGGAATACTACAATACAGCATTGGAGACCTTACGAAAGTAAACGACCAAGAGGGAGACCACAGATGAGATGGGCTGATGACATTAAAAGAATAGCCGGAACAAATTGAAAATATGTTACTCAGGATAGAGACCGATGTAAGGAGTTGGGAGAGGCCTATGTCCAAATATGGACGACAGAAGGCTGAGAAGAAGAAGAAGAAGTAACTAAATTGCCTGACCACTTCGTAATCTGCCATGTTTCTTATCTCTGCCTTCATCATCTCTGCATCATCACTACCTTGGTTTTCTGAATATTTATGTTTAACCCATATTTCGTACTCACTGTCCATAGCCTATTTATAATTTTTATTCAGTTCTTCTGGTGATGACGCTAATATAACGGTGTCATCGGCGTAACGTAGTTTTTTTTATTTTTCTTCCTCCTCGTTGCCTCACCTTGCCATACCTCAAAAACTGTAAACATAATCTGTTTACTATATTGAATAGAATTAGAGGATATTATGCATCCCTGTCAAGCTCTAGATTTTAATTTGAAGTTTTATAAAACCCCATTAGTAAATCTTACATTACAAGTATTATTTACACATAGTTTTTGTAAGAAATAGATAAGATGTTTTGGCGTACCCATTTCTTTATGTATATGCCACATTTTAGCGCATTTTACGATATCGAAGGCCTTGGAATAGTCATCAAAGCATAAATATATTTCGTATATGTTAAACACTCGAGATTTTTTGACAATTTACCGAATATTAAAAATATGTTCTCTTGTTCCTGTACCTGAGACGAATCCACATTGTTCTTAGGGAATTGTTGTAAAAACAACTAACTAAGATTAATAAATGCATTCGTATCTTAGTTGCAATTTGGCAACATCAAAATGTATTAGTGATTATTAAAATTTTAAAGAAAGTTATTTTCTTTAGCGCTATAAATTGTGCGGCAGACTCGGGGCAAGCTGTCGCCGGGTTGGGGAATGCTGCAGCAAAACCTTTTTTTAATTTAATAGACTAGTTTTAAATCATTTTTATTTTTCAATAAGAAATGCAAAAAGAAGGTGTTAGGTATTTAATAAACACTAAGTTATCTAATTACCGTCCTCATTTTAACAATTAATACATGAAAAATCCCTGCTATATTCCTCATCGCATTTATAATGTGCCCACTGATGACACGAAACACACCGGATCCAGTTTTTGTTTACTGTTATTAAACGTGTCGAAACAGTAAAGGAACGAACAGTCTTTGTGATCTGTGTAATCAACAGACAATAATGATGTTTTGTAAGCTGATACTTTTTTTTGGAAATTGGTTGTTTTTGTTTGCTTTATCTTCTTGAAATTCTGTTTTTCTTGATAAAATCTTCTTAAATTTTTCTTCCCTAAGAGCTTCATTGATAGGGGTATCAGCCAATAATGCCGTTTGGTGAAATCTTTTATATCCTTTTAATGTTTCTCGTATACCAGCTTGGGTAACGGGTCTTAACTTGAGAGGAGTAACCTTTTCAAGGATAATTTCTGGTGTACGTTCTCTCATACTGTCAGGCGCAGTGCCTGGCCGATCTTTGTATTTGATGATATTTTAAGTAAGCGTAAATTTAAGTAAGTAATTTTTAAGTCGCTTTATTTTTGTTTTAATTAGTACTTCGTGGGTCGAGACGATCTTTGGAATACGATGGCCTAAACTCTTCATCTAAAAAATATATCTCTATCAAAAGGATCAATTCGAGTCATCATATTGCCGGTTGTAATATTTTTAGGAGTAATAGTTAGAGATTATGCAGTTGCAAAAATACCAAGAATGTCATGATTTGGCATGGTTGTGCTAGGATTATTTGTAATCAAGGAATTACAGACCGAGTTGTAATATTTTTAAGAGATCCGTAAACCGATCGGTACAAATTTATCTGAACAGTGTGGAGAAAAAGACAAAACTGTCACGCTATTTGGTTTAAGGATATCTAAAGAAATAATGAATAGGTGAGGTTCATGGTTATCCAGTTAAAGCAGAATGAGTTTTTCCGGGTAATACCTAACGGAATTAACAAAATGTTTAAACCATTCTAAAAAAAGAGCTGCTGTCATACACCTCATTTGCATTTCCAATAATTTCTGGCCGAGCATTATTTAAAATTTATTGCCTAAAATTCACCCTATGAAATATGGAGGAATGGTATTTCTCAAAGCTGAAACTGCAATGGCCAAAGCAACCAGTATTTCTCTTTCTTGGGAGATAATTTGTCCAATTTGTTTAAATCCTCTGCTAGCTACAATTTTGCCCGTTTTTTTTTATTTTATTAAAAGTCGTAGCTCTTGCCAATCTTGTAACTTCTGATACTTGTATTGATAATGTTTTGTTTCATTTCATTTAATGAACCAGTCTTCACCAGTCATTTTCGTCTAATCCCATGATTCTGGATATTTTCTTTTTTGGGGCTACGGCATACTCGTAAGCAAAAGCTCTTACCTATTTTGGTGCTAATCGTTAGTAAATATTGGCAGCATTAAGAAAATAAGAGGCTAGCAGTTTCTTGTGTGTCAGTAAACACCTAAAATGAATTAATCCACGTGAAAATTAAGACATATACTTATACAAATAGAGACTTTTAATTGCCGTGGTTAATAATACATCTAGGCAGATCCCAAGAAGTCATGTTTACTTACTTTTAATAAAAATCTTCTAAAACTTCTAGTCACGATAATACATCAGTTGCAGCCGCTCTTTAGGATCACGTAGATACATCTCACATCGTTCTCAAATATAATATTTAGAAGAAAATGCTACTGCGGCGACTTACCCCTGAGGTACCAAAAGATTTGCACTTTATTAGATAGGCTATTAATAAATAAACAATAAATCCAAACGCACACTTTTCCCCAAAAACCTTGTAATAAATATGAATCAAAAGTTAAAGAAGTATGTCAAAAAAGAAGCACGATACAAGCTACCATTTACTACCATTATTTAATTATTATTATTATTTATTTGCTATTTATTATGACTTCACTATTCAATGAAAGTAATGGTATACTACGTAAAACAGTACTAGATATTTTAAAAGGTTACTGGATACCGAAATTTAAAGTCAGTGCTTCAAGTACCAGTAGATATATCTGATTAATTTTATAGCTTATTATTTTTTTTTGTTGCAGGTAAGAATGGTCCAGTCTTTTGGCTCAGTAAGTCTAAATGTATTTAAGTATCTTTAATAGTAATGTACCATAATAATACCATAATGAATTCATAAGTCCATGATTTTTTTATCTTAACTTTGTCCTTGTGACAAAGTATCAATTTATTAGGAATGATACACGTCTTAAAAATAAACGTAATGCCAATTGTCGTTTGTTGTTATTGACAAATTTTTTCTAACAAGCAAAACCAACATAGCTTAAAAAATAAAGATGATCGAGATATATGACTCCATTTTTTTCAGAGAAAATAAATATTCATCCAAACAGTTTGCTAGGAAATAGATTAGACAAAGAGGTTTTATTAAATCGCCAGTAAGATCTTCCGATTTAACTACCCTGAACTTCTTCCTACGCGGTTATTTCTGCTTCGTCCTGCTTCACTGGAAGAACTAAGACGATGAATAGTGCATGAATGTAGTCTAGTAATTTCTGAAGTGCTTTAAAATGTTCGTTGTAATTTCAAACAGTGACTTTGTAATTGTATGGGCGTTGTTGTATATTATTTTAAACATGTAATCAAATAATTATAGTTGATGATTATTTATGAAGATGATAACTATTTTGAATTATGAATTTATTAATCTTAAATTTTATTTCATTTAATTTGCGTTTGCGCTATACCACACATTTTGACCTAATGTATTTTTTGACGTGTCGGGAAAAAATTGAAATTGACACTAGCAAAACATAGACAATAAGTAGTTTTTAATGGATGTACCTTTTTCAATAAAATTATACTTTGTCACAAGAATAGAGTCAATATAAAAAAAATTAGTTGACTAAATTCTCCAGCAAAATAACTTTTTAATGGTGTGATGCACAGGTTATATTGCCTATTATTTAAAATTAAAGGTTTTGGGTACTGAAAAGGAGGTAGTTAATAAATAACAGATATCTGTTTCGTTAAAAGATGATCCCTTTAGAATTAAAATCGATCTGTTTTATCATTTTCCCAAAATCCAATGAATATCGGCAACTATCAGGGAGGACTCTTTTGAATGGTTAACTATTGGCTGCAGTAGGTAGAAAATGTTGGTTTCAGTGTAGCACAAAATAGTATTTTATTAGATTCGACAGTAAAAGACATAGAACTACATATTAAAACACTTTAATTACTGTAAAGGAATAATTAAGTTAAGTAACACATACAAAATATGCTGTCTAAAAAATACATACAAAGTTTCAACTAATAAAAGTTTGTAAAAACTGATGACATTCTGAATCTTTTTCGTTCAGTATCCTGTCCGATTATCCAAAGTTCGCGATCATATTGGCAATAATAACTTGTTTAGGGCGGCTTTAAATAAGTAAGCGGTGGTCTCTTGATACAATTCTCTAAGATTTCGGAGCCAGGAGCCTATATTATGAGATGTAGAAGGTTATACCTCTCTGGATGTCTCATTACATGACCGAAATATTGTAACTTTCGATTTTTTATCGTTTTATTTATTTCTGTGCTTTTTTTCATTCGATGGAAAACTATTTCATTTCTTATTCGATCATCCCAACTTATCCGCAATACTCGTCGATAAATTCACATCTCAAAGTCCTCCAATTATATCATTAATGTCTCTGTAAGGGTCTAGCTCTCCATACCATACAGCAATGTGAACCATATAATATGAGCAGCGTATTAATCTAATTTTAAGGTTTAACGTAATATTTCCATTAATGAGAATTTACTTTAATTTATAGAAGGCGGCTCTGGCTTTTTTAATGCCTATTCTTATTTCTTTTATTTATATGCCAGTTATCGTTAATGTTTGTACCCAAATAAGTAATATTATGGACTCTTTCTCACTCTATTCCATACGCTCTGATGTTCGTTGATTGTAGCTTCGTTTTGCTGACAACCATAGAATACATCCTTGCTTTACTTCACGTCGTATTTCTACTGCTTCCCTCGTATTGTGTCCAATTCGTATGCTTGCACATTGATGCCAGTACAAATTTTTGATAATATGGAGGTCTCGGTCATCAATTCCCACCTGTTGCAAAAAAAAACCTTTAAGTTTGTAATGGTGTACTCGGTCAAAGGCCTTTTCGAAGTTGATAAAACACTTTATACCGATTGTTCGATATCCCTTCATCTTTGAACCCTGTAAACATAACCTGTAAACTGAAGAGTACTTCTTTGGTTCCAAGTTTGTTGAATTCTAAATATATGTTAATTCATGTGCAATGGTTATCATTAGTTTTCTATAATGTTATTATTTTGCTATAGACAATTTAAGTTACTGACCGCAGTATTTCATTCCTGGATTCTAAACATATTTCCAAGTGGTAACTAATCGTGGTCTAGGTATAAACGTTGGCTTTTCGAAAAGTAGAGATCTTAATAAGAACGTTCGAAAGCCTAAAAGAAAGTTCTTCTTCTTTGGGTGCCGTCTTCAATGAAGGTTGGCGATAACCTTAGCAAAATCATTTCTGTCCCTGGCTTTTCTTATTAAAGATTGAGAATCCAAACCAGTCCACTCACGAATGTTCTTCAACCAGGACGCCTGCCGTCTACCAGGACCACGTTTTCCTTCTACCTTCCCCTCTATAAGAAGCTGCAGTAGCTGGTATTTCTCATTTCTGTATATGTGTCCCAAATATGAGGTTTTCCGTGTTTTCATTATTTTTAAGAGTTCTCTGTCGGTACCCATCTTGTGTAGGACCTGCTCGTTGCTCATATGCGCTGTCCAGGGGACTTTCAGCATCCTTCGAAATAACCACATTTCAAAACTTTCCAAACGCCTTATTGAGTTGATTTTGAAGGTCCAGGCCTCCATTCCATATAATAAGGTGCTGTAAACGTAACATTTCAGCATTCGGTATCGGATTTTGAGATTGAGTGTTTGGGACGTAAACATTTGTTTCATTTTTAAAAAGACATTTCTTGCTTGTTCAATTCGCGATTTTATTTCTATGTCTGGATCTATATCTTTCGTTATCCAGCACCCTAGATATCGAAATTTCTCGACATTTTCGATAATGTTACCATTCACGTTTAAAGCCATGGGTGGATGGATGGATGTTTTGGAGACAATCATTGTTTTTGTTTTCTTGACGTTAATGCTGAGGCCATATTGTTCTCCAGTCGATCTGACGCGATCTAAGAGTGTCTGGAGATCCTGTGCGCTCTCTGCAATTAGGACCGTGTCGTCGGCGTATCGTACATTATTTAGAACTCTGCCGTTAATTTTAACACCTTCTCTTGATTGCTCTAGTGCTCGTGCAAAGATTTCTTCCGAATATATATTAAAAAGTAGTGGTGACAATACACACCCCTGTCGTACACCTCGCTTGATATTGAATATTTCTGTGTCACCGGCTTCTGTTCTAACTGCTGCAGTTTGGTTAAAATACAGCGTTTGGATAATTTTAAAATCGTTCTCGTCTAGTCCCTTTTTGTGAAGGCAATCCATCAGCTTATCATGTTTTACTTTGTCGAAGGCCTTTTGATAGTCAATAAAACATAAAAAGAGATCCTTTTTTTGGTCTCGACATTTTTGCAGCAGTATAATAAAACTGGTTAATGCTTCCCGTGTCCCAAATCCATTTCGGAAGCCAAATTGTTCATCACTGATATCCTGTTCACATTTCTTATAAATGCGTTGGTGAATAACTTTCAAGAATAACTTTAACATATGCGACATTAAACTAATAAGTCTGAAATCACCACACTTCTTTGCTCCCTTAGTTTTTGGAAGGGGAATAAAGACTGATTTTAACCAGTCTTGTGGAATTTCACCGCTTGTATATATTTGATTAAATAATTTGACGATTATATTTAAATGTTTCTCTTCCAGTAGCTTTATGACTTCCGTATGTATGTCATCGGGGCCAGGCGCTTTCCCATTTTTTGCGTTTTTGATTGCTCTCTCTACTTCTTGTTTTAATATAGGAGGACTGGTTTCATGGTTTTTATATATTATGTTGTTTAGTGGTGTGTCCGAGAATAGTTCTTCTATGTAATGTCCCCATACGTTGTTTAGATCGCTTAATTCCCATATCGTTTCATTCTCGTCGTTTGTTAATCTACAAGGGAGTCTTTGTTTTGTCATTCCAGCTAGATCTTTTATTTTTTTGTGAAGCGTTTGACTGTCGTGTTTCTTTATTAATTCTTCGATCTCTTGGCAGTTTTCTATCATCCAATTTTCTTTTGCGGTAGCTATTTCTTTCTTGATTTGACGATGTATCTCCCTATATTTTTCATTATCTTTATTTTTGTAGGCTCTTCGAGTATCCATCATTCCCAGAATTTTTTGTGTCATCCAGGGTTTAGATTTTCTTTTGTTATTAGTGTCTTTTATATATTTCTCGGCGCTAGTAAAAGCATTCTTGACTTCAGTCCATAAGCCTTCTGTAGTTGGTGATAACTCTCTTTGGAGTCTTTCACATTCCTCGTTGAGTTTAGTCTTTACCATACTTTGTATATTTTCTTGTTTAAGTAAATTGATGTCGGTTTTTCTTTTGACAGTCTTTTTTAGCATTTTGAACTTTATTTTTAATTTAGCCACTAGTAGGTTGTGATCCGATGGAACATCTGCGCCTGGGTATGTTCTTGTATCCGTTACTGCATTTTTATATCGCTGGTTTATAATAATGTAATCGATTTGATTTCGGACACAATTGTTTTTATTATCTGCGGGTGATTTCCACGTATATAGCCTCCGTAGTGGTAGCTTGAACCAGGTGTTCATAATAGTTAGTTGTTTCTCCTGGCAAAATTGTAGTAGTCTGTCACCTCTATCATTGCGATTGCCCAGTCCGTAATTTCCACAAATATGTTCCACTTTTCCACAACCCACTTTGGCATTAAAATCTCCTACGATTAATGTTGTTTCATAACTCTTTGTCATTTTAAGTAATTCTTGGAGATTCTCATAGAACTGCTCTATTTCATCATCCGACTTGTCAGCAGTTGGTGCATAAACTTGGAGTATGTTTATGTTTACGGGCTTACTCTGTAATTTCAAAAGAAGCATTCGATCAGAATAGGGTATGAAATCAATTATTGCTTTTTTTATCTGCTCTGTTACTATAAGGCCTACACCATTCCAGTGTCTCTGCTGTTCGTTCCCCGAGTAGTATATTGTGTAGTCATCGATGGATACATTTCCAGAACCAAACCATCTCATCTCACTTATACCTAGTATGTCCACTCCAAGTCTTTTCATTTCACGAATGGTATTTTGAACTTTACCGGGTTCAAACATACTTTGTACGTTCCAAGTGCCTATTCGTACCAAGGATTGGTTATTAATGTATTCCACTTTCGGGTGGTTCCTCCTCGCGGGGATTCTTTGCACCCCCTGACCACTTAAGGTCTGCCGCGGACTAGGGGCCGTTAAATTTTTGTTTTGCATAGGTTACTTTACTAGGGAAAAATATAGTGCAGTAGTTTCCCGTTGCTTTCTGCACCGCAGTATCACAACCGGTTAAATCATAATTTGATTACCGCCCGTGACTATCCGGTATCAGACCGATACAGAGATCTTGTCTCTACCGCTCTGATCCTGTAATGACATAGCTGCTGCCCTATGCCATGCTCTCAGTTGATCCGCGGGTGTTTATTTGGCAAAGCCTTATTCGCACCTGTCCTACATATCTGTAGGACGTTCCCTATCAGCCATTGGGACGCGCCGTGTCGGGGTTGAGAGCTGCCCCCCTCCGAGTGTGTTTTCCAAGAAGTACTGAGAAGCCCCTACTCAGTTCAGAACCTCTCCTTCTTAGAAACTAACACCGGCACGGAAAAAAGAAAGTTAGAATGCCTAAAAGTCTGTTTAAATCGTTTGTAAGACAGATAATGACTAACGCTATATAAATAAGAGTGTGGCGGGCTCTAAGAGATTTTTGAAAACATCAAAAATATGGTGGCCTGGGACAACATTGAAAGAGAGAACGACTAAATAAGAGATCCATGTAATATTCAAGACCTAGTAGATTGGAGAAGACAGAGACGACGAAAATGGCATCAATATGTTACGAGAATAAGCAGAGAGATAATAGCCCAAATACTAAGAGATTCAAAACCAACAGGCAAGAGACCAATAGACAAATAGTTAGAAAGGGGGCCAGATATGTAGCAGTTAATACGAAGAACAGTCCAAAGCGTCTAGTATAAGCAGAAAAAGAAGAAGATAAGTTTTAGGTAATATTATACTTACTACTATTTAGGTAAATACTACAACTTCCTAATTTTTGAGATTTGATACTGCCTGTTATGACAGGTTCTTGATATACCTTTTCTAGGTTTTGCATTCTGAATGCATTCTGAATTTTACTCCTAAATATCTTCCTTAATACCTTTCTTTCCCACATTTTATTCTATTTTATTTAATGTCTACCTTATTAGGCCTATGTAAATATTACTCTTAATTTGTTTTACGCCCCTTGTCATAAATATGATTTTGATATCTTTATACTTCTGCTGTGTTTATTATTAAATCCTGTGTAGATATTCATTTAAGTAGGTTGATGCAGTTATTAAAAGCAATTTAATTTGAACTATTAAAATCTAGTAGAGATGAAAAAATATTATTATCAGTTTGAGAATAGTAAGAAGAAGTCTCGTTCTTATAAAATAATGCGTATATGGTTTAATAATTTTCCTGAATAATATAGATTAGATTTTAATAGAAACCCATTTCTAAAGCAGCTTTTATATGCATTTTAATAGCCTGTCTCAGTAACCGTCAAATTTCCGCATCAGCAATCGTAATCTCTTCTAATCCGTTGAGTACGCCACTGTCTGACGTATCTTACTGTAGCGCTAGGGATTCCAGCGACACTCCACAGACATTTATATTTCACTTAGATTTCATTGGATTATCCTGGATGGGGAAAACTGGAGATTTGTGGACGATTTTTTTCTCTCTCCAGCCTTGTTTCTGTTTTCCGTTTTTCTAGCCCGCCAAGTGTGGGAAATTGTCGATTTTATTTCATGCTGTTACGTAATGATGTAATTTAGTGGGATTTTCGCTTTAACTTTGGTAATTGGAAGTTTTTTAAAACCAGAACTAATTCTTTGTAAAAACTAAAAAAATAAAAGAGCAATGTAGTAGCATTAACATTTTTATGTAAATTTAATTAAACAATATGTTTGGGCTACTCTGACAAATATTTTCTTTTCTGGATATCGCATTGCTAAAATATTTTTAGTAAAGTAATCAATAGAGTGGAAACAAAAATAATGTTCTTATATGTTAAAATTGCTTTGACGAAAATGAATATTTCCCCGACTATATTTTCCAAATATATTTTCATGACACGTGTCGTATACTGGTATTAGATTATTTGTTTGTTTTGTACTCAGAGGCCTTTTTCTGGTTAATAAATCAAATTTACCTTAAAGTGTCTTTTATTATCCATATTTTCATGTCATATCCCGTATGTTGCTATTCTTTCATTAGTAATGAAGATGCTGTGTAGTGCCCTTCTGGTAGTCACCTTGTTTTTTATCTTAATATTGTATTCGTTATATTATTCCCTTTTATTTAATATGTCGCGTGTTAGTATTCCGTCAGTTATTTGTTTTATTCTCAGCCATCAAACTTTATCGCATCAAACGCTAAAATCGGAACAATGACAACATATATATGATGTAATACCCTTTTAGCAATGCTTCCACGTGTTCACTACCTCCTCTTCTTTGCAATGATATATCATACGTTTCGATCCCGATAAATCTTTATATTATTTGCTTAATAAATCTTACTTACAATTAACTTATAATCTTTAAATTGTTTTTTTAATTGTATCTCTGTCTGGAACTAGAGCTATTTGTTGCTTACGTTTCGCGGTTAACTATAGCAGACAGTATTGAAGGCAATGCGATGGTAATTATAAGTTTTCGTCGCTCAATGGTCACATCAAAAAAGTCACGACCTGTTGTTCTCAAGCAAAACTATGTGTGGTATCGCAATATCTAAACAGGACAAAATAAAATAAATATTTCTTATCAGCGGCAGTAATGATGTAAAGCATAAATCATCAAATATTTTCTAAAACTGAAATAATTGGCCTTATCATCGATGGTGAAGAAGAGAATGAGCGCTGCAAAAAATTGTGACAAAATTTTTTATAGAGCATTTGCATTTTCGGTGCTAAAAATGAAATGTTTATTTCAGTTTAGTAAAGAAGAGCAAATCTTTAATGACCTTTGATGCTGTTTGGTATCAAAGAACTTTTGAGCTGGGTAATACCCGGATACTTCTGTATCTGGATACAGTGTTCACATACGTTTTATGTATTCGAAAGCTGTATCCAGGTGCTTTTTAAATTTTGTATCCAGTATCCATATCCGTGACCAAATTTAAATATATCCGGTATGTGTTGAAAGATGCAAATCATGTTGTGAAAGGTAAAGTGCAGGGCAAAAGATCAGTTGGAAGAACTGAAAAAGACATAGTTTGACCGCCCATCCACAGAAATTTTCATGCAGCAATTTCCAAAGCCAAAATTGCCATTTGTATCGCCAACCTTCAAAAGAAAACAGCGCAATAAGAAGAAGAAGAAGAAGGTATCTGGATACTTTTTTTGATATTCGGACACTTTTGAAATTTTACCGTACGCCGATACTGCACCTACCATACGCACCCTGTAACGTAAGCAAACTATTCACTTATGAATATAAACAGTCAAGGTCTTTCTGCTCGTGTTGTAAGAGTTTGGGTGTGGTTCTTTTAAAAATCATGTAGAAGCTGTTTGTATTGTCTTTAAAATTAAAATGGATTAAGCACCATTTCTTAATAGTTTAGTCTTGCAAGAAAAGGAGCTCAGACAAAGAAATAAAATGGAAAATATCAAACAAAGCTAACCTTTATTATTTTGTAACAAAAACAAAGTTATTAAAAGATTCTACGTTAAAAGATTAGGTCATCCCAGAAAAGAAATAGACAGTTTGTGATTAAGGTATTAAAATAATAATGGGAAGTGTTTATACAAAACTGAAATTAAAGTAGTAAAAAAACAAACATTTTATATCTTGTCATTAGTGAAATACTTATGCAAAAATAAAATTATACTTTATCCCAAATTTTTAAATTTGTTCACATAAAAAAATATATTTGTATATTATATAGAATGTAGATATGTATTTATATATTATGTAGATATCTATGTAATTAAGAGGTCAATAATAAATCACTTCACTATTATTTACTTCACAGATAATTTTTACTGTTCAATAAAAAAAAAATAGGTAAAAGTCGAGAGTCTGCAGAACGAATCAACAAAACTTCTATACCAAAAGAGAGTCAAAGATAAACTCGACAACGTGCACATCGTAGAAAGTGATGGAATCGAAGAAAGCTGGGCGAAAATTAAAGCAAGCATCCTAGATTCAGCAAAAGAAGCTGTAGGAGAAAGGAAAATTCTTGAAAATAAATATTTCCAAAAGCGGGAAACTCCGTGGTTCTGCGCAGAAGTGAAAGAAAAATGCAAAGAAAAAAAGAAAGCCTACTTAAGATACATGTCTAACAAAACACCACAAGAATACAACAATTAAAAAAAGATAAGAAACGAAACAATAGCACTAGTAAGAAAAATTAAAAACGAACACTGGGAACGCTTCTCAAAAGAAATGGAACACGACTTTTACGGTCTACAAAAGGAAATATGGCGTTTCATAAGAGGCCAAAGATCAGAGATGAAAGACTTAATCGAACCGAAACACATAGATAACGACGCATGGATTGAATACCTAAAGAAGCTTTATAATGATGAACAGCAAATGATGTTAGAACCAGAAACACCAGAAATCATTACAAACGAGGAAGTCGAGATAACCGTACAAGAAGTAAAACAAACTTTAGAAAAACTGAAAAACAGAAAAGCTGCAGGTGAAGATGGAATTCCAAATGAATTATTGAAATATGGTGGAGAAGCATTTACAGAATAGCTAACAGCACTAATTAACAAAATCATCAAACATAATAAAATACCTGAAGAGTAGAAGAAAAGCGTGCTTATCCTACTATACAAAAAAGGAGATAAAAAACAACCTGAAAACTACAGAGGTATCAACTTATTAAACACCACTTTGAAGCTTACAACCAAAATATTGCAACGCCAAATAAATCAGAGAATTACCTTAGCGGATGAACAGCAGGGTTTTCGCACAGGAAGATCGTGCACAGTTGCAGTATTCATCATAAAACAGATTACCGAGAAAGCACTAGAGTATAACAGACCAGCATTCATATGTCTAATAGACCTGAAGAAAGCGTTCGATAAAGTAAAGCTTAAAGATGTAATTCACCTTCTTTACGATAGAGAAATTCCACTAGATGTTATAAAAACAATAGAGAACATTTACCAGAACAACAATATGGAAGTCAGAAAAGATGACCAGCTTACAGATCCAATAGATATGGGCAATGGAATAAGACAAGGAGAGTCGCTTAGTCCAACGCTATTCAATCTAATCATGGATGAAATCATCAATACTATTAATAAAGGAAGAGGATACAAAATGGGGAACAAAGAAATCAGAATACTCTGCTATGCAGATGGTGCGGCCCTAATTGCATCCAATAAAGACGATCTACAAAGACTAACCCATAGATTCAACACAAGGGCTGTAAAGGACTTTAATATGGTGATCTCTACACAGAAAACTAAAACAATTGTAATCAGTAAAGAACCAATTAGATGTAAACTGGAAATCGACGGTATCAGCATTGAGCAAGTAATGGAGACAAATTACCTAGGAATTACACTGTCTAGTTACGGAGATCTGAAGGAAGTGACAAATCAAGTCCAAAAAGCTAATAAAATAGCAGGTTGTCTTAATAACACGATATGGCGCAATCCCCACATTAATACCGACGTGAAATCAAGAATCTACAAAGCAACAACAAGACCAATAATGACATACACTTCAGAGACAAGACCGGATACCTCCAAAACTCAGCAACTACTAGAAACAGCGGAGATGCGTTTACTGAGGAGAATTACAGGAAACACACTGAGGGATCGAATGAGCAGTGAAGAGATCAGAAAGAGAAATAAATGAGTGGACACTGAACAGAAAAAAGGAATGGAACGAACACATAAACAGAATGGAAGAGACCCGATTAGTCAGAATACCGAGGGACAAATCGCCAAAAGGTAGAAGAAGTATCGGGCGACCACGCAAAAGATGGAGTGACAACCTCCAATAGCGGCATTAATCGACATTGAACAAGCATTTTGCTTATAAAAAAGAAGAAGAAGAAAAAAAAAACCTGAATTATACAAATGCTTGTGTGGCTTGTAAAAAGAATATAATTTTTACCAATTAGGTACTCAGACTGACAGAACGTTGAATCTTTGATTGGGCAGCTAAGCAAACGAGATATTTCACAAAAGGCAGTTATGCCAAAGAACGGAAATTCTTCGCACTGTTAAAGGTTTTATATAATGGCGGTTCACTATACATTCTGGTTCCAGAACACATACCATAAATACATAATTAGGATAACATCGGGCCAATAAACATAGTTCTGGCAACTATTAGGGCTCACGGTAAGGGTCTAAAATAAATATTTATTTGAATATATAAGAGAAAAGGAAGTTTTTAACCTACCTCATCAAGAGACCACTTATACAAAATTTCGTTCCGTCTGTTGGACGTTCAAAGAGAGAAAAGGAGATAAATAGCGGGGAGTTTACGAACGCTCCAATTTAAGGAGGCTAAGGTCGGAACTATTAGGATTACAGTTTGATCCTTCAGGTAGGTTAGATGCTTCTGCGCTTGACAGAAAGGTGGTATGAGTAACATTGATTTGAATATTTACTAGGAATGATAATAAGAAATTTTTGAAATTTTGAAAATAAATAGAAACTTTTGAAACCCCACTGCTCTATCTTCAATCAAGAGGTGCCTAGTATAGTAAACCCCATATTTCATAGTCGTCATAGCTATATATTATTTAGCAAATAGAGCTCCAACAGATTACAAAAAATACTGTTACAATTACAACATAAACAAGAGAAAATAATGTAGTTAGTAAAAACAAATCAAATAAGCTAAAAAGTAATCAAGTCATAATTAAAATTTTAGGGCATAATCTAAGGTGAAATTCCACTTTTGATGCAGTTTAACAGATTCGTCTGCAAAAAAAACATCAAATTTTGGTAGATAATCTCACGTTAGAATCGGTGATTTTACTTATTTGTCCAAGTGACAATCAATAGAAGTAACGATAGTAACATAAAAATTACAGCCTCACCACAAAAGTATCATTTTTACTCCTAATAAAACCATATACTATTACAAGATATAAAAATATGCATTATAACTGTGGCCAAAAAATTAAAATCAAAAAGTTACAATAAATCAGACGAAAGTTGAAAATCAAATTTTGTTTGACTTTGAGCAAAAAGTTTAAAGCGATGAAAAATTTGAGTTATTGTTTTGTAAAAGCATTTTACTTCAGACGAATAAATATATGGGAAAAAATCTTAAGCAATTGAGACATGTTTTGTATTAGTACGTCTTATTACTCCTAAATTATTAACAATTTATTAAGTATCTTTTGAGTTTTCCTTCCAATATGCATTTTAATATTATGTATAACACAACTACATGCATTACATACATATAATTCTAACAATTTAGATTCTTTTTCAAAGTGTATTTAAATATTAAAGGAAATTTTTACAAGCCATTAACAAAAATGACAGAAAGAATTAGTTTATTTTGTTTCAACGGTAACAAAGCATACCCAAATTTTTTATGTAATAAAAATATTGTATTTAGAAATAATCTTGCTTTAATTCTTAGTGAGATATTGGATAAAAATTTATTGAACACATGTCCAAACCATACAAAGTGAAAAGATAAATTAATATAGTGTAAAACAGGAAATAACTAAATTTCAATGGAACTTGCAGGAACAATTAGGACAATATTAACATTTCTAGGTCACATGAGATGTTACATTACATAAATATTGGATGATATAGCGATTAATGAAGGAAGAAGCAGGATATTTTTATGACTTTATTCGATAGTATCTAACTATCTTAACTTATTTTATTTCAATAGATCATTGTTGTGGTCATACTAGAATTTAACTAACTTCTGAAGTTCTCAAATATAACCCGATGTGACATTTGTGTCCTATTTTGGACTAATTATTATTCTTCTAAATTTGTCCCAAAATTATCTTATAAACTAAATAATGAAAAGCCTTATTCAACACGGTTGACTAAAATAAAGCACCTGCAGAAAAGCCCGAAAGTTTCTGACGCCTCTGCCGGATAATGAGTGAGGGTTAAAGATGGCGGGCCTTCTTACGCACCACCCTCTTCCTCTTCTTGACTACAATTTAATGAGCATGAAATCTAAATGATAATTTGATTTGGACTTAATTAACGTTGTACCCCCGAAAGTGACAAGAAGACGAGAAACAGTGAGAAAGAAAATCTGTACCAGATTGTGGATATTGTGTTACATTATACCGGTTGCGTGTAGAGCAGAATGTTTCTTGATAAAAGTATTTTTTACGAAATTTGTTAATTTAATATTGAATAACAAATCAACTTATTTTTTACTTAAGTAAGTTTTTATACCTACTATGGCAGTCGCATTATTGTTTGAAAATATAACTAAGCTATACAAAAACTAAGTTAACTAGATTATTATCCACATGAGGTTTAATTACAAACTTTGAAATATTTTTGTTAGTTATTGAATGCCTACTTCGTGTTTTAAATACTAAACATTTAAATATATTTGATTATTACTAAAAAGAAGATAAAATATAGGTCATAAACTTGCATAACTTTGGGCACATATATAACGTTTTTTCTAAAATTTTTAAAAAGTTGTAATTTTTTTTGTAAAAGATGTTTATAACTTGTAACCAATGCTCTTCAACATATACGTTTAAATAACGTTTAAGTTATCTCTTCTTTGTCTTGTGCTGCGTCTCCGCTTCGAAAGTTAACAATCATCATGGTCGTTTTAATTTACCATTATTCACCAAGAAAAACACAGCTACTTCTCTTTGCACTTTAATACGATTATAATGAACGTCTTCAATAAATTTTTGTTTGTTTGAACACTTAGTTGTTAGGGCTCGTATATCCATACCTACAAACTGCTGCATCCTCAGTAGTGAGACCATGGTCATTTTGGAATCCTCAATTTTCTTCAAAAGGCGTAGTGAGGATAAATGTGTCATCATTACAGACTCATTAAATGCCCTTTTAGGTGTAAAATAAATATACCCCACAAATTCAATGCTCGGGCAATAAAAAATGAGTTAAATCTACTTCAATCATCTCGAGAAGAAGTAGTAGCATTTATCTGTGTACCGTCGCATGTAGGAATAGCTGGTAATAAAAAAGTGGACAACCTAGCAAAAAAAAGTCAAATAAACTCACAGTATGCAACAAAATTTAGAAACTACCCATACATTGAACTTAAAAATCTAATTAAAGCTCACTGGATAAATACATGACAAGGCTACTGGAAAGATGCAGGAACCAAATTAAATAAAATCTCTTCTCTTGTGAAGACCATCTTCAATAATCCATTAAATAAAAGAGACCAAATAATAATTAACTTTTTAAGAATTGGACATAAAAAAGAATCGTCAGCAACCTGCAGACAATGTTCACTCACATTGACGGTGAAGCACATTCTGATTGATTGCCAGTGCTACGAAGAAAAAAAATGAAATCTCAGATGACATCAAAACCCCCTTAAGTGTAAACACCTAATATTTATTAAATTATTTACAACATTTATGTGTATATGCCTCTATTTAATTTAAATAAATCGAACTTCTGTGTGCGTTACTCCAATAATAACGCTTCGTGGTGTATATGGATTCATCATCAGCATCATTTAGCCTACATTTATCATGTCCACTGCTAGACATCGGCCTTCTTTGTTATTCTTTGCGATTTTGTGCTCTTGTTGCCAATTTTTGGTGATACGCAGGATGTCGTCAGCCCAATATGTAGGTGGTTTTCCTCTCCTACCTTTGTCTGCTCTTGGCCTACAATTTGTGATTTTACTTATCCATAGTGAGTCATGAATGCTTGCTACATGTTCTACCCAGTTCCATTTTAGCTCCACTATGCATATTATATGGATTGTATGTTTTTAAATACAAAACTTTTTATTGTTTCGATCACACGGTGATTAGTGTAAACTGTGTTGACGATTTGTAACATCATCGGCTAAATAAGATAAAGGATGCAACAGTAGAGTTTGATAGTTTAAATGTGTAGACTTAAATATTAATAAAAAAGGATACTGTTACAATTAGATTAACATGGGGATCGGTATTGCTAAAATAAACTTTGACAAAACTTGATGATTAAGGGTTAATGCTATGGAGTCCGTATTGTTATACCGTGCAGAAACTTGATCGTCGCTAAAACATTAGACTACATTAAAGAATTCAACAATACATTCAAAAATATTAAGAAATATGTGAATATTGTGTATATGGGTAAATGACAGTTTGTCTTACGTAATGGCTTCGGAACAGTAGAAGTTCTGTATAGCTTTACAACTCTTGCTCAAAATATCGAGACCAACAAAAATATCTTTACGTTGCGTTTATAGACTATGAGAAATCTTTTCATAAAGTTAAACATTACGTTCTCAGCGAATGTCTAAAGCAAAAAGGATTCGATAAAAATTATATTAACATAGTGAGATGTCTTTATTGGAACCAACAGGCTGTGGTAACATTAGGTGAAAATAGCGTGGTGTATTTTTACCATTACTATTTAATAGTTACTCTGAAGAGTTATTTACACAAAAACTTAAAAACTGTACAAAAAGAATCAAGACAAATGGTAAAAATATAAATAACATTCCTAATTCCGACGGTAGAGTCAATATAGGTAAAAGTGTGAAAGACTTACATATGATATCAAACACAATTTGTGATCGGTTTGGTTTAGGGATAAATATAGAGAAAATAAAAACCATGGTTATTAGTAAGAGGGATACAGTCATAACAAGAATTCTAATAGAAAATAAAGATATTAAACAAGTGGACAAAATAAAATACTAAGAGGTGTGGATTACTGAATATATAAATCCAAATTTAAAATTGAATTAAGAATAAAGTAATGAAGAGCAGCCTTTTTTAAATTTCTAAGTAACCAAAGTCTTAATCTGTAAATCCGATTTTTTTTGCATCAAGATTTTTTACAATCTGTTTCACAATAAAATCATTAAAATTGTTTGTCTTTACAATGTCCGAGAAATGTACGGTCCAGTGACCAAAGCCTCAGAACACAGATATTGGCTTGTTTACCGGTAGAATATGCATTACGCAGATATCCGAACATAAATACTACGAATACTAAAATCGGCACATATCACAATAGCTGGGCGCTGTTAAAGGAGTAGCTTCCACTAGTGAAGGCACTGCCAGGAACGGTTTGATAGGACCAAGGGATCATATCGCTTTAATTTCTTTGTTTGTTGGTTATGGAGAAGATTGTATGCCCGAGTGTTAGGATGCACGCGCAACCTGTTTTAATACTGTTCAGAAATTCTTTTGCACTATTCACAAACTGTTTGTACCTGCAGATCTCTATGTAAGGCGACATTCTGGATATATCAAGGGGCATTAGCGATTGTTCTTAAAATTCTAGATTAGAATCTTCGTCTTTTTATAACATTAGATTTGCTAGCTCATCCCCAGAGCTGCGAACCAGATGACCAAACGGGTTTTATTATAACTTTCTGTATCAGCAGCTTGTTGTCTTTCTGTATCAGCAACAATTGCTAGTTGTAGTTTTTTTGTCCATATATATTTGGTCCATGTTAATCGTTTGTCTAACTGAATGCCTAGTAATTTTACAAAATACTTTTGGAGTAAAGAACATCCATCCAGGTTAACTTGAGGACATATACCTCTTTTTAGCATAAATGTAATACGTGTGGATTTCGAGAGATTTACTTTAATTCTCCACAGTTTAAAACATTCACTAGTTTTATTTAAATGTAGTTGCAGTAATCCGATATCATATGGTAATATGTTATATCCACTTTATTCTTCCTTATATTGCCGAAGCTTGGGCTGTTAATTTTGACTTGATGAGAAAGCTGGAAGCTTTTGAGGTGTGGATTTTTAGAAGAATTTTATAAATACCATGGACCTATCATATTACGAATGAAGAATGAAATGGTGTTGCACATAATGGGATGAGACTTTAAAAGAAGAAGAAAAGATTATTTGGAACAAATACATAAAAATGAGAAGTAAGAGTTGTCGCTGCTGAGTATAAGGGTAAAATCGAAGAAAAAAGGGGTTCCGGTAGACGACAAAATATCCTGGCTGAAAAACCTTCGTTACTGGACTGGGATAAACATTTAGAGACTTTTAAGAAAAGCAGAAGATCGAGACGAATTTGCAATGATTATAGCCTACCTTCATTAGTGGAGTCTGCGTTAGACGCAGAAGAAGAAGAATTCAAGAATCTGCACTTACCCAGGGTTCGTGAGTTAAAATTTGATGAAGAGAACACACTATTTATCATATCTTTCTATCCTGTTTATTTGGCTCACAAGTACAGTTGTCGTTAACGTTAAATAATAAGGTCTTCTTTTTCTTTTATATAGGGAAGTTTTCTACTTTAGCAGTTGGTAACCTATACCAGGCTACTCTAACCTATGTGTTCTCACTCATTCAACTAATATGGCTGTTCCATTATCTTTTTCTTCTTTGTACCCATTCAATAATGTTATTTATTCTGCATAGGTCTCTAATCTCATTACTCTTTGTTCTGTCTAGTAGTGTTTTTTCGGTAATTTTTTAAGATTTTCATATAAGTTGTCGCCAAATATCTTTTTGGGATTTAAATAAGATGCATCTAAAAATATTGGATCAAAATTATATACAACTTTGTTTTTTTATATCCAGCTTTGTAATCATTTTTCTACGTTTCCTCTTTCATAATTTATAACTTTAAAGTTCTTTTTATTTTTAAAAACATTAATTATTAACATATATTCCAACTGTCATAGTTATTCGATAATCTGTAAAAGTTCTCGATTTTTATTCTGTAAACCGGTACTTTATTTTCATCTCGGTAATATATCCAAACTTACCATAACAAACTTCAAAACGTCTAATAAACAACGGTAAAGATCAACTTACATTCGTAATTCGGAATTTTAACAAACCCTCCTGTGTTTCCAGATCGTATATCATAAAATAAGTTGAAATTCTTCTCTCTCCTGTCCCCTCTTCATAACCTCTGTCACTATGTCGACATACAGCCTCAATCCAGTACGTGTTCTGCATTTCTTATCAGGAATTGCACGACCTTGGAAGATACTAAAGTGCCGCTGTGTTTTAAAGAAATTGGTGCACTAGTATTTTAATTCAGGGAGAGAATAAAACGAGGTTAAAAAGAAAAAGAATAAAAACACCAGTATTCATTTCATTTTTTATTATTTTTTGACGGAGTTTCCCATATACTGAAAACTAAAATAAGCAACAATAATATACTTCTGAACCATAAAACTGTACGTCACTTTAATTTCAAATAATATAAAGAATTATACAGGGTGATTATTGGGGAGTTAGAGAGAAACTTATGTAATGTTTGTTGCATATACTTGAGTTTGTATTACAGATGGTAATAAAGTAATTTTCAAGTAATGTATATTTCATTCTACACTAGATACACAATTCACAACAATTGGCGACGAGAATTATTAAACGGAACACGCAATAATTGAAAAACGATAAATTATGAAAGACGCAACCACAGCAACTACCAGTACATTACAAATTCATTCTACATTCACAGAGGAATCGTTTAATCAATCAGTTACAAAATGGTAAAATGGGTGAAATGCTGGAAGGAGCATTTAAAGTTGTTTTTCTACTCTCTTACTAGTAAATTGTATATTACCTACTATTTGGATGCTAAGTAGATGCATCATAACAGATACTCACACGTAATGACTAGCACGTAATAAAAAAAATTACGCTTCAGTTTGATAAAAATGTGTATAGTTCGTCCCAAACCCTTTTTTCAGTGCGTCATAGTTGTTCGAATTCTCTCTAACGCATTAAGCTAGAAGTGACAGAAAAAAAACGTGAGTCGCTGATTATTATACATAGAACTTATGAAATTAGGTAGGTATCGTTCACGGGTATTCGCATATTAAAGCGAATTCTACTTACGAACGTAAAATTGGTTGGAGTTTAGAATACGCTAAGTAGATATCCAATCAATTGTGCATATAAATATAATTTGACACAGATGATCTTGATAATGACAGTGACAGTACTTTCACAATGTCAACTGATAAAATGATAATTGCCATTCCAGGTTAGTATTTTCAGACATTTTAACTACAGTGAAAATTAAATTTTGTATTTATTGTCATAAAAATATTTTAAATATTCCGAGATATACCGAGAATGAAAAAAGACTAATATTAAAATTATTAAATTAGTTTCAATTAGAAAAAGAGGCTGAGACATCTTTATTATCAGTTTCTGTCGTTCGCGAATCAGATTGTGAATTCCGGATTGATATTGAGGAAATATCTTAAACTAATACCTTTAAGGATATTTATATGTATTAAAACGGTTCTTTTTAGAACCACGACATTTTCTTGAAATGTAGGATATAATTGATACCAGCCACATATCTAGTGTAATCATTGATTTTCAAGAATCAGATTCTGAATGGGATTATAGATTGTTTGAAATATAATATTCATTTTTGTTATTCATAAAAAAGAAGGTAAACTTACATTCGGTATGTTGTTTTTTAACTAAACTCCATTAACACGATTTCATCTGGATATCGGAACTGGTAGATTAACTCAAAAATCAACTACTTCACTATTTAAACTATTTATATTGTTTTTTTTTAACTAAACTTTATAACCTTCTTTCATTTGCACACCAAATCTGGTAGAATAACTCAACAATCAACTGCTTCACTATTTAAACTATTTCCACTATTTAATGACAACTCTTCGCAAAATTAAACTATTGGCTGCCACACAAACTTATCAGAAAATTACTTATCCAAATATGACTGATTTAAATCGATATTATTTTATCACAGGAATGTTTACTTTGATGCCTTGCAATTGTCAGTAAATTTTTTTACCTTGCAGTCAACTCTTAAAAGATTCTAGGAGGAAGCGGAATTTTAAAATAATAAATCCATAAACAAATCTTAGCTAATTAAGCACTTTCCATGGAATGTATAAAATAGAACAGAATAGAATAGAATTATGACAAACTGCCATGCATTAAAAAAAAATAACCTTTTCACGTTTAGCCGATTACGATCCTGCAACTGTCAGATTTAACTAAAATGTCATGCAATAATTCTCGACATTCGTAAAATCCTATATGACGTCAAAATTAGTGACGCACTGAAAAAAGGGTTTGGGACAGACTGTAATATCACATAAGCCTTGTAAGTCAGTTGGTCGAGTTACCATGGAAACGAATTAACAGACGTTATTTTGACAGATTAAAAATTATTAATCTGTCAGTGTAAATATAGTGGTAATTTAATTTTTATTTTTATAAACGAAAATAATGGTAGAAAAAGTATAGTACACAACTTGAGTTGTAAGCTTATTACATGCTTGTAAAATTACTGCGCAACTTTTTTACTCGCATGTAATAAGCTTCTTACAACTCTCGTTATGCAATATACTATTAAATAGATCACAATATGAAATTACGTTTATATATTACATTACATGGGTCTTAAGGCTGTTTTAGCAGTTCAAGCACACTGCGATTTGAAATGGGCGTATCACTTACATTTCTACACTGCTTATGCGAGACTATCTTTACTCAGTGGCATCGGCCAACGGGCAACAAATGCATTACTCTCCATTCAAATTAGTTTTAACACGAACTAACTGACCATACGCTCATGAAATTTAAAGTCACGTAGGCGATAACGCGACAATGATGAGTAACACGTTTCACTATTAGATTTTAGTGTTTTTTAGCAATTTTCTTCGAAGTTTGAACACGCTTTTCTCTATTATTACTGGACACAGAAATGAGAAAAAAATCAACGATTACAGAAAAAAACACTTTCAAGTGATGGGCGTAAAAAGTTTGGTTATAATAGAACGGTAAACAGTATAATCCAATTTTTCAACAGTAGTAACAAAAAAATAAAAAAAAGTAAAACCATCATTATAAAAGCAACATAGTTTCGAATGTTGTGTCCAAATTTCGAGACATATTGTCGCTAAATAACAGTTCCTAGGTTTTGGTGCACCGATAAAACAGCCTTATCCCAAGGACCCAGTACCTCCCCGCGACGTTTTGTTCAACTCGCTGTATATGTAGAGAAAATATTGAAAAACGTGTCGGTGGTTTATAAAGTAGTTTTCAAGTAATATATATTTCATTTTACACTACATACACAGTACACAACACTTAATATAATTAATGTCTTAAAAATGTAAGATATTGAGTTTTTGGATATGCCCAATTATTCTAAAATATTTAGAGCCTCCTACTCCTTTCGGTTATATCGGAAGTTGATTAAATAACTTTATTTTAAATATAACCTATTGTATAATATTACGGATTTTTATAGATTAGTTCATGAGAATTTTCTATATAAGATTATGCTACCTTATACCGAGTGTTTTAAGACATGACCAATTTTGTTTTTAACATTTTGTTTAGTACAATTTTTTAAATTGACTATTTTAATAAAACTTTTAACATTTTGTGGATAGATAATATTTGATACACAAACTTAAAGATTTCTTAACGTTCTTAAGTGGATTATCCTATATATTCTAACGAACGTTATTAGAATGAACTTCAGTTGTTATATCTAACAGTTATTGAGGTATTTAGCTTTAAATGTTTGTATTACGTGCGCCATGAAAATTCTAGTTTACAGTTCTGAATTCATCTTATTTAAACAAAGATAAAGAAACTTATATTTAAAATAAAAACTGTCAACTAAAATATCCACGTCACGCTATACAATGCCAAACAATGGTGAACGACTAGACAAAATCTACAATAACGACAATTTTATTTATTAGCGTATGAACTTTTACAAGATAAATACACATATACAAATACTAAAATAAAATGAAACTAAATATTAACATGTAATTTATACAGCCATTCAACAAAGTCCTGAAGGTTTCCATGGAGGCACGATTTGGGCAGTCTAAAACACAGTGGTTTATGGTCTGTCTAGATGATCCGTAATCGCACTGTGAACGCGCACTGCATCATTTGATTAGCGAGTCAGCACATTTACCGTATTTATATTCATATTATACTTATAACTTTTTCTTTATCTATATAACCTTTATTCCCATTTAAATACTTTACATAGTTATCCTTTAACTATATAACCATTACTCATTATTTTAGCTAAATAGTGCAATGTCTCATTCTTTAATTGAGGCTCTGAGTGCAATACGGACTAACCCCAATATTATTAAATGGTAAAATATGGGTTTGAAAAAAAAGTGAAAAATATTTTTTGGTTTGAATGAATGGAAGTATGTTAAATATTACTTATGTGATAAATTTGATCAAAAATTTTGGATAAACACCTATATTCGATTTTTAATGTAGGTTGGTCCACTTTGCATTTAAAATATTTTTAGTTAGTGAATGGGTTATCTCACAAAATAATACACTTCATATTGCATCAAGGACGTTATTACCACAGAATGTGTATAAAAACATTTATAGTGTTAGCAGTTGGATTGTCTAAACCTTTTGTAGTCAAATGGGCCGATTACTTTACCTCTGGCTGCTTGAGCTTAAAATCTCAGGTTTTTTTTAATTCATGGTGTATAGGGGGTATCAATTGCATTAACTAAAGAAGGTCTTTTAAGCTTCATTAATGGTATTACCATTTGAATACAGAAGTAATTCCATTGTATTATTGAAAACATATTTTCTTTTATTAAACTTCACTGTTTCAGAATAAACATCTTTATATCTTATATTGAAGAGTACTGGAAAAGTATTTCCTTAACCTTGAACATTAAATTTTAAGCCACTCTACCTTAGTTTTTGATTCGGAAACTTTTCTGTTAGTTATATTACTTTTAAGAAATTTCGTAGAAAAAAAATTGATTTGTCCATATTTCTTACTGTGCACGTTTTTTTTTCTAGCGTGCTTTATCACTTTATGCCAGTCCTGGGGTATAAATACATGTGGATGGAAATTCTGTTCGTTGTCTATTACACCAAAATCTTGATGGCATGATAGCAAGTAAAAATGACAATTTACCAGAAACTTAAGCTCTATTTCTTCCTACTCTAACTGCGATTTCGTAAGTGATTTTAGGTCCTACGAAAGGTACTTATGCTCTTTTACTTCTTAACTTCTATCAATTACTACAAATACTATTTTCCCGACAAAGACAAATACATTCTAAAGATGTTACGATATGTTTTTTGTATTTAAATGTTGCTAGGAAAATGATCTCAGCAATATTAAGCGTATTTATGTGTACTCTTGAGAAAAATATTCACATCATGCATGTTGGTGATACTTATCGATACCATACAAGTCCGATATGCGGATAAGGAAATAAAATATTCCGTATTGCAAAATATTGATAACTCAATCCTCTGGAGAAGTCGAAACCAATAGAGCTCGCTGTCACCGGCGTGTCCTCTGCTTGTTTTCTATTTTATTACGATTCTCTGTCGCAGAAAATGTTGAAAATATATATGAAATCTCATATATCCAGTGGTCTCGTACAATGTTCCTGGAAAGAAACCGATATAAAGATTTGATTGTTTCCTCATCGAATATAAAGCTAAAATTGAGTATGTTGCATTCAAGTTTAAATTCAAATTCGTTCAAAATCAAATATTCTAATTTATTAATAAAATAGATGTTCGAAAGCAAAATTTTAAAATACAATATCGATGTACGTTTAGAATTTCTTTTTCTTGAATTTAACTAAATGAAGGTGCATCAACATCGTATAAATTATGGTCATTTTAGGCCTGTTCCACAATATTAACTAACATTTTAGCAAAGAAGTATAAAACCATAATGAAAGCGTTACTATTGATACAAAATTTACAGCCAAACAATTTTCTGAAGATTGGAAAAGAGAAAACAATGCCAAATCTCATAAAATAACATTGATAAGTTTTTTAAGATAGTAACACACAGCAAGTAAATTACTTATTAAATAATGGCATCAATTAGGATTGGGGTGATGTGGTAAAATTTTTGTGTAAAATAAAGGGGAAAAGAGATAACAGCTTGAAAATTTTAGCTGGAATTCAAGTGAACGTTCTAAAATGGGAGTAAGTTACACTAGCCATTATGACATCTAACTTCCGATAGGATTAGTACAAAACGGAATAAAAGGTTTTATAATGTATTCGTTTTTGTGACTTCATAAATATTTCTACTAATTACTGCAGGCTTAGCAAAAAATGCACATAAGTACCTTTTATCATCATCATCAATGGCGCTACAACTCTTCGTGAGTCTTTGCCGCGTTTACTATTGCCTTCCATGTTTGTCGGTCCTGTGCTAGTAATTCCCATTGTCGCACTCCCATCTTCTCTAGACCTTCTCTGACTGCATATTTCCACCTTTTTCTAGTCCGCCCTACAGACCTTCTTCCATCTGTCCTTTCCCAGAACACATTGTTTATAAATAAGTACCTTTCGTAAGACCTGAATCATTTGCCAAATCGCAGTTACAGTACACATAAAGATATAAAAGGTGTAAAAAAAATTATTGAAAACTTAAAAAAAATTAGTTCATTAAAAAAAGTTAGATATTGTACGAGGAAAAACTATACAGTTCTACTAATGCAGAAATCCTGACTTCTTCTTCTTCTTCGTACTTCTTGTATCTATGCTTTGAAGCCTGTTTCTTCTTTAATAGTAGTCTCATAAATTGTTTAATTTATCGCACCATCCTTTTCTTGGTCTGCGAATACTTCTTTGTCCATTTGGTGACTTATCTCGTACTATTGCTACTTTCCTATCCTCTACCATTCTACTAATATGTTCGTTTTAATCTTGTTTCTGTCTTTTTGGTGGGAAAGAGATCCCACCGCTTTACTTGCTTTTAAGCTTTTTGTCGTACTTCTTCTTCAACATCTCCGTAACTAGTTATGTCTATTCCCAGATATCTAAACCTTGCTTCCTGTTTTATTATTTTCTCATCACTATTGATTTTACATCCTAGTGGGTATTTAGATGTTTAGACTGTATTTCTTGACTTTTGTATTCAAGATGTGTGTTAATTTTTTGAGCTCGTCTTCTGTCTCAGGAATAATGAGGCGTCGTCTGCATAATATAATATTTGCAATTTTTTGTTCCCCATTGGGGATACGATCGAAAGCCTTTGTCAGGTCTAGAAAACATAGATATGCTGGATTATTGTACTCGATGGACTTTTCTGTGATTTGTCTTAGTACAAATACGGCGCCTACGCAGGATCTTACTGAATCTGAATTCGTGTTGTTCATCTTATCAAGTTTTATTAAAATCATGAATGTGTTGCTTGTGTGAGTCCATATCAAATAGGTATAGAAATAATAATAAGACTTACTCACAATCAATTTAATTTAACAATCTGACGACCGGTTTCGCTTTCTATAATTTGCAAAGCATCTTCAGGTCGAGATACAAAGTTAAACTAATGCTGCAATAAAGTAAACCCAATTAGGGTGGTGTCTCATAAAGATAAAATAAACAAATAAATAAATTAGTTCATACAAATTATAGTAATTATGCCAATATTACATGTCTGTGGTTTTCAAAATGAATAATTTGAATATATAAAAGGTAGTAACAGACAAGGTAAGGCCCACAATTGGTATAAAGTAGCAATCTTTTGTTGTAATAAATTAATAAATGAGCAAATAAATAAAACAAAACAAAACAAACATTACTTACATGCCGGTACTCTATTAATTGATGGATGGTAGGTCATGGTTGCAAAAATCATGTATTGTTGATTGGAGAACTTTAATGAGCTATTGCAGTTGTTTTGACAATAAACGGGAAGTTCTTGAGGAGAACAGATTTGATCCAATGAATTAGAGATAGGTATATTGTTGTTGTTTGTCAGATGAAAGTGATGTTCTTTACTATTGTATTAATTAAATTATTTACACTTATAACAGAGATATATTTTTTGGAATGTGTGTTATTTATTGAGTATTTATGTAATGAAGGAGACAGTTTTATGACAATGAATAAGAGTAGCTGTACCGATTGTGTGGTTGTGCAATTTTTGACTTGCAATTATCAAGTCTATTGGCAAAATTGGCAAAATTATTAAAGTATTGTAAAGTCAATAGACTTGATAATTGCAAGTCAAAAATTGCACAACCACACAATCGGTACAGCTACTCTTATTCATTGTCATAAAACTGTCTCCTTCATTACATAAATACTCAATAAATAACACACATTCCAAAAAATATATCTCTGTTATAAGTGTAAATAATTTAATTAATACAATAGTAAAGAACATCACTTTCATCTGACAAACAACAACAATATACCTATCTCTAATTCATTGGATCAAATCTGTTCTCCTCAAGAACTTCCCGTTTATTGTCAAAACAACTGCAATAGCTCATTAAAGTTCTCCAATCAACAATACATGATTTTTGCAACCATGACCTACCATCCATCAATTAATAGAGTACCGGCATGTAAGTAATGTTTGTTTTGTTTTGTTTTATTTATTTGCTCATTTATTAATTTATTACAACAAAAGATTGCTACTTTATACCAATTGTGGGCCTTACCTTGTCTGTTACTACCTTTTGTATATTCAAATTATTCATTTTGAAAACCACAGACATGTAATATTGGCATAATTACTATAATTTGTATGAACTAATTTATTTATTTGTTTATTTTATCTTTATGAGACACCACCCTAATTGGGTTTATTTTATTGCAGCATTAGTTTAACTTTGTATCTCGACCTGAAGATGCTTTGCAAATTATAGAAAGCGAAACCGGTCGTCAGATTGTTAAATTAAATTGATTGTGAGTAAGTCTTATTATTATTTCTTTACCTATTCAAGTTTAATTAATTTTGTTGGTTAGGACTTTTGTGGTCAGCTTAAGTGCAGCGTTCAGTAGATTTATACCTCTACAATTGTTGCGGTCTTTTTATTTTCTTTCTTGAACATTGGTGTCATTATACTGTTTCTTCATGTGTCTGGTATTTTGCAGTGCAATATTAGTTTTTGTATAAGTTTTGTCATCTCTAGGGTCAATCTTTCCCCTCGGTGCTTTAGAAGCTCGTTGGTTAATCAGTCTGGTTCTGGTGACTTTTTATTTTTAAGTGAATTTATGTCTATTTCTACTTCCTAAAAACTGATATTTATTTCGTGTCTAGGTATGTCTAGGTATGCATTGATTATTATTTTCCTTTCCTTTAAACAGGTTCGTCTGGTATCTTTCCCATTCGTTTGATGGTATGTTATTGTATTTCTTTAATTCTGTCATTTCTTTTCATTGGTTTCTTATGAATCTCCATATTTGTTTGTGTGCACCGTAGATGTCGCTTTTCATCCGTTTTGTAAATGTTCCCAGTGTTAATTTTTGTTCTTCTCACTAACTGCTTTGTTTCATTTCATATTCTTTTATAGGTGTCTCGGGACTCTGAAGTATTTGATGTTTGGTACTCCATGTAGGCCTCTCTTTTCTCTTTATACATTTCTTTTTTTTGACTTTGCGTTTTTCCAGTGCTTCTGTTGCTGCTTCTTCAGTGTTGTTATTAATTTTCTTCCAGCTCGCATTTATATCTTCGATGTCATCTATTTGTTTTAGCTGTAACTTCTGCTCTAGCCTCCTTTGGTACATTTCGCTTGTAGAGTTTTTCCACAGTGATTCTACATTGAATTTTTACTTGGTGATTTCCTGTATAAAATGTGTTGCAATTTTATTTTGTTAACTACGTACTAATTTGTGTTCACTCCCTGCGTCTGCTGAGTTTAAGGTTAGGATATCAACAATCTGCTTTGGGTGGATTTGTCTATTAGTGACTAGTCAATCATAGATTTGTGCCCCTGGAGCTTTTAAATATATGTATATTTATACTGGAGCTTAAGGTCGAAAAATGTATTATTGATTTTTAGTTCGTTAAAAGCGCAGAGATTAGCTATAAGTTCTCCATTTGCGTTGGCATGGTTTTCATTAAATCTTTGTTTTACTCCTGAAACTATTTGGTTTTCGATTAGTTCATTAAAGTCATCCATAAGAATTAAGGGTTCTCCATAAGATATTTCATCACATTTCATCTAAGATGGTTTGCAATTGTTCGTAGAATGGCTCTCGTTCCTCCTTAGGTTTGTATTCCCCGGGGCTAAGATAGATATGAAATTTAATTTTTCGTAGTTCATTGTGATGCTCATATGTACTATTCTTTCGGAACGGTAGTTATTTATGTTGTGTTTAATTTTGTGGGCAAGTATACCTACGCCTGCTCGTGCTCGTTCTTCTTTCTTCACTTCACTGTATGCTAGAAAATATTGGCTGTATTCTCTTTGGCCTTTTCCTGTATTCTAGGTTTCTTGGATTGCACAAATGTCTATGTTTTTATATATCAGTTCTTCTATTATCTCTTGGTCTTTGTTGTTGAAACAAGTGCTGTTCCATGTTACTAATATTGTTTTCGTTTACTTTGCGTGGTTGGTGATCTTAGGTTTCATCTGGTTCCAAGGCTTTATATCGGTTCTTTAAGCTTTGTTTTCTTTTACAATGGGTAGGATGCTAACCTGGTCGATCAATCCTCCTCTTTCATTTGGGCTTGGAACCTGCTGTGGGTATGAAAGCCGCTTCTGAGCTACTCCCAATAACTGTCAAAAATGCTTCACATTTGTTGTTACTGGAACTTTTTTAGAGCGTTAAAAGAAACGGAAATATGTTCTATTTTTTAAATGCAATTAGAGTTAAAAAAGTTAATCGCTTAAAATAAATCCGTTGTATTTACATATCCCTTAAAATATTCTATTACATATCTCGCTTTAAATAAACTATAAACAATAAACGCTTTACCCAATGTTTAAGCTTTTTCTAAATTGTAAACAACTTTCAATTTATTTAAAAAACCATATTTTTTGTTCTTTGCTGACTACAACTGTTTAAGTTTTCGGAGATGAGATTGTCATATTAAATTCTTTTGCTCTTATGTTAAATCTGTAGACCAGTATTTGCAGACTATCTTTATCTTGGGCTATCAATATTGTGCCGTCTGCGTAACAGAGTATTTTAATTTTTTTGTTTCTTATATTGTACCCTCTTTCTTTGTTATTAAATTTATGCTTGTTATTGCTTTTGATGATTTTATCCATGAATAAATTGAAAAATATATGACTCAATGAATCTCCTTGTTTTATTCCGCTGCCTATTTCTATAGGGTCTGTAAGTTGTCCATCTATTCTTACTTCCGTTTTTGTTGTTTTGGTATGTGTTTGGAATACTTTTTATAATATTTATTGGAACTTCTCTATTATACAGAAAATGGATTACGTCTTTAAATCTTACTCTGTCAAAGGCTTTCTTTAGGTCAAGCAGACACAGAAATTCTAGTCTTTTATAATCTAGTGATTTCTCAGTAATTTGCTTTATAACGAATATAGCATCTGTTTACAATATTCCACTACGAAAACCCTGTTGTTTATCTGCCATAATTATCCTCTGATTAATTAGCACTTGTAAAATTTTAGTTGTAAAGTTTAGGGTAGTATGTAACAAGTTTATACCTCTGTAGTTTGCAGGTTGTTTAATCTTCGTTTTGGAATAGTAGAATTAGTTCGCTTGTTCTGCATTCTTTTGGTATTTTATTGTGTTTTGTTATATATGTTATGTTATATAATATTGTTGTTAATTGTTCTGTCATTTCTGCTCCACAATATTTCAGTAATTCGTTTAGTGTCCCGTCTTTATCTGTTGCTTTTATGTTCTTCTGCTTTTCAAGTATAGTCCAAATTTCCTGTTAATTTATATTAAGTTCTTCGTTTATTGTAATTTCGTTTGTTCTTCCTTTGCAAAGAGCTTTTTCAGGTAGTCAATCCACGTATTCTTTTCCATGTGTTTTGGTTCTATTAGTTCGTTTACCTCCCTTCTTTGACCACTTATGAAGTGGATTATGACCTTTTGCTGTCCGTAAAAATATTGTTCCATTTGTTTCAAATAGAGTTCCCAGTGATAATTTTTTATTTTTCTTACAAGTGCATGTGTTTTATTTCTAATTGTCTTGTTATTATAGTATGCCTCTTGTGTTTCGGTTGACATATATGTCAGGTAAGCTTTTTTCTTTTCTTTACATTTTTCCTTCACTTTTGTACAAAACCATAAACTTCTTCGCCTTGAGAACGATTTATTTTTATTTATATTTCTTTTACTAAGAACTTCCTTGGTCAAGGCTTAGATATTCGACTTAATTTTTGCCCAGCTTTCTTCGATCCCACCACTTTCTGTGATATATGCGGTTATGCTTTTTTCGTTTTTTTCTTTTATTAGTATCTTGTGGAGTTATCCTAGAAGTTTTCGACTTTTATCTTTGTGATATGTTCTGGTGTTTGGTTATCACATATATGTATTTTCATTCGGATTTTGCACAATACCTAATAAATTGCAGACTAATCTATCCTAAATTGCACTTGCGGTATACAAAAGGGACTATTATCAGTACATGTTGTATTTTTTTAGTCTTCTTACAGATTATAATTTAGTCACTTACCATATACAGTAAATGACCATATAATAATAATCGTAATCTGGCATTACTATTATATTATATTAATACAATTATAAAAATATATATATTTTTTAAATTGTCCATACATGTGCTACATATTTTGCTAAATTGAAGCAAAATTTTGAGGTCGTTTAATAATCCACGACTTTCTGATGTATAACAAACCTATTGTATTCTGTAGAAAACAGTCAGTGCACCATTATGTTTGTTTGTCCAGTAATTGTGGGCTTACGTCGAGAATAAACGTATTATTATTATTGTAGGAATTTGCAGCGACCTACAGAAGTTAGAGCCACAAAACTGTTGCAAGAACAATTAACGAAACAACCCAAAAGCAATTACAGGACCAACAAGGTCCGGTTGGTATTATTCCACTCGGAATTCTTATTTATAATGTCACAAAATCGTATAAACTGGATTATATTAATATAAATTTACGACACACAAACGTAAGCCAGATAAGCGGGTCTCGCGAAAGGAATTAATAGGACTACCACCCCTAATCTCTAGCCTGTTCATTTTCATCGAAATCAAATAAATATTAAATTATCTTCCGAATAATAATATTACCTTAAGTGGATTGTGCGGTGGCTCTAGGGAATTTTAAATATTCAGGGTTGGTATTGCCCTGGATTTCGAGTGCGGCTCCACATAGCCAGCCAACCGCGCGCCTATTTTATTAAACTGATTAGTTCGCCGCTGAATAAGATATCCCTGAAAATGGACCTTTTAAGAATTGGATTTCTGCTAACCAATTAAAATATAAATGCGGTTTTGGCAAGAAGAGAAAATTAAAACCTGGAACGGAAGGAGCGAAATATTAATAAACAGTCGCCTTTGGAAGGCAGAGTTTAAACACGTTTCAAAATTTTAGGGTTATTCCCAATTCTGACGTTTCACCTAATTTGTAAATCTTTTTATAAATTTCACTTCATTAAATGTTCAACACAAAAATGTAAAACACTACGTATCATTCATTCTGCAATGTGTGGCACATAGGTATAGATAAGGCACTATTATCCAGTAGCGTTTACACTGACAAACAATTTTACTGACTCTACTGTTTCTATCATACAGCACAGATTGTTTCAAAAGTCGCGTCTTTTATTTTAGCCTTTTAATTTGTTGTGAGATCTAGTATTTCCCGGGGTGATAGAGATTCACATGCTTCTGTTTTTTCCACGTTTTTTAAAGGCCAAATCTTTCCCTTGATGCATAAATATTTGGTCTTGTCAATAGTTGTAGTTAGTCCCTAATCTATAGACCTCCTGTAGGCTAAATACTTCGGAATCTGTTAAAGGTATTGCCAAAACTGAACTTTTAGGGTTCCATTTTATTAGTGCTTTTTTAATATAGATTTAAAAAAGCATTGCAAATATACAACACACTTAATGTAATTTCTCTGTAACACAAAAATTTTTGGGCAGATTATATTCAATTTTTATATTTGGGTGGAGTTTTTATAATGGTGTTTAACAGCATTTATCAAAGTCTGATTAGCCAATGTATTTTGTAACATCTGCCATAGCTTACTAGTTGACATATTGTCATAGATTTTTGACAGATCAGTAAATACAATATGCATTTCTAGATAATTGTTGATATGTTTTATACAGAATATATTGTCGGTGCATAATATTTTAAATCTAAGTTAACATTGCTCTTCTACGTCTATGCATATATAAACTCTGCCTTTATTATATATTAATGATCTAAGATTAGGGAAAAAACCAATGAAGGAAAAAATCAAAATAGGAAGTTCTGAGTTTGAAGAAGTAGAATTTTTCAAATACCTAGGAGTTACAATAAGTAAATCCGGAGAAATAAAATCCGAAATAAAAGAAAAAATATTAGCAGCGAATAATGCTTATTTTGCAAACAAAAGATTACTTAAAAGCAAAACACTGACTAAAAAAAAGTAAGATAAGCTTTTATAACACCACAATTAGACCAATATTATTATATGTAGGGGAAACAATGAAGATGGTTAAAAAAGATGAAGAAGACTTAAGAATAGCAGACAGAAAGATTATGAGAACCATACTAGGACCAATCAGAACAGAGCAAAATGAATATAGAAGCAGAACACATGCAGAAATTAAGGAAGAACTTAAGGAAGAGATCGTAACTAAAATAAAGCAATGCAGAGTTAGATGGTTAGGTCACATTTGGCGAGCAGGCGATAATGTAGTGACATATGCAATGATAGAATGGAATCCAGGAGGAAGAAAGAGAAGGGGAAGACCCAGATCAAAGTGGCTGCAAGAAGTTGAAGAAGACCTCCAAAGGGCAGGAGTCAGTGAATGGAGAGGAAGAACTAGAGACAGGAAAAAATTGAGAGATATTGTCAAGAAGAAAAGATAAACAAAAAAAGACTGATCCACTTAAGAAATAGGATCTAGAAAGCATTTGCGGTTTAACCCCACACTGGGATGTATAGCCATTATATACATATATATATATATATATATATATATATATATATATATATATATATATATATATATAATATCTCCCCATGTAATTCCCCACAATTTGCTAATTTTGCTTGTGCACTTATGACTGATATACCCCTATAACCCTAACTGTCTTCTTTTTTGCATTTTTAATGAACAATATTTATGCCACTTTTCGTTTGCGGTTAGAAACTTCTTGATCATATAGGCATTTCTTAAAGATTTGTGTTTTAGTTTCTTCTTGCCGTTTTTTTATTAATTCTTTGGTGAAAGCACTTCGAAAGGGAAAAATATAACAAAGACTACCTACAAGCAGCCAGCTTAACAATTGAGAAAACACACGACCCAATAACAATATTTGCCCTATACTGCCCACCTAAACATGCCGTTAAAAAAGAATATTTCCTAGAATATTTCAACACTCTATGGAACAAATTCATTGCAGGTGAAGAATTTAATTCAAAGCATCGGATGTGGGGCTTTAGACTAACAACACCAATATGCAGAGAATTAGCTGAAGCAATGTTAAAAAATAATCTGCAACAAATATCTACTGGCAAACCAACTTATGGCCGTCTGACTTAAACAAAATAGCTGATACCGTTGATTTCTGCATCAAAAAAGGCATCGATACCAAAAAATGTAAAGCTTAATCATGCTTCGATTTATCATCAGACCACTCACTGTTTATAATAACAATCTTCGAAAAAATCTTAAACAAAGTACATCAACCAACACTGCATAACACCAAGAGTAACTAGTCCTAATTTAGAGAAAAACTAGACAGCCTGATTTTAATAAATCTGTCCTTGAAAAATAAACTAAAACTAAAATCAGCTGTAGATAACCTAACAAAAAGCTTACAAACTGCTGCATGGTATGCGACTTCCAGCTATGAACCATCTCCAAACAGAAATAATGTGTCTCCCACAATTAAACAAAAAATTTCAGAAAAACGACAATTACGTAAAAATTAGCAACAGCCAAGAACGACAGATAATATGAAAAAACTTAACAAAGTAACAAAGGAATTAAAGGAATTAATCCATGAAGAAGAAAACCATGGAATTCAAGATACTTTAGAAAATCTAACATCGACTACAGCTACAGATTACTCACGTAAAAGAGAAAGCCACGAAAAAACTCAACCGGCCACAACAGTATTACCCACCAATCAAAGATGAGGCAAACTACTAAGCCAGGAACGACAACGAAAAAGCTGATCTTGTTGGGAAGCAACTTCAAAAAGATTTCACTCCATACCCTTTTACAGTATCAAAAGAGGAAGAAACAGAACTAATCAGGTTCCTAACAGCACCGTTTCAAATGGATCTGCCTCACATGAAATTTACAGTCAACCAAGTAAAACAAACAATAAATGAAGTCAACATCAAAAAAAGCCCCTGGATTTGACTTAATCTCTGGCAAGATTCTAAAAAAGTCTCGGATAACTGCATAAAACTAATAACCTTCATATTTAATGCAATCCTGCGCCTCAACTACTTCCCTAGATCATTGAAAGTGGCACAAATCATGATGATCCTTAAACCCGGAAAAAGACCGAAAAACGCATCTTCACACCAGCCTATAAACCTTTTGCCTATGTTTAGCAAAGTCTTAAAAAATATACGTTAAAAGGTTAAAAACAATAATAGACCAACATAAAATAATTCCAGAACCTCAATTCGGTTTCTGAGACAAATAGGGAACCATCGAACAAGTGCATAGGCTAAATACCAAATAAACAAGAATTTTAACGCCAAAAGATACTGTTCTGCTGCTTTTCTTGACATATCTCAGGCTTTTGACAAGGTATGGCACATAGGACTACAAATAAAGTTAAAGAAGCACCTCACTTCCAGCTTTTAAAATCCTACATAAAAAATAGACCTTCCTGGTGAAGCACGATACCAAGTACACTAAGATATATCCTATTCACTCAGACATTCAACAAGGCAGCGTTTTCAGCCCAATTTTATATCTTTTATACACATCGGACATCCCAACATCTAGTACAACTACTGATGCAACGTATGCAGATGACACTGCGATCCTAATATCCCACACATATCCATCAACAGCATCAAGAAATTTTGAATCAAAGCTAAATAGAATTCGACAGTGTGGATGAAAGTATGGCGCATCAAATCTAATGGAACTAAGTCAATACATGTTACATTCACACTACGTAGTAAAATATGCCCCCCTGAATATATTGATAATTATTGTCTAATTCCTCAATCCGAGGACGCTAAATATCTTGGCATGCACTTGGATCGCCATCTAACTTGGAAAAAACATATTTGTAACAAACGAAAACAGATTGGACTTAAATTGAGACATATGTATTGGGTCATTGGACGCAATTCAAAACTATCTTTAAGAAACAGAATTTTACTCTTCAAGTCCATCCTCAAACCCGTATGGACTTTGAGATTTAGCTATGGGGCACTGCTAGCGTCTCCAATACAAACATCTTACAGAGATTCCAAACTATGTATCCAACGAGGTGATTCAACACGATATTCCCCTAGAATCTGCGAAAGAAGCCATACAACGTTTTAATGCTAAACACTGTGAACGAGTTCTAGTGCATACTAATGCGTTTGCTCGACAACTAAATGTACGGAACGTCTTTGAAGTGCGTATATTAAAACGGCAAGTGTATTCAAACTAATAAAATTTTATTTTTAGAATTGTAAAGAGGATACTCACTGAAGTAACTCTCTACATGTCTGCATTTTATACCATACCAAATGCCCAATGGGCAGATTGTTGTACTCCATGGAATTAATAAAATAAAAGGTTCCATGGAATTCCATGGAATTCTTGTCGTTTTTTTATTAATTCGATTCTAATTCATTCGACTTCTACTATTATCGACTACATGTTATCCTGATTAAAAACAGTATTAAGATTATCTAGCTATATATCACTTTTTGCCAATGTATCTACAATTTCCGTGTGTCTTCATATTATTTACCAATCATTATGTTATTTTTATGGTAATATGATTGAAAAATTGTGTGAACGTATACTAAGATATTTTTGCTATTTGAAGTTATCACAAATGTACCATTATTATTGTTAAAGTTTGATATCCATTGAATTTCTTACAATATTGCTATTAATTTGCTGTTAATACTACATCTTTATCGAAACATGTTCTTTTTGCGCAATATGTTCCAGAGTCCTAAATACTGGCTGCAATATTTGAGTCCATTTTTGACGCGTCTCTATAAATTTGATAATACGGTGGACATAGTTTTTCTATATTTCTATTAAACATAAAGTTGCAATATTTTAATAGAAATTTTGAACACTCTCAAATGTAATTTGGCTGCATCTTAAGAATGTTATTAATATGCATTTAAAACGCACGTGATCACTTACTCTAAAACACAATGAATTTTTAACTTTTATTTATCCACCTTACAAATTTTTATTTTAGGCTCCTCAGCCTCATTGCTTTTTTATCAAAAGTTTTCGCTTCGCACTGGTAACCATGCGGATTGCAAATACTCGTACCTGGACTTCGGTATCTCTAAAGATGTCCTCCACTATATTTTAAACAACCCTTCAATCCAATTGGTACCTTTGGCATTGATAAATTTTGCACGTTTTACTCAATGGATCAGTGAGTAGTCATCTGAAAGTGCAAGTAGATCTTGTACTTCTTTTATTTGGTTTTCTTCCACTTCTTTCTTTACTTCATGGTCTCCTTCTAAATGGCGCCAGCCGGTTATGGTGTAATATCATTTTGCTACTACAATTTTTCCCTCAGAATCCTGCTTATTCGGTAAATGACATCGTTGGAATATTGCGTAAATCTCGGCCCACTTCGCGAAGTAATCTATTACGACCAACATGTGTTTACAACTATTTTTATTTTCTGTTCCTGGAAACTAATGAATATAACACTAGTCCTTTGTATCAATAAAATCGTCTCGAATTTTCTAAAGGGTTTTCTTTACACTGAAATACACTACAAATAGAGTGTTGTGTAACTGACAAAGTATTTTGGCCACAAGTTTTTATTGAACAAAAGGGTAATACTATTGCTGTTCCTTACATATTTTTGATATGTGTATTTATTAATGTCATTATATCTGTCATACTTCGTTCTATTTTGTTTTGTTAAGTATATTTGCTAAGATTATTATTCAATCTCACTATGGGGTGTATAACATTTCCGTTAAATTTAAGAGGCCTCTAAAATGTAACTTTTAACGGTTCTCTTAAAGTTTTAGGTAACATTGACATTCTATAAAGAAATATTATAGAGGACCGCTAAAATATATTTTTTATAGGAATCCTCTGAAAGGTTTTCAATCAGATACGGCAACGTCGCATGTTGATCGTGTTTAAACTACTTGTAAGGTAGAAATTGACCAAAAACGGAGTGTCGGAGGCCAAAAACTTAAGAGAAAAATAAGAAATGGATAGTCTGCTTGAGTTTTTATTTTATTATTATTGAAAATATATTTTAGTTTATTTGTGTTCGCGTTGGTTTTATTTTCGTTTTAATAAAATTTTAATATGTCTCGTGCTCCATGAACAACAAAATGTCAAAAACAGTTTTTGATAAGTTTTTTAGAAGAAAATAAAATTCTAACAGGAATTAACATTAATCCTAAATGAATTAGGAAAAGTCCATGTGTTATGGAAAAAGATTGATTATATCTCGGATTATCTTTTGATGTAATCTGAATTCAGCTCTAAAAAAAGAATAAAAAATTCGAATTCTGTTATACGTGTAACACACGGATTATAAAGTAAACTAAGAGTTACCTTTCATTATTATTTATTATTTCATCAACTAAAGCTTCGCGAAATATATTATAAAAAGCCATTTGTCTTTTTTAGTTGTTTATCTACATTATAATATATCCATAACAAACTAATAATCATATAAACCTAACCAAACAAAGATAATCAAATGATATTTAACGAGCTGCTAAAAATAAGAGGACAAGTTTTGACATCCTCCAAAATATTCTGTTTTAGCGGGAGTTTTAACGGTTTAGGTTATGATTTTAACGGATGCATAAGTTACAAAATAGAAAAATAATTTTAGCGGACGCTACAATTTAAGAGGCCTCCAAAATTTAACGGAAGTGTTACAGAATACACCCCTATTCCTCGTTTTTATACCCGTATATGTTGAATCTCTCATAATTTTTTAAATAAGGTGACATCAAATTTACTATTTTAATTTTATCATTTATAATAGTTGTATATCATCTATAACCGGTTTATATCGAGTTGACGGCATTTTGTGCGGATGCAGCGTCGTTTATGACCACGTCTGTAGAAAATTCAAATATTTTACATATACAACATATCAACGGGCAGTATAAATATGATATTCATTTGCCTTTTTTTTAATAATGATTCACCGTTGGCAAAAGATTAATATCAGCACTATTGGTATCCATTCTGGAATATTATCCAGTAACTCTGATATTATTAATTTAGTGAATAACTTGTTCAGAATATTAAAATCTGTTACTGCGATAGTTTTTAATTCGGTTTTTTTCGTCTTTTGACGTATCACCAGTTATTGCTATATATACAATTATAAGTAAGAAAAAATATGTCTTAAGCTAAAAGTTTCTTCATTGATTTATCTTCGAATTAGATGTTTAAAACTGAACTGCCTTCTAAATAATACTCCATTGTAATCAAATACAGTCAAATATAAATATAGCAAAACAGTGATTAGGTCATTATAAGTCTTTTTCTACTAGAATGTTGCAAATTGGACTAATATTAATTTTAAAACGGTATTCTTTCTTTCATAATTTTCGAAAGCAGACTCTGCAACAAACTTTTTTGTCCCTAGTATACGTATAAGAACTTCATTTTAAGCGTGCAACTCGAAGAGTCCTCTTAACAAGCCGTCTCGGTATTTTCACCTCCAGCTGTAAAATATATTGGTTTTTGTCGTAAAATACTTTGTGTACAATTTGGTGCTGCTATTTGCTTGGTCAAGGGAAAAAATGTATCCGTTCATCAGTAGCTTCCAAAACAATAAACATAAAAAGGTCGTAAAAGTATAGGTTAATTCCTTTGAAAACTCCGAGTAGTAAAGTATCCATACTGAAGTATTTTACAACTCTTGTAAACTTTAAAAGTACGTAGACAAATAATTTATGGGAACTTTAGAGTTAAAGCCGAAGGCTCGTTTTTCTCCTACCAAAGCACTGCTATACTTTGATCTTGTAATAAACAAATTATCAAATTTACATTAGTAGTTGGTAGTAAAAACTACTATGTAGTTAATATATTAGTTTTAATTATTAGAATCAATGTATTTTGTACAGAAATCTTAAAATGGAATAATTTATCAGAGATTTAAAATTTTTTGGTATAGTTTCGACAATTCGGATACTCTCATATCATTGGACAATTCACGCTGATATTTTTAGTACTTGGTGTGTTTAATTTACAATATCTGTCTATTTTTGCCAACTGTCTAGAGGTCATGGTTTTTCTACATCTTGTTCAATCATATGTCTATTATTTCGGATTATCTTTAGTATTAGTTAGAGTGCCCGTCGGCAAAGAAGTTTATTATAGATACTCTCTCTTAACTTAGGCCAAGTCTCATACGTTTTTCTTCTGATTTTTTTTGGTTCTGTGGCGTTGTTCCTCAAATTTCCCCAAAAATTTTCACCCGTCAGACAGGACAATCGCAAAATAAGTTCAGTCACAAAATATATTATTTTAATTAAATATCTTAAAAATTATAAGAAAAACAAGAAAATAAAATTGTCTGATATTAAATATAGGTCACTTAACGCGTCTGATGACTCGAACATTTCAGAAAAACTACTGTGACAAAGAAATTCATAGATAACCAGCTAATGTTTTTAGGACACTTTCATGAAATGCAGCCAAAAAAATTTTTCATATTGTCTAACTCAACTTGTTTTTTGATTTTCCTGTCGGAAACGGGTGAAATTTTTTGAGAAAATTTAAGGAAAAACGCACCAGAATCAAAAAAAGTCCCAGAGGAAAACCATGTCAAACTCGGCCTAATGAAGCTGTACTCAAAGGTTAAAGAAAGTATCTATTATTAACTTTTTGCTCAATGGCTCTATAACTATAAGTCTTTTAAAATTGCAACTTTAATGTTTATCTAGTTTTGTTTTATTCTATTTTTTCTTATTGTTTTTTCTATATTTATTTTTTCTACCAATTATCTCTTTACCTCTTCCAGCTCAACTACTTATTACAAAGTCTCAGTTGTTTTATCTCAGCTTTTTTATTACATATATCATCTTATCTTCATGTCTTATTTTTTATGAATCTCACATCTACAGGGTGACATATGCAGAATGCAGTGTTCACAGAATGGATTACCTCTTAATGTTAAAGGATATTCTGTTTCTGATTTCCTCTCTGACAACTACAACCTGTCGATAACTCTAATGGCGGCTGGCAATTAATATCACAGACATGCCTTAAATCTTCAAATTTTACCGGTATTGCACTTCAGTGTTATCAATAAAGTACAAGTAAGATCAAACATCGTTATCAAAGTTACAACTATAACAACAGTTATCAAAATTTAAATTCGATTTAGCAAGGTAGAAATTGTATGATTTCTTTTTTGTTATTAAATGGAACAACTTGGGGTGCTTCTGCAGATACTCTTCGGACCTCTGCTCTAGCTTTGGTTTTTTCAGTGGCAGAATATTGTGCACCAGTATGGCTAAATAGTGCACATACAAGCAAAATCGATGTCCAACTTAACCAAACCATGAGAATAATCACTGGAACAATAAAATCAACGCCAGTGAGATGGCTGCCTACTCTGAGCAATATTGCTCCACCAGATCTACGCCGTACAGCAGCATTAGTGAGAGAGTACCAGAAAATTGTAGCCAACGTACAATTACCAATACATCAAGATATCCCAGACATCTCAAAAGAGCACCAACGATTGAGATCTAGAAATCCTCCAATACGATCTGCCCGAAAAATTGGTAATTCCTATGATATACATAGGCAATGGACAACAAGATGGATGCTAACAGTAGAATCGGACTATATTAAGATATCCACCCCAACTCAGGGTTTCATCGGATCAAATCTGCCCCGGTCCATTTGGGCAAGGCTTAATCGTATACGTACCGGACATGGTAAATGTGCTGATTCGCTGTTCAGGTGGGGTCGTGCAGAAAGTCCACAGTGCGATTGCGGAGAATCTAGACAGACCATAAGCCATTGTGTTTCAGACTGCTTGAATCGTGCCTACCGTGGAAACCTCCAGGACTTTGCGGAATGTTCCCCAGAAGCAATTGAATGGCTATGTAAATTGGACATTAATATTTAGTGTCATTAATTCTATTCATTCTATTTTTACTATTTTTAGTGTTTGAATAATATATATAATATATATGTGTATATTATTGTAATTGTATTTGTATATTTATCGTACTGTGAAAGTCCATACGCTAAATAAATGTTATTAAATAGCGTAGTTACATCCGTATATAGTTAATATCATAACTATTGTCTACGACGGAAATAGATTTGGTTTTGACTCAGACTGGTGGCTATACCACTCTGAAGAGACCTACAGAGATCGAAATACTTATAAGCGGCTTGCCGCTGCTCTGTATTGAAACAAAATCTAGTACCGTATTATCTATTTTTCACTCAATATGAGAAATCAGTTTTTGGCTTTCTCTTTTAATTAAAAGAACGTTTCAATTCCTTATAAGAGAACGTTATTCTTGCATACATAGACTGAAGCTGTTTTGTAAATACAAAACGAAACATTTTCGCTAATATATGTAATCGTTGGACATTTGGCTTGTTTCTATTCTCCTCTTATGATGTTCAAAAGTTACAGTGTAAAAGGAATTCCACCCCATTCTATTGTTTCTCTCTCTCTCTTTCTCTCTCTCTCTCTCTCTCTCTCTCTCTCTATATATATATATATATATATATATATATATATATATATATATATATATATATATATATAATCTATATATATATATATTATATATATATATATATTATATATATATATATATATATATATATATATATATATATATATATATATATATACTAGTAATATGGTAAGAAAATATATTAAAAATAGACCAGAGAAAATCTACACGGCAGTAAACGTAAAAGATGCCGTAAACGACGTCAAAAACCACAACCGTTCTTATTGCTCTGCCGCAGAATATTATGGAGTTTAAAGAAGCGTTATAGTTAACAGAATAAATTAAAGAAAAACTTCACTAAAACCTCTCGACGCTGGTCGGCATAATGCTCTGTCAAAAGAAGTCGATGGTCAACTCAAACAGCTAATTTTACGAGAGACGACTTTGGTTATCCCATGAATAAAGAGGAATTATTATCTTTTGTTCAAAATTATTGTCAACTTCTAAAGTCTTTAGGTTTGTCTTCTTTAATTAGTTTGTTGATCAGTTTATACCCCATGTGAAAAAGCTAAAAGATCACTGCCAAATATGGAGCCTACTCAAAAAATACTTCTAATGTTTAATGGATACAAAAGCCATTATAAGTGCAAGACTTGTACAAGCTGCCCTAAAAAACTAGAAAATCAAATAATTTTATTTCGACTTCCTAGCCATCTAACGCACAGGCTGCAGCCTCTAGATTTTTCTGTTTTTAGTCCTCTAAAAACAGGATGGAAGAGAATATTACTCACAGCAATGAGAAAATGTTTGGGTGTTATCAATAAGAACAAAATGTCGAAAAAAGGGTTTTCTATTGCCATCAAAGATTTATGGATAAAATATTTAACTCCGGATATCATCGTTCGGGGATTTGTTGGTACAGGTTTTTTGCCAGTGGACCAAAGTAAATTTCCAGATGTTGACTATAACCAAGTTGCGTTGGGTAGGTACAAATTTACCATTAAAAAACATATGACTATAATGCCGCTAATGAAATGTAATTAATTTCTTTGTAAATAAAGACGAATGTAAAAAGTTCGGTTACTCCAACACCAATCAAAAAAAGACAAATATAGCTTGAGCAACTTCAATATGGAGAAGTTTTAACTTCCAAAGTTTTAGAACGACTGCGCCAAGAAAAAGAGAGAAGAAAAAGTAAAGGTACAAAACGAAAATCAGACAAAGAACGTAAAACTGCACAAACTAGAACAAAGAAAAAGGTTCTAAAGAAAAATATTTCGGAAAGCGAATCTAATATCAACGAAGATTTAGAAAAAGAAATGCAAGAGAATATGAGACAGAGCGATAGCGATATAAGCTTGAATTATGATACCGACGATGATACGCCTGGAAATTTTTTGAAAGGAGATGTTAGTTCGTCGCAGAAAAATACGATTGTATTAAGGCGAGAAAAAGCGCAGCGAGAAGACCAGATGGCAACAGATAAGCCATCCACTAGTAATATTTCCCAACTATCAGGCTGCAACGATAGTTGCGAAGATTTACTTAATCGTTATTTTACAGTTACCACTTCGAAAACATAGTACGTTAGTTTGGTATCGGAAATTGTTTCTGATAAAGAAGTAAAAATGTCATTTTTAGATCGACTAGGAAGTTCTTTTTGATGGCCAATGCATCTGAAGATTAAGAATGTAGCGGTAGAATCAATTATAATTGAGGCATTTCCAGAAGGCAAAAATCCCGTAACATTATACCCTTCTATTAAGGACATTGAACAAGCCTGGAAAGAGTCGAAGATTTCTCACAAATAGTATTGTTTGTATTTAATTTGGGTATTTTAAATTTAGTTAATCACTTAGTTGACAATGTACGGTTTAATTTCTTAATAAACTAGTAAGAGAAATTACCGATTTTATTATTTTTTTATATACATTAAATGATAAGCTTTTGTCTTCATTTACCCAATTTATTTTATAGGTGAGTTAAATTGGAAAAAATTGCAGTCTTCATTTACCCCGTATATTGAAGCAAATTAAGACATTTGACTGATTTAAAAAAAATTATAGAGTACTTGCTTTACACAAATATATGTTGAAAGTCATAATTTCTGGAAGGATTATCTCTCCCCGATCACAGAAAAATATACGAAAATTTAATCACATTAATTGTTCCTAAAATAACTTAATATATTTAAAATTGAGGTAACTTCTCCCCCATTACCCCTACTGAAAAGTCCATAATAAATTTATATTACTTGTAACATACACACGAAACAAAACCATATGTAATAATTGTAATTCAGTTTTCTACATGTACAAATATTTTTTTTATACTTTTGTCTTATTCTCCGTTTTTTACTTTTAACCCTTTACATTTTCCGATGATGGTCTGCGTACTAAAAGGAACAAAAAAATATAAATATCTAGTTGATACAATCTACAACCATGTAATGTAAGAAATCATAATATATAGGTACAAGAGGAAATCAAGTATTTTAGAAGCACAATTTCAAAACAAATTTGGTAATATGTCAATGATTTAAAATAATGGGTGATTAGATACTTTTGGAACTAGGATTAAATTCGAAGTGAAAGAAAAGGTGTAATCGAGAAAACGATATATAAAAATATAAGCGATATATAAGCCTATAATAGTGTACGAAAATCGTATCAGTTTTCTTTACTTTTACGACTTCGCAAGTTAATACATATATTTTTTAAATCGTCGAGGTATTAGCAAATCTAGCCGTGCGTTGTTTATTGAACAAACGATAAATTTATTTGTGCGATTTATGCTCAATTTGATACATGTAATTAAGTAGTTTTGGTGTTCGGCAATTAACGCTAACAGCTTTGAATACCATCGGCCTTCATCTCATTTGCGAGTTTGCAATAATATTATGTCGGTTACTTTGTTTGTAGCCCGTAGTTGTTGAGTTTAATAGGTATGTATTTTATTCCAGTTTCCAACTCCGACATTGGTTTCATGTACTTCAACTCCGCCATTGCGCGGAAACTTTACTTGAAGCGCCACTATATTTCATTTTAGTTTATTTGATTGGGAATCAACGAATGGTATTAGCACAGCCGGTTAATACAAATTCCAATTATGTGAATTGGTTTTAATTGTTTTCAGTATATCTTTATAGGAGGTGATTCTCGGAAGATGATAGGAATGTTTTATTCTTCTTATTATTGTTGTGCTAGTTCATATTTGCTACGATTATATAATTTTCCGTACTCTAAAAATAGTGTGGCAACGATATCTTATTTAGTAAGACGCATTTTTTGGAAGAGGCCTATTTTCTAAACTTACGAATGCGCAACTTTCTTCGATATCTGATAATATATTTGTTATAAGTGGTTCTTCTTCTTAGGGTGCCTGTCCTTTCCGAACGTTGGCGATCATTCTGGCTATGATGAATTCGTTGGTTGCTATACAAAAGAGCTGTGTAGAGGTCTTTCTATACCAAGCCAGCTTAGCAAGCCAGGATATTCTTCTTCGTCCTGGGGCTCCTTTTCCTTCAATTTTACCCTGCAAAATGCACTGGAATAGCTCGCATCTACTTATCTACTATCTATCGATTTCTCATTATATGTCAAAAGTACTGCAGCCTACGGCTCTTCACAATGTTAACCAAATCCGCGGTTATGTTTATCCTCCGCAGTACTTCTTCATTAGTGACTTTGTCTGTCCATGGTATCTTCAGGATTCTTCTGTATAACCATAATTCAAAAGCCTGAAGTTTTGATAGAGTTTCCACCTTCAATGTCCACGTTTATACTCCATACAGAAGCACTGAGTACACGTAACATTTAAGGAGCCTTATTTTTGTTTTCAGGGTGAGGTCATGGCTTTTGAACACAGAGCTCATAATCAAAAATGCACTTTTGGCCTTTCCGATGCGACATTTCATTTCTTGGGTATTGTCCCACGACTCATTGATTATAGTTCCCAAGTAATTGTATTGTGAGACACGTTCAATTCTTATTTGGTTTACATACAGATTTGCTCCAGTTATGTTTTGCTTGCTGATGATCATTAGCTTGGTTTTGCTGGTGTTTATATCCAGTCCATATGTTCTACTTGTTTCCGTTATTCTGTTCATTAAGTTTTGCAGCCTTTCTATGGTATTGGAAAACACTATTGTATCATCTGCATACCGCAGGTTATTGAGCTTGACTTCATTTATTGAGATGCCTTTATCAATATCTTTTGGGGCCTCTTCAAAAATGTGCTCCGAGTCTCACTCCCCTTAAGATTTTGACCTGATCTGTATATTCTCGATCTATTCGGAGTGCCGCTGATTAATTCCAATACAGATTAGCTATAATTTTTCAGTCTCTTCCATCAATCCCTGTCCTCTTCAGCACTTCCATCATTTGTTCATGCCTGACCGTATCGAAAGCCTTCTTGTAGTCAATCAGGCATGTAAAAACATACAGCTGACATCTCTACATTTCTGAAACAAGATCTGCACGCTAAATAAAGCTTCCCTCGTACCAACGGCGTTCACAAATCCAAACTGATTGGGCGCAATTATAATAAACTCATGAGTGGTAACGAAATTAAATAAAATAGAGAACACGAATATTCGACAATTTGAAAAAAGATAGAAGAAAATAAAAATACGGTCGATTGAGAATTTGTCGGGAATTGTCACACTAATTAAATACGACACAAAATAAGAAAAACTAGTTAGTGAAATAGAAATAAAAAAATAATAGAATTCAGTAATGTAATAAAAAGAAATAGGAAAAATGTAACAATAAAACACTGAAAACTTTGTTTTCAAACTTCCACAAAATTTATTTTAAATATTATCACTACAGCTGTTTCGGCTGATTGCCTTTCTCAAGTGATCTATTTTGAGATCCATTGTCTCGTTGGTTTTTCTTTTTTGTTAGGTGTGTTTCTTTTGTAGTGGTTTTGTCTTCCTGCTTTAGGCTGGTAATCCTTTAAGATCTATTTTGGCTTGGGTTTACAAATTTATAGTCTCTAATAAAATAGGTTGAGGAAGGGAGAACTGTTTGTCTCAAGTTGGTCATTCAGAATTATATCTGTGTTTTGTAATTTGTTGATTTCCATAGATTCTAACAAAGATAGCTTAAGGCCTTTATTTTGAATAATAAAGGCCTTATTTCAATTAAATTAAAGGAGACAAAGGAAAAGGACAAAAATCTTAAGTTTCAGGCCAACTCTGCTGCCAAACAATAAAATTAATCTCAATAATAACGGAATAATAATGAATAAAAATAAAACAATTTTAATGATTATAGAAAGTCAACAAATTTATATCAATATAGAGCAATGCAAAAATTTAATTACCTAGGTGTTTAGTACTCATCCTCTTATAGGTCAATATGCCTCCGGGACTGCCTTGGCAAGTTCTATGAAAATCTTGTCAGGAAGAGCCTGGAAGGCATGTTGGCAGATAAGAGAGCTCTATCCAATCAACAATATGGATTCAAAAAAGGTCGATGCAGTCGACGCTGCGATCTGGATAAGAAACGCGGTGAAAATAGGAAAAAAGAAATGGACTGTAATGGTAAAAGAAAATAAATTTTAAAACACAATGACGGTATTAGATTTTGATTCGATACAGAGCAGCTACAAGCCGCTGAATTCGATTTCGCCAGGTAGAAATCGTATGATTTCTCTTTTTAAAATAAATTTTGTTTTATTGGACAATAAAAACACCTTCAATTCAGCGAACTGGGGTCTCATCGTAGACAAGATTGTCGAACTTGGGACCCCGGAATATGTGTCCAATGTAATAAGGGATTACCTATCGCAAAGAAGCGTATGCATATCGACAAAAAAAATTAGATGAAAATGACTTCTGGAGTACCCCAAGAGTCAGTCCTGGGACCTACACTATGGAATATTTTATAAAATATGTTCTTTCAAATGAGCTAATTAGAATACTTAATTGTTATAAACAAAGATGCTTTAAAAAATGAGAACAACTTCTTCCCAAATTGTCCCAAGAGAACTTTTTTCTTTTTAGAATTTGCAAAAAATCCAAGATTTCCAAATATAAAAAAAAATATGTAGGCAACAGGTAAAAACATATTCTAATTGTTTATAAGCAATAAATCGATAAGCAATGTTGCAAAATAATTTGGCAATATGTAAATGGTTTTTTAAAATTTTTTTAATAATATTAATAGAATTAATCCTGTTCTTTGATAATTTATTTGTATAATTAGTGTAACTTAATCATTTTCTGGTTTATATTGGTGCAAAAAAATTTAATTTGGGATAAACATATAAATAATTTTCAAAATATTTGACCGATCGCTTTGAAATTTTAATTATACTTTAACCTCCAAAAGAACAAATATTTTGTGTAATATAAACGTTCTAAGTATATTTTTACAAAGTTATTACTATTTATATAAAACCGAAATTTTTGACTTAGTGTGCAACTTTATAAGTAACAATTAAGAATTTGAAAAAAAAAACGTCATCATGAATATTTTATATGACTTATAATAAGCATATTCTCCTTCAAATAGTTTCATATGCTTTACTTTTTGTTGATAGAAGAAAACAGTAAAAATTTACCGTTTTTTGACATTAATTTGTTAATATTTGTCTAAATAAGTCTACAAAATCGACAGCAGGAAACATATAAGTTCTTGTTACAGAGATCCATATTACGCAAAACAACTGTCGTTTGTCTGGCCAGTTTAGTTTCTGGAAAACTTTTTATTTCACTGGTCTAGAAAAGTGAGAGGAGCAATCACAAAATTTGACAGAACTTTGACAGAACGACCAAGTCAATGTTTTTTTCTATCGATATATACTAGTAGAACTTATAATTACTACTAGACTTATCATAACTAATAAACAAAGTAAGCTGAGGTTATTTGATAATTGAATGCAACAGGTGCAAAAGATCCAGAGAAAAATCTTCATAGCGCCGGTCGAATCTAATAAAGAAAATTGGATAGATAACTTCGATAAAGACCAAAATAGTAACTAAAATAAATATCAAGGATAGAAATTATACATTGTTTTGTTTTTTTTTTTTATTTACTAGTAATAGTCGCTTCAACCACCTGGGTCATTAGCGACATTGGTTTACATTAGTTACTACATTATATTAAATTATATAAAGATGTTTCTTTTAGAAATCTAATTAAGTTTTTAGTATTTAAATGTTCACCTAATACTGTTTTTAAGTCACTGGAAATATTGTTATTTTGTCTGTTAACTGTATATTTTCCACATTCTGTTAGGAGAAGTTTAACAGTAATATTGACTTCACAGTAATTACACACTGGAATGTCTTCTTTACTTATTAGGTGCTTATGAGTAATATTGCTATGACCTAATCGAAGTCGAGAAATTTTGGCTTGGTCAGCTCTTTTTAAGTTTACTAGGCGCCACGGTTTCACTGTCGATTTAATTTCTTTTAATTTAGATTCCGATAAGTTCCACTTATTTTGCCACGCACTAATCACTTTTTCTTTAACGAACTGTTTTATATCACTGCAGATAGTCTTTGACACTATTATAGCTTGATCATTTTTGGTAGCTTCTCTTGCTTGGAGGTCTGCGTTTTCATTACCTTGTATTCCCATGTGAGATGGAACCCACATAAATTTGACTTCTGAACCAGATTCTTGTAAGGCAGCAAGTTCTTTTTAGCTATATATATATATATATATATATATATATATATATATATATATATATATATATATATATATATATATATATATATATAGTTGACTGATTGTTGTTAAGGAGTTTAGAGAATCTGTGATAATGACGGAAGAAGAATGTTTTGTACTTTTGATATGAATAAGGGCTTGTAATATTGCATATAATTCTGCTGTGTATATAGAAGTGGCTGGCATTAATTTAAATTGGGAAGAGTAATATGGAGTGACAAATGCTGCTCCTACGTCATTTGCAGATTTGGAGGCATCTGTATAAATGCAAAAGCTTTTCCCGTAAGTCTCGAGTTCCTTTAAACATGACTGACGGATTACAGTGGGTGATGTATCTGATTTGTTATATTGGAGTAGCGTCGTATTGATTGCGGGAATCATGATTAACTAGGGAGGTGGAGTTTTTACATTTGAAGGAAAGAGGTCGGAAATTTGGAGTTGTAGATCTTTTAAATTTCTTCGAACTCTTTCATAGAATGGTAGATCGAACCTACTTTTGATATAAGCTTCTGGGTAACGGTCCGTAAATGCATTTTGAAATACTGGGTGGAATTTGTTGCTGGCGACTGATGCTGCGTACGAAAGGCATAAATAATTTCTTCGTAGATTAAGAGGTGGCTCTCCTGTTAGGCATTGGAGATTCTTATCTGGTGTGGTTCTAAATGCACCTATGGCAATGCGAAGTGCTGTGTTCTGAATGACTTCAAGTTGCTTGGTAACATGTTTTTTAGCGGAGGCATACACAATAGCCCCATAATCTATTTTTGATCTAACGAGTGACTCATAAATATTTAATAACGTGGTTTCGTCGGATCCCCATTTTTTAGTTGATAATGTTTTCATTACATTTAATCCATTTTGGCAAGACTTTTTTATTTCTAAAATATGTTGTTTCCATGTTAGTTTTTGGTCAAATACCATTCCGAGAAAATTAATTTTTTCTGAGAATTTGAGCGGCTCGCCATACAGTTTTAAAGATGTTCTCTGTGGCCGTTGCCTTCTTGAGAAAAGCATGCATTTTGTTTTTAGTGGGGAGAATTGCACGCCTACTGACATTGACCATATCTCTAATTTATAAATAGATTCTTGTAAGTGTTTTTGAATCATTCTCATATTCTTGCCCTTTGCAAATAGAACCAGATCGTCGGCATATAGTCTTCCCTTAACTAGCGGGGAGCAGTGATCCAGTATATCGTTGATAGCTACTAGAAACAGAATTGGGCTCATAACTGACCCCTGAGGTGTTTCGTTTTTCTGAATTTTTTTTTTGATGAAGTGTAATTATTGGCGCGAACAGAGAAAGCTCTTGTCCGAAGAAAGTTTTCTATGAATCTTAGCATATTACCCCTGACTCCCCATTTGTGTAATTTTGATATAATATTAAATCTCCAAACCGTGTCGTATGCCTTGGTGATATCGAGGAATACTGCGATGGTCTCTTGATTATTTGCAAAACCTTCGTGTATCTCTGACTCTAAATCTAGTAAGTTGTCTACGCATGATCTATTTTGACGGAAGCCACTTTGCTGAGGAATTAAAAGTTTTTCTTGTTCTAAGTACCACAACAGTCTTTTGGTTATAATTTTTTCTAGAACTTTGCATGCTACATTAGTGAGTGATATAGGACGGTACGAGTCTATATTTGTTCTGTCTTTGTTGGGTTTAATCAGAGGAATTATAATTATGTCTGACCATACAGATTGAAAAACCTGATTTGTCCAAATAAAATTGTACAATTTTCATAGCCAAGACCTTCCATTTTCTGGTAGGTTTAACAAAAAAATTAATGGTATACCGTCTGGACCTGGAGCGGAATTTTTACTTGACATTAGGGCATCCTTGAGTTCTTGCATTGTAATCGGTACATTAAGTATATTATTATACTCGTGAGAGTGGTACTTCAACTTTGTTTTCTCTGCGCTTTCTTTCTTAAGCTTAAAGTCCGGTGGATAGTTATCGTTACTTGAATTGGTCTCAAATTCACTGGCGAATAGTTCAGCAATTTCATTTCGGTCGGTTATAATTTTGTTATCTTTTGCTAGGAATATGGAGTGACAAATGCTGCTCCTACGTAAAGGTATTTTTATTGTTCTGAAGCTATTTTCTTGTGGCATTATTAATTATTAATCATCAAGGCCATTAAATGTTAGAATAAGTGAACATCAATCTTATATTAAAAATAGAGAATTTGATAGATCTCAAATATGTAAACACGCATGGGATAATGAACATAGAGTTCAATGGAATAATTCAAATATAGTCCTAAAAGAAACGGATGGTAAAAAAAGAAAAATCAAAGAAGCGGCTCTAATTATGCTAAATGAGGCCAATTGTGTCGCAAATTCCTCGGCAGAATGTAGTAGGATCTGGTTACCAATATTGAAAGAGGAAGTTATTAATAAGAAAATACCAGTATTAGTAAGTCAGTAACATATAGAGGATACATCATTTATGTTTTTTAAATAACGTAACATAAAATCAGAATTTTGATGTTTGTTGAAGGTAAACTAAATTCACGAACAAATACTTACAATGTCGGGATAGTATTATGAGGTTTTTTTCCTGGTTTTTCCCTCATAATTTACTATGGAATCACTAACAGGGGAATTTTACTGTCATCATGTCATGTGTTTGTCTTTTTAAAGACGAATTACATGCTATGATTTTTTCTGACGGATATTCTCAAGTTAAAGTTGATTTCATGTAATCGAATGAACTATCTTATAAGTAAAGTCGTCCCAGGAGCGCAACTCAACAATATTGGCAATATCATTTTAAAGTCGTCTACTTTAAAATGCATAATGTATGTCTGAATTGTCAATATAAATGAGTCAGATAAAATTAAATTATCAGAAGAATTTTTTCACTATGTAACAAAAAACAAAATTTGTTTAATTTACTATTTGTATTTTGAGAACGATTTCCGAATTGGAAATTGAAACGTCAATAAATGTATTTTTATCTTTAATGTGGCTTATTCCCAGTTATAAATAGTAATTAAAGGTATTTTGTTTGAACATTTTTTTCCAGATATTTTTCTCATATTTTGCCATACTTTACTTGCTGAGGTAGAACTATTTATACTTGAAATAAATTTTTGCCATGACGTTTTCCTGCATTTTTTAAGAATATATCTAGCTTCCGCTCGACGTCTTTTGTATTCTGCCATAGTTTCATTGGTTTTATGATGCTTAAACCTATTGAAAGTTTGTTTATATGTTTTTACGGCTTCTTTGCATTCTGAGGACTACCATGGTAAAGGTTTATGATATTTTAGTGTTTTTGTTTTTCCAATATGATTTTCTGCTGCTTTGTTGATTATTGATATGAACGTATCTAGGTCTTTATCTATGTCGTTAAGAGTTATATCTTTTATATTGTTTATTTCATTTTGTGTATATTTTGTAAAATTTTCCCAGCTTGCATTTTTAATATTCCATTTTGATGCAGTAGTAGCAGTACTGGAGTCTTTTTGTTGTGGAAACGCAATTTTAATGGGGTAGTGATCACTTCCGTATAGGTACGGAATAACGTCCCATTCTAGAGTTGGGTATAATGTTGGATCACATAACGAGACATCAATGGCTGACTGACTACCCATTTGAATATTAAACCTCGTGGGCCTACTTTCGTTTAACAGATTAAGATTTTGTAAAGTCATAATAACTTTCACTATCTTGCCTCTAGCGTTAGTTTTTGTTGAACCCCATATAGGGTTGTGTGAATTGAAATCGCCTAAAATAATACGAGGGCTGGGAATATGTTGCAATAGGTTATCAAAATCTTCTTGGTCTATATTTTGATCTCGAGGTAAATATATGTTGCAAATATTGACTTTTTATTCCATGTTTACTGAAATAGCTACTGCTTCAAAGTTCTGTGTGTTGATATATAATTGATGAGCTTCATATTTTATATCGACGTAAATAGCAACCCCGCCACTAGCTATCTCAGCGTTTTGTCTGTGTTTGAAAAAATTTGTGTATTCTATGGACGCCATTGTTTCTATTTATTATATGCTTTACGATGAATCGAAAGAGGTGTCGGATTCTTCTTCCAGAAGTATGTTCATCGCTACAGGGTCTATTTTTAGTTGCTTCATTATCTTACGTATTATTCTCGTGCTTCTGTTTTTCATACTTCGATCGGTGTAATAAGGGTGAATTTTAGATAATAGTTACAAAAAATCATCAACGTTCTCCGTATATGTTTTAACTAAGCTTATTGGATCTTTGTTTCCTTTAACATTTTCAAAGAAATCGACATTTGGTCAAAACTGAGTTTTAACGATTCTTCTTCAAATATTCTCCTAGTTGGTTCCAGTAACGGCAATATTTCATTAGATTTTGGTTGGTGTGTTTTGGCCAAGGATGATTCTTCTTCAGTAATAGTTTTAGTTTTCTTCTTTCTCTGGGTTGTTGGTACTGCAAATGTAACTTCAGTTTGTGAGGACGGAGGAGGTGTTATTACTTCTGTAATACTACGTTTGGAACTTGATTTATGTAAATATTCTGATTCCATTGGTTCTGAGGTGGGCAAGGAAATTTCTGTGGTTGGTTGTTTTTCTATTTCGTTATTTTTATATTGTGTATTTGGTGCTATGTTATGGGTTAAAGGTTGGGAAGGTGAAGATTTATCATTTATTTGTTGGTCTGTCGTAATAGGGATTTTCATTGATAGGATTGCATTTCGAGTGGTAGGGATATTGGTATTGTTTGCAGGCTCTGAACTTGCTGTAATTAAGCAATTATTTGAGAAATTGCCTGTTTGGTTACACTTTGAACACAGCTGACTTTCATGAGACAAGAAAATGCGATATAATATGTTATCGTGAGATAGTACTATCGAGTCTGGAACTGTATTGTTGGGAGGTGAGATATATATGTAGCGTCGAAAACTAAGAATGTGTTTGTATTCAGGGTTGGTTGCGGCAATTCTAAGAAAATTTAAAGGAGATACTAAGTTATAGCCTTGTTCTCTGAGTTCTTGTTCTATACAATCATGTGGGATAGATGGGCATACATTAGATAACAATAAACGTTGGCTTGGAGTAATAAATCTGCGAGTTTGGATTTGTTCTGAGTTTACTGTAATTATTCCATTATCAGTGTTCATGAATTCGTCGACCTTTGTCACACTGGATAGATAAACACATATTCTATTGTTAGATATCCTAGACGAGAAAAGTATATTTTTTGGATTAGTTTTTCTTCCGATGGCTATATGATACTCCTTTTATTTCTCACTTTTTAATAAACTGTTTATTTACTTTTAAAATAAAATAATATATATATCTTACTTTAGTTATAATGTTGCATGGAAATTTCACACCCTTTATCACTACATAATTTTTGCTTAGAAAACTATTAATATTGATAAATTTTGATTATAACTTAGGTAAAAATTATGACCTATATTAAACTTGTTAATATTAAAAATCGATTATCACTAATTACTATGATTGCTATACGTGTTAATCGTTCGGTGTTTCGAACGAGACTCAGATTGTTTTGTTTATATACTGTAATATGTTTTTTGTAAATCGTTAACATATGCTATAACATAAAACTTGGTATCGATTGGTGTTTTTTGTCTTCTCGATGTTCCATATTACATTATTTCTCATAGAATTCAATAAACTATGATTATTATTAAATGGCAGTTCTTCACGTTGTTATTACGAAGAACACCATACAGCAATAATACACCAAAAACATTGCGTCACCGCAAAACAAAATATACGAATGATCAGTACAGTTATTACTCATTGTTCAACCGACATTATACTTCTACAGTACAAATTTTGAATGATACGGTTTTTAAATAATTTGGCATTTTTCATAACAAACTTACAAATATATTGATAAAATATCCACAGCCTGGGAAAAAATATATCCGAATCAAAGAGGATCGAAAGTTTGTCCCATAAAATCACAATGAAAAAGTCTTTTCCGTTGAAACGCTTCGGCATTTCTCCACAATTTAAAGAATTTATCGACAAAGTGGTGGGCAATCAGCTTCCGACCGTTAGAAATGGCTGATTATCTAACCGAGAATAAGGTTCGCAAGCTCTGATTCGTCGTAGGCATTTAATCCGGTTCATTTCACATGCTCTTCACATAATATGTTAACGATGCGTACAGAAGTGTGTCGATAGCGTAAGACGAAAGAGAACAAGTGGGAATTGAGCCCACGGGAGAGATGGAGTCTCTCAACAGATGGCTCTAAAGATTAGCCGTCGTTTGCGTTTTCAAGAAACTACTACAATGCCGGCAGACTTCATGAGGCGTAATGGTTTTATCACTATTTTCATATTTCGAGGATTGCCGAGGAAAACGTGCTCCTCAGCTGGTTCGTTAAAACGCGATAATTCCTGTCGTTTTCTTCATGCTGCTTTAATTTCGAACCTGCATTCACTCGAAATGAGAGTACACTGCCAAAAACCGTAAAATTCTTTTGGAAAAACTATATAGCTCTTAGTTAAATTTAGAAAGGATAGAGGAAATATAGTTAGTTTGATTTTTTATTTTTATAATTATAATTTCTCGCAATAAAATGATCATACAATACATTTAAAACTAGATTATACTTTTACGAAAAACGATCAATGACAAAAGTCATTCTTTTCTTTGAATGATCTTTTTCTATTACTGAATTGTATATATATGTTGTTATCTATCGTTTTGGTTCTACTTCTTCTTGAGGCAGTTCCTATTTTGTTTAATATGTAGCCATCGAAAAACACGTAATGTTAAGAGGCTATGGAATCGCTTATTTCTGTGTGTCAGCAGTAAACAACTGAGGAACAATTCATTATCTTTTATAAAAAATCAGGAGATTTTAAATCCTATATTTAACCACATATTTAATTCTTAATATATATAATGTTTTTGTATGATCCTTTACAAAAAATTGTTGCAATGCAAAAGTGTTGTTTTGTGTTATCAAATTTAGACTAATGTTGGAGTGACATTTATATGGTCTTGAAATAAGTAATTATTTGTATTATATTTTTGAGATATATTTTGTATATTTCATAAAAAATTACCAATTTATATACTTCAACAAGTATATCCATCATTTTGTAGATATTTAAGTAATTTGCTTTAGACTTCACTAACATATGGCAAACTTTTGAAAAAAAGGACACAAAGTTTAAAAATTTAACGCTCCTGCTGTTAAGAAAATAGCAAAATGTAATATCACCATTTGACCCTAATATCAAACGGTTATTGTTACACCTGGTGTAGTATTTTCGAATTCAATCAAATTTTATCGTATACGAGTTAACTTGAATGAAAAATATCGTTTACGAATCTAAATGTATAATGTCTTTCAAAATGTTATACGTATTTTTCTTCTTCGAGTGCCATATCAGAATTATCCGACGTTGGCGATTACCATTGCGAAGGCTTCTCGATCTTCTGCAACAAGAGTTATACGTATACGAGAAGAATTTGTAATGGAAGCACTGCAAATTGGAACAACCAAAACTCAATTAAGAACACTTGACAGATTTGGTCATTTAAAACAATTATTTTCTTGTAAATTAGCTAAAATGAGTAAAAAAAGACCATAAAGTATGATGGTTCACTATCGGCCGAACAAAAAAAGAGCCATTCTAGCCTATCAACTTTACTGTAAGGGGCTTTGTTAAATGTGAATCTGCATAAATAACTGTTTTGCTAATATTTCAGCCTTTTTAAGGGCATTAACTATATCATCATCACAGTCATTAACATCTTAGTAGATGTGTTGTGGTTCATAATTGGGCTTCAGCAGCTCGGACAGTTTGATTGATAATATTTCTCCACTGGTCGTGGTCATCAGTTATATGTATTGCCCCAGTATACTGTTTATTGAGAAGCTTTTTAGTAATGTCCGCCCATCGCTGTGGAGATCTTCCGCGTTGGCGTTGAGTCTGAGGCCTTCCTCGGACCATCAACCGCTCCATTTTGTGATCACTTCGATGGATATGGCCAAAGAACTTTAAAATTCTAGAGTAAACGGTACTGGAGAGACGCTGATCTGGTTTAATTTCATCCAGAACCGAGATATTTGTACGGCGAGCCGTCCATGGAATTCGAAGCAGGCGTCTCCATGTCCACATTTCAAAGGCGTCTATACGTCGTCGATCTGATTCTTTGACTGTCCATGTCTCGCATGCATAGTAAAATATGGAAAAGACCAGAGTTGAAACGAGTCTCTTTTTGTTTGTCATAGTATTGTGAAGATCACGCCAGACCCCGTTTAGTTCACTCATTGCTGCTCTTGCTAGTTGAATGCGTCTTCTAATTTCGGATTCACAACTGAATGTGTTGTTAACTAGAGCTCCAAGATATATCATAGGTGAGACTACCTCGCATCCCGCAATAGTTTGGGTTTCAGGAAACTGTTGTTGGCGATCAATAACCATGATTTTGGTTTTGTTGTAGTTAACCATGAGTCCAAATTTAGCACTTTCTACCTCGAGTTTTTTTAATAATTTAGTAATTTCTTCTGGAGTAGAGGCTAGAAGTGTAGTGTCGTCTGCGAAACGCAAGTTAGATATCTTAACACCACCTAGGTTTACTCCTCCCTCCCAACCATCCAAAACTCTGCGCATTATGAACTCCGAATAGATGTTAAATAATAAGGGAGATAAAACGCATCCTTGGCGTACTCCCTTCTCTAAAGTGCATTTTTCAGACAGATATCCGTCCATTCGAATATATGCCAGGTTATCTTGATACAGTTTGCTAATAAGGTGAGTCAAGTGTTTAGGTACACCCATTGTCGTCAATATGTTCCATAGTTTGTTCCATCTAACATTATCAAAGGCCTTTGTATAATCGACGAAACATATAAATATTGGGATCTGGTATTTTTTGGCTTTTTCTATCATGTTTCGTACATTAAGGATTTGTTCTCTAGTACCTCTGCCCTTTACAAATCCAGCCTGCTCAGGTGCTATTTGCCAACTTATGAAGTTTTCTAGAAGCCGTTGCAGTATGTAGAGGATCACCTTACTGGCGTGTGATATTAGAGCTAATAGCCTGTAGTTGTTACAATTATTTGTTGAACCTTTCTTATAAAGAGGTATGATTATGGTCTTTCTCCAATCCTCAGGCCAGACGCCTGTGTGCCATATTTCATTGCACAATCGATGTAATATTTTCACTCCACATTCCGGAAGATGCTTCAAGACGTCTGCAGTAATGAGATCATATCCTGCTGCTTTGTTTAACTTAAGTCTTTTTAAAGCAAATTCCACCTCGGAAAAAAGTATGTCAGGTTCAGACTCAAAACTAGTGTGGTGTGTCTCTGTTGAAGGAGAATGAAAAGAGGAGGTCTGGCAGTCAGGTTCAAACGGGGCGTCCGCTGGCATCTGGTCCGTATTGGCGTATAAAGACTTACAATACGCCCTCCAAACATCAATAACCTTGTCCAAATCCGTCTGTACATTACCTTCATCATCTTTGATAGACCAAGATTTCTGCTTGAATTTACGTGTGAGTTGTCTGACTTTATCAAAGAGTTCTTTGGTGTTATTTGTGTCGGCGTGTAGTTGAATTTCTCTGCAGATTTTCTCTATATGCTTGTTTTTGTCTCGTCTACAAGCAGCCTGAATAGCTCTAGATAGCTGTCGGTACTGGGAATTCCTGAGGTCTCGATTCCAACAATTTTAAGTTTTCTACGTTCTTCAACGAGGTCAAAAGTATTTGCAGATATCCACCCTTTTTTTGGTCCGGTTGAGACGGCATTAGACTGTGCCTCGCAGTCAGTCAAGGTCTGTATCAAGGTATTTTTAAAAGATAACCAAATCTTTTCGGAATCATTAGTGACGATAGTTGGTAAAATATTTTCGAATCTTTCGATTACATTGGATTTTAAATTGTTGTATATCTTTTATTTTTGATATCCTCTTGTTTCGGATCCTAGCACATGCCTTGAATTTTTGCTTTAGCGTTGCAACAAGAAGTTGGTGGTCAGAGCCGCAGTCAGCGCTAGGTCGTGTTTTACATTGGCTAATAGATGTTTTCCAGCGATGTTTAATCATTATGTAATCGATCTGATTTCGGTGTCGTCCATTACATGAGATCCAACTGTACAATCTTCTGGGGTGGTGCCTATACATAGAGTTCATTATTGTTAAGTCATTGTCAACGCAGAACTGGATAAGGCGGTCTCCCCTTGAATTGCGTTCACCTATTCCATATCTACCCACAATATTTCTAATAACTATATATCTTTGTATTAAAAAATATTTAAACTAACCATTGAAAACAAAGTTCAATATAAAGATATTGTATACAACAACGACAAAGAACTATCAGCTGAAATCTTACGTACACGTATTTGGTGACAACTGAAATGACAGAAACTACTTTAATCATATACTAGTACCGAAGTTCAAATGGTTCAGACCGATTCAGAAAGACAGTACACACACTTTTCGAAAATATAAAGAACTGAATTTCCAGCGAATTTCTTCTAATTTGGGTTGCGAAATATGCTCGAATGGATTCGAAAACACGACTCTAGCATTAAGCTTTTTTAAAATGTTTATATCCAATTTTGATTATAGATTATCATGGTCACTCACAATATATAGTAAAGTACTATGATTTCTAAAAAGATTTAATGAACACATGTATAAATACACTTATATTAATATTTAATATATCAATATACCTCTCTTCCTTAATCATTTCTTCTTCGTAGGGATGTAGTGACGTCATGTAACTTGTTTGGCTATTTCTGTATAATTATCTCTCTCCTGTACGTGTTGTTTTGTTTCGGAGAATCAGTAACCAGTCATCTCCTTTATTTGGTCCGACCATCTTACTGGAGATCTTCCTCTGGATCTTTTATTCTCTACATTACCTTCAACTATCATTCGCTCCATGCCTTCTCTGCTTCTAGTTCAAAATATCTCAGTATATTTTGGCTGATAGTTATAATGAGTCTAGTTTTATGTTAAGTTGTGCCAAAATTGAGTTATTTGTGCGATGGGCAGTCCATGTATGCGTAACATTCGCAACGTACGGTAGACCTACATTTCAAATGCGATTATACGCTTTGAATCGACTTTTTTTATTGTAAAAGTTTCTGAAGCATATGTAGCGATATGAAATATCAATGCCCGAACAAGGCGTAATTTTGTGTTTTTTGTTATGTCAGTTTTCTTTCAAATTTTTAGAGTTAAACTGTTGCCTATCTAACCATTGTGATTCGTCGACGGATCTCGTCTTCGCATCCTCCACTGTTAGTAATCTTCTTCTTCTTTGAGTCCGTGTCCAAAAAGTTTTAAGCGTGGGTAGCTTCCATAACGATTTGTCATGGATAGCCAGTCCATTGACAAAGGTTTCGGAGCCATGAGTATTTCTTCCTACCAATTCCACTTTTTCCGTCGATCTTTCCATTGAGTATCAACTGCATTATCCTGTATCTGCTTTCTTTCATTGTATGCCCCAGATAGTCGGGTTTTCTCTTTTTTATCATCTTTATTAAGTCACCTTCACCTTGACCTACTCCGTTTAATACGTCTCTATTTGAAATGGGTTGAACCCATAATATTCTAAGCATTCTACGATATAACCATATCTCGAAGGCTTCTAATTTGTTCATCATGTTAACCTTCATATTCCAGGTTTCACATCCGTACAGTACAGGATGTTTCTGATGTTAATGTCTCGAAATTTTTTGATAATTTGACGAATATTAAAAATATGTTCTCTTGTTACTCTACCTGGGACGAATCCATATTACTCTTGGGGAATTTGTGGTAAGAAAATATCATTTTTAGTAATCTATTATTCCGTGTTAAATTAAAATGAAACAGGTTATTGATATACATTAAAATTATGGATTCATAATATATTGTTTAGTAATCTCAACTTTTAATAACAAAACCTTAGTATACACTTACAAGAGGTTTAAAAATGGCGTCACCAGAGTACGACATATCCTGGTGCAGACATCGGTTCAGACCATAACCCTGTAATAACTGACATCAAAGTGATGCTAAAAAAACTCCAAGAAAGGCTCAAAGCACCAAAATTAAATATCTCAATATCCAACAAAACGTTAATAGAAAATTACTTAAGCAATGAGTTAAAGAAATCAATTAATGAAAACAACACAGAAATATGGAAAACATTTAAATATCTTACCTTGAAAGTAATAAAAAAATATTCAACAACGTTACACAGGCACAAAAAACAACAATGGATGACTGATGAAATCCTGGAATTAATGGAGCAGAAAAGGAAACTGAAAGGTAACAAGACAGAATATAAAGAAAAACAGAAACTAATTAAACAAAAAATAAAGGTGGCTAAAGAAAAATGAATGGAGGATAAATGCAAGGAAGCCGAATAATTTGTTTAAAAAAGTTAGAGAAGTAGCTGGTCTTTATTATAAGAAAACTCCACATACTATAACCGATTCGTCAGGAAAAATGATAATAGACGAACATGAAATTCGAACAACCCGGTGTAATTATATCAGTGAACTGTATAATGATGATAGACCCGAAGAACTAGAGACTTTAGTTGAAGGTAAAGGACCAGAAATACTAAAATGAGAAATACTGCATGCTATAAAGTTAGCAAAGAACAAGAAAGCCGTTGGCCCTGATAAAATACCGACAGAGATGTTAAAGCTTATAAATGAGGAGAACATTGGAATACTGGTCAAACTTTTCAATGATGTTTATTCGACTGGAGATATCCCTGAAGATTGATTAAAGTCGGAATTCATAACACTACCAAAAAAACAACGTCCGAAAAACTTTAGCGATTATAGAATGATAAGCCTTTTGAGCCACACTTTGAAAATATTTCTACGCATCATCTGTAGTAGAATCAGAGATAAATGTGAAGAAGACCACGATGAAACACAATTTGGCTTCAGAAACGGACTGGGAACTAGGGACGCCCTCTTTGCACTAAATGTATTATTGCAGAAATGTCGAGATCAAAGGAAAGACGTCTTTGCTATATTTATTGACTATGAAAAGGCCTTTGATCGAGTCCAACATCACAAATTAATTACAATATTAAAAGATAAAGGAGTTGATAGTCAAGACATACTGGCGTCATAGAAAAGTTATACTGGCGTCAAACAGCGACAGCTTGCATAAACGGAAAATCAACAGAAATATGTAAAATACAAAGAGGTATCAGACAGGATGTACTATCCCCACTGTTATTTAATTTATATTCAGATAGAATATTTAAAGAAGCGCTGCATAATTTGGAATGGGGCGTGAAAGTTAATGGAATTCTGATAAATACAATCAGATATGCAGACGATACAGTTTAAGTGATGACATGAATAGACTACAATGCCTTTTGAATACCTAGTGGGAAGTGGGAAGTGGGAAGAGAGTTTGGCCTAAACATAAACTGTTCAAAAACAAAACACATGGTGTTTAGCCGTTTAGCACGTCAAGATGCACGATTATATGTTGATGGTCATATAATTCAATGAGTGTCCAGTTTTAATTATCTTGGTTGCCATATTACTGAACAACTAGATCCAGATCAAGAAATAAAATGTCGAATCGAGATAGCCCACACAACATTTTTTAAAATGAGGTCATTCTTCTGTAATGTTAACTTGCAACTTCAACTTCGAAAGCGCATGGTTAAATGCTACATTTGGTCAATCCTCTTATACGGTGTCGGAGCATGGGCATTAAAAATATCCATCATTTATCGTCTGGAGGCCTTTAAAATGTGGCTGCGCAGACGTATACTAAAAATTCCATGGACGGCTATGCTGAAAAATGTGGCAGTCCTTGAGATAGCAAATGCTGCTCGCGAGTTGCTTGATAACATCAAATGTAGAAAGATGGCCTATTTTGGACACGTAGTAAGGGGAGACCGATATAATATTCTTCAACTTATTATGATGGATAAAATCAAAGGACGCAGAGGAATTCGTAGAAAGTAGGCCTCTTGGTTGAAGAATATCAGGGAGTGGACAGGAATAATGAAAGCTGAGCAACTCTTTAGAATAGCTCGAGACAGAGACAGTTTCGCCATGTTAATCGCCAACGTCAAGGGGACTTGATAGGGCACGTTAAGAAGAAGATACACTTACACACCATAATTACAAATAGTGGTTTTGGGATATTATTCCTAAGATATTAGAATTCATAAATAATATTACTAATAATTCAGATTGCGTTACTGTTTTACTTGGAATTAGTTTCAATCAGAATCGGGGATACTCGAAGTTTGTCAAATTAAAAAAAATACCTAAGTTTGCATACTTGCAAATAATCGAATCGTCGCCTTGCTTAAACATGCACAACAAAGCTGATCGATTTCGTCATAGGCAAGGATAAGTATAAAAAGAGTAAACAATAAATTGAAGGGGGTTAATAACTTAATGGCGAGATAGTTAGTCGGTATACTTGTATTACCAGATGAAATCTTAGCAATGCATAGCTATCAATACAATGTGCGAATTACAGTAAATCTTGTTACAACAGTAACTAAGTACTATGTAATTTAATAGCGATTAATATGTAATAAGTGTAAACCGTATTTGTTCCACAATAAAGGTGTAAGGGCATAAAAGAAAAATATTTATTATTTTGCGATTTATGCCATGATGGCGTAGCAGGATGGGCAATATACATTGTTTACTGCATAGAACCCTTATTTATTATATGACGATCCTTAGATTAAATTCTAAGCAACTTTAGTTTTATATAGTTTTTTAAGTATGGGCCGTTTAAGGTTGAAAACAGCTAATTTTCATTGAAAAAAGTCCTGTTTTTTAATTATTTTTCAGGAATAATTCAAAAAGTATACCTTTGATCGAAAAAGTGTGTTAAACAAAAATAAATCTTACAAAAGAACAATAAGATATCAATCACTTTGGAAAGAATTGCAAATAATCCAAAATGCTGCTGTAAGAATAGCCTTAAGAGCTTTTTGTACCACACCTACAGATAGCTTACTATGTTTAATAGAAGAAATGCCTCTGGAATTAAGAAGACAATGTCTTAGCCTAGCATATGCTGCAAAAGTTTCAGCAAATAGTAATAATTCCGTCAGAAACAATGTCTTTGCTTCTCGTTTCCACAAAACATATCTTAACAAAAAGAGATCTGAACCGCCTCTTTATGAATGACTTAATAGATACATGACCAGCAATAATATTGTCTTTCCTAAATTATACCAAACAACCCTTTTAATCACTCCTCCTTGGATGGTCAGAAAACCCTTCATAGACTTGAGTTTAACAAAAACTAGTAATCAACTTACTGCTTCCTCTATGGTTAAACAATTTTACAGTAAGATTGATGAGTACCATAAATAGCAACATATTTATACTGATGCTTCCAAATCAGAAAAAGGAGTGGGATGTGCCTTCGTACACAACGACTACAGTGCTTCATACAAAATCTCAAGTTTTAGCACAGTATATACAGGAGAACTATTCACAATTTACAAAGCATTAGAATATGCACTGAACGCCAACTTAGGTGCCTAATAATAACAGATTCCTTAAGTTCCACGAGTAGTTTAGGCCCCATTTACCCAACTCATCCATTGTTGCGATTAATAAACAACCATTTGTAACAACTTCAGCTAAAGAATGCGATTGTAAAATTATTTTTAAAAAAGTTATCTTAAATTGTATCGTCTATTTGGAAAATTTCTCATACATTATGTTTATTTCAAAATAGCTTAAAAATTATAATATACATGTAAAGAATTTAATTATTTGTTTTATAAATATTCTGGTTTTTCATAAACTTCTGAACCGTAAAAACCAATGAAGATATCACCGATTAAAATGTATGTCTTGTTGTAAATCCCCCTGCTTCGAGTGCTTCAAACCTTAATTATTTAAAGTATAAGTGCAGCTTGGCTTTCTAATAAATCTAAGCTTATGTCGCCTGAAATTACCTTTCAAATCTTCTTTTTCTTCTTCTTCTTCTAATGGCGCTGCAACCCTTTGTGAATCTTGGCCTGCTTAACAATGTTCTTCCATTCTGCCCTGTCGGATACTTTCCTTCGCCACTGCCTGATGTTCATGGTTTTAAGATCCCTCTCTACGTCGTCTATCCATCTTTTAGGGGGCCTTCCTCGTGTCTTGTTTCCTTGGGGCTTTCATCTCTGGACTACCTTTACAGCTCGATTATCTAGTATTCTTAGAACATGCACATATATAAGATTAAAAATTAACTGAATGAAGATTTGGAGTATAATTTTGGTTTTTGTTTTGGTCCAAAACCAAGTTTATGACAAATATGGCCCTCAATAACCATTTAAATATTCAACACAAAGTGGTAAAACTGGTGGAGAAATATAGATATTTGGGTCATGAAACAACAATCAGCACTGATAACCAAACATGCGAAATCCAAAGACAAATTACTTTAGCGTGGGCAGCCTTTGGGAAAACTTAAACACTTAAGGCTAACATACTAAATAGCATCAGAAAGAGGCCAAAGAAAAGTATTTGACCAATGCGTATTACCAATCATGACCTATGGGGTGAAAACTATGACTCTAACCAAGACTACGGTTTCGAAATTAAGAATGGCACAGGGGCGAATGAAACGGTCTATGCTGGTAGTGAATAGCAGGTTCAAATAAGAAACGTAGATCTGCGAAGAAGGACGAGTATTGTTTATGTTGTGAAACGCATAGTGGAACTAAAATGGACTTAGGCAGGCCATATAGCGAGAATGCATGACTTACGATGAACGAGCAAAATTACACATTGGAGGACAAGAGCAGACAAACGTAGTAGAGGAATGCCGCCTACACGTTGGGCTGGCGACATCAGGCGTACCACCAATAATTGTCAACAAAGAGCACAAAATCGTAAATAATGGAGGAATTTCAGAGAGGCCCACGTCCAGCAGTGGATGTGATAAATAAAGTATGCATGATGATGATGATGACAATGAATTTTAGAGCGTGTAAAATGTACGTATGTTGAAGCTGTCACATATCTAAATTCAACATTATAGATTTGTAGATGAATATCTCCAAACGATCAATAAAAAAATGTAGTTGGTTAGTTTCAGTAAAAAAATATTAAAATATTTAAATATATTATAACCTTCAAATATATTATCAATTCTTATACGTTTTGCAGCTGTCTGTGACGGAATTAGTCCTGTATGGCAGAAGTTAGATAAAGGGCAAATTAAACAAGTACTTCACTTTTTCCAGCAACTTCCTAAACGATGAGTCATCGTTCCCATCCTCTTCTCATCGTCTCATCGCCGTTACATCAAAAGCCTCCTCTGTCTCGTCGTAACATAAATTCAAAAGACAATATGGCGCAAGTTCTTTTGTTTCTAGTCATGTTTAACCCTAATGCACAATCTGGGCCTCTGTATAATAGCTGCTCTTCGCGATTACTCACAATGAAATACTTGAAAACTCGGGAGTACATTCAGTCCGCCTGCATTTGCCAATTTCACACAAAATGCGTGAATAGACGCCGTAGACTATACATTACCGACAACACAATAGGGTGTATATGAAAAATGAAAAATTTTGTTTTCGTTCGAGGAGAATTTCCTCTTCAATTATCTCGGATTAAAATCGAAATTTTACCTTAGACTATAATGTGGTTGCACTTCCTTTACAGAGAAATCTTTAAATAAGTTTTGCTAAAATCAAGGTTCAATTTTCTATCGACGTTTTTGTGTTTACATACTAATTTTTTATCTTTAATACGTCATTAGCATAGGTTCCGAAAGTTCCTTAAGATTCATGTTACATACGGTTTTTCATTAGTTTTGAGAATGTATTTGTTTTTCTTAATAATCTTTCTAATCTAAGCCAAAAGATGTTACACTTATCTTTGGAGACTTCAACTCCAAAATTGGCAAAGGAAAAAGCGGAAAAAATGTGGGATAATATGGTTTAGGGGCAAGAAACGACAGAGGAGACAAACTTTTAGAGTTCTGTCAAGAGAATGATATGATAATTTCAAATACATTCTTTAAGCTACCCAAACGAAGACTGTACACATGGACGTCCCCTCAACACACTAGGGAAAAACAATTAGGAATCAGATAGATTATATTTTAATAAATGAGCGATACAGAAACTGTATAAGAGCAGTTAAGGCTTATCCAGGCGCAGATGTTTCTTCACATCATAACCCCCTGATAGCGCGGGTACACATTAGACTCAAAAGACCTTCAAATAAAACAAAAATAGATCACATAGATACCAGCCGCTTACAAGATCCAACAATTAAAGAAGATTTAAAACAACATATCAATGATAACTTACGAATGCTTTCTACAAAGACAGAGAACACGCATGTAGAAGACAAGTGGCAAGATTTAAAAGACGCCATAATAAAACCTGCCCAGAAAATGCTTACCAAAGAGAAACAGAAAAAAGGACGAGAATGGATAACAGAAAAAATTTCAGGGCTCATGGAAGAGCGAAGACAGTTAAAGGGAAAATGCACCCAAAAATATAATGAAGTAAACAAACAAATCAGAAAAGAAATAAGAACTGCAAAGGAAAATTTTTATACAAGAAAATGCGAGGAAATCGAAGAACTACATTTCAAACATGACACTTTTAACTTACATAAAAAGATAAAGGAACTGACAGGTACACAAAAACGAAAACACCCCAATCTCCTATGCAACGCAAATGGTGAAATAATAGCCGATCTACAAGAAAAGCTTAGGACCTGGAAGAACTATGTAGAAGAATTGTTCGGCGATGAAAGACAAGAACCTAATATAGATAACTTGCAAGGCGACGAAGGACCAGAAATAACTAAAGAAGAACTATTATACGCTATAAAAATAATTAAAAATTGTAAATCACCGGGTCCAGACGGGCTCACATCAGAACTTCTTAAGCTTGTAACCTAACCAAAAAAAGGCAAATGCAAAACAGTGCACTGACTACCGCACTATAAGCTTAATGGGGCATACATTAAAAGTATTCATCAAAGTAATCCACTCAAGAATTAACAGAAAACTAGATGCAGATATTAGTAATACTCAATTCAGATTTCGGAACGGGCTTGGAACAAGAGAAGCACTATTTGCACTTAACGTCATATGCCAAAGATGTCTAGATATAAACCAAGATATATATATATATATATATATATATATATATATATATATATATATATATATATATATATGTGTGCTTTATTGATTACAACAAAGCGTTTGATAAAGTTCGTCACGATCACTTAATGAAACTGCTAGTAGAAAAAAACTTGGATAAAAAGAACATTAGAATTATCTCTAAGATTTACTATAACCAGAAAGCAAATATCCGAATAGAGCAAGAGACAACGGAGGAAATCGAGATCAAGAAAGGCGTAAGACAGGGTTGTATACTCTCACCGACCTTATTCAATCTATATCCCGAAGACATTATAAACACAGTACTTTCGGATCAAAATATAGGTATTAAGATAAATGGCATCCGAATAAACAACTTGAGATATGCCGATGACACGGTACTTATCGCAGAAACTTGGGAAGATCTTCAAATACTAATTAACAAAATAGTAGAATGCAGTGAAGAACACGGATTATCACTTAGCATAAGCAAAACAAAAATAATGCTAATATCTAAATCACCACAAAACTTCCCTGACATAACCGTGCATGATCAAAGAATCGAACGTGTAAGAAGATATAATTACCTGGGAACTGTTATCAACGAAAATAATGATTGCTCTGAGGAAATCAGAACCAGAATAGAGAAAGCTAGAGCCACATTTACTAAATTGAAAAAGGTGTTCTGCGGAAGAGATCTAAGTCTAAAACTTAAAATTCGCCTTTTGAGATGTTACGTTATGTCAGTTCTCCTCTACGGGATGGAAACATGGACATTGAAAAAGATCGATACCAAAAAGATAGAAGCATTTGAGTTGTGGATGTATCGTAAAATATTAAGAATACCCTGGACAGAGAAAGTAACAAATGTGGAGGTTTTGCGGAGAGTGCGGAAAGAGAAAGAGCTGATACTTACTGTTAAAAAGCGCAAACTACAATATTTGGGACATGTTATGAGGGGAGATAAATACCAGTTACTGCAATTGATTATAGAGGGAAAGATAATGAGAAAGAGATTTATAGGAAGAAAAAGGCATTCATGGTTGAAAAACTTGAGAGAATGGTACAATTGCACCAATTACCAACTGTTTAGATCTGCAGCATCAAAAATACGCATAGCCTTAATGATAGCCAAACTTCGGAACGAAGACGGCACTTGAAGAAGAAGAATAATCTTTACTTCCTAACATTACTCTTAAATGTTTTTCCTCCCTTTCCCATAATTGTACCATCACTTTTTACATTTTAGTTGTCTTTGTTAAAAAAAAACGTAATATTTCCGTTTGACATCAACTCAAACTTAAATTCCATCCAAAGTAATATGTATTTCCATCTTTTCAGTATCTTTTCATCATTCACTATACTTATTCCAATTTTATTTTTCTAATAGACAAGATCTTTCTTTGCGATTTTGTTTTTTATTTTTTATCCAAACATGTTGCTACGCTTTTCTTTATGTACTTATGATATACTTTATATACTTATGATTTTGTGATAATGTAGGTATTTTTATTATATATTAATACATGTATTTATATTTATACAACTGTATATAAAACAATTTAAAATATAACTTTCCAATCTTCATCCTATTTAATATAGTATTCCGATCCATCAGTGTCTTTCCGTCTAACTGGAAAATTACACCGACAAAAAGGAGAAAAATCTTAACTGCAGATTTTGTATGAAGTCTGAATTTTTGATCAGACATTTGATACGTGAAGTGCACTGACTTTCACAGCTTGTCTCTTAAAATATGAAAGAACCCACGACTGAGAAATTCACTGTGGCCCCCACATTTCCGGAATTATTGTGTGAAGTTGGCAGTATTGTGATTGCTGGGGTCTCGTCTGCTATTCTCTCTAGCTGCTCGAATCTGTTTCACCTTCAAGCATTCGTTTTGAATATTTATTGAGTAAATCTCGGCCCGAGACTCCAAAGATTTCAAGATAAAAATTATAGGTCTGGGTGTTAATAGTACCTTGCAAATAAAAGAATTTTAACACATATAGTATTTTGGGAAAATTTTGCACGGGATAGAATGTTAAAACTAAATTAAAAAAAGCATTGCAAGAGAAGGAACAGAAGGGTCAACATTAAGTAAATAGCTAAATAATAAGATAGCAAAATTCTACAGACTAAAAAAAAAACTTAAGAGATTTATACTACAACAAAAACGCAGAGAATTACGCAGAGACTACCTCAGACATCATAGAGAATACAAATTTAGACTAATCATGGAACTATTTTTAGAAATTATTATAAAATCGACTAAAGTATGCGAGATAGGTTTAGTTCTAGTAGGCGATAGAAACTCGGTGGCAGAACAATAATGCTAAGGCTAAGTACGAAAAGTGTGTGATTGTGATGCTCATTTTGTGTTTGTTAGTTTACGGATGATTTTTTTTTGGCTCCTATTTTTTCTTGATATCTTGAAAGTGATATCGGTAAGACAGAATTCTATCCAGACGTACGCCGAGGTATTTTGGCGTGTCATTGTGTTTCAGCATCTTACCACGCCATTCCACCTCCAGTGTCTTTCGGGTATGCTTATTTCTAAGGTGAAAAGCACACACCTGGGTTTTTGTAGGATGGGGTTTCAGATGATTTTCGTCATAGTATAGTGCTTAGTCTTCTAGGGCACCTGTCAGTTTTACTTCGGCTTCATTGAAGGTACTTCCCTGAGCTGCCAAAGCTGTATCATTCGTGTAAATAAACTGTCTTCTTTGTTGGTTTTTGGTTGGCCGTTGGTGTAAGTGTTGTATAGAACTGGCACGAGGACACTTTCCTGTGGAAGTCTATTTTTTTGATCCCTCTACTGACTGTTCTTGGACGTGAGCGTTAGGTAGGAGCATCTATTCGGGAGAAGACATTTCATTAACCTTGTTAGCCGGAAATTCTTTGTAATTTCGTAGAGTTTTACCAGCAGCCGTTGATGATTAACTGTGTCATACATGGCATGAACGCTACTCCTAGTATATTTTTCCATTCAAACCCATCTTCAATATGTTGGGTGAGATTAAGAGTGTGCAGCAGCATTTTTTGAGTCTAAATCCAGCTTGATAAGGAATAATTTTAATGTCCACAGATTCAACGATCAGGTTTAGTATCATTCTTTCGAACGCTTTGAAAAAATGACAAAAAAGAAAGACAGATATAAAACTTTTTGTATACGCCGGATCCTTTCCTGGCTTTAAGAGGGCCACCACTCTAGCTTTTCTCCAGATTTTGGGGATTTGGAATGTACGGTCGCAACAGTTCATCATTTTTACGTGTCACTTTAGGGTTTTTGATCCAAAGTGCTTTATTTGTTCTGTTTGTATATCGTCTACGCCAAACGCTTTATTATCTTTTATTTGGTGGATCATACCTCTTATCTTCTTCAGACAAAAGGAGGTACCTAGAACATCCTCTTCTTCTTCGATATTTCGTTGTACTGTCACTTTGTTCTTCCTTGATGACGTCTTACCATTTGTCAGGAGACGATAAGCTTTCTGATCGGATGTGACTTTTGTCCGATTGGGTGCCAGGGCGGTGGGATTGTTGTCAAGATTCCGAATTAATTTCCAAGCGCATACAGATGATAAGATAATGGAAGAAGATACGACAAGTTTTATAAAAATATACCTAAAGGGAGAAATAAATATAGAAAGATTAATAAAACTAGGGCTTCTTTGGTACATAAAAAACATAAAATTATACAAAAAATATTCAGTTAAAAAAAATGTAGCTTAACGCTAAAAACAATGTTTATTTCGAAAATATGTGTCTCGACAGCTAATGGTCATTGACACAGGTACAATTTATATTCATGTTTACATGGTTAACACTGTACATTGTGTACAAGTTGGTAATAATAATTTTTTATAATTCATTTTGTTTTAAATTAAATTGTATAACTTTAAGAGCTCGATATATTTTTAGTATTGTTTTCTCATCGGCTCCCCAACTATAATGAGCTAGTGATTAAAGGCAGCTTCCCTTAAGTTCTCGAATGTGTGGTCCCCAGGAAAGTTTTTTATCGAAAATAATGCTTTATTTGGTTTACTACTTGGAGAAAATTTTGGTTTACTCCATGGTTGGAGATTGCGTGTTTTGTCTTCTGGTAAAATTAATAACTTTAGATTTGGATGGGGAGAAGTTAAGGCCGGATTGACTGGAACAGTTGTTTATTTTACTTAGCGTGTTTTGTAGTAAAGTATTTGTGCTGGAAGTGACCCTGTCACATGAAGTACATAAGTACAAAATTGTCCATGGTACATCGATTTGGTCTCTTGCCTGTTTAAAATTGGTCGAGGATTTTATTTTATTCAAGGTACCAAAGTACTCTTTTATTAACCTTTTTTTCTAGAAGTTTACATAATAAACACGTGAGAGAGGTTTGCCTGTATGAGTTTAGCGGGTCTAGGGATTGATCGCCTTTTTTTATAGGAATCGTTAGGGATTGGTAGGTAAGGGATTGGAATTTTTGGTAAGAACAAATGTTGTTGAACTGTTGGACTATTTTCTCGTATGAATTTTCGTGAAGGTTTTTAAAAAAGATAGAGGGAATATCATCAGGGCCCGCAGCTGAGCTTCTTGTCGAAAAAATGGCATCGTTTAGTTCTTGGAAACTGAAAGGTATATTAATGGGATGATTAGTATTGCAAGTTTTTTGAGTAGCAATAATTTCGTTATGTGGATAAGTAAGATTATTTGATTTATTGAGAAAGTGTTGGGAAAGCATATTACTAATTTGTTGGTCATCAGGAATTATTGTGTCCTGAATGGTGAGAGCTAAAATTTTGTACGATGTGTAATGTCCTTTCATTCTCTTTATTTTTGACCATACTTTAGTCAGTGGCGTATCTTTGGTAATAGAGCTGGTAAGATGATTCCATGATTTTTGTTTACTGGTTTTTATTATGCGTTTTGTTTTTGCTCTGAGCCTTTTGCAATCTATTAAGTGAGGTAGAGTGCTAGTTTTTCGGAATCTGTTTTAGGTTTTTTTGCTTTCTTAAAATGCTGTTTTGTATAAGACATTTCACCAGGGAACATGTTTTTTTATTTGGTTAATTTTGTGTTTGCCGATACACTCCTAAGCGGATGAAACTATGCAATGGTTTAGTTGTTTTATGTCTTCGTCTATGTTATTTTGATATTTGATTATATATGTGTTCCTTTTTACATTTAGTTTGAAGAGTTTCCAATTAGCATCTGAGATTTTCCATCTCGATTTTGTATATTCCGATTTGACTGCATTGTGAGTAATGATAATGGGAAAATTATTATCGAATAAACTGTCTAGAGTATGTTAAGTCTATTGATGAGAAGCTTTCTGACTGAATATGAAAATATGTACTATTTCCTGTATTTAATAAGTTGATATAAGTATTGCTTATGACATTTTAGATTATTTTACCTTTACCATATGTATTTCTAAAGCCTCACATAGTGTTGTGTGCATCATAATCTCCAACCATAATAAATGGGTCAGAAATTTGAGATATTAGGTTTTTTAATTCAGTGCTTGTCAATGTATAATTAGAAAGAATTTATAAGCTACATATTGTGAATTGTTCTGGACACCATGCTGTTATAGCAACAGCTTCTAATGCTTTTAACCGTTTAAGTTTTTTCTTGCTTTGTGGTTTGGAAAACCTGATATGGATATTAGTTTGTTCACTATGAGTAGATTCTTCAGTTATGCTAATTCTGTCGTTAGGAGATGAAAGTTCCGAGTGTGTGCATTTATAGTGTGCTTGTGTAGCTGTCATATGTTAACTTGGTTGTACTAATGAGGAGTTCTTATTTGAAGATTTAAGTGGTATATTATTGACTGGAAGAGATATCTCTGTTGGTGTGAAAGTTACAGTGTTGGTTTTTGGGCCTTTTTCAGTAAACGTGGATTTGGATCTTAAAGGAGATGAAATAATTGTCTAGTTAGAAGAGGTATTTTCTGCAAGATTTGTGCAATTTAAAGCAACATGCTTTAATCTTTTACACACGAAAGATTCCATTTTGTCAGTAGAAAGAAGATGCAGTTTCCATTATCTTCTAAAGAGAGCACAAGAGACATTTGAAGCTCACAAGTTTCGGAGGGCGAAAACAGATAAACTTGTCTCCTAAAGCTAAGGATATATGAGAATTCCTCACCCGGAATGCTTGTTCGAAGAAATGATACTAGTAAAGCAATTTTTAGACCTAGGCTTTTAACAGCGGTTTCGATAATTTTATGTGGGATACACGGGGAGACATTGGATATTAAGATTCTCTTTGTAGGAGAAACGAGTTTACTTATGTTTCAAGTTAGGGAGCTACTTTGTATGATAGAATGAGATTCTACAAGTTCAACTACTATGTTTTTATTAGTTAAATATATATATATATATATATATATATATATATATATATATATATATATATCGGTTTTAGAACGTCTTTCGACGTTGTCCGATGCCTAACTTCCACGTCCTTCTATCATCCCATTGGCCGTCTCTAAGATCTCTTGTACTCATTGCTTTAGTTACCCCTTCTTTCCATGTCTTTTTGGGTCTTCCTCGTTTTTTGCGGTTTGGTGGTACCCACTGCATAATTTTAAAATCAATTAAACTTAAATTTAAAATCAACTGTTTCCTCTCAATGTCTGTTGTTAAGTAACCATCTATTCCAATTCTTCGTCTTACTTCCTCATTTCGAACTCTTTCCCTGCGGGATAACTCAGCTCCTATGGGTAGGTATTTAGTTTTTTCTACATTTATTTCCAATCCCCACTGTTCATATTCATCCTTTAGTTTTCTTGCCATATACTCTAAATCGTCTTTATCATTGGCTATGATGACTTGGTCATCAGCAAATTGTAAGGTATATAAACAAACATCTCCGAGGTCTATACCCATACCGTGACATTTACGTTTCCACTGGTTTAGTGCTTTTGCAATATATATCTTGAACAACGTTGGTGAAATACAGCAACCCTGGCGCAGACCCTTGTTAACGATGAACTTTTTAGATAGTGTGTTGCCAATTTTTACTTGTGATGTAGAATTTTCATATAGATTTTTTAAGGCTTTGATTAAAGTGTAGCTAATGTTAGTTTCTTGTAGTAATTTCCACAATTTAGTTACAGGCACGCTGTCGTATGCTTTACGGAGATCAACAAACATGAGATGGGTCTCTTGGTTGGTTGCTAATTTTTTTTCAATTAATTGTTTTAGGCAGAAGACATTATCTGTGCAAGTTCTTCCAGCTCGGAAACCAGCCTGTTCTTCTTCTTCTTGTTCCCTATACTCCATCTCAATGAGATTTCTAAGAATGCGTCCGTACACCCGGCTTAGTGTACTAGTTACCGATATTCCTCTGTAATTTGAGCAATCCAACTTATCTCCTTTTTTATGGATGGAAGAAAGAAATATAATAATAATAGTTAAATATATACAGACCCTATTGTTGGAGATTCTCGAGTCGAAGCAGATGGACCTGGGTTCAATAATATTACCAATTGCTTTTACATTATCAAATAATTTAAGAATGTCTTCGGCATGGAGTATGATTGCTTGTTCTTTTTTTTTTTGATAGGTTGGTTTCGGTGTTGGTTTTGCCGCTGTTACATATGACATTGAAAAAGTGTTGATTTTTGGTGTATCTTGTTTGTTGCGAATGGCTGAAACTTGTTTTGACACTGTTGTGGAAGGAACAGTTGGTTTGATGGTATTTCCTGTGCTGCTCATGTACACATAAGCTGCACGTCAGTTGTTGATAATAACTGACAATTTAACTTTTGATGAACCCAATGCCTGGCCTATAGAGCCGGCAAATTATTTGTATTAACTGTTTTTATAGAATAGTTAAAAGTTTTAAATCATTAAAACTACACCAGTTCTTTAACGGTATATTCGATGATTAACGCTTACGATGTTAACTAGTCGGCGGCTAGTCTACCTGGTGTTTCATATAATTGTATTTGTTAACTACCTATAATTAAACTAATAATAATTACGGCACAAAATTTTAAATTTGCGAAGAAATTTAAAATGCGTATATACACTGTGACAGTTATTTGACACTCTCTCTGTGGTTTATTTAAAGGGATGACTTTTCCCTGAGAATTAAGATAATAATTACCAAGATCAGAACAGAAGTGTATACTTCACGAAGGCAACGTATTTTATACATATACGAGTACGAAAGTAGAATATTAGATTTAAACTACCTTAATTTTTGATCATTTTTTTATTATTAGTGTTTTACATTGTATACCACTTGAACAATTTCCGGCTGCGGTGATATTTTACATTATGTTCTAAGAACCAACTAAAAATAAAAGTTATCCTCATATTTCTATTCAATTTTTATTTCGCAAAAGGAAGTGACAATCCACCATTCATTGCAAACTTCCTCTAGACCCTTGGGAGCCCTTAAAGGTCGATACACTTATTAGGCAGAAAAAGCAGTAAATGTTATACCACACTTCACGAGCGGCGTACAAAGCAAAGTCAGGGAGGTGATTAGGCTTCTTTTTTGAAGGGTATTATAAAAGAGAAATAAGATCAAAATATACTGTTCCAATAAATGGTTAATAATAAAAATCTTTTACCGAAATTTTTCAAACGTATAATAAATTATGAAAATTAAAAAGAAACATAAAATAAACATTAATATGAATGAGTTACAAAACAAATAGAAATGTACAGGTACAATATTTCCTTTAACTTCTTTTTAAAGAAAATTCTTATAAATACAAACATGAGACTTTAACAATACAGAATTTTATTAGTAAATAGCTTATAATTTTTTATGTTCAGAAAAAATATATGAGAAATTGACTATTTCGTATATTGGTGGCAATAGTTCCATGTATGAGCATAGGCTGGGAATTTATCCGTGAGAAATTAATCATCACAAATACAAAGACATTGGCACCAGATAAAACCATATAAAAATTAGTACATATGATTGAAATATAAAAGTTACATTAAAGACTAGGAACGACACTTCGCTTAAAAGTATGTATATTAGATGCTTCGCTGAAGAATCAAGCGAAATAAAAATACAGAAATTAAAAGTACAAGACAATACACTGGTCATTGTTATTTACAAGAGAACTAAGTATTAATAGTGAATGTATCCCAATACTTCAAAGTTTATGAATTATAAATTATCGTGCAATCTGAATCGTTGTATTTGGTCATATAAGAATGTTATCTACGTAAGAGATTTGTCGTCATTTTTTATCTGTATTTGCTTATATTTATTCGCGAAAAATTTTTCATCGCTTGAATAGTTTTCCACAACTTTTTTGGCTTTATAGTAAAACTCGTTGATTAAACCTTTTATTAACGGCTGATTCCCGTTGTTGATTTATGATTTACGGGAAGTTCATTACCGATATGTGTATTGATAATTCCTACTCCACGGAGGGCTGTGGCGTACAAAACTGAAGCTATATAAAAAAAGTTACAAAATTTACCACATATAAATCAGACGTACACCCGAAAAGAAAAGGACAGTCCGGGAATGGCTCGCGGCCAGACAAAACAGTGGAGATGGTCGTGCGGTCCACAAAACAAAACAAACCGAAGTTATATCAGGGGCGACAGGTAAATTGGCCCACAACCTTCCCTCCGTTACTATTCAATAAACCACCAATGTACCAATAGGTTTACTACTTAAATATTAAGTATAGTATACAACCTGAATAAATAAAAAAAATAAAGAAATTGTCTGACATCAGGATTTAGTCAATTTTAAAAAATAGATTCCCAAAATATTTAAAAACAGGATTCCGGCCCTGAATGTCAGGCATGAAAGTCGACTTAATTCAAGCTCCACAACTTTTATAGTTTTTTAATAGAAAAAGTATAAATTTAAATAAATAAAAGTGATATTTCAAAGAAGTTTACAGCGATTTGTTAAGTGCCGTAAGCACTTAACATTCGAATTAATCACAGTTTCATTAAAAATATCACTTTTAAGCATCAATAACATATTCTTATCAATAATTGTAGAACCAAAAAACTAGTTGTACTCTTATTGCTATTCAGCTAATTTGGTAATTACCAGATCGATCAACTAATTTTAAAATAAACAGAGTCGGACTTTATTTTATTTAATCCATATATAAAATAGAGTCCTGTTAAGATCGCATATAGAGGATTCATCATATCCGTAACATCATATGGAAGTTCCAACGTAATTAGCTCTGTACCACAACATACCAACACAGTTAAATCCTACTTAAAAATTCTAACCCAACATAAATACCCTAGTCCTGAAAAAGCGATCGTTTTCTCTTCAAAGGATGGATTACGCCTAGAGGACTACCTCGTACCACTAGGAGCACTTATACAGCCCAATAACTTCTTATTTTCTTCAAGGCTGTCCAATAATCGAGTATGCATGGATCTAGCGAGCAAAAAAATTGTGGATAACTTTATGCAGGTACATGATGGTGTAATCATAATAAATGATGAACCAATTTAAGCTAGAAAATATATTACTCCAGCGGAAAGGTTAGTTCTATCAAATTTATGCCCCTCAATTCTCCATGATATTCTTATTCACGAAATAGAAAACCTAGGTCTTAAGCTAATGTCATCAATGACCTTTCTTCGTATTAGCTCTACCTTACCCTAATTCAGTTATATTTACAGTTTTAGAAGACAAGTTTATATCAACCCTGTTATTTATTCTTTACCAGAATCTTTTTTAATTAATTACGACAAGAAATTGAAACCTCATACTTCAGGAGTATTGGATTTTAGGAAGTGTAGAACTTACAAATTTCAGAAGAACTGAAAGAGACGTGATGAAAATACTAAAGATAGGGCTAAGCTCAGAGGAACAAAGTTAAATGGCCAAAGAGACACTAAATCTCAAGTGAGTGTTCGGGCTAGCTTCAATGCACTGGATTGTGGCTTTAAAGATATAAACAGATAGCTAGGATACTGAGCTAATGAGACAAGAAACGAAATGAGACTTGTTAATATGAAATGTGATACAACTAAAGAAGGTCACTGGGAATAAATTTATAGAAAAAGAACAATAAGAAGAGAAAAAAAAGGCGCCAACTCAACGATAGTTGAGATTTTGAAGTAACAAATGACCGAAAGCAAATGATACTAGAGATAATAACCTGAAATACAAAATACTGAATAATAATCTTGTTTGGCTATATTATATACTGGTTAGTAGAAACTGAAATAAAACTCAAAATAGTAACAATAAATATATTTATAAAAATGTGTAGATAGATATATATGTATTAACAATTTACATATAATGCAAAAACTAAATAACAGTGGTAGTGGGTGTGTAAAGATATAATAGGACCAAATAGCCCCTCAACAAGCGAATAATCACTACCACTGGCCAAATAAAGTATAAAAATATTAGCAACACCAAGAATAGTCCGTATGGTAGCCAAAGTCTTAACACAAAAGGTAGTAATTTAAATTTAACTAGTTCAACTAAAATGAGATACAAATTTCAATATTGTAAAGATATCAAACTCGATAAATCTATTACAATTATATTATATTACATCCAAAAAATGAGTCTTCAATACTCTTTATATAATGTTTAAAAAAAACCACATGAAATTTATTTCCCTTCCCCAAAATCAAAATTGTATTATATCAAAAATGTATTCTATTAAAAAAATATATATTAAATCAACAAGGAAGTTTGGTCAGACTCTGTATCCCATTTAAAAACCTAATAAAAACATGTAATGTATTTTCCCTCTTCCAATAATATCGAAATTATATTTTATCAAAATTGTATTCACCTTATCATATGCATATGAAAAGTTAACAAAATAGATAGTAACAAAAAAATTACACAGTCAAACAACTTATCTTTACAGCCCCATAAGTCCATAGGAAAATTCCTCTTGGCACGGTTACATCAGTTTGTGGCTGTAAGGACAAACCCAGGGGAGTCTAATTTAGTCAAACCAGGCACTGGTCTATCTGCTCCGAGAAATCGGTAACTCCATAACCAAGTTGTAAACTATTCAATAAATTCTGTAACTATTCCTTGAGGGAATATTCTTAAGAGAATATCCTCAAGTGAAGTGACGGAATCTAAAAGAGTTATGTAATTTAATAGGTGTAGCAGCATGGATTGACTGCACCAAAACAAAACATCAAAACAGGTTAAGTCAACATGTCAAAATTTCCGAAGTTCATTTCGTAGACGTGACAGGCTTGCGCCTGTACTTTTTGAACAGACCTCGTATATAAGCTTTTAAGATAAATTAATTCTTGTTAACTTATTATTTTAAAATAATATTCTGCTTGGCAGTAGATTGTGTAAGGATATTCTCTGTGATACTTACTCTCCTTCCATTTCCAGGCCTTTTTATTTTAATATTCTTTAAAATAGTATTTGTTTTTATTTATTACGTCACCTACCTAATCAAATAAATAACTATAATTTTACACAGGACTACAATACTCTACTATTGTGATGCATATTTTTAAAGAACTGTGTTAACCTACTTTATTTTTGCGTTTTATAGCTACATGTGTCTTCTCGGGGAACGCCCATGAATCAGAGTACTCCAGCACTTGTATATTCCACTCCCAAATAAGGGACTAAGGGAGTAGTGATTCGTGAAAAGTGTAGGCCTACAAGAAATATTCTTTATAGCTTTTAGGAAAAGGGCTCGTAAAACTTTTTGAAACAATATCGAGTGTAATGTAAAAAGTTAGAATTTTATTTTCGATTTCCCTCGGCTGATTTATCGAATTGCTAGGCTGGGGATTTATACGTTTTAAATGTCTGCGCAGGGTGACATATAAAAAAAGATCTACTTGATTTAGGATGGGATTTAGGCCGAAGTAAAAAAGGACGAAGAAGTAGATTATAACGTATATTTTTATTTAAAAAAAGATTTTTTGCTGAACTCACATGACTAGACCTTACACTCACGAAAAGTAATTGATCTTAGAAACGCTATGTAAAAAACTTAGTTAAATGTTATCAATAAAAAAAAGTGCTTTATATTATTTTGTATTACATATACTATAGTGTATTTTTATGTATGAGAGAGTAATAAAACAATAAATTATGTATGCGAATCCCTAAACTGTTGATACGGGTGACTCAATGAAAAACAGATATTTGTCAGCAAGTTTACAGAAGTATATAGGAAAACAATTTTAAATTGAGTATGACCACCAGGTATAAAGGTTGGAGCAGAATAGAATACAATAGTTTGTGAGGGTTACTAATCCCTAAATAAGGTTGCCAGTGTCGGAGTGATGGAGGTTAACAGGTACTAATGAATTTGCAAGGAATGTAAGATGTTTATTTTATTGGTTATATATAACCAATAAAAGTTTAATAAGTACCTACCTATTTGCAAAATAAAGTTTAATTCTTTAGATAAAATAAAACGTTTTATTTTATCTGAAATGTGTGCATTCCACGAAGTAAGGGTTTCAACAATCAAACATATATATATATATATATATATATATATATATATATATATATATATATATATATATATATATATATATATATACCAAGCGAGTCTTCTACAGCTGGCGCCGCTTCTCGCATCCTAATTTCCAGCGTTTTCTGTCGAAGCAATCTTCAGTTGTTAGATCTCTGGCGGTCATTGCATCGTCGACATCGTCTCTCCAGGATCGTCTTGGTCTACCTCGTTTTCTTCTAGTTGGCGAGTCCATTCTTCTATTTTTTTTGGCCATCTATTTTCCGGCATTCTCTGAAGGTGTCCATACCAGTTAAGTCTTTTGTATCAAACATTTAATTATTTAATTCTTTAATTCCAGGAATCTACGACAGTAATTGACTAGATAATTACCTTCTAAACTTATTCCATAGAAAATGTGATAGTGGGTTTTTCCATTTTGTAGGAAGGTCCAAGTGGCGTATTTAAAATTCTTAACAGTTCACTAAAAGTAGGTACTTCAGTTGCAAGGTGCAGTTTATTGTGTATACTAGTGTTATGGAAAATTTGGAAGTGCCGTATAAACGCCGAAAAATTGGTCCTTTAACAATTAATGAAATAACATTAATATTTAATTGTTTTAAATCATTTACAAATAAACGTTTATGTGAAAGTGTTGATGAGACTGTTGAGTTAGTTAGCAGTACACTTGGTGTTGGGAAATCTACGATTTACAGAGTTATTAAAGAAGAGAAATGTGGTAGTTTTCAAATGTCACGTAATGCTCCAGGGAAACCAAAATTTCAAATAGAATATCATTTTAAAGAAGGACTTCGACGGAAAGTGCATGAATTCTTCTTTAGACAAGAATTTCCAACATTGGATAAAGTTCTTGTCTCAGTTCGAGATGATAAGGATTACCCAGAAATGAGTCGAAGTACGTTATGGAAACTTTTAAAAGAAATAGGCTTCCGCTGGAAAAAGAATCCCAGAAAGTCTATTTTATTAGAAAGAAGCGATATTGTCATATGGAGAAGACATTTTCTAAGAACCATAAAGGAAATGAGAAACCAAAAAAGAAAAATATTTTATCTTGATGAAACATGGATCAACGAGGGTCATACACCAAATAAATTTTGGCAGGATGAAACTGTTACAAGTCAAAGGCACGCTTTTGTAAATAACTTATCTACTGGTTTAAACCCACCATCAGGAAAGGGACGCACGCTGATAATAGTACACATTGGCAGTTCAGACGGTTTTGTTAAAGGTGGTTTAATAACTTTTGAATCAACTCGTACCGGTGACTACCATGAAGACATGAACGCTGATGTCTTTCAAGAATGGTTCGAACAAATGATAGATCTTCTTCCTAAGAACTGTGTAATAGTAATGGATAATGCAAGTTATCACTCCAGACTTATAGAAGGACTGCCCACAACTAAGTGGTTAAAACAAGACTTGCAGAATTGGCTGAGTTCAAAAAATATTACGTACCATCCCGGATCTATAAGAAAGGAACTTTATTCGTTGTGTGCCCTTCATAAAGAAAAATTTAAAAAATACGAAATTGATGAAATTGCCAAAAATCGTGGAATGACAGTACGTAGATCCCCACCATATCATTGTGAATTAAACCCGATTGAACTTGTATGAGCACAGATAAAGAGTGAAGTTTCAAGAAAAAATACCACTTTTAAAATTCATGATGTTAAACAGTTGTTTTTGGAGGCCGTAAATAATGTCAAACCTGAAAACTGGGAAAAGGCAGTAAATCACACTATTAAAGAAGAGGAAAAAATGTGGAAGCTGGACAATATTACTGATAAAATGATCGAGCCAGTTATTATAAATCTTGGTTCTGAAAGTTCATCTTCTGAATCTGATTTGGATTTGTAACAAGTAGCTGTAAGTTTTATATTAATATTTTTATTCATCTATTTAACATACCTTAGACGGTTTTAAAAACTCTTTTTCTCTTTTGTCATTTTTAAAAATTAAAAAAAATGTGAATTTTTTAAAACCCTTTTTAATGTAGGCCAGTCAGTTCTAATATAGTGTGTGATAAAAGAGGTCACTTTTGTTTACATACACATAACACTTTATAACACTGAAATAATTAATGTATTTTTTACAATTATTCAAAGTAATTTTTCAATTAATCTTGAGCACGCCCATGGAGTGGTCGGAGATACCAGTTAAAATTATGCTAATTACTCTCTCGTTCATAAAAATAAACTATAACAATGCAGAATAAAGGGTAGACGGATCAGTGAACGGTAAGTGAATTTAATGGGATATAGTATTTATGCCATAAATTGGTAACTAATTATATCACTGTCATAAACTGTTTATATCACATTATAACACAGATTAATCCTCTGCTATTAGTGCTCTCGCTACTTTGTAGAAATTTAAAACATATACAAGTTGTACCGTATTATACAGTGCCAGCCAAAAGTGCTCTCCACCATCTTATCATTTGAACGGATATTTTTTATATTAGTGAAATTTCTTCCTCTTCTTCTTCCTTCTAGTATGTAGACTTTAAAGCCTGTTTCTTCTTCAATATTAGCATCCTAAATTGTTTAAATTGTCGTACCATCTTTTTCCTGATCTGCCACGACTTCTTCGTCCATCTGGTGACTTAACCCGTGCTATTCGCACTATTCTATCCTCTGTCGTTCTACTGATGTGTTCGTTCCACTCCTGTTTTCGTTTTGTTACCCATTCATTTATGTTCTATATTGCATGCTCTTCTTATGTTTTCTCTACTCTGCCTATCCAACAGACTTCTTCCTGATATTCGTCGGAGTATTTTCATCTCTTTTGTTTCTAGCAGTCGTCTCGTTTTAGATCTGTCAGGTCTTGTCTCCACCGTGTATGTTAATAAAGGTATAATTGCTGCTTTATAGATTCGTATTTTTGTTTCTTGTCTTAGGTGTTTGTTCTTCCAGATTGTGTCATTAAGAGAACCCTCCGCTTTACTTGCTTTTAAGCTTTATTGTCGTACTTCTTCTTCAACATCTCCGTAAGTAGTTATATCTATTCCCAGATATCTAAACCTTGTTTCCTGCTTTATTATTTTTCCATCAATTTCGATTTTACACCGTAGTGGGTATTTAGATGTCATACATTTGGTTTTTTCTGCTGATATTATCATATTATATTTTTTAGCTGTTGTATTGAGGATATGTGTTAGTCTTTGGAGCTCGTCTTTTGTCTCGGCGATTAATGCGGCGTCGTCTGCATAACATAATATTTGGATTTCTTTGTTCCCCATTATGTAGCCCTAATCTTTACTTACTGCTTGTATTATTTCGTCCATTATTAAATTAAAGAGAAGTGGGCTCAACCCTATCACCCTGTCTGACTCCACTTTGTACTGGTATACACTATGTTAGTTTTCCATTTATCTTTGCCTGTATTCGATTATGGAGGTAGATGTTTTCAATGGTTTGTGTAGTATTGATTGGTATGTTTTTTTTTATACAGTAGATGTAAGACGTCTTCGACTTGGATGCGATCGAAAGCCTTTATCAGGTCTATAAAACATAGATATGCTACTTTATTATACTAGATGGCCTTTTCTGTAATTTGACATAGTACAAAGACGATGTCTACGGAGGATCTTTCGGATCTGAATCCCTGTTGTTCATCTGACGAACTTGTCAGTTTATTGATTTTATTGGTAAGGACTGATAACGAAGACATTGAGTGGTGATTAAAATCTTTATTTTGGAAAACAATTTAATTTAGGCATTCAGTGACAGAAAGGTACCAAATTTTGTTAATATAATTTAATTATTGTAATAAGAATTTCAATTTAAAGATAGGATGTTTTAAACTTATATTTTCTATATTATATATATATATATATATATATATATATATATATATATATATATATATATATATATGTGTGTGTGTGTGTGTGCGTGTGTGTGTGTGTGTGTTTCATAATAATTATATATAAAGATAATTTCAAAAAGTGCTTACAAACTAATTCTTTGAGAACCGCGACAAAAACCTTATTATAAAATATATATATATATATATATATATATATATATATATATATATATATATATATATATATATATATATTATGAAAGTAAAAGATTGCATTTCATTTCAATCGGAACTTGCTATCAGAGAGGTCTCTCGACTTCTTGTTATTTCGTATATACATATATATATATATATATATATATATATATATATATATATATATAATATATATATATATATATATATATATATACATATATATATATATATATATATATATATATATATATATATATATATATATATATAAGCATTACTGGATATTAGTGACTGTCGATATAAACAAACAACACAGTTTATTAGGGTTGCAATCAGAATATTGCACTGTAATAAGACAAATATGTAAATATTTACAAAATATCACAATTCTTCAGTGTAACTTACTAGTCGTTGAGATTATTTACAAAAGCATTGACACTCAACATTTATAATACACATTAAAATATAAAATCATGGACAAAATACATTCTAACATTTTTAAAATTTAGGGTAAAGATAGTAAACCTTAGTTTATGAAATATTTTACTGGAGTGTTTTAACTCATATGCATAGAGAATGGAAGGTAAAAACACTGTAATTAACGTGTAATTAGGTTTACTTGATGTTATCTTTCTTTTCAAGAAATACTAGAGGCCCATCTTAGGTGATTATACTTTTTTAAACCTGTCTGAATGGTATAATTATATATTATATACTTAATGGTATATATATATATATATATATACATATATATATATATATACATAATGTATATATATATATATATATATATATATATATATATATATATATATTAAACTCTTAAATATTGGGGAATATATATATATATATATATATATATATATATATATATATATATATATATATTATTTGTAGTCTCAGCAATTGGTCTGTGTGAAATAAAACTCTATTTGTTATTTCTCAATATTTCGTCACGATTTTGTGACTTCTTCAGGAGAAAACTGTAAATTTATTATAATTATTATATGTAAACAAAATGAATATTTCAATACTTACAACTTAAGATTAAAAATTTTAAATTTTGATAACATATCCAATTAGATAAATGACATTTTTTTGATTTAATTTATTTGGGAGTTATGGTAACCGCAATATTTTATAGAGTGAATTCCCATTGTACAATTTTTAGCGAATAAGTTTTAATAAACAATTACATATTGTGACAGTATTATCCATATAATAAGGTGCAAAAGTAGAATATTGAGAAAGAATCAGGAACATGGTAAATTGATCTATAAAATGTAATTGATGGTACGTAGTCAGTTATTGGTCTGATGTTGTTAGATATGAAGATATGAAGATCTATCATATTATATATTGTTTAGTATATTACAGTAGATATTACTTAAATGGTTGGTGTCTGTCTTATAATTGATAGATTCTGGAGTTTTATTAATGTGTACCATTTCAAGGAAAAGTCGATTTTTATAATTATCAATTTGTTCTAATATTTTTACATTATTAAAGTCAAAGTTATGTCCTGTCTTTAAGTGGTGGTCTACTAAGGCACAAGAGTTTTTTCGTAAGTTACAGTCACTTTTGTGTTGAGTGACACGTTGTTTAAGCCACTGTTGACTTTGTCCAATATAACAACTTTGACATTGACTGCAATTTATTCTATAAATTATATTACTCATTAGTGAATTTGGAGTTTTAACTTTTATTTTTGAGAACAACCTTGAATTTAGAAGTGGATTGTATTTAATTAATTTAATGTTCGGAAATGTTTTGAAAAGTGGGACAATTTGGTCTGTTAAATTTTTTATGTAAGGTATTTTTTTGTATAAAACTGGTTGTGGATTATTTATTAAAGTTCTATTGTGAAAGTGAGTGTTATAAATAAGTTTTTTTAATATATGTTTTGGATAGCCATTGTTTAAAAACATTTCAAAAAGTTTCTTTAAATTGACATCTAGGAAACTCCGATCACAGATTGCCGTTACACGATTTTTCATAGATATAATTGTGTTGAATTTTTGATTTCTAGGATGATTAGAATAATAATTTATAAATCTGCCGGATGCAGTATCTTTTTGATACCAATCTAATATTATTTTGTTATCATTAGTTCTTATAACTTTGGTATCTAAAAAAGGTATACTATTTTCATTTTCATACTCGACAGTGAATTGAATATTTTGATCAAGTGAATTAAAGATCGTTTGTATTGTCTGAATATGGTTGAATGGTACGCTGCATATTATGTCATCAACAAATTTATAAATAAATGTTATTGAAAACGGCAATTTTGAGATTCCAAGGTCTAATAAATGGTCTAGGATAATTGTTGCTAAAATAGGGCTAATAGGACTGCCCATTGGTGTTCCAAATATTTGTTTATAGAATTTATCACAAAAACAAAAATATGTATTATCAAAGAGGAATGTTATTAATGACAGGAAGTCTTTTCTTGATAAGGATGTGAATTGTTCTATTTTAGACCATTTTTCTTGTATGATTTCAATGATTAACTTTATTGGAATGTTAGTAAACAATGACACTACATCTAAAGAGATCAAAACATAGTTATCTGGTAGCTGAATCCCATTTACAGCATTGACAAAAGAAAATGTATCTTTTGTATTGAAACTTGGCTCATTTTCAAATGTCTGTGTAAGTATATTTCCCAAGAATTTGGATAGGTTATAAGTTGTGGAGTTTATAGTACTTACAATTGGACGTAATGGTATATTTGCTTTATGTATTTTTGGTAGGCCATATAATTTGGGTATGTCAGAATTGTAAATTATTAGTTCTTTAGCTTGTTGTTCTGTAAGCTTATTTTCGTTCTTTAAAGTTCTTATTAATTTATTATATGTAGTCTGTATGGAGGTAGTTGGATCATTGTTAATTTGGGTGTATGTTGTATTGTCTTGTAAAAGAGTATCTGCTTTTTGAATATAGTCTAATTTGTCCATTGCTACGGTACATCCTCCTTTGTCTGCCGGTAGAATGTATAAGTCAGGGTGATCCTTGAGAAATTTATTTGTTTTATAAAATGTTGTTTTTAGATGAGAGAATTTTACGGTATTAGGACTTTGAATAAAATTCGTTGTTATATTGGTTACCTTGGCTCTTAGTAAATCTTTAGATGTGCTGGGTATATCTTCGATGATGTTTTCGATGTCAGCTAAAAAATGTTGTATATTTATATCATTTTTATTACATGAGACACCAAATTTTGGACCGAGTGATAACAAATCTGAGATATCTTGTGGAATGTCAACTGTCGAAATATTTTTAAACCATTTTGAATTGTTTAGGAAAAGTACATTTGTGTCTAAATTGTTTATTAGCGCATTAAATTTGTTAATGTTTCGTTGTTTAGTTTGTTTAAAAGTTGATTCAAAACTGGATTTTAATCGATTAGAGTATTCACTGAAAATTGCAATGGGAATAAGATTTTTTAGTTCAATTTTTATGTTTGTTATGGTACGACTTAAATATGAAATTTTATTGCATGTTACCTTAATCTCCAAAGATAAAGTTTTGCGATTTAATGTTGATATAAAGTTTTCAATTTTGTTGTTTAAAAATCGGTTTGTATTGGTAGTTAGAAGATTTTCAATGTTGTTTTTGCTGTCTTGGATATGTCTGGGTGATATGTTTCTTTTTCTGCATCGTAATAGAAATATTCTTCTGTTAGTATACTTTGCAAGCTGCTGGTTTGATGTTGACCATTTCTTCATTAACTTTACAGTGTGGATTCCGTAGGTGTTACGAATATTCTCATAAAAGCCCATCGTTTTTTATTTATCAAATTATTCTCGACCGTACTGTGTTAAATATTATTTGTAGTCTCAGCAATTGGTCTGTGTGAAATAAAACTCTATTTGTTATTTCTCAATATTTCGTCACGATTTTGTGACTTCTTCAGGAGAAAACTGTAAATTTATTATAATTATTATATGTAAACAAAATGAATATTTCAATACTTACAACTTAAGATTAAAAATTTTAAATTTTGATAACATATCCAATTAGATAAATGACATTTTTTTGATTTAATTTATTTGGGAGTTATGGTAACCGCAATATTTTATAGAGTGAATTCCCATTGTACAATTTTTAGCGAATAAGTTTTAATAAACAATTACATATTGTGACAGTATTATCCATATAATAAGGTGCAAAAGTAGAATATTGAGAAAGAATCAGGAACATGGTAAATTGATCTATAAAATGTAATTGATGGTACGTAGTCAGTTATTGGTCTGATGTTGTTAGATATGAAGATATGAAGATCTATCATATTATATATTGTTTAGTATATTACAGTAGATATTACTTAAATGGTTGGTGTCTGTCTTATAATTGATAGATTCTGGAGTTTTATTAATGTGTACCATTTCAAGGAAAAGTCGATTTTTATAATTATCAATTTGTTCTAATATTTTTACATTATTAAAGTCAAAGTTATGTCCTGTCTTTAAGTGGTGGTCTACTAAGGCACAAGAGTTTTTTCGTAAGTTACAGTCACTTTTGTGTTGAGTGACACGTTGTTTAAGCCACTGTTGACTTTGTCCAATATAACAACTTTGACATTGACTGCAATTTATTCTATAAATTATATTACTCATTAGTGAATTTGGAGTTTTAACTTTTATTTTTGAGAACAACCTTGAATTTAGAAGTGGATTGTATTTAATTAATTTAATGTTCGGAAATGTTTTGAAAAGTGGGACAATTTGGTCTGTTAAATTTTTTATGTAAGGTATTTTTTTGTATAAAACTGGTTGTGGATTATTTATTAAAGTTCTATTGTGAAAGTGAGTGTTATAAATAAGTTTTTTTAATATATGTTTTGGATAGCCATTGTTTAAAAACATTTCAAAAAGTTTCTTTAAATTGACATCTAGGAAACTCCGATCACAGATTGCCGTTACACGATTTTTCATAGATATAATTGTGTTGAATTTTTGATTTCTAGGATGATTAGAATAATAATTTATAAATCTGCCGGATGCAGTATCTTTTTGATACCAATCTAATATTATTTTGTTATCATTAGTTCTTATAACTTTGGTATCTAAAAAAGGTATACTATTTTCATTTTCATACTCGACAGTGAATTGAATATTTTGATCAAGTGAATTAAAGATCGTTTGTATTGTCTGAATATGGTTGAATGGTACGCTGCATATTATGTCATCAACAAATTTATAAATAAATGTTATTGAAAACGGCAATTTTGAGATTCCAAGGTCTAATAAATGGTCTAGGATAATTGTTGCTAAAATAGGGCTAATAGGACTGCCCATTGGTGTTCCAAATATTTGTTTATAGAATTTATCACAAAAACAAAAATATGTATTATCAAAGAGGAATGTTATTAATGACAGGAAGTCTTTTCTTGATAAGGATGTGAATTGTTCTATTTTAGACCATTTTTCTTGTATGATTTCAATGATTAACTTTATTGGAATGTTAGTAAACAATGACACTACATCTAAAGAGATCAAAACATAGTTATCTGGTAGCTGAATCCCATTTACAGCATTGACAAAAGAAAATGTATCTTTTGTATTGAAACTTGGCTCATTTTCAAATGTCTGTGTAAGTATATTTCCCAAGAATTTGGATAGGTTATAAGTTGTGGAGTTTATAGTACTTACAATTGGACGTAATGGTATATTTGCTTTATGTATTTTTGGTAGGCCATATAATTTGGGTATGTCAGAATTGTAAATTATTCACACAGACCAATTGCTGAGACTACAAATAATATTTAACACAGTACGGTCGAGAATAATTTGATAAATAAAAAACGATGGGCTTTTATGAGAATATTCGTAACACCTACGGAATCCACACTGTAAAGTTAATGAAGAAATGGTCAACATCAAACCAGCAGCTTGCAAAGTATACTAACAGAAGAATATTTCTATTACGATGCAGAAAAAGAAACATATCACCCAGACATATCCAAGACAGCAAAAACAACATTGAAAATCTTCTAACTACCAATACAAACCGATTTTTAAACAACAAAATTGAAAACTTTATATCAACATTAAATCGCAAAACTTTATCTTTGGAGATTAAGGTAACATGCAATAAAATTTCATATTTAAGTCGTACCATAACAAACATAAAAATTGAACTAAAAAATCTTATTCCCATTGCAATTTTCAGTGAATACTCTAATCGATTAAAATCCAGTTTTGAATCAACTTTTAAACAAACTAAACAACGAAACATTAACAAATTTAATGCGCTAATAAACAATTTAGACACAAATGTACTTTTCCTAAACAATTCAAAATGGTTTAAAAATATTTCGACAGTTGACATTCCACAAGATATCTCAGATTTGTTATCACTCGGTCCAAAATTTGGTGTCTCATGTAATAAAAATGATATAAATATACAACATTTTTTAGCTGACATCGAAAACATCATCGAAGATATACCCAGCACATCTAAAGATTTACTAAGAGCCAAGGTAACCAATATAACAACGAATTTTATTCAAAGTCCTAATACCGTAAAATTCTCTCATCTAAAAACAACATTTTATAAAACAAATAAATTTCTCAAGGATCACCCTGACTTATACATTCTACCGGCAGACAAAGGAGGATGTACCGTAGCAATGGACAAATTAGACTATATTCAAAAAGCAGATACTCTTTTACAAGACAATACAACATACACCCAAATTAACAATGATCCAACTACCTCCATACAGACTACATATAATAAATTAATAAGAACTTTAAAGAACGAAAATAAGCTTACAGAACAACAAGCTAAAGAACTAATAATTTACAATTCTGACATACCCAAATTATATGGCCTACCAAAAATACATAAAGCAAATATACCATTACGTCCAATTGTAAGTACTATAAACTCCACAACTTATAACCTATCCAAATTCTTGGGAAATATACTTACACAGACATTTGAAAATGAGCCAAGTTTCAATACAAAAGATACATTTTCTTTTGTCAATGCTGTAAATGGGATTCAGCTACCAGATAACTATGTTTTGATCTCTTTAGATGTAGTGTCATTGTTTACTAACATTCCAATAAAGTTAATCATTGAAATCATACAAGAAAAATGGTCTAAAATAGAACAATTCACATCCTTATCAAGAAAAGACTTCCTGTCATTAATAACATTCCTCTTTGATAATACATATTTTTGTTTTTGTGATAAATTCTATAAACAAATATTTGGAACACCAATGGGCAGTCCTATTAGCCCTATTTTAGCAACAATTATCCTAGACCATTTATTAGACCTTGGAATCTCAAAATTGCCGTTTTCAATAACATTTATTTATAAATTTGTTGATGACATAATATGCAGCGTACCATTCAACCATATTCAGACAATACAAACGATCTTTAATTCACTTGATCAAAATATTCAATTCACTGTCGAGTATGAAAATGAAAATAGTATACCTTTTTTAGATACCAAAGTTATAAGAACTAATGATAACAAAATAATATTAGATTGGTATCAAAAAGATACTGCATCCGGCAGATTTATAAATTATTATTCTAATCATCCTAGAAATCAAAAATTCAACACAATTATATCTATGAAAAATCGTGTAACGGCAATCTGTGATCGGAGTTTCCTAGATGTCAATTTAAAGAAACTTTTTGAAATGTTTTTAAACAATGGCTATCCAAAACATATATTAAAAAAACTTATTTATAACACTCACTTTCACAATAGAACTTTAATAAATAATCCACAACCAGTTTTATACAAAAAAATACCTTACATAAAAAATTTAACAGACCAAATTGTCCCACTTTTCAAAACATTTCCGAACATTAAATTAATTAAATACAATCCACTTCTAAATTCAAGGTTGTTCTCAAAAATAAAAGTTAAAACTCCAAATTCACTAATGAGTAATATAATTTATAGAATAAATTGCAGTCAATGTCAAAGTTGTTATATTGGACAAAGTCAACAGTGGCTTAAACAACGTGTCACTCAACACAAAAGTGACTGTAACTTACGAAAAAACTCTTGTGCCTTAGTAGACCACCACTTAAAGACAGGACATAACTTTGACTTTAATAATGTAAAAATATTAGAACAAATTGATAATTATAAAAATCGACTTTTCCTTGAAATGGTACACATTAATAAAACTCCAGAATCTATCAATTATAAGACAGACACCAACCATTTAAGTAATATCTACTGTAATATACTAAACAATATATAATATGATAGATCTTCATATCTTCATATCTAACAACATCAGACCAATAACTGACTACGTACCATCAATTACATTTTATAGATCAATTTACCATGTTCCTGATTCTTTCTCAATATTCTACTTTTGCACCTTATTATATGGATAATACTGTCACAATATGTAATTGTTTATTAAAACTTATTCGCTAAAAATTGTACAATGGGAATTCACTCTATAAAATATTGCGGTTACCATAACTCCCAAATAAATTAAATCAAAAAAATGTCATTTATCTAATTGGATATGTTATCAAAATTTAAAATTTTTAATCTTAAGTTGTAAGTATTGAAATATTCATTTTGTTTACATATAATAATTATAATAAATTTACAGTTTTCTCCTGAAGAAGTCACAAAATCGTGACGAAATATTGAGAAATAACAAATAGAGTTTTATTTCACACAGACCAATTGCTGAGACTACAAATAATATTTAACACAGTACGGTCGAGAATAATTTGATAAATAAAAAACGATGGGCTTTTATGAGAATATTCGTAACACCTACGGAATCCACACTGTAAAGTTAATGAAGAAATGGTCAACATCAAACCAGCAGCTTGCAAAGTATACTAACAGAAGAATATTTCTATTACGATGCAGAAAAAGAAACATATCACCCAGACATATCCAAGACAGCAAAAACAACATTGAAAATCTTCTAACTACCAATACAAACCGATTTTTAAACAACAAAATTGAAAACTTTATATCAACATTAAATCGCAAAACTTTATCTTTGGAGATTAAGGTAACATGCAATAAAATTTCATATTTAAGTCGTACCATAACAAACATAAAAATTGAACTAAAAAATCTTATTCCCATTGCAATTTTCAGTGAATACTCTAATCGATTAAAATCCAGTTTTGAATCAACTTTTAAACAAACTAAACAACGAAACATTAACAAATTTAATGCGCTAATAAACAATTTAGACACAAATGTACTTTTCCTAAACAATTCAAAATGGTTTAAAAATATTTCGACAGTTGACATTCCACAAGATATCTCAGATTTGTTATCACTCGGTCCAAAATTTGGTGTCTCATGTAATAAAAATGATATAAATATACAACATTTTTTAGCTGACATCGAAAACATCATCGAAGATATACCCAGCACATCTAAAGATTTACTAAGAGCCAAGGTAACCAATATAACAACGAATTTTATTCAAAGTCCTAATACCGTAAAATTCTCTCATCTAAAAACAACATTTTATAAAACAAATAAATTTCTCAAGGATCACCCTGACTTATACATTCTACCGGCAGACAAAGGAGGATGTACCGTAGCAATGGACAAATTAGACTATATTCAAAAAGCAGATACTCTTTTACAAGACAATACAACATACACCCAAATTAACAATGATCCAACTACCTCCATACAGACTACATATAATAAATTAATAAGAACTTTAAAGAACGAAAATAAGCTTACAGAACAACAAGCTAAAGAACTAATAATTTACAATTCTGACATACCCAAATTATATGGCCTACCAAAAATACATAAAGCAAATATACCATTACGTCCAATTGTAAGTACTATAAACTCCACAACTTATAACCTATCCAAATTCTTGGGAAATATACTTACACAGACATTTGAAAATGAGCCAAGTTTCAATACAAAAGATACATTTTCTTTTGTCAATGCTGTAAATGGGATTCAGCTACCAGATAACTATGTTTTGATCTCTTTAGATGTAGTGTCATTGTTTACTAACATTCCAATAAAGTTAATCATTGAAATCATACAAGAAAAATGGTCTAAAATAGAACAATTCACATCCTTATCAAGAAAAGACTTCCTGTCATTAATAACATTCCTCTTTGATAATACATATTTTTGTTTTTGTGATAAATTCTATAAACAAATATTTGGAACACCAATGGGCAGTCCTATTAGCCCTATTTTAGCAACAATTATCCTAGACCATTTATTAGACCTTGGAATCTCAAAATTGCCGTTTTCAATAACATTTATTTATAAATTTGTTGATGACATAATATGCAGCGTACCATTCAACCATATTCAGACAATACAAACGATCTTTAATTCACTTGATCAAAATATTCAATTCACTGTCGAGTATGAAAATGAAAATAGTATACCTTTTTTAGATACCAAAGTTATAAGAACTAATGATAACAAAATAATATTAGATTGGTATCAAAAAGATACTGCATCCGGCAGATTTATAAATTATTATTCTAATCATCCTAGAAATCAAAAATTCAACACAATTATATCTATGAAAAATCGTGTAACGGCAATCTGTGATCGGAGTTTCCTAGATGTCAATTTAAAGAAACTTTTTGAAATGTTTTTAAACAATGGCTATCCAAAACATATATTAAAAAAACTTATTTATAACACTCACTTTCACAATAGAACTTTAATAAATAATCCACAACCAGTTTTATACAAAAAAATACCTTACATAAAAAATTTAACAGACCAAATTGTCCCACTTTTCAAAACATTTCCGAACATTAAATTAATTAAATACAATCCACTTCTAAATTCAAGGTTGTTCTCAAAAATAAAAGTTAAAACTCCAAATTCACTAATGAGTAATATAATTTATAGAATAAATTGCAGTCAATGTCAAAGTTGTTATATTGGACAAAGTCAACAGTGGCTTAAACAACGTGTCACTCAACACAAAAGTGACTGTAACTTACGAAAAAACTCTTGTGCCTTAGTAGACCACCACTTAAAGACAGGACATAACTTTGACTTTAATAATGTAAAAATATTAGAACAAATTGATAATTATAAAAATCGACTTTTCCTTGAAATGGTACACATTAATAAAACTCCAGAATCTATCAATTATAAGACAGACACCAACCATTTAAGTAATATCTACTGTAATATACTAAACAATATATAATATGATAGATCTTCATATCTTCATATCTAACAACATCAGACCAATAACTGACTACGTACCATCAATTACATTTTATAGATCAATTTACCATGTTCCTGATTCTTTCTCAATATTCTACTTTTGCACCTTATTATATGGATAATACTGTCACAATATGTAATTGTTTATTAAAACTTATTCGCTAAAAATTGTACAATGGGAATTCACTCTATAAAATATTGCGGTTACCATAACTCCCAAATAAATTAAATCAAAAAAATGTCATTTATCTAATTGGATATGTTATCAAAATTTAAAATTTTTAATCTTAAGTTGTAAGTATTGAAATATTCATTTTGTTTACATATAATAATTATAATAAATTTACAGTTTTCTCCTGAAGAAGTCACAAAATCGTGACGAAATATTGAGAAATAACAAATAGAGTTTTATTTCACACAGACCAATTGCTGAGACTACAAATAATATTTAACACAGTACGGTCGAGAATAATTTGATAAATAAAAAACGATGGGCTTTTATGAGAATATTCGTAACACCTACGGAATCCACACTGTAAAGTTAATGAAGAAATGGTCAACATCAAACCAGCAGCTTGCAAAGTATACTAACAGAAGAATATTTCTATTACGATGCAGAAAAAGAAACATATCACCCAGACATATCCAAGACAGCAAAAACAACATTGAAAATCTTCTAACTACCAATACAAACCGATTTTTAAACAACAAAATTGAAAACTTTATATCAACATTAAATCGCAAAACTTTATCTTTGGAGATTAAGGTAACATGCAATAAAATTTCATATTTAAGTCGTACCATAACAAACATAAAAATTGAACTAAAAAATCTTATTCCCATTGCAATTTTCAGTGAATACTCTAATCGATTAAAATCCAGTTTTGAATCAACTTTTAAACAAACTAAACAACGAAACATTAACAAATTTAATGCGCTAATAAACAATTTAGACACAAATGTACTTTTCCTAAACAATTCAAAATGGTTTAAAAATATTTCGACAGTTGACATTCCACAAGATATCTCAGATTTGTTATCACTCGGTCCAAAATTTGGTGTCTCATGTAATAAAAATGATATAAATATACAACATTTTTTAGCTGACATCGAAAACATCATCGAAGATATACCCAGCACATCTAAAGATTTACTAAGAGCCAAGGTAACCAATATAACAACGAATTTTATTCAAAGTCCTAATACCGTAAAATTCTCTCATCTAAAAACAACATTTTATAAAACAAATAAATTTCTCAAGGATCACCCTGACTTATACATTCTACCGGCAGACAAAGGAGGATGTACCGTAGCAATGGACAAATTAGACTATATTCAAAAAGCAGATACTCTTTTACAAGACAATACAACATACACCCAAATTAACAATGATCCAACTACCTCCATACAGACTACATATAATAAATTAATAAGAACTTTAAAGAACGAAAATAAGCTTACAGAACAACAAGCTAAAGAACTAATAATTTACAATTCTGACATACCCAAATTATATGGCCTACCAAAAATACATAAAGCAAATATACCATTACGTCCAATTGTAAGTACTATAAACTCCACAACTTATAACCTATCCAAATTCTTGGGAAATATACTTACACAGACATTTGAAAATAAGCCAAGTTTCAATACAAAAGATACATTTTCTTTTGTCAATGCTGTAAATGGGATTCAGCTACCAGATAACTATGTTTTGATCTCTTTAGATGTAGTGTCATTGTTTACTAACATTCCAATAAAGTTAATCATTGAAATCATACAAGAAAAATGGTCTAAAATAGAACAATTCACATCCTTATCAAGAAAAGACTTCCTGTCATTAATAACATTCCTCTTTGATAATACATATTTTTGTTTTTGTGATAAATTCTATAAACAAATATTTGGAACACCAATGGGCAGTCCTATTAGCCCTATTTTAGCAACAATTATCCTAGACCATTTATTAGACCTTGGAATCTCAAAATTGCCGTTTTCAATAACATTTATTTATAAATTTGTTGATGACATAATATGCAGCGTACCATTCAACCATATTCAGACAATACAAACGATCTTTAATTCACTTGATCAAAATATTCAATTCACTGTCGAGTATGAAAATGAAAATAGTATACCTTTTTTAGATACCAAAGTTATAAGAACTAATGATAACAAAATAATATTAGATTGGTATCAAAAAGATACTGCATCCGGCAGATTTATAAATTATTATTCTAATCATCCTAGAAATCAAAAATTCAACACAATTATATCTATGAAAAATCGTGTAACGGCAATCTGTGATCGGAGTTTCCTAGATGTCAATTTAAAGAAACTTTTTGAAATGTTTTTAAACAATGGCTATCCAAAACATATATTAAAAAAACTTATTTATAACACTCACTTTCACAATAGAACTTTAATAAATAATCCACAACCAGTTTTATACAAAAAAATACCTTACATAAAAAATTTAACAGACCAAATTGTCCCACTTTTCAAAACATTTCCGAACATTAAATTAATTAAATACAATCCACTTCTAAATTCAAGGTTGTTCTCAAAAATAAAAGTTAAAACTCCAAATTCACTAATGAGTAATATAATTTATAGAATAAATTGCAGTCAATGTCAAAGTTGTTATATTGGACAAAGTCAACAGTGGCTTAAACAACGTGTCACTCAACACAAAAGTGACTGTAACTTACGAAAAAACTCTTGTGCCTTAGTAGACCACCACTTAAAGACAGGACATAACTTTGACTTTAATAATGTAAAAATATTAGAACAAATTGATAATTATAAAAATCGACTTTTCCTTGAAATGGTACACATTAATAAAACTCCAGAATCTATCAATTATAAGACAGACACCAACCATTTAAGTAATATCTACTGTAATATACTAAACAATATATAATATGATAGATCTTCATATCTTCATATCTAACAACATCAGACCAATAACTGACTACGTACCATCAATTACATTTTATAGATCAATTTACCATGTTCCTGATTCTTTCTCAATATTCTACTTTTGCACCTTATTATATGGATAATACTGTCACAATATGTAATTGTTTATTAAAACTTATTCGCTAAAAATTGTACAATGGGAATTCACTCTATAAAATATTGCGGTTACCATAACTCCCAAATAAATTAAATCAAAAAAATGTCATTTATCTAATTGGATATGTTATCAAAATTTAAAATTTTTAATCTTAAGTTGTAAGTATTGAAATATTCATTTTGTTTACATATAATAATTATAATAAATTTACAGTTTTCTCCTGAAGAAGTCACAAAATCGTGACGAAATATTGAGAAATAACAAATAGAGTTTTATTTCACACAGACCAATTGCTGAGACTACAAATAATATTTAACACAGTACGGTCGAGAATAATTTGATAAATATATATATATATATATATATATATATATATATATATATATATATATATATATATATATATATATATATATTGCAAATTGTATAAACATTACTTAAGATTCTAATTCGTTTTATTTTTGTTTCAGGTACGTTTAAGACTTTTTTCAACTGAAGTGTAAGTAAAAAAGTTTATTCAAAATCGTTTTCGTTTACTTTGGCTTTTCTAAAGAATGGTCTAACATTTCCAGTTACTCATGCCCAATGTTGTTTTGCGCCCTTTCACACTTCTACGTATCGAACTCAGAAACATTCTTCGAAAAGAGTAATCGACTACGGAACTTTTCCAAATCCCTTCTATACTCTTAATAAAGAGACTGTTTTGTGATTTTAATATACGCAGTAAAAAAAAATAACACGAACAAATTTTTTTTTAGTTTCCAGAAAATACTTCATTAATAATTCACATATTGTAACAATATCCACAAAAATATTTAAAATAAAATTACTGGTAATAAGTTCTTTCACTTCACACCCTTTCGATATAGAATTTCGATCATCATTTCACACGATCACAAAATTTATGGAAATAAAAATAAACAAATAATTTATATACATGGTTTCCTAGAATCTTAAAAAAACTGACATATATGTTTTGGCAGATACATTGACAGACATTTAACGTTCATCATCATCTTTGGTTCTTCAATCCTGGGTGGGTCTTGGATTATTCAAGAACTAGTCTTCATTTCTCCTATTATTCGCCCTGGCTTTCTAATTTCTGACCCCTAGATTCTTCAAGTCATCTTCGACTTTTAAATCTAGATCTTGGCCTGCCTCTCTTCCTGGTGCCTACTGGCTCTTGATATAATATCTGTCTTTGGGGGTCTCCAGTGTCCACTCTTTCCAGGTGCCCTATCCACCTTAGTCTATTAATTTTAATAGACCGGACGATGTTGCATTTTTCATAGCATTGATACAACTCAAAATTGTAGCGCCTCCGACATATCCCGCTCTCTTGTACTCCTCCGTATATGTGTCAAAATATTCTTCTTTCAATGCGCTCTAACAGTTCTAGACTCTTCGTCACTTTTTACCATAGTCCATGTCTCTAATACCTATGTCAGGACAAGTTTAATAAGAGTTTTATATATTAGTATCTTGGTTTTTCTGCTAATTATGTTATGTGTGATGTTAAGAACTGCTTTAGTCCAAAGTAAGCTCTGTTCGCCAGGTATATTCTTCTCCTAAGTTCTGCGCTTACTAGGTTGCTGTTATTTAGTTGTATTCCAAGATATATTAACTTCGAGACCTCTTCTAATGTGTTTGCTTCGTTACCAGATCTTGTGGTGCCGCTATTTGTGTGCTGTTCGTGACCTTCATGTATTTTGTTTTGGATACGTTGACCTGCAGTCCCATTATCTTCGCAGCTTTTTCTAATGTTTTAAAAGCCTTTATCAGATCTCGTTTTGTACTATGTCAAGGTCATCTGCGTGGGCCAATATCTGTATACTTCTGGTTGTTATGCCCGATTTCTCTATGGCTCTTTCTAGCGCGATGTTAAACGATAGGCACGATAGACTGTCTCCCTGGCGTAATCCAGTATTTTTAAAAAGACCGTGACACTTTGTTTCTACCTTGACTTTGCGAAAGAGTTGCCTTTACCAATGTTATTAGATGCGACGGAATATCTACTTCTGCCATGGCATTATAAATTGCTCTTCTGTTTACACTGTAATCAGCGCTTTTTAGATCTATGAAGAGGTGGTGGGTATTAATTCCATATTCATACGTCTTTTCTAAGGTTTGTCTGAGAAGGAAAATCTGATTAATTGTTGACCTGTCTTTTCGGAATCCACATTGATATTAGCCTATTTTAAGCCAGTACTTTGTAAGCCGTATTTAGGAGGGTAATGCTTCAATAGTTGTCACATATAAGTGGATCCCCTTTCTTGTAAATAGGTATTATAATACCTGAATTCCAACTGTCTGGGAGTTTTCCTTCTCTCCAAATGGATGCAACAAGTTTTATTGTGTATTTTTTTATTTTGCTCCATACGTGAACAGCTCAGGGTGCATACCATCTTCTCCAGGGGATTTGTCTTTTTTTAACCTTTTTATTGCCTTGGTAACTTCTTCTTCTGTTGGTATATTATTTTTCTTCCTCTCATCGTCTACATCTCCACTGTGGTCATTTATGTCATTCACTTCTTGGTTGCCTATATTTAATTTCTCAGCAAAATTTTCCGCCCATCTCTCCACTATTTAACCTTTCTCACTAATAATTTCGTCTTCCTTACTTTTTATTATGGTTGTTCTAGGTTTAAATTCTTTTTTGCTGTGGTTCACATTTTTATAAGATTTTCGCGCTTCGCTTTGTGAATTGAGCCTTTCTAGTTCCTGTAGCTGGTTTTCTAAATGTCGTTTTTTCTTTTGTTTTGGTATCTTTTTCTATGCTTGTCTCATCTGTTTGTACTCCTCTTGATTTTTTCGTGTCCTTCTGTTTTGGAGTTTCCCATACGCCTGATTCTTTTTTTGAGTTGCCTGTGCACATTCCGCATCATACCATTCTGTCCCCTTCTTTTCTCATTTCTTCTAAATGTTGTTGCTACTTCTATCAGGATATTTTCGCACTTATTCCAGTAATTATCTATGTTTTCAACAGTACTACTCATTTGGTCTTCTAGTTTTTCTTTAAGTTTGTGTTCAAATTTTTCAACTATCTCAAGGTTCCATAGTCTGCCCATCTTAACGAGTTTAACGTTCAGTCTAAATTAAATTAAAAAAAAATCATTCTCTTTCTAAGTATGATCAAATGAACATGTTAATTGTGATAAAAGATGTGTGTTTCTTCTCATCATAATTTAAATATTAAAATAAGGATATCTGGCACATCTGATGTTGTATGTAAGCCTTCGTTCAGTTTTTTTTCTTTTTCATGAGGCCTACAATTTGTGAACTACCTGTTGGCCTTCCATTTTTGCTCTTTCTTGGCGGAAAATTAACAAATTAAGTATTTCTTTTATGTTTATGTTTAAAAAGATTATACTTAAACTAAAAATTTACTAGGTCTAAATCAACGGCATGTGTGAACAATATTATTTTGCTTTTTAAATCTAACATAGAATCGGTATAAATAGCCCTGGACGTCGTGATATATTATATTGCCAGACAAGATTACGTACTTTAAAGCGTCATTCGTAGATAGAAAATATATTGATCTTTCATCTTATCACTGGCTATCTGGATATGTCGTTGAAAAATATTGTTTATTCCTAATTTATTTAATAAATTTAGTATTTGCCCGATCAGTTCACAAAAATTTTTTAGCCATACAAATATTTGTGAAAATTTTTACAGATGTTCAGTGCACCTAAAAGTTCTCTACATGTAACTTTCTGCTTCGGCAAAATTTCGCTGAAATAGGTAACTTCTTTTTCTTATCCACCTTAAATCTGAGAAAGAACAGCTTCTACGTCAGTGTTGCTACCATCATATTCCAACAAGAAAAACGAATTTTCCTTTTTTTCTTAAACAGCTTAATATAGGTGATATAATAGAAGCCCTTTATAGCTCTTCTAAAGATGTTTGACAATCATTATTCCGTATAGATTCGTTGCCCTCTTTAATTAGTTTTGTTAAAGGCCTAGCGATATTGACAAAGTTTTAGACAAATGGTTGGTACTATGAGAATAATCCGAAGAAACTTCTAATTTCATCAAATATCTTTTGGTTCTGGCTATTTCCAAATTGTTTAAACGTTTTAAGGTCAACTGTTATACTATTACCGGATACGATATGGCCTTAATATCTTATTTGTCGTTACAATTCTTTGGTTCAGTTTTACATTAGCTGCAGGTAATCGTTGAAACATCTCTTAGATTCTTAAAATTCCTGTTGAATGATGTTATAGCCTCAATTACGTCATCCAATTAAACCAGACCTCTTAAAATTGCCTTCAGTAGCCTCCTTAATGTATTGGAGGCATCACATAGATCAAAAGGCCTAACTGTAAATTGTAAAGCTACTGATCCTATCAAAAATGGGATTTTCTTTCAATTAATTTACCTCATTTCTACTTGCAATTATCTACTGTTTACGTCAAGCATAGAGGACCAACCGAAATTGTGCATAATGTATCGTATATTCTGGATATAGGGTAACTATCTTCTTTTTGTTGCCGCATTGATCTGGTGGTAGTCGTAAAAAACACATGTAAAACTAATCTAGGTTCACTACAGGTAAAGTCCAAGGATTCTTCTTCTTGTAGTGCCTATCCGTTTCGGATGTTGGCGACCATCATGGCAATCTGCACTTTGCACACTGCTGCTCTAAAAAGATTTGTGGTGATTGTGTTGAACCACGTTCGTAGATTTTTCAGCCAGGAAATCCTTCGCCTTCCTGGTCCCCGTTTTTCTTCTACTTTTTACTGCAAGATTAGTTGCAGCAGTCCATATCTTTCACTGTTCCTCATGATGTGACCGAGGTATTCGATTTTGGCTGTTTTTATTGTGGTTAACAGCTCTCTTTCTTTTTTCATTCTCAAGGAAATGTCCAAGGATTACTTGATGACAAATAATTGCTTTAGCTTCGTTTATTTTCGCAAACGTAAGTCTTTTTGATTAATATATGATCAACTGAGTATCATTTGAGCAGCTAATAATTCTTTGGTTACTATGCTAGTATTATATTTATCCGGTTAATCAATGGAAAAAAGTCTTAAAATTCTACCAGCATATATTTTACCTTTATCTTTATTATTTACGTCTTTTGTCATCCTTAGGCTTCTCCCATTCTCTCATAGCACTTTTTTTCGTCATAAAAAGGAGCTCTTTACCGTCTATCTTAAGGACTTCATGTTAACAGTTAAGTATAGTCCGGTTTTTTTCAAAATATCCGTCTCCTATATAAACTTGTAGATTTCAGCAATTCATATTTTGTGGTTACCTATCGCTTGACCAATAGATATAGGCAATATAATTTTCCTTTACGATTTAATTACTAAATAAGTTGCTGTTTTAAGTTTTATCTAATAAAAATGATCTGTCCTTAATATCGAAATGACCATCAATGTGCTAGCTATGAAATCCACTAAATGTTAATTCTACAGGACCTACAGGAAAGGTTTTAGTTCTCGAGATCGACTTTCTCGATTTTAGACTGTCGTGTTGGTTTTTTGCAGTTACAACGAAAATGGACGTTTTTTCGGCATCAAATTATTTTTAGAGACATTTTTCTTAGACGTTCACCGATCAGTGAGTCTTCTTTGTTAATGACTCACACTCGATATCATCGCAAAGCTTGACTTAGAATTTTGCATTACAAAGCAGTAGTAAGCACTTTATCTAATAATTGTGAACTTGCTAATTGGAAATATTTTTGTAATTTGGTATCTCTTTCAAACCATTAACTGACGTGTCTATTGGTATTAGATTTTATAATGGGCTTCTGGGTAAACTCACTGTACAATATCTGCTTCAAATTTCTAAAAGGTCTCACTTTTACACTGCTATCTATTTTCCAATTTGGTTTTGTGTACTTGTTGTAGATAGGTATTTTCAAAGCATTTTTCCTGACGATTGAGATGGGTTTGATAACATTTTTCTTGATTCTTAGTAATTTTATTAAATATCGGCAACATCACCTTATAGAGGGTCAGTTAATAAAAAAGGTTTGACTGCTGACGCTTTTGCCAATAGTGAGCCATCACATCAGCTTCAAATTTTCTAAAAGTTTCAAATACATCAATCTAAAAGACTTCTTATCAAACGCTGGAAATTTGAATCTTACGTAATGTAATGACTTTTGTTTTATCCATTCTTTCTTCTCTATTAAACCTGGATATACTAATTATGTCTGTGTCTTAATAAATTGCCCGTTTTAATTTTTTTAACTCAAATCTGTAGTTCCACAGGGCTTGTTCTTATATATTCTGTATCGATCAGATCTTACTAATTTTCCTTAGCTCATTTTAGAAATCTTTACATTCATTACAAAAATCAATGGGGTCTAGATATTTTGATGTCCTTATTGGTAGAAGCAAAAAGTGTTGTTATTTGTTTGGAAATCTTACTGGTAAAAGTAAAAGAAACTGATATTATTTGTGGCATTGGGAGCAATGAATGATTGAGAATAAGCGGGCTTTTCTAAACGTTTTAGTTTTGCTCTATTAAGAAGTTTATGGGATCGTAACCATTAATGAATTGAACCCAACGCTAAACCTGTTGTGTGTACATATATTTTTTGATTGAATTGAAAGAAACCTTTATCGACACAAAAGTTTGGCGTAGTCAATATAGCGTCTTTGTTTTTTATAGATATATTATATTTATTTAAAAGGCTTTGTACTGAAGGGAAACTCTTGGTACAGAAGGAAACAAATTGAAAATGTCTAAAGAAAACAAATAAAACCCTCTCTTTTTCTTTCTCTCAGATCAAAAGAATACAAAAAGGAAAACTTAAGTTTAAAATTGGTGATATACTTAATTGTATTATTGGCAAACTCGATTGCGAAACTGGAGTGTTACAGAAACTAACGACTAGCCTTATTGGACAAATATTGTGAATTTTATTAACTCCATATAACCTAGGTGTTACAGTTAACTTTTTATTGGTTCATTTAGCAATAATATCATTAAACAGTTGAACCATTTTTTTTATTCTGACAGTAAAGCTTAAGACCTAATCATAAAAATGCAATTTATTCTCTGAAAAGTTAGTGTTACTTATATTTTAGACTCTAGAATGAAATTGGAGTCCTGAATACATATGCATAAGTGTTGAGTCACTTATACGTAGTTTTAATTTGTTAGTCAGACATCTCTTCTTGGTTGATTATAAGCGATAGATCCAACCTTCTATATAGCTTAACTTATGTTAACAAAAAACCAAGGATGGTGTTGCAGAATTCTGTCGTAAGTAATTTTGAGGTCGACATTAACATGATTAAGCTTATAGAGTTTCTTAAATTTTATTTTTAGAATCATTTCTTCAAAAGCTGTTTCTGCTTCTTAGGTACACTTTTTGATGGATTGACCTTACCAAAAGTAGGAGTAACTTGTTGTAAAATACACTTCTAAAAAAATCAACCAAGACTACCATAGTCCATTCAATAAGATAGGGATGAATGATCGAATATATAAATTTTACAAATAAAAGACAGATATTTTTTTATTAAACGTAACAATAAAACACTGAAAATTTTGTTTTCAAAACATCCACAAAATTTATTATAAAATCTTATCACTACAGCTTTTTTGGCTGATTGCCTTTCTCAAGTGATCTGTTTTTGGCATGCGTTTACACTTTATAGTCTTTAATGAAATATGTTGAAGAGGGGAGAACCGTTTGTCTCAAGTTGGTCATTCAGAATTATATCTGTGTTTTTAATTTGTTAATTTTCATAGATTCTAAAAAAGATAGCTTAAGGCCTTTATTTTGAATGTAAAGCATTTTAAATTCGTCATTAAAAGAATGATTATGATCTAGAAGGTAAAGTGCGTATGTAGAGACTATTTTTCTATTATTGAAAGACCTTTTATGTTCTGCTATTCGTTTATTAAAATTTCTAGCAGTTTGACCGATGTAAGATTTTGGGCAGTCGCCATATTTAAGTCTGTATACACCACCGTGAATGTGCTTTTTATTTTGGCTCTTGTTGTTGTTTATATATTTGCCAAGTTGTTATTTGTTCTGAAAGCTGGTGTTATTTCTGTCTTTTTTATGTTTGGCTATTTTTGTTAATATTTTGCCTGTATGCGTAATCGAGCAGAAGGTACTGGGTTTTTTCTCTAGGGGTGGAAATACGAATTTGAGGGCTTTCTTTTGTAGTTTTTTATTTAAAATTGTATTAATTGTTTGTTCGTTGTATCCACTGTTTACTACTATTTGCTTAATGATATTGAGAACTCTGTCTCAAAGTTGTATTTTGACATCGGAATTTCTGTTAATCTATTTAACATACTATGATAGGCTGCCAGTTTTTTATTAAAACTTGCCCCAAGTACTTTTGCTGTTAGAGATTTTTCAGGTGCTACTGAAATAAGCCAAGAAACGTGTTTGTAGTAAAAGAAGTAAAAGAAAAAGTAGCAAAACTTTAATAATACTAATGTTCTATACAACCATGGTACCTTTCGATCCACAAATTGGTAAAAATTTTCTGTTGCAAGACAATGCTCGTTGCCACATAACTGTTGTGTAACTGACTCTTTAAACCCAGAGGAAATACTGGGCATTAATTGGCGTGCGTATTTAAGATCGATTGCAAATGTATTGAACATGATATATAAACAAGACTAAGGTTCAGAATTTTAATTATTCTGATCATTTACGACGGGACAACTATTTTAAATAAAATGTGGAAGAATCTGTCTTAAGCAACAATCATCGACAACATCATCGGTAGATTGATAGCTGCAGCCATTAGGGCTAGTGAAGGGCACATGCATTTGTAAAAAAACATTTGTAATTTTGGTTCATTCTTCAATATTCACAACTTTTCGAAAAATAAAATAGCTTAATATTCCAAGTTATACATTAAAGAATGAACAACCTGATTTTAGATCGTGAAGATCTCTTCTACGCTGAATATTTGTATAATAACTGCACAATAATGATTTCGTAGCATTTATGTTTATAATAAGAAATTATACTAAACTTAAAGAAAGAAGAAATGGTAGAATATATAAGGAAGTAAGAGTCACAGACTTAAAAATATAGCAGATACAAAAACTTAAAATTATCAAAAACAATAAGTTACCATAAAACAATAAAATATGTAAGAAAAACTAAAAAAATTTAATAAAAAGGAAGGTAAAAAAATATAATTGAAAGAACGGTCTATTCAATTCATGGATAACAAACAATTTCACACAATATCAGGCTAAAGACAGTAGTACTCAAATTGACATAAAATTGGGTAAAATTAATCCATAGTGAACCAAAAAATCAAAAATGGTAGCTAGAAAAAATAAAGGGAAAAGAAAAAATGAAACGATTGTTAAAAGGACATCCTCTATTTAAATTTAACAATATCAATATACGAAATATATTAGCTTTGAATAACTGGATCACCCGGTATAGAGCTCTAATGTTGTTACCACCGTCAGTAATCCGATAGGCTTAACCCCAAGTGCGTTTTTGCTTCAGTTTGGTATTTCCTTCATTTAAACAAACTTTTGATTTTAAAGTTTTATTAAGAAATTTACGCACAAAAAGTTTTCGTCAAATAAACGCCACCAAAATCGATTTAGAAGTTTTAATCTCAAAATCTGATAATTCTGCTGGGAAAAGATTACCGGATTACCTAACAGACAAACAAATCTGATAATTTTAAATTATTTCAAAGCAGATCGTGAAATAATTCGATTATCATGAAAAATAAATCACTACAACAGTGGTTTTAGGAATTAAATAATTGACGTAGCTACTGTCTAAAATACCAACAAAATAAATGATAATAATTTATATAAGTTTATTATATTATATAAGTTTATATAAGTTTATTCAGAACAGTAACTGTCAATAAGAGAAAAAATAATTAATAATTTATAGGCAAGTAGAAATTTCTAACAGTAATATTAAGAACTTAAACAAGCTTATAAATGAGTTACACATCTTGCCAAATATTTTAATAATAGGCGCCCTTTAGCTATTTTTATTGATTACAATTATAACAGTTTTAGTTTATTCTCTTACAAATTTAGTGTTTTCAGTTATATGGTTTATATTTGGAATAGGCAGTACGCGGCAATAAATAAACTATATTATACCACAGAATAATAAATAATCAGAGTGCCTACTCTACTTGTTAACATAGGTACGCACATCTCGTTCGCGCAGACGGAATCAGCCATGTTTTAAACGGTACCAGTGCTGTTCACTAACATTTTATCTGGTGTGCATAGAAAAATAACCCGGTTTAATTTATTTACGGCAACCAAAGACATAATATGCACTATTTTATTCGTACTTTTAGTTGAAGAATAGAGTAAATTATTTTAAATTTACTAAATTATTATTAATCTCTCAAAAATTTAAATTGCAGTTGTGTCATAGCTTTGTACAAATTTTTTTAATCCGAGTCTGTTTTCGTTTAAAATATGTTATTTATTCTGTGGTTATACATTATACTAAGAGGGTATCGTTTACCTAATATTTTAACCTTTTAAACTGTTAACAGTTACAATACTACCCGCCTTCGGTAAGTGCTGGGTGGATTGAGTTGCTCAGTGAATGCCGGTGCCGGTCCCAAGCCCGGATAAAGAAGGAGGGTCAAGCCAATGGGCTAGCAACTCATCCCTTGTCAAAACAAATAAATGCTAAAAATTTCGACCAAAAGCCTCGGAATACAAAGGATGGATCAAAACAAAGACGACTAATGCAACGGAAAAGGCAAATGATATTGGCTACATGGAATGTACATACAAGGACTTAGATCCAAACGAGTAGAAGTATTTAAAGAATTAGAGGAAAGAAAAGTAGGTATATGTATGCTCACTGAGACTAAGAAAACGGGAAAAGGAAATGAAGAGATAGGAGAATATATACATATCTACAGTGGAGTCAGTAAAGATAACAGAGCTAAGAGAGGAGTCTCTATTGTCATTCGACAAATCTTAAAAACAATATTATATCGTGGACTAAAGTAAATGAACAACAGCTGATACTGGAAATGAAAAAGAATGGGCACAACATCGTAATTGTCGGAGTGTATGCCCCAAATGAAGATGCAGATCCAGAAAGTAAAGACGATTTCTGCAACAATATGAATGACATACTCTCTGAAATTAAAGAAAACTGTGAAATCTTTATATTAGGAGATTTAAACGGCAGAGAATAACAGAGTCGTAGGAAGATATGGAGAACAAATAACTAATGACAACGGAATGCGTCTTAGAGATTTTTGTGAAACAGTGTTTCTCAAAATTATAAATGGATTTTTTCAACATAGAGACATACACAAATTTACATGGATACAACCTACTAGAAATCTGCGCTCGATAATCGACTATGGAATCCAACGTCAAACTTTTCATTTGAAAACAACTGACGTAAGGATATACCGTGGAACAGAATGTGGATCCAACCATCGTTTACTTATAGCCAACGTGATAGTTAACTATTGCAAAAACAATAACACTCAGGTTCAGAATATAGAAAAGGGACAATAAGTAATATCTCCTAAATATAACCTAGAAAGCTTAAAAGAAGATTCAACGAAATTTCTTTACAAATTACGACTGGCCACAAAATTACAAAATGGGCATCGAGAAAATATATCAGCGGAAGAATTATACCAGCAACTTAGAAAATGCATTCATGAGGCTGCAAGTGAAGCACGAAATATATGTTTATCTATTCATTCTTTCAACGTATATCCTATATTGTGGGATAGTTTCGACGATATGAACACACAGACTCTAAATACTTTCGAATCTAAGACTGAAACTCAGAAGCAAGTTAGCGCATGTAGTTGCCGAACAAATTCCAAAAACTACAACCTTGAAAGCGACTACAGTGGTTCATAACTTTTCTGATACTTCTATTTTGACTATTGTCGCTCAAGCTTTAACAAAAGGTTTCAATTACTCTGTTACCTTAAGTCACATGCCAATTGAGACAATCATCTGTCAAAGTAAAGAAGCCATCTTCAGTTTACCTTCCGAAGATGCAAAAGTAACCAGACAAGACATCGCTAGAGTTCTTAGAAACTCAAAACCTCCTACTCCAAACATTAGTCAATACGAGAAAAAAGCTGTGAGGGAACTTAAGTCAAATCCAAATCTAGTCATTCTTTTTGCCTATAAAGAAAATACCATCGTCATCCTAAACACTTCTTTTTATATTTAACTCTCAAATCTCATTAATACTCCAGACTACGAACCAATTCCTAATAATCAAACAACCAATCTAGACAAAATAACCAAAATGAATATCAATAAAACCTCTCTTTCTGTTAACATAAAACAATCTCTAATTTCTTCTGAAAATTTTTTTAGAACACCTCTAATATATGCCAAGTACCAAGTGCCAAGTACCATTGACAAAGTACTTGGGCAAAGCTCTACAAGCTCTCGCCGAAAATACTTTATCTTTGTCAAAAATTCTTCTCATTATATTGAACTTCTTAAAAAATACCCTATCACACCGTCAGACATTTTAGTAAGTTTCGATATCGTTTGTATAAATTAAATTGTAAACTTACTAAAAACTAAACACTGTATCCAGTAAAACCACTTATCACTCATTAAACATTGTATTTCCAACACTCATTACATTTTTTAAAATATATTCTACATACAAATAAATGGTACCACTATGGGCTACACATTGTCTCCAGTAATTGCCAATATCTTATGGAAAACCTCGAGATCCGAGCACTATTTACTTCAATGCTCAAACGCACAATTGGCTACGATATGATGACGATATATTTGTTATTTGGCCACATAGCAGGAATGCTTTGGCGTCTTTTTAAACAAGTCTGAATGGTATACATGCTTGTATCCAGTTCACGATGGAGGTAGAATCTGATTCATCTCTACCGTTTCTCCACGTTATCATAAATAAAAACCAATCTCATGGTTTTTATCACTCTGTTTATCGAAATCTCACCCATACCAATCGTTACTTGCATGCAAACTCTCACCATGCACCTGCACAAATTAATTCAGTCATTAATACCGTTGTCTCCAGATTAATATGTTTTTGCGATGATGTAAGTAAACCCGCTGAGCGCTCTAGTTAAAACAAACCCTCATCCAAAACGGTTATCGCCAAAACTAAAAATCACACCAATAGAAGTATCCACAGATATCAGTTTTCCACCCAAACTCAACCCAAAGACTCAGACATTCATCATACGAAAGGTTTTCTCCCTTACATAAAGATGTCACTGAAAAAATCGGCAAATTTCTTAAATCATGAGAAATAAAGACATTATTTACCCCGCAACAAAAACTTTTATCTCTTGTCCGATCAACCAAAGACAACATTCTAAATGAACAACACGTAATTTATGAAATTCCTTGTGCAGACTGCCCCTAATCTTATATAGGTTAAACAAATCTTAGAATCCCAAATAGGATTTATGTACATTCCCTTTCTGTTCGCAACTTCGATTCAAATTCAGCTCTAGCTCAACATCACCTTCATACAGGTTACAAAATTGATTTTGAAAACTCTAGAACCATAGCCTCCATCTGCTTCTATAAATCAAGAATTGTCCAAAAAGCCATAGAAATTGAATAAAGCCAAATTGTCTCTATTAAAGAGATGGCGGCATTCGGTTACCTTCGACATGGAGACTTCTCATAAAGAAAATATCGTCCTCTCCACCCTCCAATCATTATCCTATCGTCAGAAATTATCGCGCCTACCCCAGCGCTAATCGTCGCGCGAATCCTCATGCTAACCACTACGTCAATCTCCACCCAAACTACGTCACCATCGATGGTATAAACAAAACATTCGCTCTTCTCTGTAGCATTAATGCATTGGTTAGTGATCTGTGTAGTGGTGTCTGAGGGCTCGGGAGACTGAGACCCCGGAAGCCCCGAAGCAGACATCAGAAAGTATGTCGAAATCTCGGCGCAGTGATAATCGACTCGCTTCAACCCGGGAAACTGTTAAGTTTAATGTTAATTCTTGTAATAGTATGAATTATAGCTTAACCAAAATTTGTATTGGAAATATTTTATATAAATGTAACGTCATTCAAAGAAAACCAGTGGTGATTATATCCCCAATGAACCGTATAAATAAGAGATCTTACCAACAATTTTATGGACAGCCCTATAAGATGCATTATACAATACTATAACGCACATCATTAATAGATTAAATTAACAAAAGCCGAAGTAACACGTTATACTAATTGTATAAGAAAATTTATTAATTTATTTTTACGCACAACAGGACGTTAAGGCCTAGGGCAATTTTTGTAAACATAATCCTAATATTAACTAATTACAATTATTTTAAACAAAACTTTAACTTAAATATGTATATACAACATTCTTAACTACTCTGAAGGATCTGGTGGACAATATTTCTCCATTCGCCTCTATTTTGTGCTTGTCTTTTCCAGTCCCTCACCTTCACGTGTTTAAGGTCTTCCTCCACTTTATTAATCCACCTCGTTCTGGGTCTACCTCTTCTTTTGGGGCCGATTAGTTTGCTGGTTATTATTAGTTTGGGCATTATGTTTGCTTCCATTCTTTCCACATGTCCCAACCATCTGATTCTTTGTAACTTGACGAACTTGGTAATGCTAGGTTCTTTATATGAAGCCATTAAGTCATTGTTGGTTCTTCTATCCCAACCATCTTCTGTCTTCCGTCCTCCGAATATGCGTCTCAGTATTTTCCTTTCTCATCTTTCCAGAGTATCCTCTTCATTCTTATTTAATATCCATGTCTCACCGGCGTATGTTACTGTGGGTCGAATTACTGTTTTATATATTCTGAGTTTACCTTGTCTAGAAACGTATTTTGAGTTCAGTAGGGCTCTTAAACTACCCAATTTTTTATGCCCTTTTGCTATTCTGGCTTCCAGCTCCCATTCCTCTTTTCAATTTTCATCGAAAACTACACCCATATATTCAAATTTGTCCACCCATTTAAAACTATAGCTTTAACCACTTACAGACCTCACGCTAAAGTCTTCTTTTTTTCCTTCTGTTCCTCCTATGATCATATATTTGGTTTTGTCTTCATTTAGTTCCAATCCGAATTTTTGTGTTTCTTCGATGATTTTCTTTACAACTCTTCTTAATTCTTTCTCGGTTTTTGCTAGGATCGCTAAATCGTCAGCAAATGCCAAGCACTGGTGCTCATTTTTCATGATTGTTTCTTCCACCTTCATGTGGCTTTCTCTAATTACAGTTTCTAACACTAAGTTGAATAATGTAGTGGATAAAGGATCTTCCTGTCTCAAGCCTTTTGCAACCGTTAATTGATCTGATGTGTGACCCTGTCACGTAATTTCACACTTAGAGTTATTTAATGTCATTTTTACTAGCCGGATAAGTTTCTTTGGTATACCGAAATGTTCCATTGCTCGATACATTTTGACTCCATCGACTCTATCATATGCTTGTCTAAAATCCACAACCAAAACATGCAGGGAAACTTTACCTTCATAACAAGTCATTTGTATCTCCTTTCTTCTTCTTACGGTGCCTTATCCTTAAGGACGTTGGCCATTACATTTGCCCATTTAGTCTTATTTGTAGCAGCCCTAAATAATTATATGGAGGTCATGTTCGTCCATTGCCGTAGGTTTTTAAGCCAAGAGTTGCGTCTTCTTCCTGGTGTTCTTTTACTATTGACTTTGCCTTCGATTATAAGTTGGAGCAGTTCATACTTTTGATTTCTTATGATGTGACCAAAATATTGTGTTTTCCGTTCTTTTATTATAAGCGTAAGCTCTCTTTCCTTATTCATCCTCCGCAAGACTTCCCCTTTTGTCATATGGCTCATGTAGGATATTCTGAGCATTTTACGGTAACACCAGAGTTCGAATGCTTGGATTCTTTTTTTTTTGTGTTCTTTTTTGTATCTCCTTTAATGAGAAGATTTGAAGATGATTCTACAGTAGATCTGTCCTTTATAAAGCCGCCCTGATACTCATGTAGGATTCTTTCCGTGTGGCAATTTAGTTTATTTCTCAATATACTTGCCAAGATTTTGTATACCGTGTCTAGTAAGGCTATACCTCTATAGTTGTCACACTTCAGTTTTCTTCTTTTTTATGCGGAGGGCATATGCCGTCTTCATACCACTCCGATGGCATTATTTCCTTTTCCCATACTTGCACTAGTAGTTGATATATTTTCTTTGTAGCTGTTCTCCACCAAACTTGATCATTTCTATGCATATGTCACTATTACTTGGACTTCAGTTATTTTTTATTTCATGTATTGCTATCACCACCTCCTCCTCTGTAGGCTGCCTTTCAACTATGGCATCTTTTCCAACCGTCTAGTTGTCTACTGCTTCGTGGTCCACCTCACCATTTAATAGTTCTTCAAAATGTTTTTTCCATTCCGTCATTATTTCTGCCGGATCGGTAATTAAATTTCCGTTTAATTTTAAGAAAATGTATTAATAATAAATATAATAATAAACATATAATATTTTATAATTTTAAATTTAAATAATGTTCATCTGTATCTTTACATGGTAAATCAATTTTACTATTACAAAATAATACGTTTAATCAAGGGTACACATATAAAACCATATTTTCTGTTCATCATATTTATATATATTCTAAAGAATTATAAATTTAAAAACAAAACAAAAATATATTTTTAACCGGATTTTTCGATGAAAACATTAAAACATTTGAGCTTAACATCCAACATCGGTAAAATAAAGTCGTCTATCCTCTTCTATTCATTATTTTGATAGCCAGGCACGCAATCTCTGAAAAACAAACTCGTTTCGCAGTTTTTCATCCACATCCTCGAATGCCATCATCTCTGTCGTCGAGGGGTGGAAATAAACAGACACACACACTGAATAGACGATGGCAATTCCTTACTGCTACTAAAATACGATACAAACGCACACGCTTTCCGGTGTCATTTGGGTTTTAGGCTTTCCTACTAGTAAGCTTTGTTTTGCTTATTGGAATAACAATAATGTTGCGTATAGTTCGGAATATCTATTTTTATGTCGTAATTTTGTGTATCAATTCTAACGAAATCCATTTAATGTTTGAAACTGATTTACAAATAATATTAATAAACACATTGGTTTTTAAATGCGAGAAAAGTAAATAGCTGTTTCCCTGTTACAAAAAATAGTTCGACTATTGCTATTTGCTATTTAAATTCAGTTCATAGTTAGTTCATTATAGTACATATAGTATTAAGTTCATAGTAGAAAAGAATAAAGTTTTAAGCAGGGAAGCATTTAGAAATTTCAGATTTGCAAAAAGATTACTACCTATATTACGATAAAATAATAGTTTGTGAGTTTAATCTGTCTCAAATTTCTAAATGAGATACCGATATTTGTTCACAGATATCTTAGTTTTCAGTTAATAGCCTTCTCTATTTTTCCCATGAGTCTTCTTCTTCTTCTTCAGCCTTAAGTAATCCAAATTTGGACATAGGCCTCCCCCAAATCAATCCAGTCTTTTGCGCCACTTGCTTCCAGTTGTGTCCTCTGATCTTCTTAACGTCATCAGCCCAACTCATTTGTGGTCTACCTCTGCTTCTCTTTCCTAACCATGGTCTTCATTGTTGTATATCGTAATTCCATTTTTTTCCTTTAATCGGGCATTCTGTCCTGCGAAGCTCCATTTTAATTTGACAGCATGTTCTCCTGCGTCTTTTACTTTGGCTTTGCTTCTAATCCATTCGTTTGTTTTTTTGTCTATAAGTGTCACCCCCCGGCATTGATCTTTCCATTGCTCTTTGTGCTTTTACAAAGCACATCAGTAGCACATCATATTTTACCATCAGTACTATTCGTAATAGTTTATTTTTTGTACATCCTAGAATGTTGCTGAGATATAAGACTTGCTGTACTACTTTATTTCGTCTCGGTAAAGCCAAATATGAGATATTGAGATCTTTGTATTATTGGACATGTTTCGGCGTAGTACATGATTATAGGTCATAGGTAGCACTTGAGTATGCCTGTTGACCTATTATAGCACTAAATTTAGCTGATTTAAGAAAAAGAATATCATGACGAACAAATTTCGTCAAATGAAATATTTAATTTCTTTATTAGATTTGAAATAAAAAGTTAAAGAAATGTTTAATAGACATATACAAATATATTTTAAATCATGTGTCACAAACATCTACTCCTTATTTAAAAATTTAGATGTTGTAAATTTCTCTTTAAGGGTATTAAATTTACGTGATACGATTACGAGATACAATTGCTACGTAGTATGAGGTAATTTTAACATTTAAAATTAACGTTTTTCAGGATTTTTTTTTAATATGCACTAGTTTTCCACTGCATACATAAAGTTTATACAAAACATAAAAAGCAGGGAAAAGAAGAAAAACTAAAAATAGTAAATTGGAATTCATAAACCAATATATCTGATTAGGTGAGAGCATACCTAATGCTTATTTAGGATATAGCACTAGGTGATGAGATAATTTACCGAAGTACCGGTATATCATACAATTTTTAATGTAGTCAGCTTATATCCTTAAATTAATATTTTGTGAATTTAATTTATAAAAAAATTTAGCAGACTAGTTCTAGTTTTATTAATTTTATTAACAAAATTATAAATATATAAAATATTAATTTTATTATTATTTTTAGATAGCATATAAAGGAGCAAAAATAGTGGCCTTTGTTGCTTAAATTCCCAAGCAGTACCGGCTATAATAAAAAGAATTAAACCAGTTTATTCGTTTAAATAATAGCTTATATTCAATTAAAACCGTATCTCAGACGACAATCATTATCCAGAAATTTGATTATCTTCATTTATAAACACATTTTCTAACAAATCCCTTAATAAGATTAAAATTACCTTTAGAATACCTGCGCTTGAGAAAAGTGAGTATTCTGTATTGTTTTCTGTGTCACGGTCGTCATCAGAATGAATTTCTTCGAAAACGGGAGTTTTTCATCCAAAACTTCCGTAAATTGTGATCAATGTGACAACCTGGCGGCGTCCCGATGCTCTAGTCTCGTACGCCTGTGTAGGAGGTGTGCGCCTCGCCAGCGGCGCCATCGCCGCCGTACGGTCGCCTGTAACCATGGCGACGGGCCGGATCGGGTCCGAACCCGCACGGCCGCTTCGGCATGCCGCTTCAGTCGAATTCCCGCCATTCTCGAAGTGAAAACAAGCGAAGACGCTCGCTCGCACCGGTCACGTGGCATCCAAGCACACTTTTCAGAGATCGGCGCGTGCGAAAACGATCCTGCACCCTCGCAAAGAGAGAGTCGAGTCGATCTCTTGATTTCGTAGCACCCGGGCGAAGGGCCCAAGCAGTACGTGTGAAGTAGTAGTGGGCTGAGCGCGTATTTCCTTTTCTAGGACGGACGTACAACGAAACGCAGTAAGTTTCATAACAGAAATTATGTTTTTCCAACCCAAAAATGCCCTGCATGTTATTGTGACGCAGATTATATATTTTCCCCTCTGCCGATTTATATACTAAACTTCTCTGAGACATATTTTCTATTAAATAAATTTTTGAATATCAGAAGTAAAATATACATTTTTCATCCTAAAAGTTTTCTTTATAGAAAATAAAAAAAATCGCTGCTATTTGTGCGTTTTTTAGAATATTATGACCAAATTTAAAAAGAACAATAAAAACATTCTATTATGACGGAAACAAAATACACTTTTAATAAATTTAAATCAACAATTTGTCGTATTTTTTTAATATCGCATTAAAAGCCCGCTTTGGTGATTGTCAAAAAAAAAAACAATCAACATTTGTTTTACAAACTTGGTGAAACAGACATAGAATTCCAATAAATATTAACTGTTTTAAATAAGACTTAAAGGAAAAGTTTGGTTACTTCTTTAGCTGGCATTCAAAAAGATATGGACGTATGTCACCTACCGATATATGTTAATAATACAAAAATATATTACACTAAGGTGTCACTCGTACAGATGTTAAGTTGTTTCTAAATAAAGAAAAATAATGCGATTATTAAAGAAAATCTGTTAATTTGATCAGTTTTCTAAATTGATGTTGATTTAATTGCGCACTTTTAATTAATTTCTAAGGTTTGTATAAAATTATTCATCAAAATCTAAACTTTTTTTATTTTTAAAGTACTATCCATGTCGAAGAGATTTGAAGTACTTAAAAGCATTTAAACGTTTTTAATGTTAAAATTGTATATTTTATTTAATCGTGGTTAAATAATTAAAAGAAATCGCCCTGTTTCAAACTTTATGTTGTTCCTAGAGTCCAATATTAGCAGAACGGAAAATTACTGTGTAAAGTAATTAAAACCATAAATTTCATTTTAAACAGTGTTTTGTATGATTATTTTAAAAGTAATATAAATTAAGTATGTATTCTTATTTTAGTCTCGATGGCAGTATACTTAATTACGTTTCTTTCGAAAGTAAAACTCACAGTAGCAGTATACTTGATTATGTCTAACAAATGTCCACTGTAAATCTGATGCAGATTATGTTTCCGAGTTAATTGTTCTTTACATTAGTTATTTGTATTCTTGATGTTTAGTTTAAAAATTTGATATTTCGTTAAAACTTATTCCGTTTCCGAATAGTATAGAATGTTTACATATTATCGTAATATTTTTATACTGATATTAAAATAAGGTTATTTACAAAATAGTGAATCAATAAGGAATGTGCAATAAAATCTTGATTTTGATCATTTGTTAGACTTTTTCAGGAAGACACTAAAAAATAGTTAAAGATAAACTGCAAAATAATCGTTTCTGTGTAATAAATAAAAATATAATCTAAGATAAAACTTTTATTGCCATAAAACAGTACTAAAAATAAGATTTGTAAATATTGTCAGATGTGTAAATAAGATCATGAACAATATTCTATTGACGCCTATAATTGCCAATCAAAAATTCAACTGACATATGTCGAGTATCAAAAAATATTAATGCATTAAATCAATACATGGAAAGATGGAAGCAATTGGGAGAGACCTACATTCAGGAGTGGATGGAAAATGGTTGACAAAGAAGAAATCAATACATTAAAAGCGCTTGTCAATCATTGGAAGACAATAAGTGATTTTAAAAAAAAATCTCTATATTTAACAGTTTACCCTTAAGTGTGAGATATCTTTGTCCAAAGGTTCATTTACAGTAACTTCTTACATTCGTGTAAAATTGTCGATGTGCGATATAAAGTTGATTTATTTAACTATTTGATCTTTCACGATAAGATCATTTGATCAACACCTACTCAATAGTTTTATATTTATGATTTTTATGTCTGGAGTAATTCTTAAAAATTATATTGGTTTGATTAATGAAAATCTTTAGCCAAATATAAACTTCTTAGCTTTTTGGCTAATGCTGGCCAAATTGGCCTTCTTCATTTTTGATCTCCACTATTAATATAATTACCGATGATTGAACTATAAAATGCACTGCCGGCTATTTTGTTTTAATTACTTGTATACTATCAAATTAGCTTTTTTATAAACACACATTTTTCTGTGAATCAAATATATATCTTTTATAGAGTGGCCTGTGTATTAATACGATGGAGAATATAGGTATGTTTTTCCTGTAAAAGGTCAGTTGCAATTTTCATGGCAGCCGCATATTAAAAATTTGTCCAGCTAAAAATTCCAATAATAGAGTTAAGCTTATCAAACAATTTTTCCAATATTGTAAAAAAATATCATCATACACATCAATATTTTAATAAAAATTGTTAAGTATCAATAAAGCTATCAGAATAACCCAAAATAGGTTTAACATATCAAACATATGTGTGCCAAATTCCTACTAATAATTAGCTTATTTATATTCAGAAAAACGTGATTAATGACATCATAAATATGAGGATATTATATAGAGTGTAATCGTACTGGAAATACACGTTCTTAAAATTAGCCGGTTTTCAAAAATTTAACTAATATGTGGCACGTATCTGATCACAGTATGTAAGTGCATTGTTCTTTGATATGTATTAAATTTGTATGTATCGTATAATTAGATCTTCGAAAGTGATTCAGATTTGGATTGTATCTATACTATGATTTCTATATTATTTGTATGTATGGATTTTGTAGAAATATTAAAGACAAGTAAAATCAATTTCAATTATTAGTTTCTTTTGAGTGCTGTTTCGAGTAGGGAAATATTGTTCCTGGGCAGTTATATCTGTGATCATCAATATTGTTTCATTTATTTTATTACTTTTAAGTATAATATATTTAATTTAAACATACCCTCTGCTTGGTGATTGAGGTTATATATCAAGTACTTTAAAGTTCATTGAAGATGCTCTGATAAGACCGGACACGTTCGTTCTGAATAAAATCAACTATTGTAATTCATGTGGATCATTTTAAATTTATTTTTTAATTAAATAAATTAAACCAATTACAACAAAAGTTTTCACTTTAGCGAAAAGTGTTATACTCTAATGGTACTCATATACAGTCAACTCTCGGATCTCTCCAATTTTAAGCTAATGTCAAATAATGTATTTAAGTTTACACCTCTATTCTATTTTTGAATGTAGTATTATAATTTTTTTCTTTGAGTTTCATCAACATTTTTCTGAAACGGAATATACTACTTACCTCCTAACCTCATTCATACCGCTTTAACATTGCCATGGAATACCGATACTAGATACTAGAGGCCAAAAATTTTCATTCCCATGTCACATTATGAAACTACTTACTTATTTGCTAGAAATCTAATCTTAAAATGAAGATTCTAATAATTTGGTTTTTGTAATCCAAAATGCCCAAACACTAAAAAAAGCCTGTTTTACTGTTCAACTCTTGCTTTAATTACCTTTAAGTATTTCGTACTAACACCTGATCAGATTTATAAATTAAGCACAAAGAAAAGGTTATCTCGAAATTTTTGTAGTATCTGATCTAAGACTTAAGATAGACTACACACTAGCACGGATAAAAACCGACTTTTATAAGAAATTTTCATATATCTTTAACATATATGTATCATTACAGTGGTTGTTGTTTTCATATATATATATATATATATATATATATATATATATATATATATATATATATATATATCTAAATCTTAATTATCAGTTACTTACTAAGACCTTTGAAGACCTTTTTATTAACTGTTCACCACTATACTGGTTCTATTTTGTCAGCTTGATGTCAATGAACTGCAAGGAATAATACGAACCAGTTTATTTATTAATCCCTGTCTGCAACCTGTATCTTATGTGATCGATCTATGAATCCTGCGAATATTTTTTGTGTATTTTGAAAATAACTTTTCGCAAAGTTGCTAATAATAATACTTGATCCGTATAACTTCTATGACGGCAAAAACCTGCTTATTTGGTGAGAAAATTTTCAGATATTCTGTGACTAATTCAGTTGAGGAAAAGTTTGTTGAGTATTTTATATACCATGCTGAGTAGGACTACGGGGCAGTAGTTTTCTGACTTTTCATTTGATTTGTCCGGTTTCAGAATTGCAATGATCTTTGTTCGCCTCAGTAAGAAAGGAATATTGCCTAAGTGAAATATATTAGTGTAAAACATAGCAAGCCACTGTTTCGCGTATGCACGCACCACTGTGTATCAGGAACTCAAACTCAGGTGCTTTATCTGAATTAGTTTCACCGTTTATGTTTTACCAAAAATAGCAACTCGCGATACGAAGATGACACACTTAAACTTGCAGCGGAGGAAGTCAGAAGATCAGTAGAAAGATCAGTAAGAAGACTCCAGAACTCATGGCTGAAAGACCTAAGGAGATGGTTCGACTGCTCATCCGCAGAAATATTTCGCGACCTTCGAAAGGAGATGGCGCCATGAGAAGAAGGATATAGTCAAAATAATAACTATCACTGAATGGATAAGCAAAGAATTCGAACTTCGGATCAATTCCGGAAAATTAAAATAATGATCGTAAATAGAGCAAATATTAATCTACCACATATACACCTAGTAAAGAATTTTAAAGTAGTAGACCTATTTGTATACTTGTGCTTCCTGATAACTAACAAACATAATTGCTCCTTAGACATCAAGCATAGATTAGCAATGGCCTGAACCGCAACAGCTAAACTGATTAAAATCTCCAAAGGCCGACCAATAACAAGGAATACTAAGCTAAGGTTGGACATTGCCCTTATTTTTACCATTTTTGAGAAACTGCTCGTACAATTACTCACATGTTTTAGTCTATCCGGACACAGTTACTCTAGAGATCTATGTGTGATATCCCCTAGAGATGGTTTCCTTTGTAGCGTTTATTAGTGCACCCACAATTATCTCGTAATTTTTGCTGGTTGGTGGGATTCAACTCAAGGTGTGGTCTAGTTGTTCAGAGAACTTCTTCCAGTTCACTTTTCTAAGACTCGAGCTAGATCGTGGTTGTGATCTGATTATTGATGGGATTGATATGCCGATGGTCATAAGCACAGGAGGATGTTAAATATGTAGAAAGTATACAAAGAAGCTTTTCTCTGTTTCTATCTAGCTGATTTAAATGTTGCTCTACCTTTGGTATCAACCACTAAATATATGTTCTCTTCGGATCATTCGACTAGTGCTTCCCCAATTTCATCATTCATTGTATAATTAAACATTTCGTGGTGACTGCTAAAGTTGCCGATGTTTGGAATAGGTGTGGATTGGTTTTTATCACCTCTGGTTTCTATATAGTGGCAGGAGGTTTATATATGTTAACAACGGTAATCTCTCCAATTCTGGTTGCCATCCTATGTATATTGTTTTAATCGGAAACAATAAGCAGGAACCCTTTTTTTTTAATTGCTTTGGATATATATTGCGACAACGTAATGTTTATTGTAATTGGCTCTATTAAATCGTAAATCGTAGTCAGGTATCTTTCCCCTCTAATCAAGCTGAAGTTTTTCTTCAGCATGGGTCTCTTGTTTGGCTACCTGATTAATGTTGTGTAGGAATTCCTGGAAGATTTGATATTTTAACTTTAAAAAATTAAGGCAAATATTGAGCACAAATTTAATAATCAAAAAATTTCAAACTAATCAATGCGTTTTTACCTTGCTTTAAGCTCTATGCTTCTTCAAGGGTGGGTTTGTTACTTGGGTGCTTATGCTTGTTTGGTTTGAAATGCCAGTTTTCGTTCATATGACTTCGGTTGGACTCCGAAGACTAAGGGCGCCACCGCTAAAAAAGCTAAAAAAGTCAAAGAGGGTAGGAGACGGATAGGAAGGGTGCCGAGAACAAGAAGAAGGCAAGAGGCGGAAATCGTACCTTCCGGAGGTACGATTCAAATCAAAAAATTAAATTTCATTTTATATGATAAAAAGTCTGCTTCTGTTTTGTATTCTATTATATATATTGAAAGATTGTCATGGTAGCCATATTATCTTTATAAATATTATTTAAAAATTGAAGATTGTTGCTAAGCCAGACAAGCCAAGGGGAGGTACTTCAAGGTGTTACCAGTTATACTAAGAAGGCTCTTAATTAGCGTTTTTTGCTTGCAGATATTAGGTGCGATATTTTAGGAGGATTGATTCTAATATATCAAAATACTCATCAGAAAGTTCGTGTCCAGTGTTATAAAGAAGTTTTGCTGGAGGGAATGGAACTTTCCTTTTATTAACCCTGGTGAGTATTTGTCCTCGGCGATGGCAAGGAATTGTAAGTGTTTCTTTGGCTCGATTGCTTGAGATAACCATAGTGCGGAGGGCAAAGGTGTTTTTCTTTCTGAGGTCATAATGGCGTTCATTTGGTGGGTGTTAAGCGTGCATAGAAGCATTCCTTGTATTTGATTATTGGCCTTATTAAGGACTTCTAGGTATGCAGTAGTGTTTTATTTGACGTATTACCCCTATTACCAGACAAGCTGTCAGGAGTTTTCTCCTTTTTCTTATCCTATCTAGGGTGTTTTGTATATCGTTTTTCCAGTTGAGAGCACTGCTAAAATGAACTTCCGAATAGGACACCGAGTTTAAAAAATTAAGATATTCTCCTAGCAGGGTTATACCCGAGAATCAGATATTTAAATAATATTAATTGAGTTTTGGAGGTGTTGCGGGCGATATCACTGTTATAGATTGTGTACAAAATTGGAGCAATAATTGAACCCTGGGGCACTCCAGCTTATAAAGTGATTGGTGAGGATAGTCTATTGTCAACTTAAATCCGTATAGTACGATTAGAGAGACAGGTATGTTGTGAGCATGTTGTGATAGTATAAGTTGTGAGCAGTTCAGCAAGGTAGAGTTTTTTGATCAGGTCTGTGTGCCGGACCTGGTTGAATGATTTCTGGACGTCTAGAAATATTCTTAGAAAGTGTTTTTTCGTTAATTGATTGTGAAATGAAAGTATCTGCTTCAATCAAGACCGGTATCATTTTCTGTCATAAAGTCTAGGCTATCATTCATTTCCAATCTGAGTTTTTATAATGATAGTGGAAACTTATTTAATTAATATAGATAGTTTTATTTAATTATTTTTAAAACATAATGACGGTATTAGATTACTGTTTCGATACAGGGCAGCGGTAAGCCGCTTATACGTATTTCTACCTCTTTAGAACTCATCAGAGCGGTATATGCAACTGCTGTAGTTGTTAGTGGTTATCAGTTACTCCAGGTAGGAAATCGTGTGATTTCTCCCGTTTTTAATTATTTTTGTTTTATATTTTAGTAGTACAGGACACCAGAGTTTATTTTTTAATATTCATGTCGTATCGACATACGAGACATGTCTCGTATCTCTCTTCTACTGAATGGTTACACAAACTTTAGCTTACCTTATATGTTTTATATATTTTCAGATTTTACTTGTCACTTTTGCATTTCCAATCATATATTGCTCTTTTATTTAATGTTTACATTTTTGAGCTTTGTGTACAAAAATTTTAGTACACGTTTTGAAATTTACCATAGGGTAATTAACTGTGGATAAAATACACCCACTAGAAATCGACTTGTTCATTTCAGGGCTTTACGTCAAAATACCAAAAATCACGTTACTTCATGACGGAAAATAATTTCGAAGGCGTCCTTGGCGTAAATCGTCCTCTTTAACTTTCCAAAATAACTTTGTTTTGGAAATAAAGTTCCTTTTCCTCTTGCTCCTTGTGGCCGGAATGTTTTTCCGAGGTTGCCGGTATTGATTTATTCAAATTAGCACCTGAATGGGGTTATTTCACTTCTCGAACCAAAGGGCTTTTGTATTATTTAGCGAATTAGCACGGTTGACAGACGAGGGTTGCCTTGTTTGGAATCTACTAAATTGATTGTATAAAGGAGATTCGAGACAAACTTTTGATTTTGATGGACTAGAATGTCTCAGAATCGGCTGCTTAAAGAGGGGATAACGCGATATCCGATATGAGTTATTTAATCACTTTAATCCGAGACCTGAGCATGTGTAGATCTTCTCACCTTTTAATTTAGCTTTTGTTTTCATTGGGGTAGAAATGAATAAATTTGTTCATAGAACACAATGCATTAGCACTTAATTTAAATGTTGTTCTGACATTTGTTTTCACACATTTAGAGTCTTCTGTAGTCGGTTTTCGTTTTCATTAGAGTGACACAAATGAACACCTACCAAAAATGTCAAAAATATAGCAAATACCATAAATTGGAAAAAACTAAACCTGGCTTCAGTAATTATTGCTTTTAAACAAAAAATGTTTATTATCACTTTTTCTGTAGAATGAACCATTTTCTCATAAACAACGCTTAAAGCGACCTGCGATTTTTAATATCAGTTAATCGCGAGAAATCAATCTCTTAAATAGAATTAAAGAAAGTAAAGTTAAAATTCGATATCTTTTGATCAGCGTTTTTATCGAGAAAAGTCAAAATGCATTTTAAAGGTATAGAGTGCAGCTTTTGTATTATTTTTTTTTTATTTTAACGCACATGAAGTCAATTTATATAGTAATAATAATTAGCATGTCAAGCCTAGCAAGCCCATGGCTTGATTGACCATTCTCGTATATCCTTTTTCAAAAGATTCAACAAAAATATTCAATGACATATTTAATCGGAGTAAAACCAAGGTCATGTCTGAAGTCAACGTTTATTGACGTAAAGTAAACAAAATCCGTATCCTGCAATGATTTCTGAACCATCAGCTTAAAGAGCTACATTTTAAAGTTATTTCTAAAAATCATACATTAAAGGATATGACTATGCAAAGAAAAAAATCAGCCGTACAAAGTTTGGTATTGTAAATATTGGAATAAACACCTGGAATCAAGCATCGTATATCCATCCAGAGGCAGGAGAATCTGATGATATCAAAATCAAACGTGGGGTCCTACAGGGATGTATACTATCACCCTTGCTGTTTAACATGTACTTTGAGGAGTTATGGACTTTCACTGAATATAAAGAAAATAAAATGTATGATGATCTCTAAGAAAGAACAGCAAATTGAAACATTCAATGTGAATGGTCATCCAATAAAAAGAGCAAAAACATACATCTATCTTGGTACGAACGTCAATGAATATTGGGACTATTCCCTAGAAATGAAATGTAGGATAGATAAAGCAAGATCTGCATTTCAAAAAATGGCTAAGCTATTATTTGCTAAGTAATATAAGCTAAATTTTTGCTACAATATTTCTATTTTAATTGCTAGTTTTTTGTACAATATATGCTTAGTTTTTCACATGTGTTCTTTTCTCGATTTCTTCCTTTTGTTCTTTCATCATTTTCATATTTCTTGATTTTTGGTTGTATGTATTTTCCTACTTTGGTCATATCGTCATCTATATAGATCTTTTCTTTTATGTTCTTTAATTAATTTTTATTTTTCATAACTGCTATTTTTATATAACTGCATAACTCTTCATAGTTTATCCAATCTTCTATAGTTATACTTTTTAAATCTTCTATAACTCACTGCTCAGTCTTTGTATGGATTTATTGTACAATATATTTTCTTTAAAAAGGTTTCTGATTAGTAATCTGGTAATTGTTGATGATATGACACTACCACTTAATATTCGTTTTACTTATATTTAGTTTTAAACCTAAGCTCGACAATTTATAAACAATTTGTAACTAATAATAAGGTAACGCATCAGAAATCTATTACAAAAATATTAAACATGTCGACAACTATAGGAGCAAACGCTATACGCTACAAACTATAGCAACAGAGAAAAATAAAGGGCGCAGCAAGATAAGCAGAAGCAGAGCCACTGCAGAAATAAGAAGAAACAGAAGTAACCATAAATAGAAATCTTCATATAGTTCAAAAAGAGTAGAGCAAGAAAGAAAAATGTTAAAACAGAAGAAAGCAAAAAAGTGTGAAACAAAATCAAAAAATGTGAAAAGGAAAAATCATAACAGTATCGATTTGCATATTACATTATAAGAATAACTAATTTAAACATCTTTATAGAATTCGAAAGCTGTTTCTCCGTAACGTTATCGCAGTCTTTTAGTCCGTTATGGAATACTTCGCAATTGAGAAAATAAATTCATTTTTAATATTTCATCTTTGAATTTTGTTTTGGTTTTTAATTAGAACAAGTTTACTTCCTCAATTTACGCGTGATTGTTACATTATAGTATTGAAATGCCCATACAAATATCTTGCAAGATAAATCTCTCTCTCTCTCTCTTCAATCCTGACTCCCCAGGGGGAGTGTAGTGGTCGACGTGATGTCGTGTATAGTCCGTCTCCAGAGATCTCTGTCTCTGGTCATTTCTTTTAATTCATGCATAGGTCTTTGGCATATTCCTGTAATTTGATCTATCCATCTTGTTGGGAATCTTCCTCGTGATCTTCGGCCTTCTACCTTTCCTTGTATTATGAGTCTTTCCATGATTTCTGTGATTGCTCTTATAACATGCCCAAAATATTTTAATTGTTGGAGATGGACTTTACTAGAGAGTCGTTGGCTAACTTTTAGCTCTCTTAAAATTTATATATTTGTTCTACGGTCGGTCCAAGAAATTCGTAACATATGTCTCCAACAGAACATTTCAGTGGCGTCTATCTTTTTTCTCTCCGATTGTCTCAGAGTCCAAGAATCATATCCGTAGGTCAGTATTGAGAATATTAAGCAGTTGATCAACCTCATCTTTATCGCTCTTGAAATTTGACAGTCCTTCCATATTTTGGTCATTTTTGCTGTGGCAACTTTTGCTAGATTACATCTACGTTTAATCTCTTCTTGTAATGACCCTGTGTTTGTGATTAATGATCCCAGATATAAATATGAGCTCACAACCTCGAACCGGTCAACCGTGGTTATGTGTGGATAATTGTTGTGTAGTCTATCCACTATCATGATCTTTGTCTTTGATATGTTTAATTGCAGACCAAATATTTGACTTTCGTTTTCGATCAGTCGTATAAGTTCCATCAGCTCTGCTTGACTATTTGCAAGAAGGGCTGTGTCATCTGCGAAACGTAGGTTGTTTAGTTTATGACCATTTATTGAGATGCCCTTTTGCCATCCTTCAAGTGCTCTTCGCATAATATACTCCCCATATATGTTGAATAATTGTGGAGATAGTATACATTCTTGTCTGACACCCCCTTCTGGATAAAACTCGTTCGAAAGTGTGTCAAGTACTTTAACTGATCCAGTAGTGTGTTCATATACTTCAGTTATAAGCGTAATTAGATGTTGTGGTACGCCTACTTCTTTTAGTATTCGCCATAAGTGTCTCCATTTGACCCTGTCGAACGCTTTACGGTAATCTATAAAACAGATGTATAATGAGATGTTGAATTCCCTAGATTTCTCGATTATCTGTCTTATATTCAGCATGTGTTCTCGAGTGCCTCTACCTTTGGTAAATCCAGTTTGCTCTTGTGGAATTTCTCTTTGGAGGAATGTTTTCAGTCTCTCATTGATTATATGTAGAAAGATAAATACATAATGGTAAAAATACCAATAATAAATAATTTATTATAATGAGATATGAAAATGTATTTTTATTTATTTTAACGATCTCTACGTAAATCATAGTTTCTAACATGAAATACAAACTTTCATCCATTGTCTGATCATCGTAATACTAAATAACAATCAACCTTGCATCATTTTGTCATATTAATCGCATGTAAATACCTCATCTTAAATTTTAATTTTCTTGCGATCTAAAATGATTGATATCCTAAATAGGGCTAGAACTTTGAAATTTACAATAAAGGGAAATATGTACGTTACTTCCAGCAAAGTTATCGCAGCGATTCGCTCATGCAGAATGTTACTGATAGCAGGCAAACATACATATTTACCTAGTCTTTGCCTAATGTCAGTTTGGGATTACTCACATGAATATGAGTTAAGCCCTAACTAAATAAACAACATTCTCTAGCTATTTCCCTGGATTTTCAATGTACACCCGGCAGGGTATCATTTTAGAGTTAGTTGTCGTTTTAACTTTATTAATATATAATCTTTACAAATTGGGTCTAAAAAGTTTGAATGTAAAATGTACTCTACAGCTCGTAATGGCATAATTGAAACTTCAGAATCGGCGAAATTTTCTTAGCTTATTTTTTCTTGCATATTTTAAGTGTCTTTTTGAAGTATGAACAGTTCTGGAAATGCAGAACATTTTTATAAAATATCTTGTGTCAATTGAAATCTCCTATGATGATTGGCCTCATAAACATCATAATCATAAATCATAAACACATCATAATCTTCTATGTAAATTTTTTTGTGGCATCTGTTAACTCTTTTTGTAACAATTTATGGATTTTTGGTTTTTGCTTTTTTATTTTGAAGTATCTAATTTCTAGTTTTAGTTTCTAGACTGGTTAATGGATGGTGTCTCTTGTTTTTTTTAACTATCCTTCCACCATATTTATAGTCCTTCAATTAGTGATATACCGCATATTTGTTGATAGTTTTGCATAATTTTCTGTCTAGTTTTTTTAATATTATTGAGGTTATATATTATTGTCTTCTTTCCTTTATATTTGGCTTCCTGAAACATTCATTACATTATTATTTTTAATAGTGTGATTTTTTTTAGGTCCTTTGCCCAGAACTTTTTTATTTATAATAATATCTTTTATAAACTTATTGACTTCCTTTTTCATTATTTGTGTTGTTTATTTCTTAAAATTGTTTACATTTTTTTGTGATTCCTCTTTTCAATTCTGAATAAATTATATTTAATTTTTTTTTATACTGATATCCTTTTGGCACTCGCTTAAAATATTCTTTTATAACTTAAAGTACTAGTCATTATATATAAATATATAATAACGGATTGATTATGGCTGTCGCCGCTTCTCCGCCCCCAATTTTCATCTTTTTCTGTCATATGCAGTTGCCTCTTCTAAGTCATTATAATTATTTATTATTGATTTTTTTACTATTAAATACTTGTACACATGTACTAATAATAGCAACAATGAAATAAGAACTACAAATATTTCCAAAACCTCTTACAGATAAATTAAATTACCTATTAGAGTGCCTTCAAGAGAGGCAGGTAGTAAACAGATTAAAAAAAAAAGAAATAAATAAATAGCTAGAGAATTCAGTCAAATAAACAAATAGGAGATGAACGGCAGACCGTACAGACAACCATGTCAGATGCAGTGAAAATGTGTATGGAAAAAGAGCGGATAAGGAGGCGGCAAGATTGATTCGATGAAGAATATAGGAATGGTTTGATCAGAAATAACAGCGCACAACTACAAAGAGACAGAAAAAAACCCAAAATGGGATCAAAAACTAATATGCAGGAGTTAAAATAATTTGCAGAAAAAAGAAAAGGGAACATCTAGTAAAGCAATTAAAAAGCATATAGAAAGAATACATAAAGAAAGAGGTAAAAAATGTCTACTAAAACTAAAATGAATAATCCACAGTATTGCAGAAACAAAGAATGTTTACTTCTGGGATAAAAGACAAAAAAATTAAACATATGGGCAGACTACTTCAAAGATCTATTAAATACAGATAAACAACAAGAGGAACGCAAAGAGAATGAGGATTGAAAAGAAGAATAAGGATGGATGTGCAGTAATCAACTTTGAATGACGTCAAAGAAATAATGAGACCTAAAAATTAACAAAAGTGCAGGAGAAAGTGGTATCCTAGCTAAGATTTTTAATTACTATTTATAACTGGGAATAAGCCACATTAAAGATAAAAATACATTTATTGACGTTTCAATTTCCAATTCGAAAATCGTTCTCAAAATACAAATAGTAAATTAAACAAATTTTGTTTTTTGTTACATAGTGAAAAAATTCTTCTGATAATTTAATTTTATCTGACTCATTTATATTGACAATTCAGACATACATTATGCATTTTAAAGTAGACGACTTTAAAATGATATTGCCAATATTGTTGAGTTGCGCTCCTGGGACGACTTTACTTATAAGATAGTTCATTCGATTACATGAAATCAACTTTAACTTGAGAATATCCGTCAGAAAAAATCATAGCATGTAATTCGTCTTTAAAAAGACAAACACATGACATGATGACAGTAAAATTCTCCTGTTAGTGATTCCATAGTAAATTATGAGGGAAAAACCAGGAAAAAAACCTCATAATACTATCCCGACATTGTAAGTATTTGTTCGTGAATTTAGTTTACCTTCAACAAACATCAAAATTCTGATTTTATGTTACGTTATTTAAAAAACATAAATGATGTATCCTCTATATGTTACTGACTTACTAATACTGGTATTTTCTTATTAATAACTTCCTCTTTCAATATTGGTAACCAGATCCTACTACATTCTGCCGAGGAATTTGCGACACAATTGGCCTCATTTAGCATAATTAGAGCCGCTTCTTTGATTTTTCTTTTTTTACTTTGGTAAAGTTAAAGTTGATTTCATGTAATCGAATGAACTATCTTATAAGTAAAGTCGTCCCAGGAGCGCAACTCAACAATATTGGAAATATCATTTTAAAGTCGTCTACTTTAAAATGCATAATGTATGTCTGAATTGTCAATATAAATGAGTCAGATAAAATTAAATTATCAGAAGAATTTTTTCACTATGTAACAAAAAACAAAATTTGTTTAATTTACTATTTGTATTTTGAGAGCGATTTCCGAATTGGAAATTGAAACGTCAATAAATGTATTTTTATCTCTAATGTGGCTTATTCCCAGTTATAAATAGTAATTAATTTACAATGCCACAAGAAAATAGCTTCAGAACAATATTAAGATTTTTAAGGAAGGTGGCCAAAAATTAAAGGAAAGATATTTCGTTTGATATTAATAATTTGGCAAAAGGAATAAATTCCGAAACAATGGAATAGCGCTGTCATTTGTTTTATTTATAAAAAATGAGACAAAACGGAGTGCGAAAACTATGGGGGTGTAGCAGTATCAGAAGTAGTCTATAAAATACTTGCAAAATTATTATAAAAAGATTATTTAAATATGATAACAAAGTGATCGCAGAATACTAAGTAGATTTTAGACTAGAAAAAATACTAATAATCAAATAAATATGTGTAAATTATTACAAACAACAGCTATAATATAGAAAATTTAGAATTACATGTGCTGTTTATCTATTTTAAGCAATCATACGACTCCATAAATCAAATATTGCTATATAAGGCCATAAAAACACTACAAATACTAGAAAAGCTTATAAGGCTAATAAGAATGACGCTTATAAACACGATAAATAGGTTAACAATGGAAGAAGTCTTTTTAAGACAGTTCACAATGAATAGGTGTTTAAAACAACGAAATCCGCCATCAAAGGATTTATTCAACCTAATATTAGAACAAATCGTAAGAACATGAAATATGAGCAAAAGCATGACTATTTTCTATGACAGGGAACAGTGTACAGCGTACGTACGCGGATGATATAGTAATACTAGGGAGAACAAAAAAACATCTATAAAAAGTTGTCTAGAAATTTGAAGAAGAATCGAAACATACGGATTTACAGGCGACAAATAATAGCAAATATATTAAAATAAAAGGAGCAGAGGCTATCTATAGTTTTTAAAAAGTGTCAGAATTTGAATACTTAGGAGTAACCATAACGAACAAAAAAAAAAAAGAAAAGAGGTAGAAAAAAGATTAATAAAGGGAAGCAGAACGCTTCACCAAATTCAATGCTGAAGACGTGGATTAAGACAGCAGCAAGAAAAAGAAAGTAAAGATCTGGATTAAGACAGCAGCAAGAAAAAGAAAGTAAAGATCTGGGAAAGGGTGCTCAGAAAAATCTTCAGATGAAGGGCCCAAAGAGCTAGATGACTTGGTTACATTATACGAATGGTATAAGACCGAAATGTTAAAACAATACTGAAGAAAAAATGGAGAAAAAGAAAATGCCGTCTAAAACTGAAACGGTTGGAAGCAGTAAGCAAGGCTTGTCAGAAATAGGCATAAGAGACAAATATTGAAAACTTGTTTATCAAGAAACTGGTGAAATGATTTTAATCATTGACTAAAATTACCAACGTAGTGAGAACTTGTGTTTTAATAACATACTGTGCAGTTGTCAGCAATCCTGTTTATTAAATTTTGTTATTTTCTGTCGTAAGCGGCTCCTGTTTCCTTCGGTAGCAAGATTTAAGTTGCTTGTTTTACAAATTTGCCAGAAGTTATAATCTTTTAATATCATGCCATGGTATATAAATAAAAAGTTAAATTTTAGTATACACTTTATGATCGTATATAAATTGAAACGTCAAATAAATAATTTATTTTATAAGTTTTTATTATACCCTAATCCTGTTTAAATTAACGTCTTCCTTAAGTACATTTCCTTTATCAGTTTCTTCACTTTTTTTGTTTTAAAAAGCAAATACGTGCAACATTTTCTACATCTTACTTAACCCATTTATGCCATGCGGGTCGCTAACGAGTCGACTCCTTTAAAGTCGTCAAACAAACATACTACCTTGTAATGATTTGGTTTCGCTATGTCAGACGAGAAACAATAAGGTAGTACTACGTTCTTTGTACATGTGAATCCCCAATACTACCAAAGAAGCAGCTTTCATCCTACTTAATGAAGAAAAATGTTTAGTAAATCCATCAGCACAATGTTGTAGACTTAGGTTAACAATATTAAAAGAAGAAGTTAACAACAAGAACATACCAACAATAGCAAATAAAAGGAAGTCGCAGACATCTACAATTACACACAAAACATACCTAATACATACATAATACACAAACACATAATCTACGTTAAGCACATAATATAAAAACAAATAAAACAATAAAACATACAATACAGTCCGGCTTTCATATTTCCAGGGTAAAACACCACCCTCAGATATTTTGTCAACCAAAAAAAGCCTATTGCCTTCAAGATCGAGCCAATTGTCAACAGCCAATTTTTGAAAAACATAGCTTACGAAATCGTAGGCTTCCACGGCCAGAGTCAGAATTATAGTTTATTCGTCTTCCGGGTTTGGACCGTGTCATTTGTGAGTGACCCAAAAGTGGGTTCATCTCGATGTTTCGCTACAATTGTATGTAGCTTCTTCAGGAGAACAAAGAAAAAGAAATCAAAAGACAGGAAGATGGGTAGTTAGCAACGGTAACTCAGTTACTCAACGCAACCAGAGGCGAATACTAACTACCAAGATGGGCATTTGGTCACAGTAACTCAACTACTCAACGCAGCCAGAGGTGAAAACCAAATGCCAGGACAGGGATTCACGTCCAACAGCTCAGAACACTAACGCGTCGAGAGGCGGGGAGTGAATCCCCCTGAGTCGAGAGGCGGGGAGGATTCACTCCCCGCTTCTCGACGCGTTAGTGTTCTGAGCTGTTGGACGTGAATCCCTGTCCTGGCATTTGGTTTTCACCTGTGGCTGCGTTGAGTAGTTGAGTTACTGTGACCAAATGCCCACCTTTTAGTTAGTATTCGCCTCTGGTTGCGTTGAGTAACTGAGTTACCGTTGCTAACTACCCATCTTCCTGTCTTTTGATTTCTTTTTCTTTGTTCTCCTGAAGAAGCTACATACAATTGTAGCGAAACGTCCAGATGAACTCACTTTTGGGCCACTCACAAATGACACGGTCCAAACCCGGAAGACGAATTAACTATAACATAGCTTACCTTACCGGATATTGGTTGGTTATACTTTTATACAATTTTTAAATATCTTTCTAATAAATATCTTTTTGAAAATGATTTTTAAAGTGGAAATCGAAACGTTAAACGTTAATAACAATATAATTTTCATTGCAATCAATTGTGGCTTAACTGCATATAAATATAATACTTAACATATTGGTAAGTATAGCTCCTTTTTACATTTATTTGATAAATTTGTGGAACTGCCTTTGGTAGAAGCAGTCAAGCAAGTCAACTACTAAAAAAAAAATAAAAAAACCAGAAATCTCCAGGCAGCAATGGCATCCCAGCAGAGTTATTTAAACATGGTTAAGAGCAGATCACCAAATTTATGCCAAAACTAGTTTGTAACATTAGATTTGAGGACCAACTGCCTGGAAAATTAAGCTTAGGCTTAACCCTTACATAAAAAGCGGAACCAGCTAGAATGCAATAATAACTGCAGAAAAGCTTTCCTAGCTCCAGCATACAAGATATCATCAAATATCTTGCATAAGAGATTGAAGCCTTACACCGAAGAGTTCCTAGGAGAATATTAGGCAGGTGTTGGTAGTTAACGATTAACTAGATTTTTCACACTATTGAAAAAGCGCAAGAGTTTAATATAGATATGCACCCTTTGTTTTTTATTTTAAAGTGGCATATGACAGAGTCATAAGACCAAGTCTTTACAACGCTATGAATGAGTGGGAAATTAAAAAAAACTAATATGCATGATAAAAGTGTTAACGGTCAAGATAGCAGTAAAAATTCAGAAAAACTCGCCAACACCTTTTAATATACATTGGGAGTTAAGATAGGGAGAGGCACTGGCGTGTCAGCTATTTAACATAGTCTACGAAAAAGTCATACAAGACGAAGATTTAGATAGCAAAGGAACTATATATATATATATATATATATATATATATATATATATATATATATATATATATATATATATTTAATAGATCAGCCAAAATTCTAGCATATTAGGCTGTCGATGTAGACATTAAAACAAGAACTAGGGCGAGAATCACGGAAATGCTAACCGAGCTAGTTGCAGCAGCAGAACAAATGTGTGTGTGTGTCATCGAATTTCCTGACTGTGGACTTAATCCATTCCGCAGAACAAATGGGATTACATATAAATCAAAATAAAACCAAATTCACGGCAACTTACACAAATAAAAGAGCTAAACATGTTGACGCAGATCTAATTATTAATGACCAAAACTTTGAAGTGATCAAAGAATTCGTATATCTAGAAACATCGAGTAACCCCAATAATAACATATCAGGGTAAATAAAACGACGAATCATAATTGCAAATAGGTGTTATCATAGTCTATCAACATATTTAGCTGATAAATTTGTGTCTTAAAAACTCGTATAAGACTTTATATTACTCTGATAGTTCCCGTACTCACGTATGGATCAGAGACATGGACCCTAACCAAAACAGATAAATCCTCTCTATTATTTAAAAAAAAAAAGGTACTACACAAGATACGTAAGATATTTGGATCAGTTTATGAAAACAAAATATGCAGGCTTAGATATAACTTTGAACTTCAGAATATATATAAGCATAAGTTTGAAGAAAAATACATTACGGCCATAATCAAGCGAAACCGTCTACATTGGGCACGACATGTAGCCCGGGCACCGGAATACAACATGACAAAAAATACTTTATCAGCGCAACCGGTGGGAATAAGAATACAGGATAGACCAAAGCCGAGATGGATAGACAAGGTAACACAGGATGCTATGAAGATTGATATTGCCAACTGGAAAATCCAAGCAAGGAACAGAGCATAATGGCGAAGAAAGCTTAAGACGGTCGAGGCCCTTTAAGAGCTGTACTACGCTGAGATGTTCAGGAAATGATAAGAAAAAAATTGAGATACCTCAACCAAATATTGTAACATTTTATAACAAAAATATGGAGGTGTCGACCAAATGGATAATAATATTTCAACCTATAAGATAGGTTTTCTGGGATATATAAAATATATATATATATATATATATATATATATATATATATATATATATATATATATATATATATATATAAAATAAAATAATCCCAGAAATCGAAAGACTAGGCACAGATCTAATAGTCTTAAGCGAAACAAAAAAAAAGGTCGAGGAGAGGAAATTATAGGGCAATATACACACAGATGGAGTTTAGTTTGCAAACATGAAAGAGCCGCAAAATGACTATCAATGTTAATAAAAAATAAATGGAGAAAATACATACAAGATTACCAGCAAATAAATGAACGAATAATAGAAATTCGGATGAACATATCTGGACAACCAACAATAATTGTTAGAGTATATGCAATGAATGACAATGCGACCATAAGGGTAAAGGAAGATTTTTTCAACGCACTAAAAGATGTATTAGACAGGACAAAGGAAAAGGAAAGGATGATGAAGATATAGTGGGACGATTCGGAGAAGACGAAATTAGAAACGACAATGGAAGTCGGCTAATCGAAATATGTCGAAAATACGATTTAGCCTAACCAACACAAGATTCCAGCATAAAAACATACATAGATACATATGGGAAGAACCTAGTAGAAACCAGAGATCAATTATTGATTTAATAATGGTAAGAAAAGCCAGCAAAACAACAATACAAGATGTAAGAGTATACAGACTAGCAGAATGTGCAAGTAACCACCGATTAGTGCTAGGAAAATTAATATATACGGAAAGACAACAAAAAGTCAATATCGAGAAAAATGAGGAGCTGCAAAAAATCTGAAATACAAGGTATAAAATAGAACTTCTACAACAATTTGGTACTCGAACACTATATCAGAATAGGCTACAGAATATGCTACAGATGAACGAAGAATGGACCCCAACAGAAATGTATCAAGACCTAAAGGAAAAAATAAATGAAGCGGCAAACGAAGTGCTGGGTATTGAACAACATTAAAATACATATTTGGAGAAATACCAGATCCCAGGAATACGGGAGAATATGTTACCCTCAGACAACAAGGTAAATAAAGAATAAAGCTCGAGAAAAACGAATACTAGGAGAGAATGTGCAGAGACATAGACAACACGATAGGGTATGACAGATCAACGGAAGCATGGAAAAAGAAAAAAACATCAGAAGTAATAAACGAAGTAAAAATACCATACAGATAATTACATCAAAAGAGCGGACAAAGCCTTACACAAAATTATTGCAGGAGAATAGGCCGGAATATGTCTCATACTACCCTATGACAATAATAACTGAGAAAGCAGAAATCACAGAGAAAGATATAGATAAAGAAATCCAAAAACATTAAAGCACCAGGACCAGGGCACATAAAAATGGAACTGCTGAAATATGGAGGCGCAAGGATAGTATCCTTTATACGAATGTTGTTCAATAAAATCGAAGCAGGAGAGAAGATTTCCGATGAGTGGAATTTATCATACATGTCCTGTCCATTTTCAAAAAAGGTGACAAAAGGTCACCAAATAACTACACAGGGATCAGTGTAATGCCTTCAATAGCAAGAATCTTTTCATCAGTTATAAAAGAAAAACTAGAACAACACATGGACCATTATAGCGAAGAACAAGCCGGATTCCGAAAAGCCAGATCATGTTTAGATAATATATTCATTATGAGACAGGTGATTAAGAAGAACAAAGAAAAAAGCGCATTGAAACACATATGACCACACATATGAAGCCACAAGAGCACTTTATGGAGTGATATGGAACACTCTAACCAAAGAAAAAAAAGAGGATATTTCACAGCATAGTAATGAATATTACCCTATATGGAGCGAAAGTATGGCCAATAACAACAACAATACGAGATCAAATAAGAACAGTTGAACTGGACTTTATGAGAAGATGTCTACAAATCACAAGAGCGGATAAAATAAGAATGCTCAATTACAAAAAAGTTGGAAAACAGAGCCCTGCAGTGGTGCGGGCATGTACAAAGAATGCCAGAGCATAGGTGGCCGAAAAGAATATTAAACTGGGACCCGCCGGGAAGAAGACGGAGAGGAAGACCTGCTACAAGATATAAAACATACGTCGGAAATGCTATGATAGATAGAGAGAGACCTCAGAGAAGGTGACTGGGAGAATAGAGTGCTGTGGAGGACGAAAACGGCGAACTCATAATGGGAAAAGCCGAAGAAGAAGAAGATAAAATATGTTTTAAATAAAAAAAATGGTAGATGCTAATATGGTTTTGAGTGTTCGATGTGTGTCTCAATAATTCTTGATTTAAAGACAAGAAAACAAGGAAGTTTGGTAAAAAAACGAATTATTTAAAATTCTGGAGATCTTACTGTTTCTCTTTTTAAAAAATATGGCAAGCCTTCTTTAGAACTGGTTAAAAAAAAAACAGATATATAAAAGATTGCACAAATCAAATAGAAATAGATTGGCTATATAGTACGTTTAAGAGATAATAGGTAAAACAAAAACTCATAGAATGGACACCGAGAGAAAACAAGGGAGACCACCAACAGGATGGATGAACGACTTACAAAAAAACAGCAGGAAAAATTAAATTTTAATTAAAATTAAAATAGCCATGACAATATCTAACTTTAATTAAACCATCTTCAATTATTATTTAACCCTGTTATTATAGAATTTAGACACGTTTGAATTTTACTAATGTATTGATTGATACTTTGTAAAATTTGTGGTATTTAATAAGGTTCGTAATCTAATTTTTATTAATAAAACCATTACAATGAAATATTAATTAATAATAAATATTAACAATAATTTTCTTTGAAGATTCAAGATATCTCTATTGATTGGTCTGGAAAATTTTGCATCTTTACCGACAAAATGTCAATTATTAGCTTTATCATCAATATCTAAAATCATCGAAATTGATAAATAAAAGTTTTTAATTGGAGAAGAAGATCACATACTTATAGAACAGTTGATGAGGACCAAACTACTTAATCTAGTCTTCGTCAACGGTAATTGAAAATAAAACTTTTGTCCAACTTGTTCATACCTTTCAGCACAAATTTCGTTTTACATCGGATAATCAGATTAAAATTACTACAATGTGTACTAATAATATTATTTGTACTTGACAGCAGTTAAATAATGTCTGACTGAACATTTTCTTGGTGAAAACTTCCGCAAATATATACTTTCTTGAATAAAGTAAAATTTTCTGCTCCAACTCTTTTGCAGAAACCTTCTACTGTTGTTTTCGAACAAATACGAAAGTTTTAAGAAAAAGTTGCAATATCAGCTAATTGCAAAAAGTTGGGTTAATTTTTTGTTCCGCCTTCAAAGAAAGTTTATATAATTTTAGTGTCAACTTTATTATTAGAACCTAGTAAAATGTTTATGAAAATAATAAATAGTCACGGGTCACGGTATGTATAACTTTCATTAGTATACAAAAGAGATCAAGCAAAAACCGAGCACAAGAAAAAAGTCGATTATATACATTGTTTTTAAAACTTTAACTTTAATGTAGGGACTTGCGTGCATGCATTATAAGTCCAATAATAATATTAATCAAATCCTAAAAAATATTAAGTTTGATTTTGTTCACAAACAAAACTTGACATTATTATATATTTTCAACAAAGTACGAAGGGAGAAATCAATTAATGGGAGTAGGGGAGGCCGTAGTTTGTTGACTTATTTTTTTAATAATTAATTTTCACTGATTTATTTTTTGCATGCTGTTAAATTCAAGTATGTCAGCTGGTTCTATTCTACGGGTATTTTACATTTATTTTCAATTTATTCGAGTTCTCCTAGAACAATGTTTCTAGCAAATTTTGACTGCCTTACCAAAGAAGTCAAGTAGCCCCGGGTGCTGGATTAGTTAACCAACGGCCTGGGGTTAACTGACTCAATAATTGCTTAGTAATATCATAAAGGTGATAATAGTGACACAATGCAAAAACAAATGCAGGTTCAATTTTTCACGTTTATTTTGACCATTAACATTAAAAAATCTAACAATAAAAATCGAAACTCATAAGTCATCATCTAAATTCCAATTGTAGCATTTGAAAAAAATGATATTACTTTTGTTTGTGCATTTGATGTGAGCCCATCTGCTGCAATTGATACATTGCACTCATTCATCATCTCTAATGCAAGTTCTTCACATACAAAGCACTCAGTTTAGCCGTCAAATTTCGAGGATCAAGGGTCATGATGAGCTGCAGACGTAGGTGGAATCGGGATTCTCCCTGCAAAATAAATTTTTGACCGTCTCTAATTTTCGTGTTTTTGATGTCTTTCTTTTGGTTGAATCTTTTTATATCATATAAACCTTTCTTCTCGTTCGCATTTTGCCTTTCTTTCGTGAGAGCGTCTTTTTTTCGAAGTATCGGTTAAATAGCATTTTGTCTCTTCTTCCGTGATTTTCTCGAATTTTGTCAAAGACCTGGTTTTGGAAACTATCTCATTTTTGCAGGGGAAAGCAACATCAAACTTGCAGGTTCTATGTTTGTCGATACGACTGTGTTTGCAGACAAATTGTCGTTGACATCTGCGAAATGTTTTAGAATTTTCGGTGGATTCTTCATGATTTTAGTTTGTTCCACTGTTGAAATGTGTGTTGGCCCCTATGTCATATATGATGGCAAGAAGTCACTTTCTGTGAAGATACCTTTACTTAGAGTTCATATCCGTGGTTTACTAAATCCATCCAATATATTACCAGGATAATGCCAGAAACGTCATATATGGAAAATGCCTGACCTGGATTGTTTACCATCCAATTAGCCATAGCTGAATAGAATAGAGCTATCTAGAGGCTGCAATTTATGCGAGCCATGCGAAAGAAAAGATAAAACTATTACTCCGTTTCCTTACAAATATATACCGGTTTGACAGAAAGGTGATATTTAAGGTTGTCGAACAGCAAAAGTATAGGGTGGTCATCAAAAAATTTTTCGTGAATCAAAAAATGCTTTACAAATTTCACAAAATGTTGTTCTTTTATCCATTCCGATGAATTTGCATCGCCTAGGCTTCTGACAGGTGCATATGTAATACAATGGTCCCTATAGTTTATTTTCGGGAAAATGAAGAACGAAGGAACAGTATTATCACTTGCTGAAACTACAACAGTGAGGGTCACAAGGGTTCCTATTTCTGATGACGTGAGTTTATGTATATGCTTGAACCTACATCGAGCCACTATTCTATCCAGCTTCTACATAGTTGTGCTACCCGTCTCGTTAACGTTAACGTTAACGTTAACGTTAATAAAATATTTCATGTTTGCAAATTCACATAAAAACAAAGACGATTAACGCTTTAGATAGATTTACATTTGAAGAAACATATGAATATAACAGTTGCTAATAGTGTTCAAATACCGTGATATCACTATCAACTTATTAATCCCTTGTAAAATGCGAACTTAGTTCACAAATTTTGAAATTGGAGTACATAGTGGGATTTATCGACTAAGTCAATAGATCACGGCATGGCTTAGTCAACAAGCCCCATGCGTCACCTTGTCATTCCGAGGGCCGTATGATAGACATTTGTTAACTTAAATACGAATAAATCACGTCAAATTATATTCAATGTATTTTACTTCTCAAAAATATTTAGTGAAATTTGTGACAAACGATTTTTTAGATAATAATACCGAAATGTTGAGAACCAAAGTTGTTACACATTAAAGGACCTAGGGGCAATTAGTCAACTAACCCATTTAGTCAACTAGCCCTAGTCTCCCCTACTTAAAAAGGCTACAAGGTATGTACGCTATAGTCCAGTAAACTCTATATCAATTCGTAGCCTGTCCTAAATCGGCTCGTCAATTATTGTAGTATTTTGTTCAACCACTCAGTATACTTAATATACCTGAACATGTACAACATATAAAGTACAGGTAATTATAAGATACAAGATGGTCGGAAGAAAACGAAATATTAACGTTATTGGGAACTGCGACATTTTTGACAAATCCAATTTTTTATTAAAGGGGGACACATTTTTCCGGTATTTTCGACTATTCTAGCACACACGTTAAAAAGTATATCAGGACTGTTTTTATACATAGTTGATGACATTATGACTTACTAAACACACAGAAAACAAAACACAACAAGATGCTACAAACAACTGCTGCTAACTAACTACATACTACATATTTCCTTGACGACATCGGCAGTGTTGCCATTGAAATTAAATAACCGTAATATGTATTGTACTAAAATATGCTCTATCGATGTATCATGTATTTTAAAGAAATAATTTTAATGCAATTTACGAAATATCAATAAGCTATTTCTTTGCCTTAGTACAAAATATCTCGTATGGCTTTTTTAATTTTATAAAACATGTTGACGTGATGAGCTAAACCAAATTTACATTCAGAATCAACGTACTTATATTCGCTAAGAACACTTTTCAATTCAAAACAAAATATCATGTCGGCCTGTGAATTATATTGGCTATTTTTCTATAATTAATTTTACCTCCCTGTTTCTTTTGTCGTTTAATCATAATTATTTTAAGATACGACAAATTTATTTTGATAGACCATCTTATGTTTCTATATTATATCCAATACACGGAATATATTGATGCATCAAAATGGTGATAATGAAAATTCGTTTGACTGAAAAACAGCATTATGATTTTATATATTACATGTAGGCAATAATAGTTATTTATTGTACAATACGATAAAATTGTACCTTATCTTCGAGAGCGTTTTTTAGCTAATTATGCTTGAGAAGATAATGCAAATTTATCGTCGTATGCAATGTAACATGTTCTTTCTATAGCAAGACTTCCAGTTCAGGTAAAAAATAGAATTTCAAAGAAAATTGTTATTTTTAGCACAAAAATCGCAATTGTATTGCTCCGTTGCTAGGGATATGAATTACTCTGTCAACAAATGTCAAACAAATGTTGCGTTTTGGTTTTTGCGGAGAATATTGTTGCGTTTTGTGTAAAAAGTGAATAAATACGAAATGGACGGAAAAGACTTGACACAAGAAATGGAAAACCTGTCATCAGATGTAGAAAATGCAGCGTTGGAAGCAGAAAGTTTATTGTTGCCACAAAAATCTAGGGTGATGTATGAGAAAGAATACCAGTCTTTTAAAAAGTAGAAAATCATTAAGAATATCAATGGCGTAAGTGAAAAAATACTTCTGGCGTATTTGTCTGAAAAGTCGAAGAAAACGATGCCACCGTCATTATGGTCGTATGATTCGATGCTAAAGCATATGTTGTTGGTAAATGAAAATTGTGACGTTTCTAAATTTAGCAAGTTAACCACCTTACTAAACAACCTGAGTGGAGGATACAAAGCTAAAAAGTCCAAAATCCTGGAGTCAGATGACATTATTAAATTTCTGACAGTAGCTCCTGATGACGTCTATTTGTTGATGAAGGTTATTGCTATTTTTGGTGTGCATGAGGCGACTAGGTCCGATGAATTGTACAAGTTAGAAGTGTTTAACGTGGGCGACAGAAAATCGGTGATAATCGTTTCATTATCTGATACTAAAACCAAGTAGGAAAGGTCGTTTTTTATTACTGACAAGAAAAGTGGACTGAGTTTCTTGGAAATTGTGAGAAAGTATATTGCCTTGCACCCCAAAAACGTACCTCACACTAAGTTTTTTGTAAATTACCGACAGAAAAAGTGAACTACTCAACCGATGGGTATTAACGCTATATATAATATCCCCAAGAAGATTGCAGATTTTTTGAAACTTGCAAATTCAGAAATGTACACGGGGCATTGTTTCCGTCATTCTTCAGCTACTATGTTCGCAAATTCTGGAGCTGATCTAGTAAAAGTTAAACGTTTAGGTGGATGAAAATCGTCATCTGTTGCAGAATCTTACATTGAAGAGCCAATAAGCAATAACATTACTGTATCCAAGTGTATACTTGGCGGACCAGAAAATCAATCCAGTGCCTCGAATTAAGTGTTTAAGCAAACGAGTACAAGTTGTGATGCTCCAAAAATCGATATTTTGAATAATGATAATTGTAAAATATCAGTTGTTTTTAATCCTTAATGTGTTTGAATTTGTAAATTTTATTGAATAAAAAAAGTTAAAACATTTTATTTACTCTTGCTGTTAAATTGTCACTTTATCTACCCTTGCGGTTAAAGTGATACTTTATTTACTCAAAACAGTTGTTATAGCAACATTTTAACATTACCTATAGAAAAACCAAATCTATTGTTTTGTTTTTTGTTTTTAATAAAGCATAGACTTTACACGAGTAATATAAAAAGATAAATAAAACTATTTTCTTATATAGATTCGAAGTAAACCATATCCCGTATACCGTTTGAAATATTCATAGAGAACGATTGAAAAAGTACACTTTAAGTCTTTTAATATTGTTCTGTCAACTGATTTACTTGTTCTATTTTGTATATAATGCCCCAGTTGAGGCAATCGTTTACAGGCAATAGCCCAGAGTTAGAGATACATTCGAGTAATACTTCTTTTGATAAATTTTGTATTAGTCTGGGTTGATATCACAATCCTCTTTTGGCTTTTGCACTTTTTCTCGTTTTTCTATATTACCATAATTTCTTGATCCCGGTTCTTGGTTTCTTTGACATTGAAATTGGGTGTGAATAATTTATCTTTAGCGAGAAATCCGAACACGGCCGAAAAGTGATGAAATAAAATAAAATCGTAAAATAAAGACCTATTTATCATAATGAGCTTGTGCTATCATACAACTGTAGAGCTGAATTAAATTGATGAAAAATGATTTTCTTTATTAAAAAAAAGTGACATATATTTAATGAAATTTAAAAAATATCTTTCTCATTATATATATTCTGAAAGATTTTCGCAATTATTACAATTAAGCCTAGAGTTCAGATTATTACTATTACGTATAATAAACTCAATAGTCTTTAGGTTGTCCCGCGTCGATTATCATTGTGCCGAGCTTTCGATATCCTCTTTGATGTCTTCTTCAGGGATTCCAAAATCTGTCTTTCGAGCTCCCAGACTCTACTACACTGATTACTAACAGTAATGCATTGGATTTGGTATGCGTTTTGGTATCTACGTTTTATGAAAACCTATTTAGTCTGGTTACCAATCATCTTACTATTTCCTTTATTTTAATTTCCTGTATAAAGGCTTTTTTAGGTTAAAGATATTTTATTACTACTAAGTTATGTTCTTTAGAGAATTTGGAGACTCTGTCGCTACGAGCACCAAGTCTCTATGGTCTTCCTATGGACCCACATTTACCTTCTTAGACTTTTACATGAATTTTTTCAAATTAACTGTGGTCTTTAGATTTTGTGAGTTTGTTTGCGTTTAAAAATTTTTTATTCCTTCTTCATCCTTATCAGCCGGTGATACACAAATTTGTATTAAATTGGGTGTTCCATAGGTTGTTATAAATGGCAGCATTATTTCTCTATATCTGTGTTGCCTTTGTCTGTTTTAAATAGTTCATTTTTCCTTCCTTTATATTACATTTTCCAAATTTGAAACATTGAAACAATTTTTTGTGTATTATTTTCAGGGTATCTAAATTTTTAGGTTTTTTATTTAATGTTTAACAATCGGGGATTTAGATAATTTTCAGATTTAGGGTTTGAATAAAGCTAAAACATGTGGTATATATTTGTTTTTATTTTATTATTTATATACTTTTGATACAATTTACAAATGGTCACTTAAAAACACTTAAACTTACTTATTATAACTGTTATTCTTTTCATAATTGACTACCTGGAACTTTTGGTCACATTTTTTATGTATTTTTAGCAGTTTCCATATTCTTTACCTTATGATATATGAAGCTAAGTTACTTTTAATTTGATTGATTTTTATTTATGTTTTATTTTTATTGAGAAAGCATGCTAGAATACTAAAAGTGTGCTACATAATTCCCATAATAGATTTAGCTTTATATTTTTATTAAAAATTAATTATGCATCAGAAAAAATCAAGTAAACATATAAAAGCCACTAAAGACTATTTGCAAGCCGACAGCATATCCATTGAAGATTGGAAGGGACATTAACAATAATATCCATCTACTGTCCACCACAATATATTAGGAAATAAAAATTTACACAGTTCTTCTGAGCTCAGGGAAACAGATTCTTGGCACGCTAAGACTACAGTACTAAACATATACACTGGGGATCCAGCTACACTCATTTTTCTAGAAGGAAGACAACCTTATATGTATATACTAGACAACAATCTTAAAAACATATCCACTGGTGAACCTATCTACTGGCCTACCGATAGAAATAAAATACCAGATCTGGTAGATTTTGGTGCTACCTCGGGCTTACCAAACAAACATTTGGGGCTTCTTATTTTTATCATCTGTCTTCTGTTTCCCCTGTTTTAAGAGAAGTAAGTTTAGAAATCCTTTACAGAATACCATATGCCACATTAACTAATAATTCCAGAAACTGGGAACAATTCAGGAAATTACTAATTAATATAATAAAACTGAATATTTCAATAAAAATAAACCTGACAATTGACAATGCTACGAAATACCTTAAGCAATCCAGGAAAAAAGCTGACAAGACAAATCTAAATAGAGTTACAGTGCAGTTAAAAGTGTTATTAAATAATCACAAAAACAATGGTATATATTCTTATCTCAGTCATATTTCACCTACAGAAACTACCGAGTATTTACTCTAGAAAGCAATCAGGTAAATAGAACGTCCTCAAGTCTCTAACCATAAATTCGCACTGAAGATGGCGCATGGGCAAACAGCGATTAAGAGAAAGCCGAAATATTCGCTGAACATCTTAAAACGGTTTTCTAGCCTTTTCCTAGATGAAGGTATTAATATAGGTAATGAAATCCAAATTTTTCTAGAATCTCCCGAATCAATCTAAAACTAAAAAAACGAGTGTGCCGGTAGAAAATATACTTCTATACACGCGTTTGCCGTTACAAATTTATATGGGAGTCAATCTGCACAATCATTACATATGTAATGCTATAGGTAAGAGAAAGCAGAAAGAGAAAAATAATTAGGTATATAGGTATGTGGTGCATCGTTTGCTATATATAAACAGTTGACCTGTACTAGGAGTCAATCTCTGTCACAGAACAACGACATAAAATGCATAAAACATTAAAAAAACATAAAAACTAAGGAATGCATTTGGATGGTAGGCTCATATGAAGAAAACACATCTTTACCAATATAAAATAGCTAGGCCTTAAAGTCAGCAGACCACATTGGTTAATAGACTGGAAGTCAAAGCTGCCAGTCGACAACAAAATTTTAAATTATAAAGTTATTTTAGAACCCATTTGGAGCTATGGCCTTTGGCTATGCGGAATAGCAGCTAGATCCAGTATTAACATTCTTGAAAAATTCCAATCGAAAGCCCTCCAAATGATAATTAATGCTCCATAGTACGTCCAAACAAGAAGATCGCACGAGACCTCAAAATGACTGTCAACGAAGAAGCCATCAAACGCTGTCAAGATATGAATAGAGACGAACAGAGCACCCAAATAATTTAGCCCAAAATTTAACGACACTACCAATCGGACAAAGACAAAACTATATACTAGTCACAGAAGTTCAATATAATGTAGAAGCCGAAGGCTAACCAGACATACGTATATTCCAGTGCCATCATCATTATCATCAATTACCCTATGTTTGTCTACTGCTGTACCCTTTACGTAGGCCTCCCGTAAAATTTTTTCACCTATTTCTGTCTTGAGCTTTTCTCGCATCCAGTTTGTGGTATCCCTTGATATCATCCGTCCATCTAGTCGGTGGTCGTCCTCTGCTTCGATATGCATCTTGCCTTGGTCGCCATTCCAGAATCTTTTTGGTGCCAAGAATATACAGGAAATTGTCAATACGCAATTTTCTTCAAGATATTTTTTCGTTAATAATATCTATACTGTCAGACAATTTACTTATTGTAATTATATTGCGTATTGTAAATATACTAGGATATTTAATACAAATAATACTATTTAGGAGTGCAGGCTTTAGCGGCCAGTGTTTTCTAAGGATGAAGTATATTGGGGATTTACAGATCGTGGTGTGGAATTTATCTATCATTCTTACGATTTGTCTATAACCCATGCAAACAGTATCAACGACGATGCTGAAGTAGGCAGATAGTTGTTTTCTCTTGTCGCTTAGATAACAAATGTGCTACTATGCTTTACTTTGACTTATATATATATATATATATATATATATATATATATATATATATATATAATAAACAAATCACTTTAAACTTATTATGCCACTAACTTACAGTCACTTCGTGTGTTGACAAATTTTAATAATTCGAATAATTTATAAATAGCATCTGAACCTTTTTTTTAGAAAATTCCTTTTATTGTATGTTCATTCTTTTGTAAGAATCCTTCTTCTTCTTAGAGTGCCGTCTCCCTACGGAGGTTGGCAATCATAATGGCTATTTTTATTTTAGAACTTGCTGCTCTAAACAAATCAATCGATCTGCATTGGTACCAATCACGTAGATTCTTTAACCATGAGTTCTGCCTTCGGCCAACAGATCTTCTTCCTTGAATCTTTCCCTGTATTATCAGTCTCAAAATTTCATATTTTAGTCCCCTCATCACGTGGCCTAGGTATTCCAGTTTTCTGGTTTGTATAGTGGTGATTAGTTCTGTTTCTTTACCAACCCTCTCCAGTACTTCTTTATTTGTAATTCTATCAGTCCATGATATTTTCAATACTCTGCGGTATAACCAGAGTTCGAAGGCCTCAATTCTTTTTAAATTACATTTTTTTAATGTCCAAGTCTCAGCTCCATATACCTAATAATATTGAAAATATATAACAGCGAATGGTACGTAGTCTGATCTCCAAATTTAGATTTTTGCACGTTAGGAGTGGCTTCATTCGTATAAATGCTGATCTGGCAATCTCTATTCGTCTGTTTATTTCTACAGTATGATCATTGGTTTCATTGATCAAAGTTCCCAAATACTGATATTTTTCTACTTGTTCTATCACGTTACCATTTATTGTCAATAGGTGATGTATATTTTGTGGCCTTTTTGTAATCAGCATGTACTTCGTTTTTTTTTTTGGCGTTTATAGTAATTCCCATCTCAGCACTATTTATACTCAAGCTTTCGATAAGATGTTGTAGATCCTCTATACTCGTTGCTATGATCACAGTGTCGTCTTCTTCTTAACATGCCATACACCAAAGTGCGTAGGCGACTATCTCATTACTAGAATTCTGTTCTTGGCGGCGTGACACAGCTCACCTGTATTGTGTATTCCTGTCCATTCTTTAATATTCCTTAACCAGGACAATTGTTTGCGGCCGGCTCCTCTCCTACCTTCGATCTTCCCTTGTAGGATTAACTGTGGTATTTCATATTTTGCTCCTCTCAATATGTGCCCAAGGTAACCAATCTTGCGTTTTTTAATTAATTCAAAGAGTTCTCTTTCCACGCCGGCTCTATTAAGGACGTCATCGTTTCGAACTCTATCCACCCAAGGTATGCGCATCATTCTTCTCAATGACCACATTTCAAATGCTTCAAGTTTGTTGATAGATGTTTTTTTCAAAGTCCACGTTTCCATGCCATAAAGCAAGATGGACCATATGTAGCACTTGACAGCACTATGCAGTGTCGTCTGCATATCTTAAATTATTAATTAATTTTCCGTAAACGGTGACTCCCGCTTCGATATTATTGAGCGTGTTTTGGAAAATTTCTTCAGAATATAAGTTAAACAAAAGTGGTGATAACACACATCCCTGTCTAACTCCTCTACAGATCTTCATTTCTTCTGAGTGTTGCCCATCAATTTGAACTATGGCACTTTGGTTCCAATATAATGTTTGCACTATATGATTTTACTGTCAATGCGCTTGTTCATAAGTATTGATATTATTTTTGCATGTCTTACTATATCGAAAGCTTTTTCGTAGTCAACGAAGCACAAGTGTAGATCAACATTCACATCCCGACATCGCTGAATTAATATGTTGATGGCAAATAGTCCTTCTCGAGTACCCATTCCATTTCGGAACCCGAACTGCGTCTCGCAGTTCGGGTAAAGAACTGCGAATCCTAATTTTTATTTATTACACGTCGCTATTGTACATGGAATAAAGACAACAGGCATTCAGACATATAAACTTTTAATGTTTTAACTGTTTAATACTGCGTTTTAATTTGTCTGGAACGCAAAATAGTTAGTTTTTTAACACTAAACATCAAAATATATATAATCCTGTTCTATTAGATGGTATAGATATTACTTGAGCTGTATATTTTTGAAAAGTTCCTTGACTTGCACGAATAAAAACTCTTTTCCATCTGCGAAACATGCCAAAATATTGGCCTCGGCTGTCCTCGCCCAAGTTCCAATAACCGTACAGAAACAGTGAAGGCATTCTCGTAAAAGTCTTATAAACATCGATGGCAACATTTGAATTTTAATCAAATGAAAAAGCCAGTCTCGCAATGGTATTATGCAAAACTTTTTTTCGTCCGTACAAATTGAATATCCATATCTGGGTGTATGGCTTCAAAGCAAAATGGAAATAAGCACACATTTATGTAAATCTGATTAGAAGAAGGAGAGAGGAAGACAATAATAGTCGAATCTGCTTCAAGAAACTGTTTAACGCAATATGGCTGCATCGAATGCGGGATTTCAATAAATTTATATAAATAAAATGTTTCTAATGTGCTAATTTTGACAGTTTATCTTATTTTTCGTCATAAGTTCCATAACGAGAATAATTAAAATAACATAAAGAATAAAATCGCTATTTAATCAACAAAAATATATTTTTTAGAGATACTAGATATAATCTAGTACCTACAGTTCAATGTATGGATTTTGTCCGATAAGTGGAATCAGAGTCGAGGAGCATTAAGACTTACATCTCTTTCAGATACAGGCTAGTTAGAACTTTAAAGGCCGACAAGCGTATGTTTTTAAATTTAGCACCTAGGCAACAGCATCTGATTTCACCGGTAAAAAGTAAACCTTCAATACAGAAGTCTTTATGTAATTCACATTTCTCGTAGCCGTCATGTACGGTATCTTTTTGAAATAATTTCAGTTTAAATTAAATAGCGGTATTATACGTTGACTATTATTTTCGTTCGATCAGTTTCAATTATAATTATGAAGTATATACACTGAACTACAAAAAAAGTGGCCAACCTATAAATTTCCGAAAATAAAAATTATTTGGAAGTTTTATGCACTGCTTCATATTGCCTTTCAATTTAAATTTTTATTGCGATCGCGTGTGTTTGCTTTTGACAGTTTTGACGTTTATGTTGAAAACATTTAATTGTACAGTCATTTAGCTTTTAAAACGTGGATTTCGACTAAGTGAATAATTAAGATATGGTGTTATCTACAGTAGATCTTTCTCGAATTTATTGCATTGCTACAAGACGGAAAAAGTCAAGTTTATATATCCGAAACCTTAGGTATTTCGAGAACTACAGCACGGAGAACTTTACATCGCTTTATAGAGACTGGTACTCACATCGACATGGTTCCGGCCGTAAAAGTGTTTTCTCGCAAATAGATGATCGTTTTATTAAGATAACACTTAAGGAATTGCCACTCCACTGCAATTGTTCTGCAAGAGGTTATAAATGTTAATGTAAGTGAGACAACGGCTAGAAAACGCCTCAATGAAAGAAGACTAATGACAAGGTTGTGATTTGAGAACAATAGCCGTGTCTGACACGAAGAATCGATTAATTCTCCAACTTATTAATGGAAGGTACTCTTAACGTCCATGTTTCCATGCCGTATAACAATATGGACCATATATAGCATTTAACCAACCTGTAGCGGAGATTAAAGGAAAGATTGCAATTACATAGTAGCGGTTTAAATTTGATAAAAGCTTGTCCAGCTTGTTTGGTACGGCATTTTATTTCTTGTTGAGGATCACATTGGCCATTTATCATTATTTCCAAGTATTTAAAAGAGGGATAAAGCATAGTCTGCCCAGATTTTAGCTAGTTCTTCCTAGGTATGAATGTAGTTGTCATGATCATTCTTCAGGAAAGTCTCATGTTGTTTCTTGTACTCGAAATATCTTTTACCTTTTTAGGTAGTTCAAAGCTATCGCCCTTTTCTTGTAGTGATTCCAGTTCTTCACAACGTTTTTTATCCAACTTTCCTTTGCGTTTTTAATTCTTGCCCTTATCATCCGTTGGATTTCCTTGTATTCCTGTTGATTCTGACGTATTTTGTACTGTCTGCGTTGCTCCATTAGATTAAGTATCTCTTCCATCATCCACTCGTTTTTGTGACTTCTTTTTATTTTACTTGCGACTACTTCGTCAGCTTCGACTATAGCGATTTTTATTTTCTCACAGGTTTCTTCTATGCAATTTCCTCAATTTCTCAAATTCTCGCTAATGTACTTACTGTATGTAGATCTAAGCTCTTCATCTCTCATTAATTCTCTAGTGTTTATGTATTTTTAATTAGGCGGCTTTTTAACCTTTGCCAATCGAAGCCTTACATTCGCGATAAGGGGCTGTTGTCAGACGAAATGTCAGCACCAGCGTAAGCGGTCACTCTTTTATATAGTAGAAATCTTTTGTTTATCAAGATTTAGTCAATTTGATTTCGTATCATATGACCTGGACGATCTCCTAGTCAATAAAAATGTATAATGTTAATATTATTAAAGAAAAAGATCCTTATATAGTTTTTACTTTGTTCTAGGTAAGAATACTCTGTCTCCAGTATAATCAGCCTCAACCTAAAGTAAGTCCTAAAATAAAGACAGATTACACCTATTTTTAATTTAGGTAAAACTAAACATTTGATATTATATCTATATTGAGTGATATGAAATCCGAACACATTATAAATTATCATGTATTAATGTAATTACAAAACGATCTTTGAAACAACTAACATGGGTAAGGTTACTCCTCCCGAAGTGCTCTTAAAGTTAGAGGAGGATGCTCTAATTAAGACTTATCATATTCCAAACGTGTTCAGTTGGAAATAAATCTGTGGATTTTGAAGGCCAGGACAAAATTAACTTCAGCCTGTAGAAAGCCTATGGTGACTTTTTCAACGTGTGGACTTGCGTCATCCTAGTGTATATTTTTTCTATATATCGCTGAGCTGTTATATTTCCTCTGAAAAAGGTAAGAGATGATCTAAACATGCATCCCTAAACAGAATCAAGATTTATCAATAAAGACAATCTCATTTCATTTCTGAATCCAAGCAATTGTTATCTGAACTATTCAAGATAAGCTGAGTTCTAGCTGCAAGCTGACGTATTTCTCTTGGCAAGTATTTTGTATGTACTATTACTTCTATTCTAGTCCACTAAAAGTTCGTGGGCGAGTTGTTTTAAAAGTTAAAGAAGAGCTGATCAATTGTATCAACCCCAGACTTTGTCGAATTTCAAAAAGTAATGATTTCTGGTTTATTTTTCTCACCACAATCTTTATTAACTGGTTCATCGTAAGGTAATGTCGACAATAAGATTGCTTGTTTATTTTTTTTTGGGCGTAGGAGACGATAGTCATGTTCTCTTTATCTTATATTTCGCTTTGATATGAACAGTAACTCGCAAAGTCTATTTACTACTTCGGAAGCAGTATTGTCTACAGAAAATGGGCCATGGTTCTGTTTAGCACAATAAATTTCCATGTTATGTGTAAAAAGATCTCGAATCAGGTAAAGAGAATAAATTCTTTATTGCGCAACATGCAGGCTTGCTGAGAATACTGTTCGATAGTATAGTATTTTTGACAGTTTTTCACAACTATTTGGAATATTTCCCTGACTAGAGCAATTTATCCTCAAGCTTACGCTTTTTGTCTTGTTTGTATATCACCCAATCAAATAGAGCGCGATAACAATCGAAATTGTTTTAAAGCCACTGTAAAGCCATCTACACGTAAATTCTTCCCAACAACAATAAACAACCAATTCTTCTTCTTTAAGTTCCATCTTCTATCAAACTTTAAATATCATCATGTCTATGCGGACCCTGTTGGCAGCCGCTCTAAATAGTTCGGCACTACTGCATTCAAACGAATCTTTGCCTTTCCATCACATGTCCTAAGTACTCAGGTTTTCTTCTTTTACTAGTCAATAAGTTTAACAAATGATACATGTGTTATTTCAATACGTGTCTTAATTTCTTTGGTGTGGTCTACATTTGCTGTCATCCATGTGTCCAAAGTATTTGTAGGTATTCACACTCTCAATTACTGTATCCTCTACAATCAACTGGATGTTTGCATCTGATGATTTAGTCATGATCATGCATTTAGTGTTCGTCAAATTTATATTTAGTCCTGATTCATAACAGCATTCATTAAGGCGTTGCGTTATGTTCTGTAAATCATTGTTTTTATACTGTATCTTCTGCAAAACGCAAGTTATCCTAACTTTGCTATTCATAGATATACCTTCTATTGCATCTAAGAACGCTTCTTTAAATACTGCTTTACTGTAGATATTAAAGAGTAGTGGTGACAGCACGCAACCCTGGCGGACTCCTCTTTGTATTTTGATATCTCGGGTGTTCTGATTCTTATCCCTTACCTTGGAAATTTGGTTCCAATATAAATGAGAAATAATTTTTATATCAAGACTGTCAATATTTTTTCATTTTAATATGCTTGTGTAAAGAATAGATTAAAGCTTAACAAGTGTATACTTTATTACTTAAGCTACTGTAAATAAAGTATGTTTTTTAGTGTATGTTACACTCGATACCAAATTCACGTTAATTCACAACGAAAGGAGGTTAATTATAACTAGTAATTCACAACAGCCTTTCTAATGGATACCCTTGGATAGGTTGATTGACAGACTGGCTTTTTGGCTGACTTTATGTAAATTTACCAAACAACTTTGGAATCGATTCCGAGTCATTACCCTTCCAAATAATTTAGTTTCACTTCAATACGTTAGTATTGAAGTGGATATTTTGGGTTCTCGTTTTTACATATTTTATAACTAATACACTCGTAAGTGTTTAGCTTTGATACCACAAAAAGACTATTAAAATGAATTAAACAGCATTATTGACAGAAAATCATTTTTGAGTTAATTTTTAAAATAAAGGTAAAACATGAAGATTTTTTTGGAAAACCCTACATAAAGGATAATTATAGAATTTGTTAAAAGCCTATGTATTGTGATGAAACGTATTGACGAAACATTACTTTTTTTTGTAGCCGTGACTAACCTTCAGATACAAAATTTTAATAAAATTTAGCACAAAATTTTTTTAAAAATTTACGCTGCGCTGCGATCGGGTGCTTTTCGCTATTCCTACTTCATTACTAAACCAACCTTCCAGTGCACAAATAATCTGTCAAGGGATAGTACGTTGCTGAGAATTTTGCATTTATAATATTGATAACATATTACTATTTCTTGCATTTTTTGTGTTAAAAACTTTCTACGTTGATATAAGAGGTCTGCATCTCTCATATACACGCGAACATTAGTGGCAATTAGTTCCATTTTGTTCATTTTATTTTAGAAATGGCAAATAAGAAGAAGATTTTCAATCTCAATGATCCCACTGATATAGAAGCTGTTACAAATTTGATGTTTGCTGAGTCGTATGTCGATATACGTATGGATGATAGCGATACAGGCGAAGAGGAACATGTTTTGGAACGTGAGTCCGAATTGAGTGATGAAAGTAATGCCGAGGACAAAGCTGACAGTTTCAACGATGCTTGTGTAGCTCATCTGAAGAAAAATGGAAAAGTTTTCGACTCATGCATTTGGCAAAAAAATCCAAACAAAAAAAGTAAGCGACCACCTCTCAATATATTAGTCCATCTCCCTGGGGTCATTGGACCAGCTAAGAATCTCACAGACATGGTTGATGTTTGGAAGTGCCTCGTAACTGATCCTATGATTGAGAGCATCGTGAACTTCGCAAATAAGTACCTAAGTTCTGTAAGATCTAATTATTGTCGTCCAAGAGATGTCAGTGATACAGACAAACTAGAAATAACAGCACTTTTGGGCTTGCTTTATTTGGCGATCATTTATCATGGTAATCGAGTTATCCTGGAAGAATTATGGAAAATGGAACAAGGAGTTTGTGTCTAATTGCCAAAAATTCTACTCGCTTGGGATAAATGTTACAATTGACGAAAAACTAGAGGCATTTCGTGAAAGATGCTCCTTTATTCAATACCTCACAAAAAAACCAATAAATATGGTATCAAAATTTATGCCATGGTTGACGCTCGCATGTTATACACTTATAACACGAAAATGTATGCAGGGACTTAACCATGATGACATATTCTTCATAAGTAACAAACAACGATACGTGGCAAAAAGGTTGGCAACACCTATATTTAATACGGGGAGAACACTGACCACTTACTCGAAGATGAAAAAAAAATAAGGTCCATTTTCCCAATGAATAGAAAGTTACAAAAAGGCGTCAGCCCAATACCAGTATTTTTGGGTTTTGGAAGGACATGACTTTTGTTTCTTACGTGCCTAAGCGCTATAAAAACGTAATATTAGTTTCAAGCCTACATAATGGCGCAGCAATCGACGTAGAAACAGGTGACCAAAAGAAACCCAAGATTATAACATTCTATAATAAGGCAAAGGGAGGTGTAGATACAGTAGACAAACTTTGTGCTTCTTATAATGTTGCCAGGAAAACCAGAAGATGACCGATGGTAGTATTTTTTTCCATGTTAAATGTAGCCGCGATCAATAGTTATATAATTTATTCCACCAATAATAACGAAAAAATAGTTAGAAGGAAATACCTTCGACTACTTTTAAATGCTCTTGTGAAAGAACACGTCAAACGAAGAACACAATACTCTCTTCAAAATGAGCTCAAACAAAAAATTTCAAAAAGAAAAGCAGAATTAGGTATCGAGACAGTAGAGGAGGCCATAGCAAGTAAAAGAAGATGTAAGCCTTGTCAAAATGATAAACGTTTAAAGATCACGCGCTTCAGCTGTGAAATTTATCAGAAATTCATCTGCATGGAAAATTCAAAGCATATTTGTCAAGACTGCAAAACTACGATACAATAATATGTGTAATGTGCAATATCTAGGAGACATCTGGAATTTATGACACCGTTGTTGTTTTTAATGAAATTCAATAATTTTTTTTAATAAATACAAATATACTTATACGAATACGAATACGAATATATTTTGTATTAATATTATAATATTTCAATACCCACATCCTAATATAATTTAGCATTTAGCGTATCTAGGAAATACGCGCGTCCATTCTTGTTGGTACAAAGGCCGCGACCGCTGGAAGGTTAATGCAATTACTATTTTTATTAAAAATAAGTCACAATTTAAGTTTAAAATAAGTTTATTCATGACGATTTGATTAATTTAATTAAATCTTTTACAAACGAAACAGTATTTAAATGTGGACACATATTTTTTTTATATGAAAAATTATAAATTTTGAATTTTTTTTCTAGTTGCTGTTAAATACAATGATTATTTTTTATATGCCCCTAGAATATAAATGTGTATATTATTAAAACTATCATCAATTTTTAAATTTTGTACCTTATTTTTTCTCACAATTTAAAAATTCAGATAAATTTGCAAAGGTTAATTTCCGTACATCTTCTACTTCAATAACCTTATTAAATTCTTGATATAATATTTGTTTGATTTCTGAGGCCATCAGCGAGTCCACTCCAAAATTGTTAAAAGGCTTGTTTTTGTCAACAGTATCTAGAACAGCAAAAAATTGCTTATAAGTATATTTAACAAATAACGTAGTAACACCAGAAAATCTGGCTTCGCATACCTACCCAGAAAGCCCGAAGGGATCATTTTGGTCCAAGTTCTTAAATCAATATAAACCCAGCTTAAAGAAATTTTATCAACTCTAGAAGATAGAACCTGATTTTATTTTTTAGTTTCATTTTTAAACATTTGGAACACCGTATAGTTTGCAGTTTTTGGCATTTGCCACATATTGCCTTGTTAGAGTCGTGGCACTGTTACATACTTCAAAATAATAAATAATCTTTTCTACACGTCATCATGCAAGGAAGAGTAGAGGGAAGAAAAGACTTGGGAGGAAAAAAGAAATCTTGGCTGAAGAATATCAGAGATTAGACTAACCTCAGTGCTGAACATATATTTTAAGTTGCAAAATATAGGGAAGTGTTTAAAAAAGTGATCGCCAAACTTCGTTAGAAGACGGCACAATTAGAATAAGAAGACAATAATGTTTTAGGAAGTTAAAATAAATAATCGTCGTTTTTCCAAGAAAACGATATTAACTGATACAGGGCCAGTTTAACCCCTTCAGACTTGTATGGTAGGGTTGTTAGAGAATTTTTTGTTAAATAACGCTCTTTATCAATATATAATAATATATCGCCATATAATAACTTCAAATGGCAACAGGTGCCAGAATGGCCTTCGGATTTTCTAGTGTTAACTAGTGGCGATTGTTATCATCCAAATTAACAAAGAACTGATTATAAATATAAAGTAAAAACGTGCTAATAAATAGGGTGATGATAAGAAATTAATATGATAAGTAATCAAACGATAGTAAATACTAATAAATAAGTAGTTAAGTATTGTAAGTAAAAATGTATCTACACTAAATGAAGGAAAGTATGAATAGAAATAAAAAGATAGTGTTGCTAAAATTTTTGTGATTAAACAAAATTGCCTATAAAATATTATATTCGTAATGGATGTTGTAACAATAGATACTAAAAAAAATAATAATAATATCTTCAAAAGCTTTAATTTTTAAGTAAATAAATTTGATGGCTTTCCGTTTTTTTTAGGAATCCGTCATTATCAGAATTGATAATGACAAATACATGTAAAAAATATTAAAGGTAAGGTAAAGGGTGGAAAATAAATTTGTAAAAAAAATAGTTCTATGATCAATTGAATGTTTTCTATAATTGAAAGAAAATGCGCTTTAACACAAATGACGGATACACGGAAAATGAAAATAGGGGGGATATTGGGGACCCAAAAGGTCTACAATTAAAGAAAACCTATTATGGGGAACAATTTAAAACCCAATTTCTGTTGAGTTAGATTTTTAAGCTGTTTTCTATAGAATTAGGCGTGCTGATTTCAAAACTGTTTTTACTTTTCTTCTATCACGTCACGTTCGTTTTCTATGTATGTGGAGCGCATGTTGGTGGGGGAATGACGCGCTGATAACTGCAACTTGTCTAGACTTGACTTTACACGTGTTCACTTCAGTTACGTCTGTTATACCGTGGTGAAACGTGTGTTGGTTAGCAGCATTTAGTATTTCGTTACTTAAGTATGTAGAACTACTTAGTGAACTTACTTAAGTAAGTGTAGTGTGTTTGAACTGAAACGTTTCCTTATGGCTACCTCTACTCCTATACGTCGTAAGTACGAAAAGAGCTTTGATTCGTTTTGTTATATATATATATATATATATATATATATATATATATATATATATATATATATATATATGGCAGTTTTACCATTCCCAATCAAAGGACAAACATCAGTACATTCGTCAGACAAGCATATTTTGCCTATTTTAAAGTGAGACTTGGTGATTAAGATGAAGCATGGGCCCCTTATAACGTGTGTTAACAGTGTGTTGAGGGTTTACGGATGTGGAACAAGGGAACAGGTGCTAAACTTTCATTTGGTATACCTATGATTTGGCGGGAGCTCAAATATTCAGTTTTTAATGAATTTCCCTCTTTGGAAGCAGGGTAATATAAATATGGTGTAGATGAAAGCGACTCTAACGATTAAGATTTTGAAATTGAAGATGTCTCTGTACGTAAAGAATTCGAGTAGCAAGAGCTAAATGATTTGATACGAGATTTGGGACTATCCAAAAAAGCTTCAGAGCTCTTAGCATCACGACTCAATGAGAAAAACTTGCTTGAAAAGGGAGCCAAGGTATCCTATTTTCGAACACGATAAAGGGCATTTCTGCAATACTTTCAAAGTATTTGGTTCAGTTCCAATTGGCCATTTAGTTTGTTTGTGTGAAGAATATGACGACATAAAGAAAGTCATTGATCTGTTGCAATATCACATGCACCAATGGGTCATTTGTGTTGACCTTAAAATGTTCTGTTTTTTACTTGGTCAACAACGTGGATACACAAAGTACCCCTGCTTTCTGTGTATGTGGGACAGCAGAGCTCGTGCGCAACATTGAGTGTAGTCGAATTGGCTGCCAAGAACGAACCTGAGACCTGGTGATCCAAACTTTGTACATCAGCCACTTGTCGACAGAAAGAATATTATATTTCCTCCTCAGCATATAAAATTAGGTCTCATGAAACCATTTGTTAAAGCTTTGTGTCGTATCGAAATTTTCTAACCTGTCATTTAAAAAGATAAAGGCCGGTGTTTTTCATGGTCCGCAAATTCGGTAGCTTCTTACAGATGAAGATTTCGTAGTAACAATGTCAGAAATTGAAAAGAATGCGTGGTTGGCATTTAAAAACATTGTTAAAAACTTTCTTGGAAATACACGAGCTTTTAATTACGCCGATATTCTGCAGCAACTCTTGGATAGCTTCCAAAAGCTAGGGTGCAACATGAGCATTAAAGTGCATTTTCTACATAGCCACCTTGCTAATTTCCCGGACAATCTTGGTGCGGTGAGTAATGAGCAGGGTGAGCGTTTCCATCAAGATTTGAAGATCATGGAAGCACGATATTAAGGTAGATGGGACGTACATATGATGGCTGACTATTGTTGAAGCATCAAGCGCGAATGTACTTAAACTGAACACTCCAGAAAAAGCTATAAACGCAAAAATTTTGTCCTAATTTGTAAGTCTTCTTCACTAATTAAACAATTTTATTTATACGGTAGTTTAGAAAGTTGACATGATATACAAGATCTGAGGTTATTCTCAGATTCAGAGGACACAAATTAGTGAAAAACAAGTGTCAGATTCAACTCAACAAAAAATATGTTTCCCAGTGATGTCTTTTAAGTAGTTTGAGTATATCCATATTATTGAGTTCTCCTCCCAAGGCAAATGTCTAAATCCGCCAATGTTTAAAACTAAGCCGATAATAAAACTGCGCTTGGCAAAATAGTTAAATATCTTATTGGTCATTTAAATTGGTGCATAAAAATGTAAAGTCCCATGAAATTATATTATCTAAAATCCTCGTATTACAAATATCTTACCTATATTTGCAATTCCTAGAATATTAGCTACAATGTCGATAGGCGTCTTCTCTTTTTTCGCGACTTCTTGGCTATTTTTGTAAACGGAACTTATGCAAACTGCAACATCCAAAATCATAAATTCTTCTAAAACTTTCCAGCAGCTTTCAGGTTTTTGATAGAGTAAGTTACCATATGTCTAGAAATATTTTTGTAATTTTTAAATATGTTTATATATTATGATATTGAATATAACATATAAGTGCCAATATTTGGATTTAATAATTACATTTTAAAATTCACGTTGTAGTTTATTGTAATAAAAAAACCTATCAACCGGATTAAGTTCAGGTTAAATGGATAAATATGTACCCTAATTTTTATAATTTATACTTAGAATATAAAACACTTAAACGTCATTCATGCTATATCGATAAACATAGAATGAAGTAAAAAAATTAAAGAAAACAGATGCATCCAATATGTATAAGAAAATGTTTATCACACAAGGTAGACTGCGACAGCAATAACGATCGGTCTACAACTTGCTATTAGCAAACGAAGTCAACAGCAATGAGAATAATATGCATCATTATCTAACTTATGTATTTCTCTTTTATAAATGTTATACATTTGAGTTCATGGTTCTTTACCTGTGCGTCATACGAAATAAGTTGTAATTTTACGTTATTTTTGTTTTCTGAATGCGTATTGATATTCCAATATTAACTGGCAACTAACAACTAAAATCGGAATTTAGCTTTTTTATAAATTAGGGCTAAGCTAATTAATTTTTGGGAAGGGGATGTGTGGTTGGTTATATTTGTTCTCATTGGGCTGCCTGAGTTTTAACCTTGTTTAGGCTTGAGCCTCTTCAAGGAATGAGATACTCCGTTTTTTTTTGTCGTAGTAGTGGTGGTGTGGTAAACGAAATAATTGCTTCGTTGGTGGAGAAGTAGTGGACTACTAACAAGAAGGGGGGTTCGGCAGGTGGCGTGTGTGTGGACGATTGTAAGGAGCTCACAAGAGGAAATGGGAGAACTTTCCAAGCATGTTAGATCAGGTACTTCAGGGGTCACCAGCCATATAGTAGAAACGGCTCTTTATTAGCGTTTTTGGCGTGCAATGCATATTTATTTGGGAATAATTCTAAGATATCAAAATACTCATCAGGGACTTCATGTCTGTGAATAAGTTTTGCTGGAGGAACGCATGCCTTGTATTCGATGATAGGTCTGACGAATGTAGGTGTGCAATAAGGTTTTGGAAGATGTCCCACCCAGTTTACCGGACAACACCTTCAGGAGGTTAATCCTCTTTCTCATCCTATGTAGCGTATCTTAAACGTCGGTTTTTAAGTTGAGAGTTCTAGGAAAGTGAACTCCCCAAGTAGGAAACCGAGTTTCTGAGAATAAAGTCCTTTTCTAAAAGTGTTATGGGATTTGAATAAAATAGCTTGTGTTTTAGAGGGGTTTATAGTCAGTCTCTATTTATTGCACCACCTGATTACTCTGTCGAGGTAGTTTTGTGATCTTTCGAATACAGACAGACAGTTGTTGTCTACGCTCTGTATGAGATCCTGACGTGTGGAGGGTAGTATCATCAGCAAAAATAGGAAGAACTCCGATCCTTGCTATGGGCGGGGGATGTCCCTGTTGTAGACTGTGTATAATACTTGTGCAAGTATTGAGCCCTGAGGTACTCCAGCTTGTGGAGTAAAGGGGGTGGACAAATGGTTAGCTATTTTGATCCTGATCGTCTGATTAGATATGGGAATTGATTAGTTTAACCAAAGTAGTGGGCAGTTCAGCAAGGTAGAGTGTTTCAATCAGGCCTGTGTGCCAGACCTGATCGAATGCCTTCTCGACGTCTACGAATATGCCTATGACGTGTTTCCATTTGTTAAGTAGTGTGAAATGAAGGTAGTTTCTTTAAACAATGCATTTTGCGTGTAATTTCTAGCCCTGAGTTCAAATTGGTAATCTGGAATGGCAAAGTGAGCGTCTAGAAATTTCCTTAAGGATCATCTCGTAGACTTTACCTAGGGTGCTCAGTAGAGAAATAGGTCTGTACGATTCAGCGTTGGTGAGAGTTTTTCCATTTTTGGGAATCATGACTGTGCTTGCTGCTTTCCATTGAATTGGAAAGTAGCATCCAGCTCAGCGTTAGAGGTGCATTGATAATGTTGGTAAGCGACGGGAGAATATTCTGTGGAAGATTTTTGAGGCATCTTCTGTGGATGCCATAAGGGCCAAGAGATGTGTTGTTTCTAATGTTACACATCTGCCTGACGGTGTCCTCAGTCATAAGGGTCATCGTCAGATGAGGATGTGGTCCGTCATGTGCCTGAGGGTAGTAGAATATATCTTCCACTCCCCGTTTGCCATATCTTTTGGATATTGCGTTGAAGTTGGGGTTATTAATGGAAATGATGTTGTTGACTTTGAGGTGAGATAGTGGCTGACTTTTCTGTTTCGTTAGGGCTTTAAATTCATTCCAGAATGCAGCACCATCTCCGTAGTCAAGGTCGGCTGTGACACGCATCCACCGTTTTTGCTTCAGAATGTTCACTTCCAACCTTATAACCGCTGATGGTCTGTTGTACTCTGTCTTGATGAAAGGTCTCTGAATCTGTTATACTCTCTGATCATTTTTCGTTTGGATTTAATTTGTGTTATGATTTGGGGTGGTAAAGTTGGAGTATATGGATTGTATCTTGTTTTGTTCTCATGAGAAAATACTACACTTTAGAATGCTTTTAACTAAAAACCAATAAAATTTTAAGGGATTATGTATAATCAATACTTGAGTGGAGTGTTTTAAAAGAGAACGTATTCGTTTATGGAATATTATAGTCCCAAACATAATTTATTACCTAAAAAACGTCTTATAAGGACAATGGTCTTTTAAACACTCATAAGTATTCAAATCGATAAAAATTATTAATGTCTCTCGACACAGTATTGAAAATAGAAGCTAGTAAGTAATAGAAACGATTAGCATGTTACAGTAGGGCATATTTTCAAAATTGTACTTTTTGTACCGCTTGAACAGATGACAACGGTTTCAATAGTCCCTATGCCTTTTTTCTAATTTAATTTGCTTGATTAAATTTAAAACCATTTACTTGATTAAGGTATTGTGTTTTTGAGAAAAAATCAATAAAATAGTTTCTTTTTGTCATTTCTTTCACTTTTACGGAAATTTAAACAAAACCATGCCTTAACTGTATCAATGAGCTTAACTTTTTAGTAAATTAATTACAAAAAAACACTTACCATAAAATTTCAAACTCCAATATAAAATTAGTTGTAAAGATAACTACTTGTGTAATATAATTAACTTTTAAATGCAAAAACAGAACAAAAAACAGCAAAAAATCAACACAAAACAGACACAAGTAAACTAACCAGAAACGCCACAAACTGTACTTAAAATCTGAAAACGTCCCCATGACTGGCTTTTTACTAAATATTCTACGGAAACATGGTTAGGTAGTTAAGTTTATATTATTTCTAAAGACTTCACATTGTTCTCTGCTGTTCTCTATATACAACTAACTAAATGCAATATGGTCCACACACACGATGATAGTAAAACGATTATTTAAGTCAAAAATTAGCCTTACCTTTGTATTAAATTTTTCAGTCATAAGTACGCCTACGTCTGCCACTGGACCCCACTCGATAGCTAAGCCAGGTAGATTTTCTCTCTTTCTTTGTTCGCAAAGTCTTTCGAGAGCTGAATTGGCATAACCGTAGTTTGCTTGGCCCATAACACCTCTAGTGGCCACTACTGACGAAAACAGAACAAAGTGATCTAATTGCTTGCACATTTTGCGGGTTAAAACGTCCAAGTTTTTACTTGATGATATTTTTGGTCGGCATACGTCTTCAAACATTTGTGTTGTTTGTTGGTAGATAGAAGCATCACGTAGCACAAGAGCTGTATTGAAGATACCTAATAAATTAAAAATAGATTAAAAATTAAGACTTTTCGCGGAAAACTTATTAAAGCTTTTTAAAAGTATTTAAAAACGCTTTATTTTTGTTTTTTTTTTTACAATATGGTTTTCTTTAATACTTCATAGTTTAAAAGCTAGCCGAGTTATGAGTAAAAAACCAATCACATATTTTGGGAAATATCAGAACACGTGTACTGTAGCATTGTAAGTTACATATAATGTGCTATTAAGAAACACAAATACTACACTACCTAATACTAAAAAAAATACTACAACTATTCGAATTTTTGATTCGAAAATTCGAATTCGATTTTTCTAAGGGTAGAAATTGTGTGGTAAAAAATTCAAACAGTAAAGGAATCCAATTTTTTTTTATTATTGAGTTAATGCCTCGACAACTAAGATCATTGGCATGGTACAGTCAGGTACCTAGTGTAGTGTGTGTGTGTGTGTGTGTGTGTGTGTGTGTGTGTGTGTGTGTGTGTGTGTGTGTGTGTGTGTAGAGTAATTGTCTTGATACTTAGCAAAGTCGATGTCATTGTCTTTGCTAATAGACGCTAATTGTATCCGAATGTCTGCGGTCCCTCCGGTGAGTACCGATCGCACAAGGATAGAAATTATTTTCATTCATTAATTTTTAATAAACGAAAATTTCTCCACCCAGATGAGATTCGAACTCACGACCTTTAGATTTAAAGGTAGGCGCTCTTACCACTGAGCCACAGAGGGGGTTTATAATCTAAATTGAATGTTAATGTATAATTAAATATTTCCAAACTGCTTTGATTTACTATTAGATGATCTTTTTCTAATCGGAGTAGTTTTTACCCCTAAAAATTAAAAAGCGATCAATACAAAAGCAAGCAAAAGTCCAATTTTAAACTGAAGGATGCATAACATAAACAAAAATTTTTAAGCAAATCCATGGAGGTAAGGTATCCAGTAATATTATTTGAATTATAACTAATCTAGGGGGTGAGATTTCGATGTAAAACTGTAATAAAATCTTAATAAAAAGTCCACAATAATACTAAATTCCTGTAGCTGGCTGTATACCATGAATCAAAAAAAAATATTTAAAAATTCCTACCTACAAAAGGTATATATTAAAATACCCTATAGGGCTACATCACAGAACGTTTTCGAAATTAATATTCCATCAACAGTGCTATCAATTAAAGAAAACATGTAATTTAAATTTTGACCAAGGTTAATACAAAACTGTGGTTAGTACTTACTAGATGTACTTATTTTGAGCCAATAAATATGTGGATAAAATCCCATTAAATGTTGTTAAATTAAATTTGAATTACATTAGTATTTGAATAACTAGGATGTTTAAGTTACAACAGGAATATATAACATGGCAACGTAAGACTCCACTAGAGGTTGTTAGTCCTGAGACAAAGTGTCTCAGGGATTTGTTGATAGCAACTGATTGAAATGATAATAATGATTTGTTAGGACAGATGTCGGAACAAAGCAGTCAATGTAACTTGACTACGTTGAAAATTGAATATGATAAAATTAAAATAATAATAACAGTAGCAATCATCAATATGTTGTAGTTTGAAGTATGAATTCATCCTAAATTAACATTACGAAATTTGGGAAAATTCTTAATAATGTGGGCGAACAGAAGTTTGATAAAAAAATTTTGTGGGTATTGGTAGGCAACGACCGATCTGAATTAAGTGGTGGTGAACTATAAAGATTTTTACAAAAGGCCCTTTACGTTTTATCAACATCTGGTACCTGGAATATGGGAAGCAGAGATGTGTAAGAAGTTGAGTCCTTTAAATTTTATTATTGGAGAGTGAAATTTTAATTTCTGTATTTCAGCGGACTATTGAGATGGAGTGTGAATTTTGTAAGAAATTTTGTAATGTACTGCTCAGGTAGTACCTAACTTATAACTTAAGTAGAAAAGGCCTTATATCTTCAAAAGCAACATTTGGTACCTGAGAAATGTAAGAAGTATAAGTTATAATAAGTTATGTTCATGAACATAAATAACTGATTAAGTGTTGAAGGATAAAGTTAGTTAAATGTTATTGTTTTGACATAATATGTAAAAAACAACAAAAGTTGATGGGCTATACGTGGCTCTGTTTGGCTAAAATTATAATATGTTTTAATGTTGATGTGAGAAAATACTCTACAATAGGCTGAGATTTCCAGAGATCCGAAACCATACCCCGAGGGAAGTACGTGTGAATGTAAAATAAAGTGTTTTATAAATAAAAGTAAACAGGTAATGATCTACGTTAAGCAGATGTGTTAAAAGTGTGGGGATTACTGTATAATTGTGAAATTATATGTATTCTTACCGAGTGAAATATTTTTTGATGTGTGTAATTATGTGGATTCATTTATGTAGGAAGAAGAATTATGTAGGAAGTGGTCATAATGATTGGTTAATTTAATTATTGCTAGTATATTACTTAACTTATAACTTAAGTAAAACGGCCCTACATGTTCAAATATTACATTTGGAACCTAAATAATTTTTATGGGTGTCTAAGTTATAAGTAATATGTGGAAATGGCAACAGTTGATTAAAACATTTTGTTGTTAAATGTGTTTTAACAGATTATTGAAGATTGGCAAAAATGAGGGGTATACGGTGAAACTATTTGGTTATAAAATCCGTAAAATAGTTTCGAAACTATTTTACGGATTTTGTAATTAGATGTCGCTATCTCGTTCGTATTGAAGCCATGTTATTGTTGCTTCTTAAAAGGCAGAAAATATTGATTGTTCACGTTGAGAACTCCTATCAATAGCTGTTCTGATGAGACCTATTAGGTCGAAATACATATCAACAGATACATAGGAATTGGTTAGAGTTGTGATTTGTGGTGTTTTATTATTGTTATGATAGGGAAATTGACTAAGCAAGACATTACTAAATAGTTATGATTGATAAGATAAGATTCAGATATGTGGCTTGACTTTAGATGGACCATGAAATTATCTGGGTATTTGAATATGACGGGATGTATACGAGTAAGGGATTGAATTATTGTATGATTGTAAATGGTTTATAGAGGGGGAAATAAAATGGTCTGATCTATATTTAGTTATATCACAAAGGAGCATGAAGAAAATTAGGCATAAGGGTCATATTTAATAAATGACAAAAGGACAGTGATTAATTTAAATTTTAATGTAGCAGTAGAAATTGAGGATGTGGGTCATGAGAATAGTTTGCGATAGAGGAGAAGAAAGTGTCAATTGAATGAGACATGGCGATTAACACAATTTGGACTTCTCTGATTTTTTTGATAATTTCAAGATTTTTATATAAATATAGTTTTAGGAAGTTTTTTTTGGGGGATATTGTGAATAAGTAATACATCTTCTGCGATTTTGATAGTGTGATTATGTTCTTTTTAACGTTGAGAGAAAGTAGAAGTGTTTATTTTTTTTGTGTGCTCTAAAGAGCATGAAAACAGTAATCTACAAGTTTTTCCTATGTAGGTGGCCTCACAATCTAAACATTTTAGTTTATAAACACAATTACGGTTCATATAATTGATGAGGTATTGAATTAGATATACACTGACCCAAATTATTGGGTACTCTAAAAAAAACGTGGATGTTTTCAACTGAACATTTTATGAGATTTTAAATATCCCCAGAAAGACTCTCATGATGATATGAAAGTGACAGTAGTTAGGTTTAGTGGTAAAGTCGTCTCTGAGGAACGCAGAGTTCTTGCAGGGTTTTAAGGCGTCTTCTAAGGATGCGTTTATTGATGGTTTGTAAAGATGAGTTTGCATGTTTTCTTTAATTTAAGTGGTTATACTTTTAAAATAGCACTGATGATGGAATATTAATTCCGAAAACGTTCTGTTATGTAGCCCGATAGGGTATTTTAATATATACCTTTTATAAAAAAAAATTTAATAAAAAGCCACCACCGGCACAAGTCTAAAATTTTAGTGAAGGGTAAGTAAAATCTAAATTAAAATTTTCATCCAATTTGGTAATGACACGGAAAATTACAGTATATCGCCGTATTTCACGTGAAAAGTTGAATATTGACAAACTAAAATCACTGTGACCCAAGCAATAACCGTGCTTTGGTTGAAAAGTTATGAGGATGGATTTTTGCTTCATAGAACTTGAAATTCTAATTATTATAAGTATTCTGCATTACTAATATGTGCTATAAAACCTTATGACTGATAACGGGCGTCCCAGAGGTTCTTAATTCGCTATTGTTAGTATATTCTTGTTCTTGACTTCTTTTGCAGTACTGGTAGCCAAAGCCTGTTACATTTTGCTGATGAGTTTGCTGCACATTTTTCTTCATGGAGTAGGATGGGAACGGCTTCTTTGATTTTTCTCTCTTTCATCTGGAAAAAATCTCTCTCATGTCAAAAATCAACCTCAACCCAATTTTGTTAATTACAAAACATATGCTAATCTTCTTTCCGCGACATTTTATTTCAGAAAGTCTCTGTATTTTGGGATACCATTGGGATGTTTCCAAAGGTTCTCTCTGGATTATTGCCTGAAAAGATTTCCTGCTACTTGATGCCTGCATACCTTTCTTATCACAATTATGCTCAGAAATTTTTTTGTTAGACTATAATTTCAGTCAAACTAAAGTATTACCTCGCACCCTTTAATCTTTTTCTAACAGGCTAGAATACCTACTTCAATGACTGTCCTGTCGACCATTATTTTTGCACACATTCCGCTACAATTATTTCTTTGAGCAGTATTTGTTTTAACGGTTGGTAGGTTGCTAACATTGCCAATCACCCTTCACATTTTATAAGGGCTTGGGAAGAACTGATTATCAATGTTTGCACGAATAACGAACTCAAAATTAACAACACATTTAAAAAAAAAAAGACCAACAGAAATATACATTTAATAATACCCGTGGACAAAGATCTATAATAGATTATATTATAACTAACAGCGATATACATCCATCAAAAATAATCAACGTAAGATGTCTCAACTCGGCACAGGTAGGTAGCGAGCATAGCCTAAGATATGTAAAATAAGAATAATCCTGAAATACTTCCCACTCAAGAGAGCAGTGCCAAAACAAACAAAAATCACGAGGGACTAAATACGAAATCAACAGAATATTTATACAGGAAAAGAATAGATTAGAGAAGATCGCTGGAAATGAATTTGAATCATCAATATAACATCGAGAAAAGCTGGAAAAAACTCAAAAATAATATAATTAACGCCACAACAGAGTCACTAACATATCAAAAAAGAAAACACAATGGTTTAGAGAGGAAGTGAAGATAAAATGTGAAGAAAAGAAAAAAGCCTTTTTACAATACAGAACACAACAAACACAACAGGCGTACAACCACTATAACCGTATCAGAAATGAAACGAATACTTTAGTTAGACAAATAAAAAAGAAACACTGGCAGAGTTTCTCAAAAAAAAATGGAACACGATTTCTACTGAACACAAAAAAAATATGGAAAATGATCATAGCACAAAGAAAAGAGATAAACGAACTAATAAAAATGAAACACATTCAGAATGAAATTACTAAAAAAAAAATCACCAGGAGAGGACAGAATACCGAACGAACTCCTAAAGTACGGAGGACCAGATCTGACCAAACAACTGTTAAAACTAATTCAAAAAATAATAGAACAAAACAGAATTCCTCAAGAATGGAGATCAAGGATCCTAATACCCGTCTCCAAAAAGGGAGACAAATTGGACGCGGAAAATTATAGAAAAAATAATTTGTTAAACACAACACTAAAATTAACAATCAAAGTGATAACAAATAAATTAAATGAAATTATAACACTAGCAGAAGAACAACAAGGTTTTAGGTCAGAAATATCATGCACCGACGTTATATTTATATTGAGGTAAGTCCAAGAAAAATCATTAGAATAGAACAAACCAGCATATCTATGTTTCGTGGACCTTACAAAGTCATTTGATTGGGTCAAATTAAAAGACGCTATCAACTTACTGTAAGCAAGAGAGATACCTCTAGGAATAATCAAACTGATCAAAAATATCTACCAAAACAACACAATAAAAGTAAAAGTAGAAGAAGAATTAACCGACCTTATTGAAGCTGGCAATGGTATAAGACAAGGAGATTCCCTGAGTCCCCTATTATTCAACCTGATTAGGGATGAAATAATAAAAAAGTAAGAACTAAAAAAGGATACCAAATGGGAGAAAAACAAGTTCCCCAATAGAAAGACGATCAGTAGGATGACCACGAAAAGGATGAAATAACAACTTACTGGAGGCACAATGAAAAACAGACAGAGTCATGTATATATAAAACAAAGTAAGAAGAATATTCTGCTACACGGAGATACGTACTTTTGGATATTCATATGAATTTAAATTAAAATATCAAACATAAATATCTCTTTAGCGCTTTACAAAACTAAGAATGTAAATAATATACTGATTAAAATATAACGGTAATTACTTATTATATTTTGTATCATTCTCTTACCTCCAACTGGTCCGTACTTCTGAGCCTCCAATAACAGATTCTCAGCTCCAGACATCGTAGTACTATCAGAAAGATCAATGATAGCTTTATATTTTAGTGATTTCCATATGTTTATACTCAACTCTTGATACTTGGACCAGATAGTTCTTCTACCATTTAAAATAATTATTCGAGCGCCCTTCGAAAACAACCAATGAGCTAATTCTAAGCCCATTCCTCCCAATCCCCCAATGATTATATAAACTTTTTCGGGATAGAAAGTGATTTCTGGTTTTGCAACAATTGGTATAGGTTTTGATGGTCCATTTTTTCTTATATTTACTAAGACCTTTCCACAGTTTTTTCCACTTGATAAGTACCTAACCGCAGACTCGATCTCTTCTAATTCAAATGTTTTTAGAGGAAGTGGCTTAACAACTCCAGTATCGATACCTAGAAAATGTATTAAATTAATATACCAAAAACAACATACATATTGCAAACAATTTTAATTTTATTTTTCAAAAATCCAAAAATTTACAGCAGCAAACGCTGCAACTAATATTTCCAATTAACTGGTACACTTAGAACTTGCAAGAAAAATATTCCATCTCTATTACAGATATCGTTCAGTCGGATTAGACGAAAACAGGCCCAGTTTTGCATAAGGAGCTGCCTTAAATTTTATTATTATATCCTATAACGGAGGTGAACAGTAATGTAAATTTTAAAATGCGACTGAATCCAACCGGTGCATTAGCTGCCATCTTGAATTTGAAAATGAAAAAGCCATTTTTGCTCAATATCTTTGCCAATTTCCACTTTTCGACAAAAATGGTGAAGACTGAAATTGTTGCAAATACGATTTCCTACTATCCCTATTTTTACAAATTTTTTGTGCGGCCGATATTTTCCGAGTTAAGGGGGAAAATATTAAAAGAGGGTGGGAGCATAATTATTCAATGAACTCGCTAATTATTAAATTCACGACTTGAATGAATGTGTATAAAAATGGAGAAAATTATAATTTATGCAATTTTGGTTTCCTCTATTTTTTTGCTAAAATTTACCGAGAAATAATTATATTTTATACAAAGTAAAGTTCTTTTATTTTTTACTGAAATGAATATTTAAGATCGTACGTATGCGGCAAAGGCGAGAGCGTAACATTTTGCAGAGATTTATAGGAATTGTTTTTATTCAATATTTAGTTTCAACTTTTCGACAAATCGTGAGGACTTAAATTGTTGCAATTACGATTTTCATAATTTTTTTTGCAATTTTTTTTGTACGCTTGATATTTTCCGAGCTATAAGGGAAAATAGTGACAAAGTATACATTTAATATTAACTCCACAACATGGATATGCATATAACAGTTGAGTGGATTATATTTTATACATTTTGGTTTTCATTATTTTTTGTTTAAGTTAATATTTAATTTCTTAAGTTTAACCCTAGACGGTAACATGATCAGCAGCAAAACATAAACAGGAACGAATGTATGACTTTAACATTTTAATTTTTTGACAAAATAATGAGAGAAATAAAAATTTTATAAAATATATTTCTGTTCATTTTTATTACATACGTTCATGTTGTGAAGTTAGTAATAAACCAGAGAGACAGCGCGAAAAAATATGTAAAAAATGAATTGTAGAAAATCTTATTTGCAACAATTTCATCCCTTACGTATTATTTTTGTCAAAAAGTGGAAAATGGCGAGATATTGAGCAAAAAGGTTTTCCTTTAAAATCAAGATGGAGGCTGATGCAACGAAGGAATTCAGTCACGATTTAAAATTTACACTACTATTGACCCACTAAAGGTTATAATAATAAACTTTGTAGTAGCTTTCCATGCAAGGTGAAATGCTATCCCGACTGTACTAATATGGTCTAAACTCATATAAACAGAGTAAAAACGATGGTTTTTATACCTTTTGATAGCAACTTTCCATAACGTATAGGAATCATAAAATATACTTTTACTATTTATTAGTGAAATCCAAATTCAATTGAAATTTAAAAAAATCAAAATCAGAAAGCAAGAATAAGTATCGAAGGAGAACTGACAGAGGAAGTAAGTATACTTAGAGGAGTTCGACAAGGGTGCATACTTTCACCACTTTTATTTAACGTCTACAGTAAAGTGATGTTTCAACAAGCTTTATTGGATATTGTAGAAGGTAGTTTGGTCAACGGAAATAGCATTAATAATATTAGATATACATACGATACGGTCATATTTTCAAGTGACATGAAAGATCTACAGTGCATAATACAACATGTATACAATGCATACGGACTGCAAATGAATCTCAAGAAAACGAAATCAATGATATTCCCCAAAAAAAACGCAAAATGTAGATAACCTGATCATCAATAATACGATCGAAAGAGTAACAACATATAAATATTTAGAAACGTGGTTAATCGAAGATGGAGATCAAATAAAAGAAATCTAGATCAGATCTAGAATAGAAATGGTAGGAAACACGTTCATAAAATTGAAGAACTTACTTTGCAACTGTAACATCTGCACAAGAATGTTACGTTGTTACGTTTTTTGTAGTTTTTTTGCTTTGAGATGTGGTGCTACAGGAGAATTCACAGAATATCGTGGACTAAAAAAGTAACTAATATGGAGGTATTACAAAGAATGATGAAAGAATGTAAAGTCATAAAAACTGTTAAAATTAAAAAGAGTCAATATCTGGGTCATATAATGAGGGGCGACAAGTACGTATTACTTAGGTTAATTATGCAAGGGAAGATACAAGGGAAGAGAAACCCAGGACGGCGCAAAATATCTTCGCTAAGAAATTTGAGAGACTGGTTCGGTTGCAGCTCATTAGAATTATTTAGAAGCGCTGCCAATAAAATTAAAATAGCGATGGTGATTTCCAACCTCCGATAGGAGAAGGAACCTGAAGAAGAAGTGTAATTCAACATCACTCAAAACTTCAAAAACCACTTAGACAAGTGACATAGACAAAACTTTCAGTAAAAAAATATAACAAATAAAGTGATATAACAAATGTAATATAACAAATAACAGATAGTAATTAAATTACTATAATACCTACCATTTCAAATAGGTAAAAGAAATAATAAATAAGACTTACTCACAATCATTTAATTTAACTATCCAGACGACCGGTTTCGCTTTCTACAATATGCAAAGCATCTTCAGGTCTCGATACAAAGTTAAATACAAGCTGAAATAATAAACCCATATCAGGGTGTTGTCTAATAAAGATAAACAAAGATAGATGATATAAATTACACTAATTATGCCAATATAACATGTCTGTGGTTTTTCAAAATAAATAAAAAGTTTTAGCAGACAAGGTAAGACCCACAAATTGATATAAAATATCCTATTAAATTATATAAAAATTAGTAAATGAACAAATATATAAAACATTACTTACATGCCGGTACTCTATTAATGGATGGTTGGAAGAACATGGTTCAAACTATCCTCTATTGTTGAATGGAGAACTTAAGTCTGCTATTGTAATTGTTTGACAATAAACGGGAAGTTCTTGAGGATATAGATTTTATCCAATGAAGTAGAGATAGGTGTAATATGATTGTTTGTTAGGTGAAAGTGATGTTCTATACCATTAAATTATTTAAAAGTTATTTATATTTATTCAAGAGATATATTTATGAAATTTGTGTCATTTCTTGAGATTTTATTTTATAAATACACTTAATACACTTTTATAAATACACTTAAGGACTATTTAAAACACACAGAAAACACTTGAAAGGGACGAAACAAACATTAAATTTAAAAAAGGGAAGGACTTGAATGCACTACATCTCTTACTTGGAGACAATGAGTTTTTATGTTATCTATTAGATTTTAGAAGTAAGTTTGACAAATGTAGGTTCAAGTGTGACAGTTCTCCTTCTAAATACTGTAAGTTAAGTTATACAGTTTTATGAAATAAGCTGATATTAATGAATATCTATTTTTTTTTAATTTTAGATATCAAAAGTAAGTTGATGTGTTTAATATTGGCATGCTTTAACAATCATTAAATAATTAAATTTAAATGTCACAATATGAAAAATTGAAATACATCTTCTATTATAACTAACTCAATTTAGTCAAACATTACAGAACAAACTTAAGTGATTATTTGGTAATTAAACATGTACATTTGTAATCAAAATGTATAGCAAAATTACAAAATATATTTGAAGATTAATGTTGCTGTGAGTTATCTGTCATGGTGTGTATAAATATTTTTAAAATATTGTATTCCAGTTCTAATATGTTAATATGGAACTAAAGTAATAAGTAGATAAATTATTGATGGTAAATTAATTTATGAATTCAAGAAACTGACTGAATTATTAAACCTTTAATAATTAGTTGGTAATTCTAATATCTGACAGTTGGGACCGGAAATTGGTTATACCAACAGATGAACGGTACTCTATTGAAATTTATTTAAACCGGTTTAACTGTTTTAAATTGTCCTTAAGTGTTTTAACTTTAATAAGTTTATATACTTGACTTTGCAATCATTTGCCATATATGCCAATAGAACTTTATCAAAGAAATTTGATAATTACAAGTTGAAATAATTGCACACCCACACAATTTGTACATCTCATCTCATTCATTGTCATACAATTGTCACTTTCATAAATAACACACATTTCATAAATATATCTCTTGAATAAATATAAATAACTTTTAAATAATTCAATGGTATAGAACATCACTTTCATCTAACAAACAATCGCATAACACCTATCTGTACTTCATTGTATAAAATCTATCTCTACAAGAACTTCCCGTTTATTGTCAAACAATTACAATTGCAGACCTAGGTTCTTCATTGAACAATAGAGGATAGTTGGAACTATGTTCTTCTAACCATCAATTAATAGAGTACCGGCATGTAAGTAATGTTTTATTTATTTGTTCATTTACTAATTTATTACGATTTAATAGACTATTTTATACCAATTTGTAGGTCTTACCATGTCTACTAAAACATTTTATTCATTTTGAAAAACCACAGACATATAATATTGGCATAATTGCTGTAGTTTATATCATCTATCTTTGTTTATCTTTACTAGACAACACCCTAATACGGGTTTATTATTTCAGCATTTATTTAACTTTGTATCGAGACCTGAAGATGCTTTGCATATTGTAGAAAGCGAAACCGGTCGTCTGGATAGCTAAATTAAATTGATTGTGAGTAAGTCCTATTTATTATTTCTTTTACCTATTTTTATTAATGTTTCGTGACATATTGACGGCAAAAGTGAGTGTTTAAAAAAAAATAAAAAAATACAAAAATATGTTATTATCAAAACTATAAAATAGATCAAAATAAAGAAATATAATCTTACCTTCCTGAACTAATTTGTGTATTTTTTTCTTAATTTCAATGCTATTCATTAATTCATCTACCATTACTCCGTGGAAACTACAGTTTTTTAAATAAATCCTTGTATCAATAGAAGATCCCATAAGAAGATCCATTTTGCCAATCTCCAGGAATGTTCCTTCTTGTGCTAAGCATTCTATGGACATCTGAAACATTTCTCCAGCTAATGAATTTAACACAAAGTCAACTCCTTTTCCGTTTGTCCGCTGTTTCACAAGATTGTAGAAAGAGGTGTCTCTCGAATTTCCTGGAATATATGAAAATATGTAGATAATTTAAATAAAAATAGAAATTAAAACATGATGTCAAATCCAATCAAGTAAATTCAGATGTTTAAATTCTTAAATGTTGCCCACATCTGTGGTGTTTCCATTAAAACAATAAATTATATTGTAATAAAAAAACCATTGCTGAATTTTAGCCACTGATTGCATCAGCTTCTGATCGTCCTTTGAACCTTTTAATTTACCGACAAAAAACGGAACAGCATCCGCTGGCCATAAATACACAGTTTTACCCTCACAGGGATTTTAAACCTAACATTTTAAGGGGAAAATGGTATGCCACGTTGGTTCAAGTTTTTATATTGTATCTTTCTCCATTATGTATTTCTATTTATCTCAGCCGATGAAGAACGCCGCTCCACGTTATGTCAGATCCAGGCTTTAGAGTTCATCTTTTTATATGGCATATTACGTTTTTTCGAGAGCCGGCAACACCGCTAAGTGTGAGATATGTATTTTAAACTAAAACAGACATTTTTCTTAATTTTCACTAAAAATAGTGAAAAATAAATCATGGTATAGAAGTAATAAAAATAATCATTTAATTTAATTTTAGTGATAAAGTAAAAGCGAAAATTGTATCGAAGCGTACATCTTTTACCAGAATTTTGGTTAATTTTTATATTAAAACTTTCAGCAACAAATATAGATGCTCATATAAAGTTACTCTTTAAAAACAAGATTAATGGATTCAGATAAGCCTAAAGACACCGAAAAAATAAAGCAATATTGCAATGAGAGATCAGAATATCAGGAAATCGTTTCCTAAAGAGAAGTTATAAAATAGTATTAAAAGGAAATTGTAATGACTGGTCTAGAAATTGATAGATAAAGTAAAAGATATCCAATTTTATTGAAAACATCTACTGAGTCATACAAGAATTAAATCAATGCTCAAACCCAGATTTAGGCTACGATATGTTGACCATACAATCGTTATTTGACCTCACACTAAGGTTCTTTGTTATCTTTATACCCAAAGATATCCATATGTATACCTAGTATTCAATTTACGATGGAGATTGAAACTGATTCATTTTAACCGATCCCTGACGCCGACGTTCTAATAAAGAAAAATCAATCCCATAGTTTTCATTACTCTGTTTACACGAAAAATACTTATACCAGTAACCTTACACCCCAACTCCCATTACGTACCTTCCCAAATTAATCCACTAAGCAATATCCTTCTTGTTAGATCAATACGTCTCTGCAAGGATTCAAGTAGATCTGTTGAGCTTTTTTACAACAAGCTTTCCTCCAAAATGCGTATCGCGAAAATCATATGAATGGGGGCATTTACAGATATCAATATCTCGCTCAATACAAAGAATCTGTCTCTCGTTATACGAACGTTTGTCTTTCCTATATAAAAAATGTCACTGACAAAATCAACATAATGCTCAAATCAAAAAAATGAAGACAATATTTACTCCTCAAAAATAACGTTCATCCCTTGTTCGATCCGTCAAAGATAACGTTTTAAATAAACATTACATACTTTGTGAAATAACTTGTGCACACTGCCCACGAACTTACGTAGACCGAACAATTCAAAGAATCCAAAATAAAATCTATAAACACAATTTTGTTTCAGTTCTTGCCCTATCCGAAAACATCATCTACATAAAGGTCAAAAAACTTATTTTTAACACTCCAAAACTATAGCCTCACATCCGTTTCTCAAAACCAAGAATTTTCAAATAAGATATAGAGATCTAAAAACACCCGACTTGTCGCAATAAAACACAAGAGCACACGAGACTTCTCCTCCATCATAATAAGCATTGTCCGCTCTCTCTACGAATCCAGCTCCGTTGTGAGCCAGAGAACGAGTGAACATTGTACCAATAAAGTGACTTACTGACACAGATGAAACATTGTAGTAACAAGCCCCCTGAAGTAGTAACATGTTTTTTATTTAATTAGTAGTGTTTAATACTGATTGTAAGTCTCATTTAATGCTCTTGGTAACCAAAACAGTTAATACGATAATATATGGTCCAGCAGCCGGGTACCTTTCTATTTGCATGTTATCTTTTTAAAGGATGGTATGATTTGACCAACTTTTTTACTAAAAGTCGACAGCATCAGACAAGTATCTAAATTACTATTCAAATCATACCATCCTTCAAAAATATAAAACTGTATTAGGTATGAAAAACCATAAAATAATATCCATTGTTGATGACAACATTTTACAAAAAAAGCTGGACATATTATACAAAATTTTTTGTAACAACGGCTATCCTAAACAAAAAAAAATAAATAATTTACAGCAGTAACCTCTATGATGATCCTGTTCATGATTCTAACAACAAACAATCAAATATAAAAACTCTACTTTACTAATGGTCTTACTCATTCTGTCATATTCCCATTCAAAGATGTTCCTAATATTAGTATAGCTAAATATAATGCCATGAACACCAAACAACTATTTTCAAAAATCAAAGACCTAGTACCAACCTAATATAGAAGTAATGTTGTTTATGAAATACCTGTCTAGGGTGTCAAAAAAACTACATTGGCCAAACATCATAGTGGCTCAAACAACGCATCACACAACATACAAGTGATTACCGTTTGGGAAAAAATATTTAAAGAAATACTATGAAAACACCGGTCATTTGCTAAACTATAACAAGGCTTGTATAAACAGGCTTGCACCAACTGGTAACTATAAAAGTAGATTTTTTCTGGAGATGTATCACATTAACAAAAATAAAAACACTTTAAAATATAACACAGACGCTGGACATTTAAGTAACATACATATATTGTAATATATTTAACAAAATTTGAAAATATTCAAAATAGCTAGTACTCACCTTAATAACAACTAACCTTAATAATTAGTCAAAGAAATATTATTGTTCTAACGTTTCTTTTATTGTTATTTTTTACATTTGGAATGATTATTGTACTTGCCTTATCTTATTACTGTAACGAACGTGCAGATAAGTAACCGTATAACTTTTATTTCGATTACACTTATTTGTATTTTCGTTTGATTATTTTTGCAAGAGATATTATATAAGTCATTTTAATCAATTTTAAGATGAATTTGAATCAACTATTTCAAATATCGTCCACGCGATCCAACTATTTTCACTTTGTTGTTATAAAATAATACCAGAGATAATAGATTGTAATAACTGAGATTAAAAAAATCTTAACTAAGTTATCAATACTAGATTAATATAGAAGAGGCAACAAAAACTATTGTGTTTTTATTATTTTTATTTTTTATAATAAATATAACACATATCTCACCTATGTTCTCTTCCTTTAGTTGGGGAAATAAATCTCTTAAAAACTGCTTTTTCTTCTCAGATCCCACAGTTACAAAAATTGTTGAATTTAGCGATAATGCTATGTTAATTGCTGATATTCCAATACCACCTGCCCCAGCATGAATTAGTATAGAACAGTTCTGCTCCATTCTTCCCCTGACCATCAACGCGTAGTAGCACTAAAAATATAAAAGTATTAGCTATCTGGTAAAAATGTACAAAAGTATTTAAATAAATACATATGATAGTAATTACCGTAACATAAGTAACTGGTACGGTAGCTGCTTCCTCAAGTGTCCAGGATTCGGGTATAGTCCATGTAAACTCGGGATCAGTTTCTACTTGGAATTTAAATTCGTTAAAGAGAAATCCCATTACTCTCTTTCCTTTTTGTGTTATACCAGAGTATTCACCTCCAATAAATTTATTACCCTCTTTCAGTCTACCAGAAGAAATCATAACATCCTTATAGTTTAGCGCAAGGTAATATGTGTCCACAATGTTGGCCTCATCGACACTAAAAATTAATTATTTAAACTTAGGATATTGTAAATAAATTCGTCGGCCATAGTCTTTCAGTAATGTCAGAAGAATTGAAATATCACCAAAGTGTTTATGCTTTTGCAGTTAATGTTTTGCAATGGGGCATTGTAAATTGAAAACAAAAGTAACGCTTTGGTCTGGCTCTCTATTGTTAGTTGCAGAAGACATAATCATCTGAGATAACTATTAATTGTTTTTCACAGTAACACGGGTACTTGATCACACTATTTATGACTAGTAGGGAGGCTATCGAAAAAAAACGTCAGTTCACCTTTAATCGTGAAGAAGAGCTAATCAGGTATATAAACAGGGTCAGGTTAAAAAAGCTCTTCTGAGGTTCATCGAAAATTGCAATACTGATTTGACCTAACCAGTATATTCCATAATCACATACAGACTAAAACATTTGTGTGAAGTATTATAACATATGTCGCTGAAAATTGGATTATAAACAAGAAAAACAGCAGTAAGATTGTAGCGTCAGAGCACTCTTTTGCTGCTTGTTTTTTAGAGATGGTTATAAATGCTGACTTCAGCCACTCTTGTGGTATTATTCCCGTATCGTGCACCGTCTTGATTAAATCTGCCAATACTTCTAAGTTATCCTCTTTCACTAGTTTTAACAGTTCTACTGGTATTTCACCGAATCCAGCTGTCTCATTGTATTTAGGGTTTTTGATAGCATATTTGATTTCATCTATCGTGATCTTCTGTCTCTCTAAAGGACTTATTTCTTGTATTTTCTGCATTTCACCTCTTTTATCTTGGAAAAGTTCTCTAACCTAATCCTTCCATCGTCTTAATTTCTCTGGTAAATCTATTAGTAGTTCTCCTTGTTTGTCTTTCATGTGTTCTTGCTGTCTATTTCGACCCAATCCACTCTTCGACCAACTCCACAATTTCGATCACTTCTCTTATTTTTTGTGCATATTTCTCATATCATATTTTGTTTCTAGTTCTTCCATCTCATTACATTGTTGCATCAAATAGATTTCCTTAGCTGTTTTGATTGTTTCCTTAATTCTAGCTAAAAATGCACATACTCAATTAACATAGCTGTTACTGAAACAGAAGACGTCATTCTAAGAAGCTACTGAGATGCTTTTCACCGCGGGGAAACAAAAACCGGTCTAATTTCCTTCTATTGCCCCCGGGTCCCCTGTAGAGGGCTTCGGAAACGTCAACGAAAGCACCTCTACCCAAACCCATTTTCTGGATATGAACTTGTGGAAAGTTTTCTTGTGATGAACTTGTCTTGAAAAAGACGAGCCATTTCTTACATGACATACGATGAAGTTGTCGAAATAGACATCAGGTTCTCAGCTTCGGTGACGTGCCTTAAAAAAGGCAAGATATTTCTTACATGAAGAAATATGTTAAGGATATGAAAATAAAATCACCAAATACTTGAAATAATTACTCAGCCACAGAATATGGCAAAAAGCTAAAAGAAAACAGAGCCCCGAGAACACTAAGCTCTCGGAGAGCCCGTGAGGGACTGACTTGGTTGACCTAAAAATCGCCTATTTTTATACACGCTGAAGTAGCGATAAATAGGGATTTCCAGGTCAGGGACCAATAGGAAAAATGAGGGGCGGGGCGATGCGTCTCGAGCGCGAACTAGTCGCGTCCGAGAACATGCAGTGCTGTTATATCGAAACGGATCGGCGATTTTCGGCAAATTTCGGTGCTCTCGATTTTAAGACTTTTCGTTAGAAACGAAAGACCTAAGCTGTGGCTTAAAACTATGGTACTAAAACTGGCCACAGTTGACCAATTAGTAATTCTTCTTTAACTTAAATTACGAAACTAACAACTATACACTATAGGTAAAACACAGCACAGCACTTTGCTCTGATTTTACACCAGTTAACACTTTTCACTAACTCAAATAGTTTTCGTCATTTGAGTCTTCTTTTTAATTTAATATTACCGAGGAGCTCGATGGCTTCGATATTAACATGACTATGAAGCCGTTTTACGTAACTACCAGCCATCTTCTTGATAACTTTATCCATATTTTCCATCTCAAGGTCCTTGTGGAGGTCGACAATTTGTTTGTTATGTATGACAACTTACAAAACCGTAAAAAACTTCCAAGTGTCCAGCAGCAACAAAATCTGGAAACAGAGTAGTTGATTTTAATTCGTCAACTACATCTAATCCTCCTTTTGTTAGTTTGTGGAACGTCCTAATTTTAGGTTTTAGCTGTTCACCAGATTCTGAATCGATGTAGTCACCGGAATGAAATGTATACAACATCAGTACGTTATTTTGAGGTTTTGCTTTATACTGTAGCAACACAATATCCTTCTGGAAACCAAACCAAATATGCTATTAGATGCAGGCCGTTTCTATTGTATGAATAGTGGTAGACTTGTCCTCTTGTTTTTTTCTCACGGTCCCTACGAGTGTAGTTTTTCTACAAAATAATTCATTTGCTAACGGCAATGACATAAAATAATTGTCAAGTGTAATACTTCTACCTGTATCTAATATAGGATATGCTATATGCTTAACAACAGCAGAGGAAGGGTTGTCTAGATGAAAAGGAGCATACTTCTGCTTTTCTGTATATATTTACATATTGCAGGTATCAAACGTTCTCGAATCTACTAAGGCACATATTTTAAGGTCATATTGGACAGGTTTGTTAGCAATATATTGCTGGATACGAAATGTTCAAATATCTCTAATAGCAGCTCAATTATCGTACACTTTTCTTTCGTTTCTGTCATTGACGTTGTCAAATATTTGTGTCTTTCTTTAAAAATGAAAGCGTTCTCATAAGATCGTTAGTCTAAAGCAAGCTGGTACAAATATCGAATTCCCTTAAAGTTTCTTAGTATTTACATATTGAGCTTTCCGTAGCCCACCATGTATAATAGGCCATAAAAGCATAAATATATCTCTGTAGTGTCAGTGTCTTGGCATTCCATTTCTCTGGTATAATTATATCGTATTTTGGTTATATAGATATTTGTGTAATACGCGATTTTTTCTATTATTGTTTCTGTAATATATAATCTCCAGCAAGTTTTAAAAGAATTTGAATTTTTTGCAACATTTTTTTCTTTGGGAATATGACTAACAATATTATTTCTAAGTATTCGTGCATTTAGGCGTGTAGGATAAGAATAGGATCTAGGATCTAACAAGTTTTTCTGTTGTTAGCAATAAAACAGTATCGAGACGCATGTGCACCATTGCCGTTAACTTCATTATGAAAATTTTCAACATCTTCAACATATTGTTTAAAGTCCGAATTATGCTCACTGTGTTCACTGGAAACGTGGTCTTTGATGTCTACTAGTCCGTTATCATCCATCATTTCTTGATTTTGGCCCTGTTCTTAGCAGTTCCACAATATGTTAGCCATCATTTATTCTCTTTGAATATATGCATATCGAATTTGCACGGTTAAGCATATCGCTGAAGACACTCCAAAAGTCAGCTAGAAATGAAGGCAACAGTGCAAATTATTTACCGTTATTGGATGTGCATATTTAACAGAAGCGTGAGAGAAATGCTCATAGTGCGAGTGAAACAGGGTTAATATAGTTCCATAGCTTTTTGTTGTACTTTTTGTATTCCCGTTTCTTTTCTGGTTTTCGTATTTGCTTGATTTTTAATTGTAGTTAAACTTTATCATAGCGTTTAAAATTAATTATGTAAACCTTAACTTTATATGTTTAATCGATTTAGTTTAAGCTTTACACTTTACTTTAAGATTTAGCACATTCGTTCGCTCGTACAGTATCGTCACTTTTGACATATGTCATCCTTTGAGAGATATCCTCCTCCTCAGTCCTAATCCCTTTTGGGATGTGGTGACACCATCAGGGCTTCACAGTTTTTTTTTAGGATTTCCCTCCATTCTTCCCTTTCCTGGGCTAGTTGTTCGGCTTCATGTAACCCTTGAATAATCAATGTTTTTATTTGATCTATCCAACGGCTTGGAGATCTTCCCCTAGGTCTTTTTCCTTCAACTCTACCCTCGACTATCAGTTTTTCCATCGTGCCTGTTCTTCTAGCAATGTTTCTTCGTGCCTGTACTAGTTTATTTTTATCCTCTTTGTTTAAGGTCCACGTTTCGGATGCATATGCGGCTATGGGAAAAATGAGTGCCCTTACCAGCCTTAGTTTTGTGTGTATTTTTATGCTAGAATTTTTCCAAATTGCTATCAGTTTCATCATGGCTGTTCTAGCAATAGTCAACCTTCTACCTATTTCTCTGTCACACCCTTCGTCATTTATTATTAGGGACCCCAGGTATATGAAAGTATTTACTACTTCAAAGCCCCCAATTTCTTTAATGAAGATTATTCCGAGCTCTGTCTACTATCTTGATCTTTGTCTTACTCGTATTTAGCTTTAGTCCATATGTTTTTCTTTTTTCCTCCAAACATCTCATTATGTCTTCCATTTCTTCCTGATTTGCCGCGATTATTAAAGTGTCATCAGCATATCTCAAGTTATTGATTTTTTGACCTTCTACTGATATTCCGCCCTTCCGTCCATCTAGTACCTTTCGCATAATGTGTTCGCGATATTAAACAGAGTTGGCGAGATTATGCATCCCTGCCTGACACCTGCCTCTGTTTTGAAATGATCGGAATGGGTCTTGTTTACTTTTAATGTGCACTTATTATTTTCACACAGATTTCTAATTAGTTTGATTAAGTTGTGGGGTGTTCCCATTTCTGCTAGTATCGACTATCGCTGCTGCCATTTAACTTAATCAAAGGCCTTTGTGTAATCCATAAAGCACATAAGTATAGGAGTATTGAATTCACGAGTTTTTTCGATTAGCTGACATTAAGGATGTGTTTTCTTGTGCTTTTTCCTGGGAGAAAGCCCGCTTGTTCTTCTAATATCTGAGGCAATGGAAAAGCTTTTAATCTTTCATGTATTATATGAAGTAGAACCTTGTTTGCATGGGATATTAGGGTTACTGTTCTGTAGTTGCTGTAATCTAGCGGAGTTCCTTTTTTGAATATAGGGATGAAAGTAGATGTTGTCCAGTCGTTGGGCCACTCTCCGGTTTCCCGAATATTTTTGCAGATCATATGCATAACATTTACTCCAACATCTCCAGTCTCTTTTAAAACTTCTGCGGTGATCTTGTCTACGCCAGGAGATTTTCTATTTTTCAACTTATTGATTGCTTTTCCTACCTCTGACTTTAAAATGTTTGGTTCTCTCTCTGCAGTGAACTCATCGTGATTTGCATTTTGGGGATCATCTACATATAGATTTTGACAATATTTTCTCCATACCTCCGCAATCCATTCGTTTTGATCCATTATTGTTTGTGTGATTGGTTTAAATTCCCTGGCTAGATATCGAACTTTGTTATATAGCTCATGGGATTCATACCGGTTTGCATGTATCTCTAATTGAGCCGCATAAACATAATTAATTACTAGGCCACCAATAATTTAAGATTTAGCTGAGTGAATTCACTATATTTAGCTGGTTTTATTCACCATAGATGTGAATAAAATATTTTAAATTAACACAAATAAAACAAAAATTACAAAAGTAAAATTTAAATAAATGTAACTTACATCGAACTGCAATTTTTTGTTTCAGTCCATCCTATTGTAGATAAATCTCCTGGTTTACACACAGTAAGCCCTGCATTCTCGACAACTTTGGTCTGTATTGGTTCCACTGCTATAGGTACAAATGTTCCCCACTCATTATCTTGCAAGATGTTGAATGCCAAGTTCTTTGATAACTGATTTTTGTAATAACTATTACTAATAGAAAAAGGTGGCGCTACTTGGTTAACAAGAACTGACCTAAAGGCAACTTTAATGTCGTCCTCCGACATAAGGCAGTAATTAAGGCCAACAATCCCATTCGTGTATTCATTTTCACTATATAATAAAACATTTTTTGAATTGATGGAGTTCGAAACTGTTTTTATTTTCTCTAGCCACTTATAGTTATTCTCACTAATTTGAATGACCTCATCAAAAGTGATGGCATCTTGTTTTATGCGTAATAAAGTTAAACTGGGTGTTTGGAAAATTACTTCGAATTCGTTTATCTTAGTATTTTCTAAATTTCCAATACATAGAATAAATGCATTTTTTTTTAAATTACTAAAAGCTTTTCTATACTTTTCAATCATTAGATTATCCAATATTAGTAATTCTATCTTACTGTCTATATTGTTGGGTTGTATTGAAGAATACTCTGAAACTATAAATATTCTTTTAGAATAGTATAATTCGGTTTTAACTTGAATTTCACTTGGAATTTTACTTTCATCAGTTTTTAATTCCCTGATAATAATGTTCTTAATAAAGCCAAACATATTCTGTACAACTATATTAAGGGCTATTTGAAGAGATTGGTCCACGTTATATTTCTTATTTTCAGGAGATACATATTTAACGAATGCTATATTCTCTAAGTGTTCACCTAGTTGGATATTTTTCCTACGTGGCGCAATGCTTAATTTAACGCCCATAATTTCAATGCCTTTAGTTCGAACAATATTAGAGTATGGATCATGATGCACATATACAGCTGAAAATAATATATCATAAAATATTAGTTAATCACTAAAGTAAAAAAAATAATACAGTAGACTCCCTCTATAACGAGAACTATATACTCTATAAATGGCGAACTAACTATCTCGTTATAAGTCGATCTCGTTATATCAGACAACAATAATACTGTGAATACCTATGAATATGTAGTTTTCTAAAACATTAACTTCTTATAGAGAAGCCATTCAACGCAATATAAGATGATAAATGGGGAGTCCGGCACTGATATCTAATAAGCACACATGCTTTTTGATCGATCCTGACAATACTAAATTTAACTAATAAAAAGGAATCATAGAATTCTTACACTACGTTAACATCAAGTATAATAGTGTTAGTTGAGTGTGTATAGAAAAACATTTTCTGTGAGTACATATTTTTATATTAATAAGTAATTCATAACCAAACAATTTTATAAAACCGTCAATAAATAACACCAGTCATTAATCGACACCAGTTTTTTGCCGGTAAAGACAATAACCAAAACCCTAAGCGAAACAGCTCCGTACTTAAGACAATTAAATGGTGTTGAGAAATGGAATTTGACGTCACTAATCATACCGAGGAATTATTATTGCAATCCACATCACAAACACCTTTATCTTACTCAACTGTAGCCAGCAAACAACAAGAATCGACCTATCCATCCAAGCTACAAGCAGTAGTTTTTAATTCTCTTAATGATGTTAAATTAGAAGAATACTTGTTAGAGGTAGGATCTCTAGTTAGTCCAAAACACATTCTTTTTTATCAAGAATCGCCAACAATCGCATTTGTATTTATTTCTCAACCAAACAAGTCCTAGATGATCTTTTTTCAAACAGCAGAGGTTTCATCACTGTAAGTAATACACAAATTCAAGTCCGTAGACTAATTACTACAAGTGAAAGACTCCTAATATCCAATGTTTCTCCCACTAATTACTATTAAACTGGGAATAAGCCAAAATTAAAGATAAAAATAAATAAAGTAAATTTACTGTATAGAACTTTACAAATTCCGATATTAAATACCTATTCCAACTACATACAAATTCGTCCTCCTTGGACATTAAGCATTTCTCAATCCGATACATCCTTAAATACCTTCTGAAAGAAAGATACTCCACACTCCTTAATAAAAAATACTTTCATTACCAAACTAACAAAATTTTCTAAATCCTATCATATATACACAGACACTTCTAAAACATCTACTGGAGTTGGAGCAGCTGTCATTACTTTAAATATTTCACTTGAGTATAAACTACCATCTTTAAGCTGTATACACATTGGCAAGCTATACGCCATCTATCAAGCTCTCGTTCATATTAACTCCAGTGATATATCCAATGCTCTTATAATTACCGATTCCCTCAGTTCCATCAATACCATTAAACAACTGTACACGAAACATCCAATTGCTCTCCTAATCAAAAAAGATCTAGCTACCATTCAAAATAATAACTATACTGTACAATTCCTATAAGTTCCTTCAAACATTGGCCTTCAAGGAAATGAAGAAGCGGATCGTACAGCCGAACAAGCCAGGAACAGTGAAACCGCGAGTGAAGTGAGAGATGTAGTTCTTAACGATTTAAAATCATTATTTAGTAAAGTGAAAGTCGAAAATCTGTGACAAAGCCAGTGGAACAGTTCAAGTTCAAAACTTCGCGAAGTGAAAACGTTCACAAAATTGTTCACACTAATCCCATTTTATGTGAAAACTGTAATATCCCACTAAGTGTTAAGCATGTACTTGTAGAGTGCCCAAGATACCAGTTGCAGAGACAACCACATTATCGGATCAAGAAGTGAAATCTTAGGAGAAAATTGTAAAAATGAACATTTGGTAAAATTCCGTAAAGATATCAATGTATTTAACAAAATCTAACATTTATTGGAAATAAATTATCTTATGTATATGTATATATATGTCGCTAATAACCTCAGAGGTTGATGCGACTATTTTGTAAAATAAAAAAAAAGATGATAAATATTGTTTGAATGGCGTTTTTCAAAAAGAGTTGTTTACTTCTATTGTCAATGATATACGTTAAAACAAAAAATCTGTACTTACATTTTTTTCCAACTATATAATGTATAAAGTGTATTTATAACATAAACTATAGCTATAACATAAATTGGAAGAAATCTGTCATTTTTGACTGCTTTAAATTGTTCAGTTTGTCTATCTATCATATTTTTTAAAGATTTAAAAAAGTAGTATGCTTCATTTGCGTTTTGTCTTTGAATAAAGTTTCTAACAACGTGTAAAGCAGTTTCTACATCTTGCCTATTAGGACCTTCTTGCATAGATTCACCGCGATTGTCTTCTTTATCTTAATCACTTTCGTCACTGACGATAACGCGCTCCGCCGGCGGATTTATTACTTCCGCGATAATTTTACTATCCGTCAGAAGATCACAAACAATGACGACATCATCAATGGCAATGAATTCAGCAAACTCGTCATCTTTGTTCAGTTGGCTTAGTTCTTGACCATGCTGTTGTAACCTCAACCACTCTGCTACAGGATATTCATGTTCTTCCTGGTCTATCTCAGTCTCTGTCCACCCCGCATGACCAAAACATTTTCTGATGGTTTTTATATCTACGAGTGTCCATGCTTTGTGGATGAAATGTATGGCATCTAATAAAGTAACGTGGGATTTACTACGATTTTCTACACTATTCAGAATACGCTTAACTAAAATTTTTCTATAGTATACTTTAAGGGACCTTATGATGCCCTGACACATCGGTTGTAGACACAGATGTGCCATTTGGAAGTAAAAAAAGAAGTTGAACGTTTTTTAAACCGCTAACTTTCGGATGGGCTGTTCAATTGTCAACAATTAAAAGAATTTTTCGATGTCCCAACTCTCTGTCCCAATTTAGAAGTTATCTATTAAAAATCTCTGTTGTCGTCGACGATTTTTTATTAAATTTATATATGACAGAAAGGTAATTCACACCTCTGGAACACCGTGAATTTTTAGATTTCTCAATGACGACTAACTTCCTTTTTTCGGAACCAGACATGTCGGCACATACGAGTACAATTACCCTTTCTTTTGATAACTTGCCACTTATACAACGTTCATTTTTGAATTTGAGGGTCTTGTCTGGAGTAATTAAAAAAAAGTCCCAGCTCGTAGGCATTGAAAACATTATCATCTCTGTAATTTTATCTTATTGTAGGCTATGACTTCAACCAGTTGTCGATGACTTCTTTGGAAACACTTTTCGCTTTACCGCAAATTTTTTTACACCTTATTTCGTGCCTGGCCTTAAAATGGCTCATCCATCCACTCGATGCTTTAAAATCCTTATTACCACCTAGCGCCTGCGAAAACTGTGTTGTTTTTTCTTGAAACAGTGGTCCGCTTATTGGAACATTCGAAGCTCTGTTTACAATAAACCATTTGACCATTGCAGTATCGAGTTCTTTATTACTTACGGCACGCAGATTTTTCGATTAACTGGAAAAAACATCTTGTGTTTATTTTTGAGCATGGTAGATAGAGTGCAACTTGAAATTCCTCTTTCACGATAAACTTCTGCTTTCTTCTTACCGTTCTCATCAACATCTTAAAGGATGTCAATTTTTTTTCTAAAGTAAACGTTTTTCTTTTAGGAGTCATAGTGTGTAATCTATGTGACTATGTAATATACAACACAACTTACAAGATGCGAGAAGACAATCAGAAAACAAACGATAAACATCTACGACAAAAACAACTATGAAATGAAATTCTGGTGAAATTTATTTCATTTGTCATATTTTTAAACTTTACGTAGCTTATTAGGTGCAAATGGTCATACCCCTACACTGACTCTTGTAAATCATAAATTGTAAATTTCCGACAACAGAATATCTATCGGTAGATTAAACAGAAGAAGTTTATTGCGGGCGGCAGTATATAAGGGGTATTTATGTATAGCAATTGCCGGATCAAAAACGTAAGAAACACGTTTTTTGATGTTATTTTCTCTCGTTATAACCAAATTTGCCTCACTGTAGAGGGGTATAGTTCAATAGAAATTTTAAGGGACATCTAATGTAGCTCGTTATAAGCAAAATCAAGGTGTTCCTTATAGAGGGAGCATACTGTAAAGTTATACCTATATATAACATTTTAACCAAATTAATAATTATGTGAAATGCTCAATAATTTTGCAATGCTGTGAAATGGTACACAGTTAATAATCACCAATTAATAATAAAAAATGGCCTTTATCTGGTATATCAATTGGTTAATGCTAATTTTTACTTTGACTTAAAGAATACTTGAAAATGTTAAGAAAACTTTTTATATAATGGGAATCTAATATCGAGGCGAATTACCAAGGTTAGGATCGACGATTCAACATCCAAAAATATTAGTATAAGTAAAGGACCAAGGTAGGGTTTTACCTTTACTAGGAACTGCTACTTAATAAAGCTTAAGTAATTTAAATAAGAAAAAAAAAACAAGTATTTAAGTCGTTTGAAAAAAAATGTCATGGCTTTATAATATTAGAAACCGGAGAAGAACAAAAAAATGTTTACCACAATAACTGCTAATTTCCAATGTGAGAGAGGACACCTGGATAAGAAGAAAATTATCTGATAATTGAAGTTTCGATTTCTAACTTCATATTAAAAACCGATTCTTAATATAATTAATAATATTAAGATTTATTTACAAAAAAATGTAGTAATTAATATAATATCACAAAAAAAATTTCAGTAGCGCAGTAAAATATAATGAGGCAATAATAAACGATATTGTTAGAATATCTTAACTAACAAGAAATCAGATTATGTAACAATAAAACACTGAAAACTTTGTTTTCAAACTTCCACAATTTTTTTTTATTTAAGCTCTTATCACTACAGCTGTTTCGGCTAATTGCCTTTCTCAAGTGATCTTGAGGTCTCTTAGATCCCTTGAGAAAGGCAATCAGCCGAAACAGCTGTAGTGATAACAGTTAAAATAAATTTTTGTCAAAGTTTGAAAACAAAGTTTTCAGTATTTTATTGTTACATAAAATGAATTTCCATCAAGTAACGGTCGAATCCATTAATTAGAAATCAGATTACTGCTTTTTCGTTTATTTGTGGTGAAATTAAAATCTGAAAATAATGATTTGGAATTTTATTCTTTATGGCCTTCTCTTGGTGAACTATAAAAAAGGAACAGAATATGAAGAAGTTGCATGCAATTGTACAACCTATAAACTTACTCTTAAACTAAAATAATTGTAAAAAGAAATATGTGTTACCATTATCTTTTTTGACATCTTCATAATGAATATTTGGATCTATCACTAGCTTCTTAATTGATACCGGTAAGTTCAAAGCATACCTATTTTTAAAATCTAATATTTTTAATTGCATTATACAATCTATGAAACTAGTAAAATTTTCATTCCATGAAACTTTTCCTTCAGTACCGTCCAAACTACATTTTAAGATGCATTTGAATAAATTTCGGTATTGGTATCTCCTCATAAGAAACTCTTTATATATATCTGTGTTTTCCAATTTCAATTCAGCGTCAGTTTTATGTTTTATCTGAAAGTTAAAAATATTTTAACCCTTTGTTCCCCGAAATAAGATTTCTTAGAAATTTTCAAAAAAAGAGTACAAATATGATTTAAGGGATATGTAAATAGTATAAAACAATTTTTTCAAATTTTTTGCCCAGCCCCTTATAAGGAGTGGGGAGCCAAGACCTACAAGTCCCGTCAGGGAGGAGAGTTATGGTAACTTATACAACTACACAATGTTACATACTTGTTTATTGAGTAATATTGAAAAAAAAAATTTTTTTCAATTTCAATTTTTTAAATTTTTAATTTTAAATAATGCTGACATCTGTCATTTTTAGACAACTATCGTAAGTTACACTGACTGCTCTGACACAACATCCGTTCTAACATGTCAACAATGTCATTTTGATCAGTTGTTATCAACAGGTCCTCGAAGACACTTCGTCTCAGGACCATTTTACCTATGTAGGGTCATACGTCGCCATGTTACCAATTCCAACGGTAACTTAAACATCATAATTTGTATTCACATATAATGTAAAGCAACTGTAAATTTATATCATTTAAAGGGTTTTGACCCATATATTTTGGTGGCTTATAGCATGTATACCTCGTAAGTATTAACCACAATGTTCTTTAACCTTAGTCAACATTTTAAGTTCAACGTTCTTTTTAATTAAAGTGGTTATTTACTTTTAGGTTTACACTGATGATAAATTTAACAATCCGAAAACGTTTTGTAATATATTTGTGATAGCCCGTTTGGGCATTTTATTATACACCTTTTATAAAGGATTTGAAATAAATTTTTTGTGATATATGGTATACAGCCAGCTACAGGAACTTAGTTTCCTAGTGGATTTTTATTGAAGATAATTGATCAAGATAATATTGATGTCTTGGTAGACCTTTTTAACTTCATATACAAGACGTGACACATACCCAAAGAATGGCTTCTCTCAACTTTTGTAACCATTCCAAAAATCACAAATGCTAAAGATTGCAATAACTCTCGGACAATTGCATTAATGCCACACATTGCAAGCTTTCCCTAAAGTCATACATAACAGAATCTACATAAAATTAGAACAAGAAATAAGTGATTCACAGATAGGTTTTAGAAAGGGGTTAGGAACTAGAGAAGCATTATTCGGAGTCAATGTTCTGACACAACGATGTCTAGATATGAATCAGGACATATATGCTTGCTTCATAGATTTTACAAAAGCTTTTGACAGAGTTTAACATGAAAAGGTTTTTAGTATTCTTAAGACCAAAAACATAGATAGTAGAGATCTACAAATTATATCGAATCTGTATCAAAATTAGAAAGCAAGTAAAGACAAAGGAAGAAAGTATACTTAGAGGAGTTCGACAAGGGTACATACTTTCACCACTCTTATTCAACGTCTACAGTGAAGTGATATTTAAATAAGCTTTATTGGATATTTGGGAAGGTATTTTGGTCAACGGACATGGCATTAATAATATTAGATATGCGGACAATGTCATATTTGCAAGTGACATGGAAAATCTATAGTACATAATACAACATGTATACAATTCATGTGAAAAGTAAGGACTACAAATGAATCTCAAGAAAACAAAATGAATGATATTCTCAAAAAAAAACCACAAAATGTAGAAAACCTGATCATCAGTAATACAACGATCGAAAGAGTAACAACAAATATTTAGGAACGTGGCTAACCGAAGATGGGGATCAAACAAAAAAATCAGATGTAGAATAGAAATGCCAAGAAAAAAGTTCATAAAATTGAAGAACTTACTTTGCAACCGTAACCTTAATCTAAAGATCCGCACAAGAATGCTACGTTGTTACGTTTTTTTACTTTACTATACGACATGAAAGCGTGGACAATAAAATAGTTTGAAATCAAAAAATTAAACTCCTTTAAGATGTGGTGCTACAGGAGAATCCACAGAATATCATGGACTGAAAAAGTAACTAATATAGATGTGTTACAAAAAATGAAGAAAGAATGTGAAGTCAAAAAAAACTTCCAAGCTAATTAAGGCGGTCTATACTTAAAACTCACCCAGTAGATTGAGAATGAAAAATAAAACAAAAGGATTATTATAAAAGTATAGAAAATACCTTAATTTTTGTTTCTTTAAAAGGTTTGTAGGTACCTGTAAACATATTTTATAGTAATATCAAGTCGCGGCATTTTTACACTCTAATTAGGTACTAAAGACTTTATTAGGTACTAAAGAAAAAAAAATGCTTGCAATAATGTGTTCTCAAATTTGAAAATCAATGTTTTTGTCATCAAAAAAGTGGATATTTTTTGTGGAATTAGATATTACTCGTAAATCTGTGGCGGATCTGCCGAAACGTATGTACATGTGTGTAGGTGAAATTGTGAATAAAACTATTTCTTATTAAATGGACTATGACGTTATTTAATAAACTAGAATATTATACACTAACCTTATCGAAATCCTTAAGAATAAATTCACTTGACACATCTGTTGGTGTTCTGATTTTACCTGTCACGACTACGGTTCCTCCTTCATATATTTCAAAATTTCCTGATTTCCTCATTACATTAAAGACAAATTCTACATTTTTTTCTTCAGAAAGGACAACAGCACGTAAAAGCTTTATGTTTTCAAAAACCACTGGCGTTTCAGTAATGTCCATCATTTGCATATCGGCCAGAACTGTCCACAGCAGTACCTATTAAATGTTAAAAAACACGTTTAAACTTCTCAGTAAAATTAAAAAAAACAAGATATCAGCAGGTGTTATAGTTTCACCCATTAAATATTTACAAATTAGAAAAAAGAGTATAAATTTTATAACGTTATAGTAACATTACAATAATAAACCTAAAAAACGTAAATTATGCTAAAAATTAAGATAGATTGATAAGGAGCAATGATGTAAAAAATAAAAGTGTCTTTTAAAATATGTTCTTTCTGTATCATATGAGTTAGAATACATGAAGAGCAATTAAATTACAGAGTTTTATTATTAGATCTACAAAAAACAATTATAATAACATTTATTTACCAAATATCCTGCCGCTGGCATAAGACTTCTTCCGTCTATCACATGATCACCTAAATGTGAATATTTTGTATCTGATAAATTAACTAAAACTGATTTTCCAAAATAATCTTGACTTATGAAATTGGGACAGTCCCATTTAGCAGTGTGATCCCATTCTATTAGCGAAGATAAAAATTTTGTTCCTCTAGTTATTGGAACTAAACTTCTCGGGTAAAGACTTTTTAGATCTGGTTGTCCTCCAGCAATAAATATTCTAGAAATATATAAAGCAACTAACATTTCCTCATAATCTGGTTTGTATTGTTCTGAAGCTATTTTCTTGTGGCATTTTAAAGTAATTACTATTTAAATGAGAATAAGCCACAATTAAAGGTTTTTTACGACACCGTCCTTTTGGCAGGAACACTAGAAGAACTGCAACACCTTGCTGAACAACTAAATATATATTGCAACGATTATGGACTAAAAATCAATTTGAAGAAAACAAAGTTCATGGTATTTACAAAAGCACAAAACATCAAAGTTAAGCTAGTACTAGACAATACAGAAATTGAACAAATATCTTCGTACAAATACCTTGGAGCATGGATCACAGAAGATACTGATCAGACAAAAGAAATAAGATGCCGCATTGAAATTGCGCGGTCAACTTTTAATATAATGAGAAAACTTTTTTGTAATCGCGATATCAATATATCGCTCCGGATAAGAATGCTTCGATGTTATATTTTCTCTACCCTTTTGTATGGAGTTGAAGCATGGACACTTAAAAAATCCAACATTAAAAACCTAGAAGCATTCGAAATGTGGTGTTACCGACGCATTTTGAAAATATCATGGATGGATCGCAAAACAAACGAACAAGTTCTCGAACAACTAGGAAAACAATGCGAAGTTTTAAATTCCATAAAAATCAGGAAATTGGAATACTTGGGACACATCATGAGAGGTGAAAAGTACGAACTACTAAGGAATATAATGTAGGGTAAAATCAAAGGTAGAAGAAGCGTAGGAAGACGTAAAATCTCGTGGCTACGCAATGTCCGTGAGTGGTTTGGATGCAGTTCAATTGAACTATTCAGGCAAGTAACCAATAAAATTATAATTGCCAGAATGATTTCCAATCTCCGATAGGAGTGGAACTTGAAGAAGGAGAAAGGTTTTACGGGTAAATACGTTTATTGACGTTTCAATTTCCACTTCGGAAATCGTTCTCAAAATACAAACATTAGTAAATTCAGTTAGTAAATTAGTAAATGTTTGTATTTTAAAAACGATTTCCGAAGTGGAAATTGAAACGTCAATAAACATATTTTAACCTTTAATTGTGGCTTATTCCCATTTAAATAGTAATAAATTTGGTTTTTGTATTATGGTTTATTGATTTTGTTCTATTGGAATTTTATCTAAGCTATGAATATAATAATTTTTAAATTAAATAATCAGTGTTTAGCAAAAGTGCTTGTGTAGAGTAATAAATTTATATAGGTCAATGTGTGTTTTCACATATGTCGTTTTTTTTCAATCAGAGGTATCTGACTTACAACAATATTTAGCAATAAGAATTGTACATCACTAATAGAGATGTAAGATGAACGATGACCAATGTAAGATAATATGCTATTGATAGAACAAAATTTAAATTTAATAAGGATTAATATTGAAAGTAAGAAAAGTACTTACTGCAAGTAGAAAGAAACATAACATTGGTGGTTTCCAACAGATCCAATATGAGTTTTTTCATATTTATTAAATGTAAGTTAAAGTGAATTAACTTCATATACCTTTATGAAAATAAAACAAAAATATATAAAACACTTTGATATTTACTTACTTTCCAATTGCTGAAAGCAGGTACTGTCCCTGATCCTTAGCCGTTCTGTCCATCAATCGTATCAGAGTATTTTCTGAAGTGAGTTCTCGCTTCATAACTGACGTTAATAACCCGTGAGGCGATATCTCAACTACAATTGCGTTTTTATGGATATGCTTATATATGGAATTAAAATAAACTGTATTTTGATAATTGTTAACATGGTATTCAGCGCAGTCGTACTGTGCCCAAGTTTCCTTACTTTGATCAAAAGGTACTGATGTTGATATCCAATTCTCTGCCCTCTTTTGTGGATTTTTTATAAGATTTTTGATAAAATTCAGAAGATGTTTAGGTGCATCACTTAAGTATGGAGAATGAAATGCAATATTTCCAGTTTCTACTACTTTAGCAAATATTCCTTGATGAGTTAATTTATCTACAAACTCTCTTACCGATTTCTCTGGGCCTGATATTGTAGTTCCATCTGAATTGTTAATGCAAGCTATGTATATATCTTGTGGAAGTATTTTCTTTAAATTTTCGTGTGATATTCCCACAGCAGCCATTAAACCAGCAGGTATTGTTGTTTGACGGGTAGCATATCCTCTCGCGTAGGCTAGTAATACAGCTTGTTCTGGTGTTATTCCTCCGTTTGCATATGCACATCCTAGTAATGGTGAAAAATAATATTATTGTTTTTGAAAAAATTATTGCAACTGTTTTATACCTATTTCTCCCATAGAATGACCAGCCATAAAATCTGGTTTAATACCAACCGAAGTCATTACATCTACTAAGGCTACTGTTACGGCACTAATAGAGCTAAATATATTTGTAATATCCTTTAGCGAATTTGGCGTATCATCCATTATAATCTTATGTAAATCTACTCCGTGAGGTTTTAGAGCCTTGGCACATCGATTAAACGTGTTTTTAAACACATCAATATGCATAAGACCTCTTGCCATCCCCGTCCATTGACTACCTAATCCACTAAATATAAACCAAATTGGTCTCTTCGTTGATGTGCACTGTGCTGATTCTTTTAAAGGTGGCTTATCTTTACCTAAAACCACATATCTAAAACACAATTTAAATATTTATTTATAATAATATTATATACAAAAATTTTATACAAAAATAATTTACATTTAAGTTCTATTTTCCAGCTAAAAAACAGTAAGTTCTACTTTCTATTTATATTATATTTTGAACGTCCAAAATAAAATTATTTCCATCAAATATAGTAGTTAATGAGGGAATATAGTTTTGTGTTGTTTTGTGTGAATAATAACACTAATATAAATTATACATATTTTGTCTTTATAACCTTACCCTCTGTAGTCGAATCCATCTATACTTTGTTTGTATATTTCGTCTAGAAGCAATAGAAACTCATCATCATCTGCGTTTCGCTCAATCTCATCTAGAATGCGATTTATCCCGTTTTCTGTTCTTCCAGAAACCTGAACCAAACGATCACAGTTTGTATCAGTCTTTGTAACTTTCTTCACAAGAGGTGATGGTTTTAGAACAACGTGGGCATTGGCTCCACAAATTCCAAACGAGCTTGCTGCCATTAGTCCATCTTTATACTCAGTGTTCGTTTTTACAATCTAAAGCAAGCATGGTGATCAAATTGTAGCCCTTTTTTTATATTTCTATATTAGGTTTATAAGTTTGTGAAAATAATACAGAAATAAAGTGGGAGGAATTTAGTCTCTATTACACTGTTATTTCGTATAAAAAACTAATGAAGTAACGTTCATTGCGCGTATCTAAACAGTAACGGTTCATTGCACTTCCATTTAGCCCATTATATAAACATAATTTCTCTAATCCCATTTAACCTATTATACAGTGCTTTTCAGATATAGCTATCCAACTTGAATAACTTTTGACCTAATTTTTAGGAAACGCTTAAAAACACGTGAGTTAATATTTGAAGGGCGAGACATATCTTATTCAACCTTAATGGGAAAGGCATCCTCTCACTCCCGTATAATCCCTTTATTTTTTTTAATTACTTACCCCTTTTTTATTTTATATTTGGTTTTTATTTTTGGTACTGATTTTAAAAAAATAAAATACATTCGCCTTAAAGTGATTAGCTTATTAGATAGACAATTTTTCTTTTAACAAGATAGTGTCTTTCACTTTAGACAAAAACAAAATAGATTGTAGCATAATTTAATTTTTGTAAATATTTATGAGTACCATTTATAGTATCTTAAAAACCAAGAAACAAAAAACTTTTAAAAGTTTTATTAATGATTTTTAATATTTGCACCTTTATTTTAATCGGTTACTAGCCAATGACAATTTGTTACAGAGTATTTTGCATAATAATTCTGCAATAGCTGCTGCTAGAATTTTTAAACACACACAATAGAGAGGCAACTCACAAGAATTTCATTAAACTGATGCAGAAATTTAGAGCAACACGGTCAGTTTGCAATAAAAAACGTAACCGACAGGGACTCGTAAATAACACGAAGCATTTCAAGTAGCCATTTTAGGGCAAGTTAACTTATTTCGCCAATTATTGGCGAAACTGGTCGTTCCGTCAAAACTCGGATTCAAGAGCATCAAAGATGCATTTGATCAGGTCTTTTCTCCCATTCTGCAGTCACTGCCGAGAAACTCATTCCATATTGTTCGAAAAAACCCATATTATTTCTAAGGGCCCCTTCTTTTATTCCAGGAAAATCCGCGAATCTCTAGAGATCCGAAAAAATCCACATAATATCAATCGAAAGGAAGGATACCACTTGTCTCCCATCTGGAATCTCAGTCTAGAGCCGCCGTCCGGTCCCGCTACCACGATGCAGCCACATGATTGGCCAGCGCGCGCTTCTTGACGTTCGCGCCACGGAGTGTGCCGATACGTCCCGACACGACAGGTCACCGCGACTATAAATAGAGCGGTAGCGGAGTAATCGTCGGATTCACTCCCCGCCTCTCGACGCGTTAGTGTTCTGAGCTGTTGGACGTGAATCCCTGTCGTGGCATTTGGTTTTCACCTCTGGCTGCGTTGAGAAGTTGAGTTACTGTGACCAAATGCCCATCTTGGTAGTTAGTATTCGCCTCTGGTTGCGTTGAGTAACTGAGTTACCGTTGCTAACTACCCATCTTCCTGTCTTCTTTTTCTTTGTTCTCCTGAAGAAGCTACATACAATTGTAGCGAAACGTCGAGATGAACCCACTTGTGGGTCACTCACAAATGACACGGTCCAAACCCGGAAGACGAATAAACTATAATATTTTTGCTTTTTGGATGAATGCTCAAATTTAATAAATGGCTTGGTGAACAAGCAGAATTTCTGATACTGGGCTGAGTGATCCACAAAATATTTTGCGTGAATTTCTTACATAGCATCCTCAAAAGTTAAACGTTTGGTGTGGTATCCTAAGCGATCACATTATCGAACCCTCATTATATTCTTTATCACTGAAAACCTCAAAGGTAAATCGTACTTTGAGTTACTTAGGCAATGGTTGATCGAATTTTAACAATAGTAGAAAATGATGATCACGTTTACGAAGATCTGGTTGTAATTTAATATGATGTAGCTCCCTCACACTTTGTTCTACTTGTGCGACAATTTTTAAACAAAACTTGTCCTGTACGTTGAATAGGTAGAAGAGTACAGGTGATGGATTAGCCACCTAGTTCAAGGGATTTAACTCCCCTAGACTTTTTTTATGGGGGTATTTATGTTGTATGGAAGGTAATAATCATTTTAAACAATTATTGTAAAAATTTTTGTTAATGAAATTGTTTCTAATAAAAATATTTTTTTTAATTTAGTAATCTTGCTTTTGTATTTATTTGTCTCAATAACTATTGACATAACATATTACAAATACCAGTTAAATGAACGTGGAAATAATTTTAAAAAAATTAAGGGATTATACGGGTGGTAAAAGGGTGCCTTTCCCAGCATGATTAAATACGAAATAATGCCTCCCCTTTTAAATATTAATTGACGTGTTTTTGAACTTTTTCTAAAATTAGTTCAAAAGTTATTAATAAGGGATAGTTTTATCTGAAAAGCACAGTATATTATATTTAATGTGCTAAGTGGGAGCACATAGCATCAGTTCAATCTAAAAGTACATTAAACTGATTATGTGTATGAATTCATACACGAAACATTTTCAAGTCGCAAGATCCTTATTATCTTTTCCTTTTTTTTGGAAAAAGATTGAATAATTGATGGTCGTACCCTTTTTTCGAACGTTTAATTCCGTACGGATCTCGTACATCCCTTTTACGGATCTGATGGGATTGGACAATTTAGGTTGAGTAGTGAAAATGGTTTTGATGTTTGGAGGATTAAGAGGTGTCAATGATCTTGTTAGTAACACTTTTAATAAAAGGTAGAAAGATTTGGTTTGATCAGGCGGCAAAGTTTCTTTTTTGGATGGAATGCGAATGGTTTCTTTTACATGTTTTTGAATGGTCCTATTGATTTTGGTTTTGTGGTAGCCGTTTTGTAAAAGCGTTTGCCTGATTAAATTGATTTCAGATGCACTACGATTGTTGCCACTAAGTCTAATGGATCGACAAACAAAAATGTTTGAATTGAGTTGGGCGGGGTGATGATGTAATTGGGCATTGAGATAACTTTTTGTTTGGGTTGGTATCTGGTATACGAAATAGGAACAACTGTGAGATGAACAACTGAATAAGAACATCAAGGAATGTCAAAGACGCTTCAAATTTAACTTCCATCGTGTATTGGATACAGGGATGTATTTTATTTAGGTGGAAAAAGAAGAGATCTGTTGTATCGCTACCGTGGGGCCAAATGACAAAAGTGTCATAAACGTATCATAAACAGCAGGTGAGTTTGAGATTTGATGAGGACAGGGCTGTTGTTTCAGAATGTTCCATGTAGATATCTGCTATTACGAGAAAGAGGTTGGATTCTATTTGGGAACCTTTTATTTAACGATAGAAATTATTTTGAAAAGAAAAGTATGTATTAGACATACAGTGTCTTAAAAGATATAGTGTCTCTTGGAGAATTTAATGTTTAAAGTTCAAATGGAAATGGTGTCATTAATATTAATGTTGGTGAATAAAGAACAAATGTTAAAACTAACTAGTATATCTGAGGGTGAAATGTAAATGATTTCAGAAGATCAATGAAATGGAAAGAATTTTTGAAAGAAAGGTTTGTTAGAGATTTTTTGACGTCTTGAAGTAGCGTTAATTATTAAGATGGATTTGGTTGGTTTTTTTTTAGATAGGTGGAGGGACCGTTTGGGACAAGTTTGTATTCTGTGGAATTAAGAAGTTTGAATATGTTATCGAAATAGTTTAAAAATTTAAGAATGACGGTGGCATTACCATTGTCGGTCAGAGAGATGACAATGTCAGTGTTGTTATAAAGTTCTTTGAGGGCACGTCTTTCTAAAAGACTGATATTTGATGGTGGGGGTTTGGAAATATGGAAAATTCTGGCAACATCTTGTCTGGAAACTTTGGCTTTATAGGAAGGAAAATGATAAATAGGAAAGGATATGTGACTATCTGTGAAATTGCATACAAAAGTAGAAGGTTGTTGATTTGAAATGGGCTGTGGATTTTGCTGACAGATAAGTTAATTCAGTTTGCGTTTCTGGGTTTGAGTTTTGTTGTCAAAAATGTGTTAGGCTTTTTAGTGAGAAAGATGATCGAAAGTGTTCCATAATAATGGATGGATATTATAAGAGTAAATGTGATTGTAGGTTTTGAAAAGTTGAGAATTTGTTGTGTCTAAGTTACGTCGGGTGCAATGAATTGAATTTCGAAGAAGCGAAAAACCGGTCGCTCTAGGAATTTTTGAAATGGATGAATATTTAGTGTGATTTTTAATTACCCGCATCTCTAATAATAATGGCTCCAACATGAGTGCTAAAACGTCGAGTTTTAGATTCTCAACGCGGTTCTTTTCGAGAACTTAGTAATTTTCGTTATAATTTTATATTTCAGACCCCGTTTAATATAGTATATTACTACTATTTGCAAACAAATATTGTACATAAAAGAAATATTTTTTTTTGAAAAAAATCATAATAAAGATGTCAACCAACAAGAAAAACGAAACAAAAATAAATATTTACCTCGAAAGTATCTTTTCCAATTTCTAGAATTTTTTCATCGACTGGTTCTGTGTTTATGGTAGCTGGTATAACACCAGATTGCATTGCAATTATGAGTTTGGCTAAGGAAGTGACACCGGATGCTACTTCTGCGTGTCCCACATTAGATTTTACACTTCCAATTAATAATGGTTTTCTCCGTTTTCCTCGAAAAACTTCAGCAACGGATTTGCTTTCTGCTAAGTCACCCACAACCGTACCTTAAGAAAATTGTAAAATTGTATTTATTTTAAATAATGTTTGTAGATCAGAACCGTTTTCTTATCTTAACACACAACCTGGCTGCTAGACAGGTGTGCAGAAATGGAGGAATTTGAAGAAAAACATGACTACTTTAACATGCATAAACTTATTAAAGACGTGACAGGTCTTACAAAACCTTGCTGTTTTAACAGTATTGTGAAGGACAATAAATTAAGTACTGATCCCAAAGATTTACTTAAACATTGGAGAAACTATACACAGCAACTATACGCAGACACAACTAGAAGAAACTCTGAAAGTGAGTATAAAAGTGAACCCTCCCCCAAAATATTGAAGTCAGAAGTTGTAAGGGCAATCAAATAGACCAAATGGGACAAAGCATTAGGCCCAAACGACATATACATAGAGGTTCTAACAATGTTGAGTGAAGATAATTTAGACACCGTAGTAGATCTTTTTAATGACATTTATGGGTCCAGTCAAATACCACAGGACTGGCTTCAATCAACCTTTATACCAATCCCAAAAAAGCCAGACGCTAACAGCTGCGACCAATTCCGAATGATCAGCTTATTCATTCAGGTCCTAAAACTCTTCTTAAAGATAATTCACACAAGCATATACAACAGATGTGAAAGAGACATTAGCCCCACACAGTTCGGTTTCAGACAAGGATTTGACACAAGAGAAGCACTCTATAGCTTAACTGTCCTACTTCAGAAATGCAGAGATCAGCAAAAAGATGTCTTCCTATGCTTTATAGATTACTAGAAAGCATTCGATTGTGTTAATCACTCAGAATTAATAAGATTGCTTCAGAAACGTTCGATAGATGAGAAAGACCTTAAAATCATAAAGAACCTTTATATGAATCAAGTGGCACCTATGAGAGTAGGACTGGAATCTACATAATGTTTTTCAATCGAAAAAGGTGTACAACAGGGTTGTGTTCTGTCACCCCTCCTTTTTATTCTTTACTCTAAAACGATTTTCGATAGAGCCTTGTGACAGTGAAGATGGAATCAAAACCAACGGACGGACTATTAGTAATCTTCGCTATGCTGATGATACAGTCATAATAGCTGATAGCCAAGAAGCGCTACAACGACTAATAGATAGAATAAACACTGAAGGACAACGAGTGGGCTTGAAGATTAATATAGACAAGATGAAGGTCATGGTGGTTAGTAGAACATGAAATATGCAATTGAATATAAGAGTAAACAACAAGAACATCCAAAAGGTCCCCAAGTTCAGATATCTCGGTAGTTGGATAACTGAAGATCTAGATCCAGACATAGAGACACGTAGCAGGATTGAGCAAGCCAGAACAACATTTACTAATATGAGAACCTTGCTAAGCAACAGCAGCCTCAACTTTATGCTTCGATATAGCTTTGTAAAATGTTACATTTACTCCATACTGATATATGGTGTAGAAACCTGGACCATAAAGGCCAATGTGATGACCCGATCGGAGGCCTTTGAAATGTGGGTATTTAGAAGACTACTTAAAATTCCCTAGACAGATCACACAACAAATGTCTAAGTATTAAATAGAATGGGCAGAGAACGAGAATTGCTGTCAATAATAAAAAGGAGAAAAACTGCTTATCTGGGTCATCTATTTCGAAATTCCAAGTAACGGTTCTTAAAGCTTATTATGGAAGGGAAGGCATCGAAAACAAGAAATACTCATGGCTTAAAAATATAAGGAATTGGACAAATCTCGATGCCCATGTACTTTTTAGAGCCACACAAGATCGAGAGCAGTATTCCAGAATTGTTGCCAACATCCACTAATTGGATAGGGCACCACAAGAAGAAGAAGAAACCACACGAAAAAAAATTTGTCAAATTATTTTTAAACCATGCTAAATAAATTGCAATAGACATTAAAGACATTAAATAAAATAAAAAAATAAAGAGAAGTAGTAAAATAATACGCGCGAAATAAAGTTGTACAATTAAATGCATAGGTATACTGGTCAACCGGTTGATAATTACCCATTTTATACCTCAACCGATTTTTAGTAACTCTGTAAATAGTCTGTATACTTGACGTAACAATGATATAGGTCTATAATTCATTAGGTCACATTTGTACCTGTTTTTGTGTAAGAGTATTTCTAGAGTCTTGTTCCAGTCTTTAGTGATTTTGCTATAATGGAAACATCTATTAATTAACTCTGCTAGTATAAGGATTTTTTCAAATTAGTTTAAAGTAAATCTATACACAGCCATCCTCCTTTTTGTATAAATAAAAAATTAATAAACAAATACATTAAATAGTTTTATTTTTACAGATTTTAACTAAAAAGATATACTCAGATAAGAATGCTCAAGATAATTAAAAGTGTGGTCGACAGTAAACAAAATGTCAGGTAATAATATAAATATGTTTTTTAGTGCCACCATAGTCACCCCAAAGCTGTTTAGTGTTTTACAAAAGTACCCGTTAAATAAATTTAGCTATAAAATGAAAGGAAACACTGGAAGATACAACTTCATATTTGGATTCAGCGCCAGAAAGGACATGAGCATAATAAATATTTAGTAAAAACAGGTTTTTATTGTTGGCCTGTGGAATTTGTGCATTTTTTTGAAAATATGCTAAAAACTTTTGAAAAAATTAAGGGTATATTAGGTACGTACCAGTTGCGTGCATTTCCAAATAAGCCACATCATCAGGATTTATATTGTTCTTTGTGTATATATCTTTAATCAAAGTAGTCTGTAACTTGTAAGAAGGACAAGTAATACCTTCGCTCTTGTAACCATCCATATTGGCTCCTGCTCCCAATACAGTTGCGTAAATTCTTCTGCTGTTTTTCTTTTTTTGCAATAAGTAAGCACATACTGTTTCTGATCTATTGAATCCTGCTCTTTCTTTTCCGAAAATTTTGCACACACCATCTTTCATTAGTACACCCAGTTGGTTTAGTTCAGCTGCTTCTCTTGCACTACAATTTATGACAGTACCTCCAACAATAGCATTATCGATTTCTCCTGCTTTAAGTTTTTGATAGGCTACGGAAAATGCGTAGAGTGAACCGGAGCAGGCTGAATCCATGGCAAAACTCGGACCATTGAAGTCAAAGTAAAAAGATATTCTGTTCGCTGTGTGGTAGGAATTATTAATTATATAATAGTATTCATTGGCATCCTTTGGTAATTCCTTAGAGTTAAACATACCTACTGCGATGAAGACTCCTAAAATATCAAAAAAATTTTTATATTATTAGTGTGATTCTATATCATATATATATATATATATATATATATATATATATATATATATATATATTTGAATGATATATGTAAGTATAGGGTTTTTATCGCGGTTCTCAAAGAATTAGTTTGTAAGTACTTTTTTAAATTATCTTTATTATAACTATTATGAAACAAACCTATCTATCTAATATAAGCAATATCAATTTAAAACAATCTATCTAAAATTTGAAATTCTTACAATTATTAAATTATTAACAAAATTTGGTACCTTCTTTCACTGAATGCCTAAAGTTTTACCAAAATTAAAGTTATTATCACCACTAGATATTTTCTTACTCAGCCTTGGTTATCCAACTATTTTAATATGTTCCTTCTTAATTATCTCCACTCACCATATAAATATATAAATTTAAATCCTTGTAATTTCCATATAATGTACTTTCAAATATACTGGATCTTGTGGTTGTATTATTGAATGCTTACTTCAATGAATTAACTTCAAAACTGTCACTATATTACTGTAGTAATAATTAGCCTCAACTGTATTAGACTTAATAATTCATTTAACTTAATCAATCCCTTCTTCTAGCTAATAATCTCTTCATTACCTCATAAATTCTTGTTAATTATTATTTGTAATTAATAATCACATGTAATTGACTTAATAATCCTTGAATTGTTATACTAACTCCTCAATAATAATCTTCTTGTAACTAAATTCTTGAATTATAACTTTACTGACTCACTTTACTAACTGTAACTAAATAACTAACTGACTTCTAACTGATCATACTGATAACTGAACAGGTAACTCAACTCTAACTGACTTCTCCTCCAAATTACATGGCTTTTTATATCTTTTCATTGTTTCCAGAATATTCTAGCAACAAATAATGTTCGAATCATTCTATTTTTTCTATTTGAAAATTCTGGAATAAAATGGAATCGTTTTTTGCCTATGATGTATTATGTAAATAGTCCTATTGACATTTCTAGAATTCTCTATATACAATTTACTTGACCTTAGGCTCTCCAGATCAGAACTACACTATTATATGTAACTGAAACATTTATATTAAATATATTTTTACTATTTTACATATGTAATTTTATTTTAAATTAAAATTATCAAAATAAACATCTTTTTGACTTTGACACTACAGTGTATGTTTGGTTGCATATGTACATGGCTGAATAAACATATCTAATATTAAATAAAATAAAAAAAAACTTCTTAAACTTAATTCTTATGCTAAATTCTTAAAAATACTCTCATATAATTATTTTTTTATAATATTATCCAGTATACAACTTATAAATTATGTCTTCAACCACCATCTAAATAAATTTCTTAATATTGTATATCTGGTTGTATATATTTCTATGTTAATTTTTCTATGTTATATATATAGTTATATATATATATATATATATATATATATATATATATATATATATATATATATATATTAGTTGCTTATACCTAAACGTACTGTAATGTCTTAGTTATTCGTTAAGAAACTCTCACATTGAATGAGAATGAGAATATGGAATTCAGATAGTAGGCTTTTATCAATTTTCGGAACTTAAGAACAGAAGACGAAGATTTAAGTTGCGAAGGAAGATGTTTGTATAATTTTTTTACCGAATACAAAATAGATTTCTTTACTAACTCAGTGGACGTGATCGGAAATACACATCAAAGTTGAATTTTTGGTGGAGCAGTCATGATTAAGCCTTGCTGTAAAAACATGTTTAGGAATGAAGCAAACAATTTCTAAAATATGTAAAGAGGGAAGAGTTAAAAATTTCCTGATTTTTGAAGTAGATTCTTCTGTGTCTTAATCTACTGAGGCCAAAAAGATACCGTATTGCTCTTTTTGTAATTTAAAAATAACATCAGATTGGGCAGCTGTACTAGAACCCCAAAAAGGAAGGTAATATCGAAGATGAGACTCTAACAAAGAAAATATGCTATTTTGGAAAATGGTAAATTAATTTCCTTTGAAACAGATCTTATTGCACAGTACGCTGAGACTAGCTTCTTACTTAACAAGTGATTGCTTATAAAGACAAAGAAGTCGACATGCCTTAAGTAACTATACAAGTAATTGTAGGGCTTTCCCAAAAATTATAGTTTTTGACTGATTTTAGGTGAATAGAGTTAAATGTTTACGATAATAATATCAAGACAAAACGAAATAGCATATTCAGCTTCTTCTTGACTTCTAAGAAGGAAGATAGATTGAATTGTTATTGATATACCATACTGATAGCTATAGCTAAACTAAAACAAGTTTTTGCTTAGAGCGAAGAATTATACTTTGTTCTACGTTATTTTTATAGTTACTTTCAAGTAAAGTTAGAAAAATATTTCAAATGGACAATATAATGCCTTTGGAAATTACAAAACATAAATTATTACCTGTATTGGTTCCTCTTAATTCTTTGGGATTATAACCAGCGTCAATAATAGTTTCAAAAGTCACCTCCATTAAAATCCTTTGTCGAGGATCCATAAAATTAGCTTGTGCGGAATGCATTTCGAAAAACTCTGCGTCAAATTTCTCAATATCTGGTACTTTTCCGGTCGTATATGGTACATCCTTGCAAGCTATAACATTTTTATTGATTTAAGTAATAGGTATCTACATAACAACGGTATTAGGGTGTTATGTAAATAAATTAAGGCTGAAGCTTGTAAGGCCAAGACATACATCTATTAATACCCGCTATATACATATAAATTTATGATAATAGTAATAGTCCTCTTTTATAGCGCTTGCGAAGCTTTGAGATTATAGCTATTATGTATTTTGTTATCTTTTGGGCATACGTTATCCAAGGATGGTAACGTGGCCAGTGCTAAGCTTCAACCCCCTATTATTACCGCTGGATTTACCCAAGGTAAATCCAGCACATCATGGAATATGTCAATAATATGGCGTACGTAAAATAATAATTGAGGAGAATTGTATGAATACTGCAATCAAAAAATAAAGTAAATTATAAGAACATGCAGACTAAAACTACGTTGATCTTCTTAACGTACCATACACCAAAGTGAGTAGGCGACTATCTCATTACTAGAATTCTGTTCTTGGCGGCGTGACACAGCTCGCCTGTATTGTGTATTCCTGTCCATTCTTTAATATTCCTTAACCAGGATAATTGTTTGCGGCCGGCTCCTCTCCTACCTTCGATCTTCCCTTGTAGGAATAACTGTGGTATTTCATATTTTACTCCTCTCAAAATGTGCCCAAGATAACCAATCTTGCGTTTTTTAATTAATTTAAAGAGTTCTCTTTCCACGCCGGCTCTCTTAAGGACGTCATCGTTTCGAACTCTATCCACCCAAGGTATGCGCATCATTCTTCTTAATGATCACATTTCAAATGCTTCAAATTTGTTGATAGATGTTTTTTTCAAAGTCCACGTTTCCATGCCATAGAGCAAGATGGACCATATGTAGCACTTGACCATTCTATAGCGTATTTCGAAATTTAGGTTTTGATTACATAGAAGCGGTCTGAATTTCACAAAAGCTTGTCTTACCATTTGTATTCGGGTTTTTATCTCGTGTTGTGGATCCTATTGGTCATTGATTGTGGTGCCAAGGTATTTAAAAGTTTTCACGCGTTTTATACGATCGTCACATATGCATATTATCGGGTTTTCTGGAGAGTTTCTGCTAATGACCATATATTTCGTTTTCAAAATTTTGACTTTGAGGCCATATTTTTTACCTATGCTATTCACCCTATCAAGTAATAACTGCTGATCTTTCAAATTATCAGTTATAACCACTGTGTCGTCCGCATAGAGTAAGTTTGTAAAGATATAGAAAATGATAAAATTCGACGTAAAGAGATTATTAGATGACCTAACATCCAAACTGATTTAATAAACAGGATATAGCATAAAAAGTAGAAGGGAAAAAGTCTAGATTTACAAAGATTTACAAACCTCTGAAACAGTAGTGTTAGTGATAGTCTATATATATTCTTACCTCGTGGAAACCTTCTTTCATCTTCAGTAAGTAGTATCTTATTACTTAACAATGCTTCTTTAAATTCATCTATACTTTTGCATTCTGGAAAGCGTCCAGATACTCCAGAGATTACGATATCTTCACCATCAGCCATTACAGAACCAATAGTGTTTACCTGTCAATATAATGCGTATAACTAATTATATTATAATGTGCTTGTATAAGATATGGGATATTCCAATTCTCTCGATGATAATATTTACCAATAAGAATAAAAGTTTAATGAATTTTCTTTTAGGTTATACCAATCAAAATAATTATTATTGAGTGATAAATAAATTTATTATACAGCTGATCCTTATTTCATTTATTTTCTAGTGCCAACACACTAAAGATTTCATTGAAATCTAAAACAAATTTAAATCCAGGACTAAACCTGCAATCCGCTGTTAAAAATATAATCACAAATAAGTAAATTATGTAGCAGGAAAATACTGATACACGAAATAAATAGGAGATTTAAAAAAAAAAATTTAAGTCCGCGCCCTCGGTCAAAAATATATGAAAAACTTGTTTTAGAGGAGACAAATCTAGTCTACGACAAACATAATAAAACAAGGTTTTGAAAAAATTAATCTCACTCTAGAAACTCACATTTAGAAAAAGAAGAATACTTAAAACACCTGAGATTAAATAAATGAAAAGTGTGTACAGAAATACAAATAATAAACGTTATAGTTCATAACAATTGGATCTTATGAACGGCGCAAAAATACCGCATGCTCAACTATAATAGTTTTTATATACCTTGATCTTGTCATAAAACCTCCTTCCAGAATAACTAAGTCAGTACGGGCATCGAAACCTATACCAGCCCAAACCATAACTGAACCTCCTGGATTATTCTGAGGTTAATAATTCATTGGGAAAATCGTTCTCATTGTCTTTTTCAGATTCTTTCGCGTCCATCTGGTGTCATTAAACAAACCTGGACTCATCCAAGAACAAAACATTACGTCAATCTGCGTAATTCAAATTTTCGTGTTCCCTTGAAAAGGCCCAAATTCGAGCTTTGTAGTGTTCCACAGATATCGGTGGTCATAAAGCAGATAGCGGTGGTCATGAAGTCGTCGACGAATTGTTCACTTATTTACATCTGCATTTCGGACTTCATTCAGGAGACTTACTAGCTCAATCGAAGCTAACTATTTGCATTGCTTTCGTTGTTTGTTCTCTTACATCTGCTTCAACGTCACCATATACTGATGCCATAGTCTATGCCTAAGAATTTAAATTACATTTTTTGTTAAACTAATGTATCCATTTATCTCGAGTTTATAACTTAAATATTTTGATGTTGAACTAAGTAAGTTTATCCTATGTAATTCGTGGAAATCTTTTTTAAATAAAACTATGGTTGTACCAGTTTTCCACTTATTCGTAATTCTATGTTGTAGAGGATATGCTGAATTAATTGTGGGATTTATTGTATTAGATTCTGTCCTCCATACTTTAGCAAATAATTTGGGATTCCGTCCTGACCGATGCTTTTTCTATTCTTTAGTGTGTGGAGGGCTTATATGTCATGCAGTTGGATTTTGATTTTAGTATTATTTCTGGTGTCTTTACAACTGCTTCGTGACTTCTTTGTTATACAGGTTTTGTTCTGTTTTTTTTACTTCTTAAAGAAGTAGAATATTTTTCCTTTGACAGATTTCTTTTTAAGATCACGAGCAATAATACTGTTAGCTACATACCATGGAATTTTTACGATAATCCTTAGTACTTAAGGACTAAAATCTTTGTTTTATTTCGATATTTGAGTGGGATGCTATTCCCCTCAAACTAAGTTTTAAACCCAGTTGCTTTCTCTTAGCAAATATATGTGTCCTTCAAGTAATCGTCGGTCGAGATGGATTCTCAGAAGATATTTTGCATCTTCTCTTTGTTGCAAGAACTGACTATTTTATGCCATATTTAGACGGGCAGCTCCTCTCAGTGTGTAGGTGACATCAATAAATTAAATTGTATTTGTTTAAGTTGCCAGGTTTCTATCTTAGGACAAATAACATCAAAGTGAGTCTTTAAGGTTTGAGAAGCAAGGACAGGATGTGTGTAAGATATGGACAGGATATGTTGTGTGTGTCACAACAGCGATATCATCTGCGTATGTTGTAATGACTATCATATTAATGGGCAGATCATCTGTGTAGCTGTGTATAGAAATTTGATTTTGTCTTGATACCTTACTTAAAAGTGTCTGTTTTGAAAGTAGCGTTTAAGGATAAGAAAAATATTATTTGGTAAGCTTTTTATGATTTTTGATTGATATGAGGTTGAATGCTCGAATAAATGAACTTTGAAAATTAATTCAATTATATTGAGCACAAGTTTAATCAAATCTTGCCCAAGTACTTCCATAATATAGCATCTTCCGGGGCATTTCGTCAAATATGGGCTATCCAGCAAACGTAGAATGTGATGAACATGAATATTAACATAAAATTGTACAAACACTACACCAAAACAAGGAGAAACAGTTTAAAATTAGTTAAAATAATTCTATGCTCTACATTCTTTGGGGGTAACAGGAGAGAAAGAAAGAAAGAAAGAGAGAGAGAAAGTTATATCATTCTCTCTCCTGTTACCGCCAAAGAATGTAGAGCGTAGAAATATTTTAACTAATTTTAAACTGTTTGTCCTTGTTTTAGTGTAGTGTTTGTACAATTTTATGTTAACATTTATGTTCATCACATTCTACGCTTGCTGGATAGCACATATTTGACGAAATGCCCCGGAAGATGCTATATTAAGCGGAAGTACTTGGGCAAGATTTGATTAAACTTGTGCTCGATATAATTGCCTTAATTTTCAAAATTTTATGATTTTATTTAATATTCCATCATCAAGTAGTGTTCATGATTTTCAAAGGATATATATATATATATATATATATATATATATATATATATATATATATATATATATATATATATCATCATCCAGCCCCATTTTCACATCCATTGTTGGATATAGGCCTCCTCCAAACATCTCCTGTTCTCTCTATCTCTAGCTGCTACAAATCCAGTTTGTTTGTATTCTGCTTAGGTCGTCAGTCCATCGGGTGGGTGGTCTGCTTCGACTTCATTTGTCGGCTCATGGTCTCCAATAATCTCTTCGTTCATCTTCCTTCTTCCATTCTAGCAACATGTCCAGCCCACCTCCACTTTTGTTTATTGATTCGCAATATAATATCGTCTACGCTAGTTCGCCGGCGTATCTCCTCATTTCTCACGCGATCTTTCATGATCAGGCCCAGCATTGATCTCTCCATTCGCCTTTGTGTTACCCTCAGTTTTTCGGCAGTAGCTTTCGTTAAAGTTAGGGTCTCTGCTCCGTAGGTCAAAACTGGTAAGATGCATTGGATGAATGCCTTTCTTTTCAAGTGAATTGGGATATTTGTTTTAAAATTGTCTCTCATCCTTCCATATGCCGCCAATCCCAATGTAATTCGTCTATTTAGCTCGCATGTTTGGTTGTCTCTGATTATTCTAATTTCATGACCCAAGTATGTGTATTTATCGATTAATTCTACCTTGTTGTTATTGATCTGTATCTCTTCGCTGGGAACCATGTTGGTCATCATTTTGGTTTTCTCGAAATTTATCTACAGCCCAGTTTCTTGTAGTATGTCATTCAGTTCTTGGAGAATGTCTTGATCTCTCCCAGATTATTTGACAGAAGCACGATATCATCCCCAAAACGTAGATGGTTTAATCTTTCTCCATCGATGGATATTCCTTTCTGTTGCCATGTTAGTCTTTTAAATGCATACTCAAGAACGGTAATGAACAGCTTTGGTGACATGGTATCACCTTGCCTGACTCCCCTTTTTATCTTTATTTTATTAATTGCAGAATGTAGACTTATGGTTGTTGTGGAATTTTCATAGATATTTTTAACTATATTACAATATCTGTGGTCGACCCTGCAATCTTGTAGTGCTCTTAAGATGGACGGTAGTTCCATTGTATCAAACGCCTTTTTAAAGTGTACAAATATCAATGCCAAGGGACGGATATATTCGTTAGTTTTTTCTATCAGGGTTTTTAGGTACTGCAGGTGATCGTTTGTGTCGTAATTAGGGCGAAACCTGGCTTGTTTCCGAGTTTGGTAAAAATCCAGCTTTGTCTCTAGTCTGTTCGTTATTATTAGGGTGTACAATTTATAAGATGGTTAAGGAGACTGATTGGTCTGGATCTTTCCAGGTCTGCCATATCTCCCTTCTTATGTAAGAGTACAGTTATTGAATTATTTCACTTTGTTGGGATATCTTGATTCCATAGGCATAGATTAAAGAGCTTTTGCATTTTGGCTATCAGTACTGAGCCCCCTATCTTTATCGCTTCCGTGACGGCACCGTCCTCCCCCGGAGCTTTGTTATTCTTCACTTTTTTTAGAGCCTTGTAAATCCAAATCGAGGGTTAGGGAATAATTAATTTTTTTTTCGAATTTGTTTTATTTTCTCTATAAGCAAGGATATTGTGTGCTTAGTAGGTTTACTTAGCTTGGGGATTAGTGTAATTTGGGCTACCTTCCACCAAAGCGAAAAGTACCCTGTCTTTAAAACAGCATTTTATATTTCTATACAATATCTTAGTCCCTTATATAAAAGTTCATTTAGAATTTTTGCACTAATTTAATCATATCTTACAGAATTTTTTTTTGGATTCAACATATGTATGGATCTTGCGGTATGGTTATTGGTAATATTTTGAATAGGTGGTTTCAGTTGATAGACAGTTTGCAGAAATGCTTTCACTTTATCTTCAATGTCAAGTTATTTTGAGCGAAATATGGTTTAAAGACTTTTTTTAAGTCCTTGGTAATACCATTGACCAGCATTACTTTTTTCCAGTGACCAGATCTTCCAGATTTTAAGTAGATATAGGAGAGTTTCAAAATTGAGCCTTTTTAGTTTTTTTTACAGCTTTTTATAAATCAAAGTCAGTAGCTTCTAAAGCTGTTAAGTTTCTAAGATAGTTTTAAGTTTTGTTGTTTTTATTAGTATTTAGTAAGGTCTTGACTTCTAGGGTAGTTTGATTTAATTTCGTTTTGTCTGCAGGAACATGAGCTCACTGCCAGATTTTCTTTGTTTTTCATTTCTCAACTATTTTTTGTTTAAATACCAAAGGCAAATATTGAGGTAGGCTAGTTGATACTTGGCTTGGATATCTGTCCTATATCGCTTTCTGTATCGTTATTGATAAATGTTTTACTGTGTTCTGTATATCAACAATGTTTTTTAGAGAAATACAGAGAGCCAAAAAGATAATCAAATATTCACGAGAATATACCGAACATTAGTTAGTTTACCTACAACATGTGCATGCGAGATGTGGGTACTCAATAAAGTTGAACAAGAATGGTCGCTGTGGTCACTAACGATGATCTTAAGTAGGATAGCAATAAAAAGTAGAAGAAGTGAAAGACTGAGGGAAAGATGGATCGAAAAGGTGAGAGTAACACACAGAAAGTAGGTAACTTAGACTGTAGAGCAGATGCAGCAGATAAAAGACGACGGAACGATATCGTGAAGAGAATTAATAAAAAATATCATTAAAAAAATAAAATTAATTTAAATGTGTCCTTTTGTCCAAGGTCAAGACTAGTAATATACCGTAAATAAATCAAATAAAAAGTGCAATAAAAAACAGTAGACGGAGTTTTTACGTCACATCATCTATTTTTTTTTGAACGCACTAATCATAATTATTGTAAATATTTCTTTTCTTTATCTCACACTTAAATTGATCTGTTTCTACCACATTCGCACCAAATTACAGCTTCGCTAACGTTAAATTATACAGTGGTTTCGTGATTCCAGGTATTACAAATGATTATTGTACAACAGCATTGAACTGTGCAAAGAGCAATTCAGCCGTTTTCTAATCTTCTCTGAGTATGTTTTATAAAGCATAATTATTTCTCCCCCGTTTTTCAGCCTATTTCCGAAATCCAGCCCGAGTTTTCCCTTCAATTTGTTTGCCTCGCGTTTTCTATCCAATTTTCAGCCCTCCTAAATCTGGCGGCCGTCGAATCTATTTTTAAAACGGCTTTCCCGATAATGATCTCATTAAAATCCATCACTACAATAATTCGTCGAAAAGACCCTCCAATAATTAACAAAAAAATTAATGATGATATGTTTTGTTTATAATATTTATTGATATAAAGCGTATATATTGTATATGGTTAATACAATATAGTTGTACTTAATGCTTATAAAGCAATACAATGCTTATTTCTTTTAATGATACTGGATTAGGTTTTGATTTCTATTAATCATTTTTTCCTTTTGGTCAAAGACCACCTTTGAAATGTGTTTCTTATGTCCCTGCCTACACTTGTGTTTGCCCTGTATATTCTGAATATTTCTGGACTTTCATCTAATGTATATTTGTAATATAATGTACATATTGCTTTCCTTTAATAAATTATATATTTAATTATTAAGATTTAGTCACTTTAGTTGTCTAAAATGACCGACAAAAATAGTTATTTCTTATTGAGCCATATTTTATGATTATTATAAAGCGTTCGATACAGTAAAGCACGACAAGATGATGGAAATAATAAAAAGTAATAAAATAAACACCTGTGATCTAAGAAAAAGAAATCTTTACTGGAATCAAATATTGTCTATCCTTACAGAGGCAGAAGAATCCGATAGGATTATAATCAAACGTGGGGTCGGACGGATGTATACTATCACGCTTGTAGACATCTTTTAAGAAGCAGTAAAGGATGTCGAAGCCAGAATTCGAAGACTCCAAAAATGTATTAATAACATCAGATACGCAGTTGACATGGAGGTATTTGCTTATCAAGCCCTCCAGGAGTTAACGAATAGAATCACAGAAGTGAGTTAGAGATATAGACTTTCATTGAACATTAAGAAAACAAAATGTATGATGATCTCTAAAAAGGAACAGCAAATTAAAAGAATTAGTATGAAGAGTCAGCCAATAAAAATACCAAAAACATACACGTACCTTGGTACGAACGTCAATAAAAATTGGGACCATTCCCTAGAAATAAAATAGAGGATAGAGACAGCAAGATCTGAATTTTAAAAAATGGCTAAGCTATTAAAATGCCATGATTTATCAGTACCCATTTGTAACGAAGATATTTTACCTACCACACGGGGCAATATTATGGGGATAGAGAGAGGGCAAAGAAAATAATCGCTACTTGTGCGAACGGCACTCAGGGTTTTGTTAGGATAGCTGGGGTCCTGGATAAGTAAAAGATATTTTGTAACGAATTATTATTTGGGTTTTAAATTGATCACTCTGTGTTTTAATACGAACAAATAGGAAACTACAATAGACTAAAAAATATTCTGCGATTTTTCAAACATTTATGAGGGGATTTTAATATATTACATATACGAGGAGATCTCAGTATATTTCAAATCAATTAATTGCAAATGCTACATATTAAAATCATGTTACGATGATGTTATATCTTTTCTATTCTGTTGTACGGAGTTGATTCGTCGACTCTTACAGACACTACCTGCAAGAAAATTAAGAATTTTGAAATGTGGCTTTATCGTCGAATCCTGAAGATATCCTATCTCGACCACGTTACTAATCAGGACGTTTTAAATATAAATGCAAAAAGTAAAATAGTTATTAACTACAATAAAAACAGCCAAAATCGAATATCTTGGTCACATCATGAGGAACAGCGAAAGATAAGAGTTGCTGCAAATAATTCTACAAGTTAAGAAAAGTTAAAGTAAAACGAGTACTATGAGGGCGAAGGATTTCCTGGCTGGAAAATCTACGTACGTGGTTTAACATAACACGCATAAATCTTTTGAGAGCAGCAGTTTGCAAAATATAGATTGACATGATGGTCGCCAACATCCGGAACGGTTAGGCACTACAAGAAGAAGAAGGGCCATATTCAGCATTACATAGTTTTATTACATTAATAGTTGCTTCTAAATAGTTCCATATTATCCACATTTACTTTTACTATAATGATTGTTTCGTTCAGTACATTTTTCGTAAGGTTAATATTGAATTCATTAAGTTAAGTTTCTTGAGTAAAATTAGTTTTGATTTTACTTCTTTACTTTACTCTGTTAAAATCACTGATTTCAATATTCAATACTTAAATGTTATTTCATGATAGAAGCGAAACTATTCACCATAAATAAACGTAAAGCACACCTTATCCAAATAAATCAAACAACAAAAAATAAAGAAATAGCTAAGGAACGAAGTACTCCTAGCTAGTAATTAGAAGACACCTGAGTAAAGTTCAATTTGGATTCAGAGCAGGACTCGGAAGGAGGGAAGCACTTTATAGTTTGCAAATTCTAATACATAGAGCCAGAGATGTCAACTGCGATGTGTATGCATATTTCATTGATTTTGAGAAGGCATTTGATAAAGTTCCACATACGAAACTAATCGATATTCTAAAACCATCAGCACTCGATGGTAAGGATATAAGACTGATCTAAAACTTATATCTCCTACAAACAGCAACAGTATTATTAGAAAATAAACTGTCCGAAATATCAAAAATAATGATCATTAGTAAGAACACCGGCACAAACGCCCAAATTACAATTAACGATACACCGTTAGAAAGAGTGGAAAAAATGTGTTATTTATGCTGCAATATTAAGGACACTTAGGATCACAATTGCGAAATAAAAACTCGTATTAAAAAAGCCAGAAGCTCTTTCAACAGCTTTAAGAAAATTCTCTGCAACTCATCTTTAAGTATCAATATACTCATAATAATCTTAGATGTTACGGATTTAGCGTCCTCTTTCCGTTATGAAGTAGAAACCTGGAGCCGTGCAGAAGATGCTATAAAACGATTGGAGGCATTTGAAATGTGCTGTTATCAACGTATGTTGAGGGTCTCATATATACACCACACAAGTAATATAACTATTCTCCAGAGACTAAGAAAAGACAAAGAAATTATTAACACCATTAAAAACAGAAAATTGGCTTACTTCGTCCACATTATGCGTAATGATAAATACCGACTTCTACAGGGCAAAATTGATAGTAGGAGAGACCCTGGACGTAAACGTATATCATGGCTAGCCAATCTTACGAAGTGGAGTGGTCTAACGTCAACTGCTTCATTTCGAGATGCTGTGAATAGAATAAGATAGGTAAATGTAGTCGCCTACATCTCTAGAAAATAGGCACATTTAGAAGAAGAAGGAACGAAAATAATATCAAACGAATTAACTTAAGTAATAAAAATTAACTAAAATAAAAAGTGGCGGAATGCAGCCAATAGAACAGATCACAAGTATTTTTAGTAAGATATCAATATTGTCGAAAATACAAAAGGAATGGACGATTATAATGATATGCCTCTTTCAGAAAGTTTAAAAAGATGACCCCAGTAATGGGTACAAAAACGTATATGTAGGGAACAAAAAGTAAATTTAGATAGCAACTTAGTAAAGGCAGACACAATAAAACTTATTGAAATAGCAACTGGGATTATATACGGAGACGTACTAAGTTTAATAATATCTAATGTACTATTGGCGATACAATATGTAAAACGAAATACAAATATGCCATGTGGGAAACCAGCAAATAAAGGTAGTATGATATGCAGAGGATCCTTTAAATACTGGAACCAAGGAATTCAACATAAAAATATAACCACAAAAAAACCAAAAATTCTAGTAATATTAAAAGTACCAATTAGGTGCAAATTTGAGTTTGACAGCCAAATAGTAAAAGTAGTAATGACATTTAAATATCTTGGAATCAAGTCATTCCGTGACCATAATTTTAGGTAAGAAATGAGAGAACAACTGACAAAAACAAGCAGAGAGCGGGGTGCCTTGAAGACAGAGCATGGAAAAATAAATAGCTAAAAATATAGACAAAATTTGATCAGTTTATTTAATTATTTAGAAAGACGAGATTTATAACAAGCAGTTAATTACAAATATACAAGGCATCTATAAAATAACTTTTAAGTACTAGAAGCAAACATGACATAGATTATTAGTGCAAAAAATCAGTAAAGAATAATAGAAATAATAGAAATTAAGTATAATCGTTTGTACCTACCAAAATCAAAAAGCTGCACCTAACCCTTGCTAATCTGCTAAATATGTGGTGTCACTAGAACTCCTAATATGTAAACTAAAATGAAAACTTAGAGTGAGACAAAAGTATATATACGTCGTTTTTTAGTTCAAAGAAAACAATGAGCCCAGACATTAATGCAACCAGCCATAACAATAATTTAAAGTTGACAGAAGCAATAGTATTATTAAGGTTAAAATATCTTGGCGTATCCACCAAAATGTATTTTAATGAAAAATAGCAAGTTTGGACCCATGCTTGAATGTGAGAACACCTTAGATTTTGAAATCTGAAAGCTAATGTAATAAATTTAAAATCAGTAATTTTTTTACAAATTAGTGGATAACCACGATGTCAAAAACTATTACTACCACACCGCTACAGTTTTAATGATACTTATATCATTTAATTAGTGGTATTGATTAAAAAACATCTATTCGTATTACATACAACGGCATATAAAATAAATCTAGTCGTTAGTGGAACTTAATAGGTACTAGTAATATCAAAAATTATAGGCATAATAGTTGGTGAATGCACTATTGTTTTTCTCCTTAGTTAACAAAAGTTACTTAAAGGATATGATAATATCTATTTTAATTGGTTCATAAATAATAAGTATCCAAGGTGTTGCATTTTTTTATTATTATAAAACAAACACAATTTAAGTGTTTTCTCGCAACCTTCGAATCTCACATTTTTTACCTAAATATAATTACAGAACAGGAAAAATATCCTTTTAAATTTTTTTATTTTATTATCATTTAATTGTGGTGTTTTTTTTGACCCATGTAGAAAGTTATTTGTTTGTAGTTATTATTAGATTGCTTATCTTAGTATACTCTTTAATAATAACATAGAAGCAACATTAAAAAGCAACAAGAATTATAAATGTTTTAGCGAATTTAGCAAATATGTAAACCTGTAAATTATCTTTCCTTCTTTTCTTAATTTATTTTACCCCCTAGAGTCTTAGATTTTTTGTTGTGTTGGTATTTTATCGTAGTTTTTTTTTAACACGTGGATTACGATCTTAATTTTTATTAAAAATGTATGAAATGCTGAACTAACTAAATGGCATTAGTTGTCCCATTCTGTGGCGATTTCGAAAACAATATATAACTTTCCGTTTTTATAATTTTTACGCTGTACATTCATTTTACAATATTTTTTTTATTTTCTAGGTAAGCATCTTTGCAGTTTAAAACAAATGTAAGTTATAATAATCATATTTAATTATGTTTGTTATCTTTTTATCAAGATCAATCGTTCTATTAAGAAGAATATTTTAAATAGATTGGTTACTGCATGTTACAAACATTCGTGAAAATAAAAAAATCTTTTTAACACTATTTTTAGTGCTCTCTCTCTCTCTTTCTCTTTCTCTCTGGTTTTATCTCTCCTTGTAGAGTATTGGGTGCTTATGCGTTTGTTGGCCAAAAGTGTAAGATTTCTGACTGGCCGGGCCAGCGCATCTTCTTTCTTATTTATTCTGTAGTTAAAATGTGTACTAATTCATTCCATTCTCTTCTATGTTTTGCTCTATTTTTTATTTCACCCCGTTTTATTCCTATTTTTTGTATTCTCTCTTTGTAGTTCTATTTACTTTCATCTTTTCTCAAAGTCAATCCATTTCCATTTTTTTTCTCTGACTGTAGAAGATATGTTGGTATGCTTTGTTTTTTCCCATAGTTTTCTATTAGTTATTCTGTTGGGCCAGTATATTTTCAGGATTTTTAATAAACATTTGTTTACAAAAGTTTGCAGTTTTTTATTTGTGAATTCGTCCTGTTTTTATGTTTCTGTTCCATAGAGTAGTATACTTTTAAAGAAACTATTAAAGATTTTAATGTTTGTTGTTTTTGATATTTGGTTTGTGTGCCAAATTTTATTTAAAGGGATTGGATGCATGTTAAGCGCTTAATATCCTCGTCTGTATATCCTTTTTACACAACCCGTTTCTTTTCATAATTGATCCCAAACATGTGAACTTGTTTACCTCTTCTACTTCCTTACCATTTATCATTATTTTAATATTTGGGTGATTATTATTTTTTAAGATTTTGGTTTTCTTTGTGTTTATTCTCAGTCCAATCGTGTCAGAGTGCTGTGCTTTTTAATTTTTGTTTAAATATTACTTCGGTGTTTATTTAGTAGGCAGATGTCATCCGAAAATTCGAAACCTTATAACTATTTGAATAGGTTTCATCTGATGCCTGTTCGATCATCAGCTACTTTATTATTACCCAATCTATCATAATAAGGAGTAGGCTAGGAGATAGTACACAACCCCGTTTGTCTCCACTTTCTATGACTATTTCTTGTGTTACTTTACCAGAGTGTTCTCAAAATTTAAAAAAATATTGACGTTAGCTACACAGATCTCTAGTCATATTTCCATTAACTATTTGTAGAAAATTTCCTTTTAAGCATTTAGGAAAATAAATTTAAAGCATACAAAAGAAGAACGCCGCAAATACACAGCGTATTTTAATTATAAACTGCTATTATTTTTTATTTATAATGAAAAGGTAATATGTATCTCTAAATGGACATAGATTTTACGTAAGTTTAATTATCATCCAGCCTTCATTTTTCGCTTCCACTGCTGGACATAGGCCTCCCTTAAACTTATCCATTCTTTACGATTTTGTGCTCTTTGTTGACAATTTTTCAGCCCAACGTGTACGTGGTCTTCCTCTACTACGTGGTGTCTGCTCTTGGCCTTGCACGACTCTTGGTGAGTCGTGCATTCTCGATACATGGCCCGCCCAGTGCTACTTTACTTCCGCTATGCGTTCCACAACATCAGCAATACTCGACCTGCTTCGCAGATGTTCGTTTTTAATTTAGTCCCGCAACGTCACTACTAGCATAGACTGTTTCATTCGTCTCTATGCTACTTTTAATTTCGAAACCGAAGTCTTAGTTAGTGACAGTTTTTTCCTCATAGGTCATGACCGGTAATACCTATTTATTAAATAATTTTCTCTTGATGCTAATTGCTGTGTTGGCCCTAAGTGTGTCTTGCAGTTTTTCAAAGGCTACCCACGCTAAAGTAATTTATCTTAGGATTTCGCATGTCTGGTTATTCCTGCTGATTCTTATTTCATGGCTCAAATACGTATATTTCTCCACTAGTTCTTCCACTTTGTCTTGAATAGTTGAATGGTTATTGGAGACCGTATTTGTCATAAACTTGGTTTTGGTCATGTTTATTCTGGGGCTTACCTTCGAACATGCAGTCCAATTCATTTAACATATGTGTGGCTGCTCCTAAATTATTTGTGATAAGGACAATGTCAACTGTAAAACAGACATAATTAAGCTTTTCGCCGTCTATTGATACCCCTCTATGGTCCCAGTTCACCATCTTAAAGGCATACTCCAATGCCATTATGAATATTTATAAAAGTGAGGACAATAGGTTTTGGTGTATTCTATAGATTTTTCATTGAGTCTCTTTACGGTATGAAGGTGATCATTGGTACTATCATTTGAACGGAATCCTGCCTGCTCTCTCGGTTGGTAGAAATCTATTTTTTTTTTCAATCTTGATATCACTAACCTAGTGAACCTAGTTCAACAGGCTAATAGGTCTATAATTTTCTAGGTCCTTTCCCCAAAATGATGGTTGCTTGAAACCATTCCAACTCTTGCTGGAAACTTAGATTAAACAACTTCTTTAATTTATTTTATAGCATATCTCCCCATTTACGATAGCTTCCATTATAATTCCATTCTCTCCTGGGGCTTTACTACTTTTCATTTTTCTTAATGCTTGTCGAATCTCATTTACCTACCTTTATATCTGGCATTAGTTCGGAACCTTGTTTCATAATCTTCTTTGAAATGACTGTTTGTATTTCTGTTTATAGTCTGACTATGTCTCGTCTTCAAGTGATATTATTTTATTTTGTTTGTTTCTTAATTTATGATTTTCGCATTTCCCATTCGTTAGCTTTCTACGAACTTTTAGGATAGAACTAGGTAAAACTGTCTACATAGAAACATTTATCTAAACTTAAAATATTTGTTTTCTAGATATTCTGTAACATCCATTAGCCAGATTTTTTAAGCTTATGGTTTAATTTTGTTTAAATCTCTTAAAAACAAAATTAGTTTGCAACTTTTTAGTTAAATTTTTAATTTTCAATCGTTAAAAACCAACTTATTTATTAAAAAAGGTAAAGTAATTTTGTAAATTTTTGCAAACTGAAACAACTACCTTTAGAATAAAGGTGTTTTGATATTATTTAATTGCACGTATCAAAGCTGAGTTGTACTTGGAAAAGCCACATTGAATATCTATTTTGCAATTGTTTTCACGAAATTTTTTATAACTCCGGTTTTAACAATCGGATATAAGTTAACCCAATGGGCAAATTTTGTTTATTCTTTAAAAAAACGAACTTTAATTTTGGTAAAGTTAAATATCTCTAATATTGTTAATAACAAATTTTATGACGGGTTTTCCTGGAACGTGGAAGAGCCTGGTCCCCTCGAAAAATCGGACGTTTACGAAGTCATCACTTTATAGCCCCCCACAAAATTATTAGAAGCTCCGAGATATAGTAAACTGATCACCAGCATCCTTTGGAGATAACTAAACTCATCACCACAGATAGGTAAACTCATCACTAGAATTTTTGCACCAAGGCGCTAGTTTCTAATGCGGAAGATTGCTCTTTACCTGTTACACTTCTCGTTTATGTGGTAATTTATTAAATTTACAAATTATTTTACTCAAATTGCTTGAAAATAGATTTTAGTACCGATTTTTTTACGATATGGCGTATTCGACCTATCTGCCAATCTAAACAGTTTTTAGACCTGAAAATTCAATTGAATGGTTTTCGATAATGAATTTATAATGAAAATTTTTATGAGTATGTGCTGTTTCCGTTTATATCGGAAATAGTGCTCAACTTAACCAATAAGAAATCTATTTCATATGACAGATTATAAATGATTAACACATAATGAGACACATAATTCTGTGAAAACAGGATAGGTACGTGTAAACTTTCCAGTTTTATGTACACCATTGCTTAGTACTGTAGAAGCGTAGATACAAAAGTGAGGATATTAAGATGATAATGGTAAAAATGGTTGTAAAAATGGGAATGAAAAGATTCGCATTGGCATTCCCAATAGTTAGAGGGAAACAAGAATCATTGCTTACGTAGTTCTCTACCATATAACCGGCCATTTTCATAAATGCAGGCAGGTTAGGGATATCCATATCAAATCGTTGGCCAGTCAAATAAGTAATGCAGCTACTTGCAGTTGGAATCTTCTCTCTTATAAGTGGTTACCAAACCAGATTTTTGGATTTTGCGAAACCAACTTTGAGTCAAGTGAAATAAACATTCAATTTGGTTCACAGATGGTCGAATGGCAATTACGAAATCAGTCACAAGTCTTAATGGACAAAACGACACCCAATTCTTTAAAGCAACAAATCAATTAAGTAATGCCCATTTAATAAGCTATATATGACAAATAATTGCAAGAAAATTTTTGGATCGTATTGAAATGTACCATCCACGTAATATGCCTCTGCTTTCGCCAAGTATCGTAAATTCTCAAGAATGCCAAAATAATATTATTTTGTTGCGAATCGTTATCCAACCAAAAACATTTATCGCGGTCCGTCTTTAGATTTATCTGTTGGATTGCTGATGTGCTTTCCCATTGTCTTAGGTACAGGTGACATAAAAGAAAAACGATCGTTGCTTATATTTCTCTAATACAAGAGATGTCCGTTGTTTCCATATGTTCTTTGAAAAATGTGAAGAAAAAGTTGCAATCTTTCAGTGAATGATTTTTGATGGCCTCTCCGATAAGTCCTCCTTAATGTATATCCTGCAAGAGTTGCTGGTGATTTGATTTTCTAAGCTTAGTTGTCGAAGGTCGCTTACATGATTGTGTCTGAAGAAGCAGTGCAGAATATTTTTTGCAACTAAAATAATTATAGAAATACATTGACAAACTGGTCATTTTCAGACAACTGAACTTTATTCCATAAATAAAGTCTTCTTTAGTTTTAAAATTTTAATAAGTTCTTTGCATATTTTTCCGTTTCATGTGAAAAATTAATTGACTAAATTATAGAAAATAATCCATTTATAGTTAAGTCAATAAATATTTGGATCTTCAGCTGGTATTGCAAAACTTATTATAAGAGTACAATTGCAAATCTACACAGAAATTAGTTGTTTATGCTTAATGATTTTCCAATCATGGCACTTTAATGTATTATTAAAAATATGTTGCAAAAGAAATGTAGAGTATTTCCTAACAAACTTTAAAGGACAATATTGACATACATTTGCGTTTAGATTTAAACTTCTAAATATGCAGGGTGTTTCACTCTACCACCGTTCATTAATCATGGAAATTCTGTCAAGTAAGAAATAGCGAAGTTCTTTTGAATTAAGTGGTCTATCAGCAAAAATTATTTTCGGCTATACAAAATGTTGCATGTGGCATGAATTAGGTAGTTTTTAATAGAACACCATCTTCAATGGTTAACCGATTTGCACTTATTATTATTAGCGTACTTTTCTCAAATGGATAATGCGTAAGTAACATACATATTTTATATACATACTTTGGTTTGTGTCTAACAGTTTTGTAAATATTATTTTTTTTATTCTTATTGCAAAAGTCCACAAAAGCAATTCGATTTTAGAGTCTTTTGCAATTGAAATTATTGATTTCTATGATTTTTGTCCGCATTGGCTTAAAACTTAATGATCAGCTCACTATCCATGTTAAAGGAAGAAGGGCAAATGAAAAGAAATTTTTCTGTTCGTTTAGATTTATGTAGCTATCAATAAATTTTTGCGGAATTCCCAAATAAAAACCAATATATTACATTTGCATTTAATATATCTATTTTAGATTTATTCTATCAAATTATTAAATCTTAGCGATTTGCAAGGGGTTTATGGTCTATACCTGTCACGGGGTGCAGTTAGGCCAGTGATGAGTTTACCAATCTCTCGGGGTCTATTTGAAAATCCCTAATTTTATGGCGGTGATGGGTTTGTACTATGTACGAGAGCATTCATGGTCATTGGTGATGAGTTCATGTGTACCCGCAAAATCGAATCTGGGCACCAAAAAAAAAACATAAAAAACCGTCAAGGCTTCGAGGGAACATAAAAATTCATACTCAATCCCCTGACACCTAGAATACAAGTGCAGATAAATTTTGTAGCTTTTTAATAACTTTAAAATATACAGCATGTATAATATGTCCAATATCGTTATATACATAGAAACGTATTTGGTTCTAAAAGTTATATTAAATAATATTTTCTTCCTTCTATCTATATCAATCATAACATATTACATTATTTACACGCAGTATGCAATTTACTTTTTACTTTTTATATCTACTATTTTTCCAAGCTTACATTTGCTTTGTTATACAAACAGTTTAAATCTTGTCTATTTTTGTCAATTTTAGGGAACAAGATTACAAGTCGACCGATAAGAAAAAAATTTTAGCTTTTAGTAAAGAATCCAGCTTTTAATTTTATAAAAAAATCTTTTTTTTTAAATAATTTATTCAACTTATAAAAGTAGTATATATAGTAGTATATAAAGTATTATTACTTTCAGTATGTAATACGTTATTATATCGCATATGTATTGTAATGTTAATCTCAATATAATTACATACGCCTACTTACCCCTTTTGTAGCGCATATTTTTGCTTTAATCCCAACAAACTTGGAGATGTTGAAGAAAGTAAGTAAAATGTGTTTTAGTTGAAACTTTGTTGTATGTATTATTTTTTTCTCGTTATTTCATCAAGAAAAAAACTTCAAAAATATTCTGCAGTTTTTTCAAAAAAAAAAAATCACATTTAATCCAAAATAATGGTCATATTTATTAAAAATATACAAATATAAATTGTTCTTGAAGTTGTGTTAGGAACTGTATAAATTATTATTCTTTATGCTAAGAAGCTCAAACTTGTTATCGAAACGGAGGTCAGACATGGATACTTTCTATCTTAAGTAAAAACCAACTATTACTGCTCAGAAATATATTAGGCCCAATATGTGAGAATAGAAGCTGGCGTTGTTAATATAATTTTGACCTATACAATGGGTCCAAATAAATAGATGAAGGCAAAGATATCATTAAATAAGTGAGTGAAAAAACAGTACCTACATCTCCAAAACTCAGCATTTAATTTCAGCATTTACGAAGGCATTCGACAGAATTCACCACGGCGTATTACTTTCTAAATTGTGTCTCTTTGGTCTTTCTGAGGATGCCTTGACTTTTATGAGGTCCTACTTGTCAAATAGAACGCAGTTTGTTGCTTATAATGGTTACAAATCGGAAAAGTACCTAGCTTCTTCAGGGGTTCCACAAGGTTCTAATCTAGGTCCATTATTGTTCTTGTTATTTATTAATGATCTGTGTGAATCAATTTCTGCACCATGTTTATGTTATGCCGATGATTTAAAGATTTATTCATTGATAAGCGACCTTAATGATTGTCATTTTCTACAGAGTGAACTGAATCGTGTACATGAATGGTGTAATGCAAATCATTTGAATCTTAATGCCAATAAGTGCAAAGTAATTAGTTATTCTAGGAAACAGTCTAATATATACCATCCTTATATTATCGATGGCAATGAACTTGAACGATTGAATAAAATTAAAGACCTTGGAGTTACATTTGATTATAAACTCACCTTTGTTGAACATGTTAATTTAAAGGTTAAAGAAGCACTTAAATCTTATGGATTCATAATTAGAAATAGTCGAAATCTCACTAATACTAAGGCAATTAAATTACTTTATTACACTTTTGTACGCTGTAAACTGGAATATGCTTCTGTCATTTGGTCACCTTTTTATGATGTACACATCCAAATTATAGAGCATGTGCAGCGTAAATTTTTAAAATTTTTGTCTTTCAAAATTAACGGCATATATCCCAGGAGGGGCATCAGCAATAGCGAGTTGTGTAGCGGTTTGGACGTAGTATCATTAGAATCTAGACGAATTAATGCCTCCCTAATATTCCTGTACAAGCTACTACATAATCTCATTGACTGCCCTGATATTCTTCGACAAATAAATTTTAACGTTCCATCTTATCCAGTGAGAAATTCGATTACGTTCAGAAATACACAAGCTAGAACTAATCTTATGTTAAATTCTCCTCTATTTCTCATGTGCAACTATTATAACTCCTTAAGTGCTTACTGCGATATATTTCACTGCAGTTTAAAGCAGCTTACTAGGATGGCTGAGATCTACCTAGGTGATTAAGTAGTTTCTTTATGTTAAATACTCGAAAAATGTGTTATTTAGTTAGTACCTATGAATTATTAATATTTCATTTAACTTTAGTATTGTATTTTGTCCTATAAATGGATTCTGTTGGACAATAAACGCTATTATTATTATATTATTATTATTATTATTATTTAAACAAAACTCTAGGGGTTTTTTGATATTTTCATACATTTTAAAGTTATAGATTTTGCACATCATTAATAGGCAAATTAAATTTATTGAAACAAAGTCCAGACAAAAGATCTAGCATGTAAATAATGTACTATTCTTTCACTAAAATACAAAAAAAACAAAAGTCTGAGACTACTTATATTGGTTTTGTTTAGTACTATTTATTAACAATGAGACAATTCCTCTTGCTTTGATGTTTCTAATTCAGAGTCTGTTTTGTGATCACTCCTTTCAGCAAAATTCACATTCACATCGAGAGTATATTCGGACTCATCACCACAGTCTTCTCTTCCCCGCTTAATATCTCCTCAAACCATCGAGACCAAACTTCCGGGTAGTTGCTTCGTTCCACCTGTCTTCTTTTATTATCAGACATAGTATTATCTAAAATATATCACAGTAACTAGAAGTGTACCAAATGGTAATAAATAAAAGTTAAATTTTATTTATTACCGAAATTATTTAAGAATTTTGAAAACTATATAATCAAATATTTGCAATGTAGCCAGATGTTGTAAAGTTAGTGGACACGTTATCTACAATCGTAGACCAGTACTGTTCTATGCTTGACAAAAAATACAACTGAAATATGGTACACAAATAAAATCATAAATTAGAATAAGACGCCCGTTAGCAACAGCTACTAAGATGCACGCATATATAAGTGAGAGCGCCCACCAAACTGGCATGGCAAGTAGCACGCGTCTAGCATGTTTCTTAAAATTTAACCAATGGAAATGACTGATTAGAATGAATGACGTCGCTGTCATTTTAGTGTGCGCTGAATCCTTCGTTTTCGTTGGTTACATTTTAAGAAACATGCTACACGCGTGCTACTTGCTACTTGCTACTTGCTACTTGCTACTTGCTACTTGCCACGCGTTTGGTGGGCGCTCTCCCTAAGAGAAAATGACAGATATATACAAGTGTTTGAAAAGAGGTGGGTTAATCCGGCATGAAAAATGTGTGTATAATAACCCAAGTGGGGAATTATTGACCCCATTTAAAATTGATTGGAAAAACTCAAGAAACATTTCGAACACGAATTTTTAATATCTTATTTTTGACTATCTAGGTTTTTATAAATAACAGCTGTGTTTAACACTGGATTATATTTGTCCACGTATTAGGTAAAATTTACAGTATAATAAAATTTCTACAAACAATAAACACTAGATACATAAAAAATTCACAAACAAAAGTTAATAATTTAAAATAGGAGATTTTCCAGAAAAGTTTTTTCAAAAGGTTCAAATAAAAATAAAAAAAAGCAGGTCATTGGATATCCAAGCTTGAAAAAAGTTAGGAGTCTCGGAACTGGATACGTTCATCGCAAATGCGATGAAGGTGATTTGAACAATAAAAATTTTGGTATTGATCGCACGTCTGTTTAGTTTTCCGGTCAGATTTTCTAGAACACTTTTGACACCGTCCACGTCCCGTACGTTGCTTTTTCGGTGGAGTTTGGTCACTTTGTTCCAAAACTTGAACTATTTTGGATCGTAAATGTTTTGTAAGTAGCGGATTACTTTTCCGTTCTTCCATAATTGGCGTAACTAATGCTTAACCCAGATCTTCCAGGAATATACGACGTTTCTTTGAATACTCACTAGGGTTTGTTATGTAAATTACCTGGCTGTTGATTCCAACTGTGTCCATTAGTGAAAAAAATATTCTTAGTGGCCACCTTTTACAATTACAAGCTACACTGTAACTTCCTGTCAACTCATACACTGTATCAACCTCTCCTTTTGTAAAGTTATAGAAAGTTATTATTTCTTGTAAAAATTTCTCGCACGTAAACTTATCAATTTCATCATCGTGATGAAGTAATCATAGTTAAATCACGTTTTCCCTTTTTTTAGTACAAAGGATACCATAGTTATTTGTTCCTGAAATCCAAATACTGAGGACTGTGGTTGTCTGTTTTTAATCTGTATAGAGTCTGGGGGAATCTCTCGCTTGTTTTTCCTCAGAGTTCCTACTGAAGTTAAACTATGTCATTCATGCAAAATTTCCACAAATTCGTAAGAGGTATACCAATTATCGAAAGTAATATTTCGATTTTTACTAGAAATTGGTGCTATCAGTCTTTGGACAATATTAATAAGTTTATTGCTTGTTTGCTACGGTATATCTGGCTGGTTCCCTGCATAAATTTCCATATTAAAAACATAAAAAGTACGAGAGTCTACTAGGGCCTTAAATTTTTTTCCGTATTTTGCGAGCTTGTTTGGAATATACTCTAACTTCTCCTCAGTAGTCAAGTACTGTCCTGGTATGTAAGCTTGTTGACAATTTGCGAAAAAATGTTCAAAAACTGCTCTAATAGGAGCCAACTTATCATATTATTGCCTTTCTTGTCGATTGTCTACATAATCGACACGTAAGCACTGCAATAAAAATGTAAATCTATTAAATGCCATCACTGAACGAAATATATCGATTCCTGTAGGCTAACGCTTCTTTATCTATCAATACATTGGTGCAAACGATGATACCTTCAAGCATTTCTTCATAAAAAAATAGAAGCCGGCAATCTAAAAGGATCAGCGTTTTTAGCATATGGTTTGGATCCTGGTAAGTTCGAAATTATGTTCTCTGCCCTCGTTCTAACTACTTTATTACTATGGTGTTTTCTCCATTTTGTTTTGAAATCACTACCTAAATAATAAGGATATTTTTTATCTTCTTTACTTATGTGATCAACTTCGTTTTCATCGTCGGAGTCCATAATTTCGTACTTATCATCTTCGAGTTCCTGCTTAAGTGCCAATAGTTGGCATAGAAATACAATGGGATATGAGTACCCAAATAAGCTTTATAATAGTCTAATCTTAAACGACTTTTTATAATTTACATTTATAAAATACTCATAATATCATATTTCGAATTGCATAAAGTCCGGATTTTTTATTTTTATTTAATGCTACAGAGTTTTTGCCTACTTTTATCTAAATAAAATATTTTAAAATCTCTTGCAAAAAGCTAAAATTAAATATGACAAATAAAATTGTTTTTTTTTAACTACTTTACAACTTGCATCGAAACTACGGATTAATGAACAGCTCAACAGTTTTAAACTCAAACATGTTTAACCAAAGTTTCAACTTGTAAACAGAACAGAAAAAAATTGAGTGAGAGAGATATAAACAAAAGAATAAAATCCCTGAAAACACAAAACAAATGTGTCCATAAACAAAAGCCGACAAAATATAAAAACGTTCTCGTCCATTTCAAGCTGACCGAACAAATCCAATCCATCAATCTAGTGAGCCAAGGCAGAGAACAGATGACCCGGAAGCACAGGTGGCGCATTACGGACGCCTATACAAATTTTATCGATTTCATTAGCAGCTCTAATTGACTGGCTGATTTAATTGAAGTGTATTACTTCATTTCTGTATATGCGACTTTTAGTTTGATTATGAGAGTTTGTTATAGCTCACAAACGGCTATTGTGCTGTCTGTCAATCCAAAAATGTTTTATCTTTGATAAACTTTTTATAACACGTAAGCTTTAAATGTCGAACTGATAGCTTTTTATCATCAGGAATTTTAGTTTTTGGTAAAGTAGTACAATAAGAGTATTCATAAATTGATTTTAGTTAATTTTATGGAAATTTTAGTTATTCTCATTTACTGAGGGTAGAAGAATTAAAGTTTCTGAGTATATTTATATATGTTACTACGTCATATTATTGATAAGCTATTTGACAGTAACACGTTGAGTTAAAATATACATGCCTTCTTCAATCACTACACTTTTTATGAATTTACTGGATTTACTATTGTTCTTGGATGATCCTTTTTTTAACTTTAAGCCTAATCGCATTATGTAAACTGTGATCGATTGTGTGGGTAATGATTATAAGCGCATATATTGTTAATTGATAATTTAAATGTCGATTGGTCTCACATACTTTTCCATACTTCTACCTGTAAGATATTTTGTGTATACCCCACACTTACATTCAATCAAAGATATCTGAGCTTCTAAGAAAAACTATTAGTCGTTTAGACTAAGAGTTATTATACTAAAATTTAGTGTATTTTAGCTTTTAGCACGTGCAATTAAATCCTAAACGACTAACACCAAGCACTTCACGCTCTACACTGATGTTAATCGTTCCATTTTTTAGAAATATGTAAAACGGTCATATAGTCAAAAATAGGGATTGACGGCAACTTCTTAAAATTTGAACTAAAGTTTATTTTTATGAACGAGAGAGTAATTAGCACAATTTTAACTGGTACGTCCGACCACTCCATGGGCGTGCTCAAGATTAATTGAAAAATTACTTTGAATAATTGTAAAAAATAAATGAATTATTTCAGTGTTATAAAGTGTTATGTGTATGTAAACAAAAGTGACCTCTTTTATCACACACTATATTAGAACTGACTGGCCTACATTAAAAAGGGTTTTAAAAAATTAACATTTTTTTTTAATTTTTAAAAATTACAAAAGAGAAAAAGAGTTTTTAAAACCGTCTAAGGTATGTTAAATAGTTGAATAAAAATATTAATATAAAACTTACAGCTACTTGTTACAAATCCAAATCAGATTGAGAAGATGAACTTTCAGAACCAAGATTTATAATAACTGGCTCGATCATATTATCAGTAATATTGTCCAGCTTCCACATTTTTTCCTCTTCTTTAATAGTGTGATTTACTGCCTTTTCCCAGTTTTCAGGTTTTACATTATTTACGGCCTCCAAAAACAACTGTTTAACATCATGAATTTTAAAAGTGGTATTTTTTCTTGAAACTTCACTCTTTATCTGTGCCCATACCAGTTCAATCGGGTTTAATTCACAATGATATGGTGGGGATCTAAGTACTGTCATTCCACGATTTTTGGCAATTTCATCAATTTCGTATTTTTTAAACTTTTCTTTATGAAGGGCACACAACGAATAAAGTTCCTTTCTTATAGATCCGGGATGGTACGTAATATTTTTTGAACTCAGCCAATTCTGCAAGTCTTTTTTTAACCACTTGGTTGTGGGCAGTCTTTCTATAAGTCTGGCGTGATAACTTGCATTATCCATTACTATTACACAGTTCTTAGGACTGTTCGAACCATTCTTGAAAGACATCAGCGTTCATGTCTTCATGGTAGTCACCGGTACGAGTTGATTCAAAAGTTAATAAACCACCTTCAACAAAACCGTCTAAACTGCCAATGTGTTTTATTATCAGCCTGCGTCCCTTTCCTGATGGTGGGTTTAAACCAGTAGATAAGTTATTTACAAAAGCGTGCCTTTGACTTGTAACAGTTTCATGCCAAAATTTATTTGATGTATGACCCTCGTTGATCCATGTTTCATCAAGATAAAATATTTTTCTTTTTTGGTTTCTCATTTCCTTTATGGTTCTTAGAAAATGTCTTCTCCATATGACTATATCGCTTTTTTCTAATATAATAGATTTTCTGGGATTCTTTTTCCAGCGGAAGCCTATTTCTTTTAAAAGTTTCCATAACGTACTTCGACTCTTTTCTGGGTAATCCTTATCATCTCTAACTGAGACAAGAACTTTATCCAATGTTGGAAATTCTTGTCTAAAGAAGAATTCATGCACTTTCCGTCGAAGTCCTTCTTTAAAATGATATTCTATTTAAAATTTTGGTTTCCCTGGAGCATTACGTGGCATTTGAAAACTACCACATTTCTCTTCTTTAATAACTCTGTAAATCGTAGATTTCCCAACACCAAGTGTACTGCTAACTAACTCAACGGTCTCATCAACACTTTCACATAAACGTCTGTCTGTAAATGATTTAAAACAATTAAATATTAATGTTTTTTCATTAACTGTTAAAGGACCAATTTTTCCTTGTATATATACACTATATATACAAGGAAAATATATATATATATATATATACATATATATATATATATATATATATATATATATATATATATATATATATATATATATATATATATATATATATATATATATATATATATATATATATATATAGGACACATAACACTAGTATACACAATAAACTGCACCTTGCAACTGAAGTACCTACTTTTAGTGAACTGTTAAGAATTTTGAATACGCCACTTGGACCTTCCTACAAAATGGAAAAACCCACTATCACATTTTCTGTGGAATAAGTTTAGAAGGTAATTATCTATTACTGTCTTAGATTCCTGGAATTAAAGAATTAAATGTTTGATTGTTGAAACCCTTACTTCGTGGAATGCACTCATTTCAGATAAAATAAAACGTTTTATTTTATCTAAAGAATTAAACTTTATTTTGCAAATAGGTAGGTAATTATTAAACTTTTATTGGTTATATATAACCAATAAAATAAACATCTTACATTTCTTGCAAATTCAGTAGTACCTGTTAACCTCCATCACTCCGACACTGGCAACCTTATTTTGGGATTAGTAACCCTCACAACTATTGTATTCTATTCTGCTCCAACCTTTATACCTGGTGGTCATACTCAATTTAAAATTGTTTTCCTATATACTTCTGTAAACTTGTTGACAAATATCTGTTTTTCATTGAGTCACCCGTATCAACAGTTTAGGGATTTGCATACATAATTTATTGTTTTATTACTCACTCATACATAAAAATACAATATAGTGAACTACAATCCGCGCGACAGGTGTAGAAGGTTATTGCACAGTTGCCTTTATAATATGAGAGCCATTTATATTCTTCTACAACCTTTAGTTTAGTTTGACTGTCTAATGCAATGAATATTTAGGCTTAATTTAGTCGCTTTTCAGATATTCTTAAATACAAAAATAATTTTTCGAGTATTTTCGAGAGCTATTGCCAGATAGGTGGATGGTATTAGGACCAGTAACACGTATCACTTCTCCCTGTTATGTGTTGATGCTTTAATCTACTTTTTTTTAAGGGAACCTTTTCTGATTTTTGCGATTTTGTTTTGTCGAAATCTTGTTTTGAATCATAATGTCTGTGGGTATTTTAATGGAATGTGTTGTTCGTACCCTTAAAAATGTCTGGATGACCAGAAAGGTCACCAGGTTTTAGATCCCGAACCTACGCTAGTCTCATGGCACTTAATAGGGTGATCCTTCTTACATGTATTTACGTAAGAGAAAGGTTTGTCATTACCTCTAAGACAGCAGTAAAGTACGATTGCATTGTATCAATGATTCCTACACAAGCCAGTTTTTTTGCATTTTTTTAAACTCTATGATTGCCTTTTGTTTGGTTGAAAATATTCTTTTTTTAAACTTCCACAAAAATTTATTTTACCTCTTATCACTACAGCTGTTTCGGCTGGTTGCCTTTCTCAAGTGATCTATTTTTGACATGCGTTTACACTTTATAGTCTCTAATGAAATAGGTTGAGGAGGGGAGAACTGTTTGTCTCAAGTTGGTTATTCAGAATTATATCTGTGTTTTTTTAATTTGTTGATTTCCATAGATTCTAACAAGGATATTTAAGGCCTTTATTTTGAATGTGAAAAATTTTAAATTCGTCGATAAAAGAATGATTGTGATCTAGAAGGTGAAGTGCGTATGTAGAATCTGTTTTTCTATTACTGAAAGCCCTTTTATGTTCTGCTATTCGTTTGTTAAAGTTTCTACCAGTTTGACCGATGTAAGTTTTTGGTTAGTCGCTACATTTAAGTTTTTATACACCACTGTGTAAGTGTTTTTTATTTTGACCATTGTTGTTTTTGATATATTTGCCTAGGTTGTTATTTGTTCGGAAAGCTGGTGTTATTCCTATCTTTTTTATGTGTTTGGATATTTTGTTGTAATTTTGCCTGTATATGTAATCGAACAGAAGGTACTGGGTTTTTTCTCTGGTAGTGAAAATACTAATTTCAGAGAAATTGTATATTCAATAAGAGAAATATTCAAGAGAAAAACGTTCACAAATTATGAATGTGAAACAAAAATAAATTAAACTGAGACTCAAAGATTATGCCGGTTGCTGGTATAAAATATCTAAAGTATAAAAAAGGTACTCAGCTTTAGTTCATTCTGAATAAGTCGTTCAGTTCTTCAGGAAGGGTTCCGATCTTTGTGGAAGTTAGCCGCCGTCGGTGGTTGTTGGTTGGGTTAAGGGAAGTTTCTGGTCTAGATAATGGCAAACATTTTCGTCCCATGTTGGTAAATGGATTTCAAATTCTGTTCTGATGCATCAGTGGATTTGCAAGTGGTTGCTAATTGTTGCCCAAGGTATTGTAGTTGGCTGATTTCTTGCTCCCCACGGTAGTGTGATTGTCTATTTCTTGCACCCCACGGTAGTTGCTATAAAATTCATACAAAGATCAGTTTTCTGCCAAAATAAAAGCCTGAACGGAAATAAAGCTGAGCATTCAGAGAAAAACGATCTCAACAAAATCTCTGATTACAGCATGGCATTAATAAAAATAAGTTTGTATGAAAAGGTTTTTATTAATATGATATTAAAGGAAATAAGGTAATATAGGTACATATATACAGTAAAAATAATAAAGTTAAAATGTTTTTAACTTTATTTTAAGAAAGAAAGTATCTGCTAAGCAAAAGAAATCAATTAAAAAATAGAGGCCTAAAACTAGAAAGAGATACGTACCCGTGTGTACGGCTAAGACACTAACCAATTTGTGTGACTATAAATTCATTAATAATGATTGTATCGTAAAGATTGAAAAGGAGCGAATAAAAATTCGTTAATGTATTGTAGGGATGTGTAGTTCACCATCGAAATAGTTCTAATGAACGATTCTTCCAACTGAACTTATTGAACTAGTTCATTAATTTTCATAGAACTAGTTCACTGCGAACGATTTGTATTATAATTTATGTCTCGTCTTCTAAAGAAGAAAATAATGAATAAATGAATGAATTTGAACATATATTTATTATTTTGTGAATGGATGGACTAACTAGTTTAAAAAAAATATCGATTAGCCTCAGATAACAGATTCATAATTCCTATGAATGTGACAATACCATAAGGTCTTATCTTAATGTCATAATGGTTTTAATCTTATGCCCATGTATTGGCTTGGATGTTGCCATGCTGTGTTGTTTCTTGTATTCTAATTTTGAAATAAAAATTTTAATTGTGGTTAAAATGATTGAGGCATTTACATAAAATATAATTTTATGTAAAAGTGAGAATGAAAATGTGTTATTTAATGTTCCCAGAAAATTCAGTGATATTTTTTATTTCCCAGAAAATTCAGTGATATTTAAAAGGTTCTTTTAGAAATAACCTAATTATAAATACCTATTAATTTAAATATACGTAAATATAAAAATAAATCATACTTGAACCATATTTATGTTTAAAACGGTTAATAAAAAACAAATCTTAATAATTTTTTTGCAAATAAAAACTAACTAATCATATGATAATTTAAACCATTTAAACCTAAACATATGATCGAAAGAAATAGTTCCGAACTACTTTTACGGTAGTGAACTAGTAAAAGACTGACTGAAAGAAAGAAATAGTTCCGAACTCTTTGTACGGTAGTGAACTAGTGAAAGACTTACTGAAAACCGAAGTAAACGGGCGGCCAGCGCCGAGCTTGTGTGATGATTAAGACGAGACATCTGGCAACCAGTTCTGTAAGGGTTGGATTTCGATGTCTGTCCTACAAATAGTTCTTTCGCGAACTAGTTCACTGAACTAGTTCATTTTTGTGAAATAGTTCTGTTGAACTAGTTCATCTAAAAGAACTAATAAGCACACCTCTAATGTAGTGAGGTCACTTTGGAATAATATAGTATGGAGGACAAGTAGCAAACGGAGCTTAAGGTCACGTTCATTTGGTTGATTGCCATGAAGTCTGCGGCACAACAAAAGATGACTTGTAGCTTTACTAGCAATAATTTCGAAGTGAGCTTTCCAAGCAAGTTTTCTATCTGTGATAACGCCAGCCAATATACTTAATCTCTCCTGATAATAATAGTGTTTTTATACGTAGGATCGAAGATTTTATTGTTAATTTTCTCTTATTAGGATTTCTATTATTAGGATTTACTGAAGGTGCTTTTCTCGAACACCAGCTGGTTACGGATTAAGGTATAAGGTACCTTGAATTCGATCAGTAATAATACTGTAATGCTTACTTGTAAGAACTATAACTAGAGAGTCGACATCGCCGAGTAATAAAATCTTATCTTTTGAGCTTTGTTATAAGATTGTCAACTACTATCGACCACAGTAGCGGCAATAGAACTTCTTGTGGACTACCATTTGCTGCTCCTATTGCATACTTATTTCAACTACTCAATAAGTGTTGAAATTGTATTTTAATTTGTGACACATAACATTAACACATATCAGAAAAAGTTGCTACCAGGAAAGCGAAATCTAAAACACTTTTTTTTTGTAATGAGAATAATTTGTCGTGCAAAAATAATCAAAAATTGGATCTACCTAAGCCTATATCCACTTCTGAAATTTTTCAGATGGAAATAGCGTCAAGTGAGTGAAAAATTGCTTTTTACATTCTATATACTGATTTTCTAGCTGGTTCTTTTTTCTTATTTTAAATTGTCGATTTGACCGAAAATACCATTGCCAAAAGTGGCAATTCAATAGGACGATAAAACCGTCCCTATAACCGTTCTATTGAGAGGCGTACTAGATCACCCAAATAAAATCCTTTGGATTTTTTGTGGGAATACACACAAATCGAATATTTATCTAGTCCTATTACAACCTATCCTAACCTATCCCTAGTCTAACCATAACCAAAGAAAACAAAATAGCAATAAAGAATTACATCAACTACAAAAATCTAAAACGCAATTTGAAGCAGGAAAAGCGGTTGGATATTTACAATAAAACAAATAAAAATGAAGCGGTAAAACTTTTCCAAAATTTTAAATTTGATGATGATATTCAATCTTTGAATAAAAAAAAAGATTGGATAATAGACGGACTTTTGTATGAAAAAAATAAAGGGAAATATAGAAGTTGAATCGGCTAAAACTAAAACAGGAGAAACAATAACAAATAGATAAGAAATTTCAACTGAATTTAATAAACATTACAATAAGTACATTAGGATAAATGTCGTTTGTCAGCTCGCCGCGTCGGCCGCCGCGCGGCCCATGCTGAGTATCATGCGCCGTCAGCGGTTTTATGACTTCTGGCGGCACATAAGTAATAGATATCTCGTGCTGCAACACAAACGTGTGACTGTTTTGCAACGGTTTTATCTGATTATTTTTGTGAGTGGTTGTCAAATATGTGGTTGTTGTATATTATGGAAGCTATAGACATCGATAAATTAATTACCGAAATTCACACACGGTCAGCAATTTCGGATATGCGCTCAGATAATTATTCGAATAAATAAAGAAAAAAACATATTTGGAAAAAGGATACCCACAGTTTTATTTCGGAAGATGCTTTTCTGGGCCATCTTTAATTTCGTTAACTAACGTATACAACGTTCCTTTATTTTTTCATTCATTTACTATAGAATGTATCCAATACCTGCGTTCCTTTTTCTTCTTTGATTTAATATGAAGTAAACTTACACTTATTAGGAAAAACAAATCGTCGTCACTTTCACTAGATGATTCTAGAGACATCATTATACCATTCTACGTCCAAAACTCAACTAAATTTGACAACACCGAATACACTGGCAAAACTACTGCCACTGTTAAACCGCCTAATGTGTTTTAAGCGGCGCGGCAGCCGACGAGGCGCAAAAGCGGCGCAAACCGCCCTGTCTGTGTTTAACCTTAGTGTAGTCGCTATTGAAAACAGATTAACCCACTATGAGATAAGCCGATTAGACGAATTACGTACTTATGTAATGCTACTTTGCCTTATTACCTGCAGAAAGATTTATGAACTGACGATTAATAAAATCTTTTTTCTCTCATTCTAACTCAGGTACATATAAGTTTGATTTTAGTTTATTTATAATATTTTACGTCCTTTTTCATCAAAATTCAGAGATAAGCAATTATATAAAATGTTCGTAATTTCGAGAGGAATCTATTCATGTAAATTTTATTGCTTTTAAGTCACATTATATTTTTCATAAGATGTGGCGATCTCGTTTATAATAATAATGATCTTGTAATATTTGTTTAGTCCCTTATTTTATTATTATTTGATTCAACACAATTGTATTTTTAATTTATAGTAGTTCTGTAGATTAAAATTTTAGCAAGTTTCAAAATTGCAAGTAATATCTCCATTAATTTATTTCTGTCTCGGTAGAATCACTTGATTTTAGACAATTGAAAGGAAATATCGTTTATTGGTATACAATTATCGTGAGAAACCAGACAAATTAATTACCTGAAGGTTAGTCGGATCAAGACAGTCGCCATAACTGTACTTTATTAACGCCATAAATAGTATTTCAATTAACAGTATTAGTCTGCAATTCGGCCGTTTCATTATCGACGATAACCGTTTGGTCTGACATTAGCCAGCAAACTCATAATTGCTTTCAGTCACTTTTTTCAGTAATTAATGTCTTTAAGAAACTTGATGTACTATATTTTCCTCGGGTTGACTGCAAATAATTATTAACAGTACTCTTAATATGTTTTACATATTTTAATTATTTACTGTAAGGACTAAATTTCTTTTCATTGTTAACCACAGGTATTACACTATGCATTTTCTTTATTCTGCAAGGATTTATCTCGATTAAATAAAATGTTGTCAATTCTTATTGGATCGTTTCTCGTGCAACCTTAAACTCTTCTTAAAAATTTCATCACAAAACATCATAAACATCGATATAATAAATGAACAAATAATAAAAAACATCTAATTGTTATAGGAAAAACACTTTCGAATAACTTAAATAATAATAATATTATTCAAATCATAAGAAATCGAATAATAAAAAAAAAATAAGTAAGAATCTTTAACAAGAAAATAATAAATGAGGTTAGAAATTATGAGACGCTAGAACTTTAAGTGTTTATAGCCAACTAGACAAAGAAGTAATATATGCAGAGTCGACTATTGCCAAAGATAAGTAATCAAGAATGTGAAATTTTCCCCGACATAACACCAAATGGAGTTCGAAGGTCAGTGCAAGAAATTAAAATGCCATTGCCTAACTATTCAATAATCAATAGATGCCTACAGAAAACAGTATCACCAGCTCAGTGGCATAACAAAGAAAATATTCCTTTTTTATTAAAAAGGCGATACTACTAACCTCAGAAACTACAGATCAATAAGTGTACTTTTACATATTTATAAATTTTAACAAAAATAATTACGAAACAAGTAGAACATGAATTTTATTAGCCCATAGAACATGCCGGTTTTAAAAAAGGCTATGAAATAAACGATCATCTATTGCTAATAGAAAATCTCATAGAAAAGTATACTATCTTTAATATTATGAGAATTCACCAGAAACTAACAAAAAATGTTTGAAGCCTTTACCTTTTAAGATATAAGGGTGGCCGCACACAGAAAGAGCAAAACTGTTTTAGTCAAAAACGTTTTTGTTTGAAACGAAAACGTTTTTGTTTCCACAAGAAACATTTTGTTTTCAAGAGAAACAAAATGTTTGCACAAACCACACTGCAATCAGTTTTATTAATTTAGATTTCGACAGACAACGATGAAATTACACTAGTTTCTGACAGTGGTTCCTCCTAAAGGACGAAAAAACGCAAAATAAAAGACAATTTTGGGTGCAACCTGTAAATGAGAAAAGAACTGCTAAAAAAACTCTCCAATCTTTGCTTCAACAATTAAGGGTCTTTTAATTGATAGTTATATAAAGGAGGTCTGGCCTCAATCAGTACAATTAATTTTTTTGCGTCCACATCCATGATACACACAATATAAACAAGCAAAATATCTCTGTTTCCACATATGCTTCTTGTTGACTACTCGAGCGGTTTCAAGAAAGGAATTCCAAAAACACGTTACGCCTGCGTACAATGAGATCGATCGTACAAAACGACGATCTGGTAATCAACATCAAACAGACTGACTGAAACTAAATGAGCCTAAACATGCTTTAGACACATGACTAATTAGTGTGCGTCAGCTCATTTAATTTATATGGAAACATCAGCATGAGACTCGTTTAGTCAAAAACGATTTTGACTAAAACAGTTTTGCTCTTTCTGTGTGCGGCCACCCTAAATATTAGAAAATCAACAAACTTCCCAATATGTTTAAAAAGAAAACCGTTAAATCAATATGTGCTGCCGTTGTTGACCGAGGGAACAAAAGTGTTAATTATGACAAGGAGAACAGTGCAAAAGATCCACGTGGCTCAAAAGGCGATAAAGCGTGCTATTTTAGGCGTTTCTCTACGAGACAAGATCCCAAACCGTCAGCTCCAAAGAAGATCAGGAGTCTGATGCTATTGAAAGCGTAGCAAGGCCGCCTACCAACACGATGGACTGACGATTTAAAACGTTGACAGAAAAATTGAATGCAAAGAGTACACAGTCAAAACAGATGTAAAGTTATAAGGGAAATCTATATTCAGCAGTGAACAAGGGAAGATTGAATGGATCGTTATTAGGTTAGTGTTACGTTTTTAATTTTCTGCTGGGGGACGACTAACACTAAATAGATAATGCTCCATTCTCGGTCGAACTGGCCCGCCAGCCAGGCTAAAGGTTCATTACCATCTATCCATAAAAAATTTAACGTCCACAACTAAGTTAAAATATACAGATGCAGTTTTCTACACTCGTTAACAACATTATGTATATCGGACTGTTGAGCCCCAGAATCCTACATGGATGCTGGTACAACAAGTTTTGGTTTTGGGGTAAATTAGTAAGCACCAATTACTATAAAACCAAAATTGTGAATCCAACAAATGACAACTCATCCGAGGCACGTCGTAGTGATCGAAATAAGTACACTCTAAACCCTTTAACGAGGATCAATTTGAGGGCTAGTCTCCTGCCAGAAGCCGCGTTTATTCCAGCTCCAATAGCGTATACTTAAGTTGTTGCGGTTAAAATGCTCGTAGTAGAATCTGTGTCCCACTCCGCAGGTTCATCGTAGGTGTCAACTGGCTAATCGTGGGACGTTTTGCCGATAATTTCCACGTAAAAATCGCAACGCCAAAATAAACTTATTTTAATTAAGGTAAACTCGTGGCTTATTCCCAATAAAAATAGTAAATTATTTTATGGATTTAAATTAAAATTAAACCTAAATTAAAATTTTACATCAAATTTAAAAAAAAATTGATGTAAAAACTTTGGAAGCGGTGGAGGGTCTGGCGCATTTGTTTAGAGTTTAGGTTGGCGCCTTTTTTAAGAGTTTTGGTTGGCGTCTTTCTTATGAGCGAGTCCGGCTCTGGACCCGGATGACATATTTGGATCCATAAACGCATAACAACAATTACAACTTTACAATTTTTTTAAGATTTGTTAACTATATCGCTAAATTGAAGATTTGAGGCGTTGGGAAATGAATATTTACTACAAACCTTTTGTATAAATCACTGTTTCACAAATTAAATAAATTTATAAAATGCACAGTTTCGCCATGTTAATCGCCAACGTCAAGGGGACTTGATAGAGCACGTTAAGAAGAAGAATAAAATGCAACTCAAAAATAAAATCTACCAGCTGCTATATTACAACCAATCACTATCTTCATCTAGTCTTATCTTTTGATTGGTCATTCTCTTCTGTTTATTTTGTTAAACAATAATTTTTGTTTATGTTTGTGTAGATTTGTTGGTATGAGAATGTATATGTGTGCCTTTTTCAAAAACTTCTAAAACATGTAACGAGTCCGTTACTTAAGGAACCATTTACCTTTTTGTCACTGGAATCCTTTAATTTAATTATAAATTAAATTCATTTTTAAAATATTCTTAAACCCAAATATTTAAAACTCCAGTAAATTTTATTTTCGAAAGTTGGCATTAAATCCCGCCCTCTGTCTAAGACTCTGAAAATACATCGTCGTGACAGCCGAAGTACCGTCAGATCGTCACTTGTTGCTGGAATTTCGTCGAGCGAACTTCGTTGTGACCAAGTAGTGCGGCTCGAGGTGCCATTTTCATGAATCTGGGTTAAGTTTATTTTATTTTTTTTTACGAAGAAGCAGTTATTTTGGAAGGAAGCCATCTTGTTACTTTTGTTTTTGGGAAATACTTTAAGTTTTGGACCACCTCAGCCGGTAAGATGAATTTATAAATAAATTATATGAAAAAACATGTCAGATCATCCGCCATTGTTGGTAAAATTCAAATCAATTTTAATCCTTTCTCGATAGATATTTCACACATCTTATATATGTCTCATTTTACTTTATTTCATTAATACCTAAATACATTAAGTATTAGATTTTATAATTATTTCAAATTTTATTTCTTTTCAAGGATGAAAACAAACAATTATCTATTTCAATTCCATACCGTTTAAACCGGCTAATATTTCTTTTTTTTTTCTATTCTATAATATATACAGACCATGCCTTCCGTAAAACATTCTATTTAATATGATCCTATATTATCATTGTCATACTAGCCCAAGGTCGTTATTTACTGAAACCCATTAACAGTTTTTATTTCAATTTGTTGACCTTTCTTGGTTTTTTCCTTACTTTTTGTATGAACAAAAGACCTGGAGTAACACAACTGTTCTTTTTAGCCTACTTCCGGGATCCAGTGACAAGTCAGGGAAGAAAAACCTTTTCAGTTTGTTTATGGGGGAATATTTATTGGGACAAGGGGAAGAAAAATTTTTAAGTTTGGGTTAAGAAGAATTTCAAGGACTTAATTTAAAAGTACCTCCTTTTTTATATGGTGTCCAGGTTTGGCGTATCACCCACCTGCGACTAGTTCTCCCAGAGGATCTCGAGGGAAACCTGCAGAAACTAACAGGAAGAACTAATTTTTTTTTCTATTTAAATATTTGTAGCAACTTTTAACGCCCTCTTCAAGGTTTAACTTTTGTTTCACTTGCAATTTTTTTTTTTTCAAAATATATCCTTAATAATAATTACATTCATTTTTTCTAAAATAATAGTCATTGTAAATTTAGTAAAACATTTATTGTCCACCAAGGGTTGAGATTGTAACTCCCCTGGAATCTCTCGTTATCAGGTTATAGTGTGCACACATATCCGGAGAGGTTTATTTCATTTATTTGATAATTGTAACGTTTATATTATTATATATTTCATTTTATATTATATACTTAACTATTGCATAACCTTAGTCAAAATTTCACATTATCAGGTACATTAGAGGGGAAATTGTTTTATCATTATATTCAGGTTTTTCATTGTAAATATAGATAAGTTAATTGCATATAAAAGGTGTTGGGTTATATTGTTATATATAAGGGTTTAAAATAATTTGTACATAAAATAGGTATTTATTAAAGTTGGGTTAAAACAATTTAAGATTTCACTTGGTACCTATCCTTTAATATTTCAGCAATACAAGATATCTCGGAAGAAACCATCTTCCTGGCGCCCAAACATTCAGTAGAGCAACTTTATCTTTCATCTGTTTATTTCTTGGTAGATTTCTTGTCATTAGTTCTTATATCTTACGGTCACTGTAGGGCATGCAAATTGGCCTAATCCCTCTTGAGTGTCAAGTGGTCATTCTCCTGCATAGTCGCTAGCCAACATTATTTTTAATATATTTTAAATATTCATATTTACCCTTTATTTATTTCTTTTACATAATTTATTTCTATCTAATCCCTTCCATCTTCTGTTATTTCCGATATTAGTCTGTTGGTGTTTCAAGGTACATTTTAGAGTTTACCCTATTGCTACACTGCACATTTTTACTACACATTCTTGTTATATTGGCGCTCCAGCCAATCCATTTTTGTTACAAACATTAGTAAGGATTTTTATTTAAATCTCTACATATTCATCTGAGTTACTCTTATTTGTATATACTAAAATATATTATCTTCATTATCTGAGTAAAATTCTTTATTATGATATAAATCACTATCAGAACTATTGGCATTTTGTTATTTAGATTTTCTTTTCAGAAGTAAATAAAATAAAAATGATACACAAAAATAACTTGATAATAAAGCAAGATTTACTATTCTTATCATCTTCAATTATTCTTAATTTTTCAAAAACTTTGGCATCAGTCAGATCAGTTGGAGACTCAAAAACTTATAAAAATGAAACTTGTATATATTTTACGTTTTAATTTTTTTCAAATTTTTAGTGCGCTCTAAAACTCTATAAACTACTTTCAAAAATATGGAAATATTTTAGTAAGTATTTTAGATTATCTAAAAATAGTTTTCTCGTAGTATTTTAAAAAATATTTTTTCAAAAAAAAAATTGATTGCCGTTTCCAAATTTATAGGTCCAAAACAATAAGTAAGTAGTAAATTACATTCATATACCAAATAACTGCAAAAAACCTTAAAAAGTAAATTAAAACCACATACACAATTTCTGCGAATTAATTGGCCCAAAACTGCGACTGGTAAATTAGACCCATGTGTTTAACTTTAAAATTCACTGCTATTTGGTATATCGTATTTAGCGCAACAAGCAGGGCACGAGAAAAATATTATTAGAATTGGGGTACCATCTGTTAAATACACAGTTTTGGTTATATACCTAGTAGTTAGCGCTTACTAATTTACCCCAAAACCTAAAGTGTAAGGATATTGTTTGTTGTATCCACTGGTTTCGTTATGTAGGTTTCTGGAGTCAACAATTCGATATGTATAATGTTGTTAACGAGCACAGAAAACTGCATTTATATATTTTGCCCAATTGTGGGATGGGCCACTTTTATATAGCGGAAATAGCGGCTATTATAGTTCGCCAAATATAGCTGGAAGTGTGAAAATGCATGACGATCATGATGCGCATTCGTCAAACGACGGACCTCGCACTCGCACTCGCACTGACGGTCCAGACCCTTTGTATGTGCGTTCTCACTTCATTATTAGCAGGCAATGGGAATTTCACACTTGCAGCTATATTTGGTAAACTATGATTCCTACAGGCATCCGAGTCGTAAAAAGCATCTTTGAAGGTACCGCATGTGTCGCATCTAAGCTATTAAGATTTAATTATCTTTGAGATAAGTTTCAAAAAGATTTTCACCGTTAAATTTTTTTCTGGATAGATGCTAATGAAGGCAAAAGGCGCACCAGCCCACATGTCTCCCCCAGCAGAAAATTAAAGACGTATCGTTAACCTAATAAAAAATTATTTAATCTTTCCTTGTTCACTGCTGTATCCGCTTTGTTCATCTCGAATATGCCATTCGCCACATTATTTTTTTGTTTAATTTGGGTCGCTATTCTTTCTATAACATTATACTTCTGATCTTCATCGTAACTGGCTGTTTGAGATCTCGTCTCAAATAGAAAAACGCCCAAAATAGCACACTCTATCGCTTTTTGAGCCACGTGGATCTTTTGCATTATTCTCCTTTTTATCGTCAATACTCCTGCTCCCTTAGTCAACAACGGCAGCACATATCGATTTAGGGTTTTTCTTTTAAGACATATTGGGAAGTTGGATGACTTACCAATATATCATAAAAGAAGAACTGAAGTGAAATTATATTTATATATCGATATACGTCTGTCAAAACATACCCGAGGGCAGACATAGATTTTGATCATGTACCAGCTGTAGGTAATTTCAAAGTCAGAATGAAGAAGGTTACAAGTAAGTCGATGAAGAAGTATGATGTTAGAAAACTGAAAGATCCAAATGTTTGCCTGAAGGTTAGTGAAAACCTCAATACAAAGATGCTAAAATGTAAAAAAGCAGAAACAATAGAGGAAAGTCTGACCATCAATCACCTGAACACCAACACCTGAAGAAAGATACAGAGAAACGGAAATCGTGGATGACCAATGAAATACTTGAACGTATGGATTAGAAAAAAAAACAAAATATGCATGAATATAAGAGAATACATACCATCTTAAGTTCTATACATTTTGTTTATATGTATATCATAAATAAACAAATTACTATTAATTAGAATGCCCGTCGGTAAAAATGTTTATGATACATACTCTCTCCAAACTTTGGGTATCGCTTCATTAGCCCGAGTCTGAAACGCTTTCACTCTGCGACTTTTAAAGCTTAAAAATTATAAGAAAAACATAAAAACAAAATTTTTTGATGATAAATACAGGTCTTTCAGTCCGTCTGATGACTCGAACTTGTCGAACAACGACTGTGACGAAATTCATAGATAAGCAGCTAATTATTTTAGGATACTTTCAATAACAGCAGCAAAAACATATTCTGATGAAACATGTTTTTCGATTTTTCTGTCTGACGGGTGAAATGTTACGACAAAAATAGAGAAAAACCGTATCAGACTGGGTTTAATGAAGCAATAATATCTCAAAATTTGGAGAGAATATCTACCATAAACTTTTTTGTCGACAGGATCTCGAACTATATTCTTTCTGTAATAAAACGATAATTGGGACCAACATATTAAATAATGATTGATCAATGATAAATTTAATCACTGTTTTAAACAAAAAAGTTAAAACTCAAAATGAGCAAGAAATTGATAACTCGTTTTTGTGTTAATATGTATATGATAGATAACATGTACATATTGTAACGTGTTAAAAATTCGGTACTTTATATCTTTGTCAGATTTTCGTTTATTTTTTTTTTATTTTTTTATTTTCTGTACTTATCGTTTTTTAAAAAAATAATTTTGTAAGGCGCGATAATATTCTTTTCGTTATATAGTAACTACCCAATGTAATTCTTACTTAAATATTTGGTGCTTTATCGTTTTATGGCATTGCAAATTTTGTATATAAATTCCCGGTTTTTTTAACCAAATTGTTGTTAGATTTTATATATTAATGCCTAAAAAGTTTATACCGAAAAATATGTGGTTAGTTATGTAATTTTGATAAAGTTGGGTTCCGTATCATCACTTTGTGTTTGCAAATATTTAAACCATCCCCATTATCGTGTAAAGAATTTACCAGAAATATCCTGACCACCTAGAGATGACAAAATAATGGTCCTTCGTCTATTTAATTTTTTTCTATAAAACAACATAACTTTTCAATTTTATTTTATTTTCGGTTGTCCAGACAAAATTAATGCATTAAAATGTAAGAGAGTTTTAAGTATGTTTCGAGACCCCTGTCACATGGTAACATATTTCTTTTTACTCATTTGTTTATATTTTTGTATATTGCTTCTTTGCATATTTTTTGTATTTTTTTCATTTAACCTTCGGTGTACGAAGACTGGGTCAAGCGTGACCCGAAATTCACTTATTTCTTAATATTTCATGAAATATTTTTTTTACAAATCTGATTGTTCGCAAGTTCTTCTTATTTGTTTCAATCTATTTTTTCGTGTATCATTCGTGAACATGCAAATTGCAGTTTTTTCTCTACGTAAAATCTATGATGTCGGGTCAGTCCTGACCCGGTCTTCGGATTTTGAAGAATTTTTCAATGTGTTTGTACTTTGTAGGTACACGTAAAACGCAGCCGTCTCTGTTTTCCAGTAAACGTATTCAAGGCAAAATGATTATGTTTGTAGAAATATTAGTAGATACAAGTTAACCTTGGGAGTAATGTAGTGTTTGTAGGTACAAGTAAAACGCAGCCGTCTCTGTTTTCCAGTGAACGTATTCAAGGTAAAATGATTATGTTTGTAGAAATATTAGTAGATAGAAGTTAACCTTGGGAGTAATGTAGTGTCTAATAGGCATAGTCTCGTCCGAGACGAGAGGTCTAACTTTGGTGTAAAGCGGTATTTCACGTTAGTTGATCAATCTAATTCAAGCATCGATTTTGAAGTGTGCAGTATTATATCAAAATGTGGAAAAAGAATAAACCTTTGAGTGAAGCTGAGTTGTATGCCTTACTCCTATCAGATAGTGAAGAAGATGATGTTGCAGAGCTGGATGAAAGCAATAGTGAAGCGAGTGATAATGATGGTTGTGAGCCAGAAGCACAGGAAGGTAATATATCAATTACTGAACTCGAGAATGAGGAAGTTTTAGCGACAACTTCTGAAAATATAGATAGTGAAAAATCTAGCGTATCTGATGTTTTGTGCGAAGGACGAACATGGCGTTATTTAGCTCCAAAAAAGGGTAAGACATTGGCATATAATTTATTACAGAAAAACGTAGGTCTAACTAAGAAAAGCCAAAATATTGAGACATGCATGGATGCCTTCAATTTATTTTTTTCTGATAGTATAATGTCAATGATTCTTGAGTATACCAATAAGAAAGCTATTAATTTCATAGCTGCGTATAACAGTAAGAACGAAAAAAAATGAAGGATTGGATTGAAGTTGATGTAGTCGAACTGCGTGCTTTTTTTTGTATAATAAGTTTGTTGTATTATTATCGACCTTACACAATGAACATGAAATTTCTGGTGAAAACCAAAAATTTAAACCAAAGATTATTTTGGATTACAAATGCTTCCGTTCTCTGGAATACGAAAAATCCTGAATGGAACAGCCAAGTAAATATAAAACATCGCAGAAAACTATTTCTGGAGGAGCTTGGAAAACAATTAACCTCGCCCAATATAAAACGAAGAGCGGAAGCAATACAAGAAGAACCCACCGGATACCCTAAATCCGTAATCGCTGCAATAGAGACCACCGGTGTTAGTGTAAAAAAGCAAATCGAAGTGCCGAAATCTGCAACAAAACGAGGTCGTTGTTATTCTTGTTGGGGTAGTGACAATAAATATTTAAAAAGCTTTGATATGTGTAAAAGATTTGTTTGTAATACTGATTCAAAACGCGAAGAAGTCCATATTGTCAAAATTAAATGCAACGACTCCCAAAAGACCAGGATGGTGAATCATCTTAAAAAATTTAAATACAAAAATTTGGGATCATAATTTTTCTGTTTCTTTGTTTTTTTTTTTAATTAAAGATACTGTTTAATAATACTGACTATTTAAAACATCCTTATAAATAGAATGAGAATGGGTCACGCTTGACCCATCTTCGTAATCTGAGTAAGTCAAATAATCTCCGTACTCCGAAGGTTAATTATGGTCCAAGTTTATTCCAGTTAGTCTAGAAATCCGTTCTCATCGCGATCAGAAGTTCAATTTCTCGAATTTAAGTATGGAGCCCTCTTTTACTCAAGATTCAGCTGGTGCCGAAGTCAGTATTCCATTGATCCAAATAATCTTTATCTAATTTATTGTGAGTACTTTTTCCTCTATTCTCATACGATTTAAGAGATGTTACTTTTAATTTTTTTTAATTTTGTGTAACTCCCAATTTTAAACATTTTTAAAATGAAATCGATTAACTAAACAGGATATTCCTTGTTATTTGAATGAAATTATCTTGTTATTATATTGGAGAATGTTGTGATAATTATGATATTTAAAAATTCTTGATTATAGTTTGATAATAATAATAATTAATAATTAATGTCCCATTTCTGTTTTTTTCTATTTCATACATTAAAAATTAGTAATGAACTTTTTTTTAAGAGGTCTTCTCTTCCCTGTTTCTTTTTTGTTAATTTGTATCTATTCTCTCTTGTGTTTCTTACCTCTATGAGCGACCCCGCCCATAATCTACCAGGACTGAGCAACGAAACCATTAGGAATATTAATGTGTATCAGTATTTATTATAATCTAATTCACATCATAGTACAATGTACAGTCACAGTTAACGAGAAACAGGTCTTATTATGGCTTTAATCTAAGCCAAACTTTATATGGATGATGTCTGACATTTTTTTTTAATTTTTAATTCTTGACAAAGAAGAAAATATTATTGTGGATGACATTTTGGTAATACTATGATCACACCGATTACAACAGTATTATGATAACACCAAAAAAATATAATATTTAAATAGTTTTTTAGTTAGCACACTTTTAAACTGAAGTAATTATATATATATATATATATATATATATATATATATATATAATGACCCAGAAGTATTTGCTGACCACGTAAGGAAGTAAACTTTAAATATTGGGTATGCAGCAATAAAAATGAAAGGTGTACTCTTTTAAATTTTTATTCCAAGCTTTTGGACATTGGTTATGTCCTTCATCAGGGAGCTACAAATGTGATGAATAATTTTTACAAATTTGTATAATTAATTAATAATTCGATACTTACAAACTTAATTAAGTTTGTAATTTGTAATTTGTAAAAATTATTCATCACATTTGTAGCTCCCTGATGAAGGACATAACCAATGTCCGAAAGCTTGGAATAAAAATTTAAAAGAGTACACCTTTCATTTTTATTGCTGCATACCCAATATTTAAAGTTTACTTCTTTATATATATATATATATATATATATATATATATATATATATATATATATATTAATTAGCTAATTAATTAATTTATTAATTAAAATTATTTAAATGATATGATTATGACTCTATCACACTTTTTAATTCTCTTATCTCAGGGTTAAATTCGTGCTTCAATATCTATTCTATTACATGTGAAAGGTAAGGTCCAAAGAATATCGGAATAATAAAAAACCTATAGGATTTAACATTATATATTGAAATAGAAATAATGAAATAAAATTCACACTCAAATGTTTTCATTAAACAATATCTCATATAATGATTCTTAAAATTTTGTTCTACGTACGTGAACCTCCAAAATTAATGGTATAAACAATATTAGTTGAAATCTCAAAATCCCAAATATTATTCTAAATCTCCTAATCAAAATATTTATATCCTTTCTAAATTAAGTGTAAAAAATTGTGTTATTAATAAAAGAAAAACTGCAGAAAACAAAATTATCTCTCTCTGATGATGAGTGGTCCAAATCCTTGTTCCTTGTAGACTATATTATCTACTCTCAGCCGCTCCCTAGGTAATCAGCAATCTTACAAGCTTATCGTCCTTAATGATCTTCAAATGCACGAATCGTTCAAATTGTGCTAGCTTCTTCTTCTCTCAATAAACTGAATCTGAGTGAAAAATGACTGTTGAAATATCTTCTCTTTACGATAAACTGAATCTGTCGTTGGCCTGAACAGTGACTCTTGGAATATAAGTAGAAAATATAACTTACAATCTTTTACTGGATCAGCTTCTATCAGATACACTAACTACACGAAAACACACAAACTTTCAATGCTACTGCTTCCTACCTCTGGGAAACTACCCGAGAACAACGGCCGTACGCCTTCTACCCTTAGAAACCAACTGACTCTCTTTTTTTTTTGTTTCAAAAACTAACTAAAGTCTCATTCTCAAACCAATCATCCCACCTTTTTCAATTTCATGCAATCAGAACGCGTCATCCATCTCCCATTTCTTCATTTCGATAACACACAAATTTTTACCCACAATTACAAAATTTCCTAAAACTTATTTACAAATAATATTTTTCTACAATTCTTAAGAACTAACAAAAACCTATCTTTCTAAAATCTATTCTAGTGTCCTAATCACTGCACTAATGTATTTGGAAAACCCGGTTCAATTGTCTTAAGTTCGCTCACGTCAATCAAATATATTTTAACAAAGAAAATAATTTATGCATAGCTTACGTTTTGTTAAATACAGGTAATCCAAAATTAAAAGACTTTCATTCTTCGAAATGTTTGTTGTTCATTATCCTACTTATCTGAATTATTTTAATTTTTTGGAACTCTGAAATATTTTAAGCAAACCAATACTTTTCTCGATTTTACATATCATAACAATATTTATATATATATATATATATATATATATATATATATATATTTAATGTGCAGTTTTGTCTTTTTCGAAAAGCGCTGTATTATTACAAAGAAAAATATTTCAGTCTGGACTAACATTTTTTTTCACATATAGTTTTTTTGATATAGCTTTTTTGTAACTTTTTAGTGTAACTCTAACCTACGTCTACGTCTTGAATAATACAATGAAAGCACCTCAAATGCATAATATTTATTTTATGCGATAAAACCTTTCTCCTTGAAACGTCACTATTCCAGATGCATCCTTCTAACCGAATCACTTAGAAGGAAAAGTATGAGGATTCCCCTCAGGCAGCCGATCCTCTGCGATTTAAAAAATTGCTTTATTTATTCGGTTCCGCATCAGAATATACCGCCGTTTTGCTCCTTTCCATCTTTATTTTCTCTCATTTCGAAATGGCTTTCCCGAAGAACTTAACAGCTCAGACGAGGAGACGTAAAAGAAAACTGATTATCTTAAAGGGATTGGAAAATTTACTACTATTATTTTATTGTTGGAGGTTTACAATTTCGGTTGCTTTTGATGAGGTTACACAAATTAAATTTTTCGATTAGGACCGTAAAACCAAATTTAGTGTAGAATAGGTTTGAACGAAATACTTTTAAAAAAACTCAACACAAAGCTTTTATCAGAAGCCTAAACCACTATAAGTTTATTTAACAATAAAGTTGATTAGATAATTTTTGCTGTTTCTTATACTATTCTAAAGCCGAATAGAATCTCAGAAGTTTGCCATTGGCCTCAGTATTTCTACAATTTTACATATTTTCAAAATAAATATCTCTCACAAAAAACAATGTAGCGTGTTTCATATAATGCTTTTTTCCTACGATCTTAGTAAATAGTTAACCCCGAAATAGTATCGCAATAAACGGTACCCAACTCGAAAACGTAAGCGAATACAAATACTTCGAAACCCTCATCAATGTAACAGGTGACTAAAATCACGAAATAAAAATAACGTATTGAAATTGCCAGATCTACCTTTATAAAAATGAAAAAATTATTTTGTAATCGTGATATTAGTATTCATCTACGAACTAGACTGTTAAAATGCTATGTATTCAGTACATTGCTTTACGGTGATGGGGCATGGACTTCTAAACAGGGGAATATTAAAAATCTTGAAAGCTTTCAGATGTGTTGCTACCGCCGTAAACTAAAAAGAAGTTGTGTGGATAAAATTACAAATGAAGAGGAAATACGCAGAATAAATAACGATCCAGAAGTTATCCTGAATATAAAAAAGAGAAAACTTTAATACTTAGGCTACCTGATGAGAGGACAAAAGTGCAAATTGCTACAAAATATAATGCAAGGAAAAATCCAAGGACGCAGCCGTAGAAGAATGTCCTGGATGGGAAATTTAACAGAGTGGTTTTGCTTTACCACTATCGAATTATTCAAAACCGCAGTAAATAAAATTAAAATCGCCATATTGATGTTCAATCTCCGATAGGAGAGGCACTCATAGAAGAAGAAGAACCCCGAAATGTCTAAAGTGTTATTTCTGAAAGACATATATTTTCTCCCCCTTCCTCTTTATAAGTAATTCTTGTTCATTGGCGGATTATTTCCAGGATGGGAGGTTGTCATGCTTTTGCGCGGTTGTCCAATACTTCTTCTGCCGATTATTAATTTATCTTTTGTTATTTCTCAGGTTTTCTCCATCTTGGTTATGTGGTTATTTTATTCTTTTTTTCTATTAAGTATACATTTGTTTATAAAGTGTACGTTACATTTTCTTCCAGTAACCTTTTTGTTGTGGCTGTGTCGGATCTTGTTTATTAGTTTATTATTTATATCATTATTAGTCTTACACTGGCTTTATATACAGTGCTAGTCAAAAGTCCGTTCCCCACTTTGTATCTTACGAACGGTTACGTCCGGTTTCACAAAGTAAAGTTACCTTGCGGTTAAGAGATAACCAGCGGTTACCATAAAATATAGGTTTCACAATATAAGGTCAACAGCTCGGGTTGTGGTTAACCTACAAAATTTTAACCCAAAGTAAAAGCGGTGGTTTAGAGCTTGACCAGAATATCCTAACCTAATTTCGAATTTCGTCTTGTTGACATTGGCAGAGTGTAGACAGACACATCACTTATTAATTAATCAGATATGGATTTATAAGATGTAAATGTTTTTAGCAGTGATAAGGAAGCTGACAGACCAAGAATCATTAGGCACAGAACAAATCATTTTGAAGAACTAGATCATGAAGGTTTAGATTTTCAAGGAACACAGTTAAAAATATTTTGAAGCAAATTAAATATACAATTTCTAAATTTTTTATTTCATGTATAAGGAAATAAGTAATTGTTCCTCTTCTGGCGAAAAGTTTGCCGATCTCTTGAATATTTTTCTTGGTTTATTTTATAGTTTTAATTTTAACTTGAAAGAACAAACAACGACTACTTCGAACAAACTGCCACACTTAAACAGAACTTTTTTTTTTGCTTGGACAACTGTCATTCAGCCAGTCTCCATCAACATAAGTTTTGTTAATTAAAGCTTAAACAGAACTTGAAAATGAGAATAATATTTGTATATTGTTTTCGATCTAACGTGACAAATGTGTCATAACTCATCTATACTGGTCAATGTCCATAATATTTACTGACAATATTCCATAAACATCTGATTTTTGTACATAATTTCCTACCAACATAAGAAAAATAAAACGAAACCTAAGGTTAAGTGACCATAACCGAATCTGTGAATGTGAAACGGCATCTGTTAGTTAAACTAGAGGTAAAGGTTACTTAACTCCTAGGGTTAACCTCTGATTGTGAAACCGGCCGTTATTGTTATAATAGTGACGTTTGGAGGGAAGTAATAAACAGACGTAGGAATCTATGGACGTAGGCTTCTCATCTAGTCATAATAGGTGACGTAATAGTGACAGATGACGTTACAACGCCACTGTGACAGATAATTTTAAATGGGATCTTATGGCAAGTGATACCTCGTTTGAAAGGTATCGAAAATACCTATTCAGTCATAATAATTCTCTAGTGTTTGGGAAAAAGGGCATAAGTCAAATTTATACTATATTGACTTAAGTATACTGGCGACATGGAATTTAATCAATTTAGTTGTGATCCAAAGGACAAAAGTCTATTGTATTTCTAACCGCTTTAATCTCTATTGATCTAATAGACGCAAGTCGTGTAAAACCGGTTCTGTTTGGACAAACGGACTTATGTTGACTAAAGTCTTTTTTACCGCGGCAACCTAACAACCGTATATTTACACTTGCCAAGAACAGGCTGACTTAATTCCGTATGACCCGTTACAATAACAAACAGGTATTGCTTTTCAGTGATAAAAATTTGTATTTACCTACTTGTGTTTTTGCGAACGTAAAAATGTCAGAAAGATGTAAAAGAATTATGAAGAAGAAGGAGTAAAATAATGGTACGTTACCGTTTAATACTGTTTTATCTGTAAAAATGAATTTTATTGCAAATTTAAGGTTATGTGCAATATTAGGTATGTTTATTAAAATTAATAATTCTTTAAATAGTGGTCATTCTTTAAATTATACATTTATATACAGAGTGTGCAGATTAATATTTTGAAGTTGTTAATCACGAAATTGAATATTATATTATTTGTATTGTGCACTGACCACACATAAACGACTAATATTCTCCTATTAATAAAATAAAACCGAAATTTTACAAAAACGTAGGTATAACTCTAAAATGTGATATTATTTTTCAGATAATATACATCAACAAGAATGGGAGTTTCGAGATAGTGATGGATATGATAGCGATGCCGACCCAGTATTTGAAATGAAACAAAGTGATGGTGATTATGAAAGTGATGACAGCGACCTTGAAGCTGTTCCTTTCACTAGGAGTAATAAATTTCAGAATACTAATACAGAGATGCTTAATAAAAATATTGTACAACAGCGTAACAACCAAAGTAATCAGCAAGATGCAGTATGCTTGAAAAGAGCCCAAGAAAGTGAACAAATTGACGAACAAGAGAACGTGCTGCAGATTTTTAAGCCTTATGCGAGGAAACTTAAAACAGAAAGAAAAGTAAAACGAAATACTGGTAAAGAATATATTACTGCTAAAGGAAAAATTCAGCGAAAACGTGAGATTAAGAAGGTAGTACCATGCAGAATGAAATGCAATGTATGGTTAAATGCTGATTTAAGCACAACTATATTTGATGAATATTGGCGACTGGGCACCCATGAACGCCGAATGAGATATATAAGTAAATGTGTCACTTCCCAAGAAATTAAATGTCGTCGCATAACAACACCCAATAGCGGCAAGGAAAGAGTAGTAACTTACAAATACGTCTTTGAAATTGACGGACAACGAAAACTGGTGTGCAAAAAATGTTTTCAAGGAACGTTAGACGAATCCGAAAAATTTATTCGCAACACACTTAAAAATAAGGCGCAAACTAAAACTGGTGTAGTCAAAGACGATAATCCCGGAAAGTGTATACCCAAAAACAAAACGTCTCCTGAGCGAATCCAACAAGTTATATCCCATATAAACTCATTCCCCAAATACGAAAGTCATTATACACGCCGAGTGAATAGTAAGTTGTATTTAGCTGTTGACCTCAATTTGACTAAAATGTATAGACTGTACCGTGCAGCCACAGCTGAGCCAGTTAGTCGTACAATTTACGAAGTCGATTTTCACAAGCTTAACCTGGCTTTTAAAAAGCCAAAAACGGATGTATGTCACAAATGTGAAGTTTTGAAAATGGAGTTGACTCTGTCAACTTCTCTATTTAATGATGAGAAAATTTCTCATTCTCTAGTTAATGATGAGGAAAACAAAAATACACTTAAAGAACAACAAACAAAGCATCACGAAGAAGCCGACTTAGCATATACTTCGTATATAGCGTATAGCGTATATAGCATATATAGCGTAAAAGTAAAGACAAAGAATTAGCAATGGAAGACCACTCAGTGTTGTGCTATACATTTGACCTACAACAGTGTCTTCCGACACCGTATTTAGAAACATCGGTTTCATTTTACAAAAGAAAATATTGGACCTACAATCTTACAATACACAATTGTGGCAATGGTTTTGCTTCATGTTACTTATGGCACGAGTCGATGGCAATGAGAGGAGCAAACGAAATTGCTTCGTGTCTTTTTAAGGAGCTTATGAATTTACCACCCGAAGTGAAGAAAGTGATTTTGTACTTGGATACTTGCGGTGGACAAAATAAGAATTTCTACGTAGCAAGTATGTTCTTAACTGTTCTTCAAATAAAAAATTTCTTAGAGGAAATCGATCACAAATTTCTTGTGTCAGACCACTCACACATGGAATATGATGCGGATCATTCCGTAATCAAAAAACAAAAAAAAAAACAAGTGGTGTGCAAATATCACATCCACATGATTGGGCGACATTAATACGATGCGCAAATAAAAAGAAACCTTTCCAAGTGCTTGAAATGTCACAAGATGATTTTTATGACTTTGCAGCCTTGTTGAAAAGTGTCTTTGTAAAAAGAAAACAAGATAGTGAAAAACGAAAATTTCAATGGCACGACTGTAAATAGCTCAGATACACAAAGGAACAGGAACTGATATATTACAAAAAAGCACTTCAAGAAACAGAAGACTTCTCCATTCTGAATTTAAATCGCCGTGGCCGTCCGGTTGCACTCTCTTTATCAAAAAAATATACAGAGCCACTTGCAATCTCCAAGGCTAAGAAAGATGATCTCTTAAAATTACTACCCCTTATTCCAGATGTCTACAAAGGCTTTTATGAACAACTTGTACATTCAAATGCAACTGCTGACGTTGACTCAGATTTAGAAGACCTAGATCCAGACGCTGAAAATCCTGACTTCGAAGAGATACATACGTAACGAACATTTGCAATGATGTATTTTACTTCTATGGTTTTTTGCAGCGAATAAAACTTCATCTATTATTTTACGTTTTTGTATTTACCTGTGTTTCTATATGTTATTCGTTTACTACCATACTTATTATTATTTAACCATAATAACAGTCTTTTCAATATTACTATACTTAATGGCGAGCATGTTAGTTCATATAGACTTAAGTCAGCAATCGCAATCAAAGTCAGATCCAGAGGACTTAAGTCAATCAAAAATCATCAATTTGAAAAGATATAACCTATTTTATTATTGTCTATAGGTTTGGTTAATATATCGTATTATAACATTAGTATAAATATAAGTTTAATTTAAAAATGGATTTATACGACAAGAATGAAACCTTTAATAAATCCTCCTGAAAAACAACAGATTTAGACTTATGCCCTTTTTCCCCAACACTAGAGAATTTGTTTTTGAGTTTAAGCTCTCATTTTGATAAATAAATTAAATAAATACTAAAATTGTAGTTTCGCATTTAATTAATAAATATTAAAACCTCCGCCTCTGGTTACTTGCCAAAAAGTTGACATTTTTCAATTCTCTAATTGTTTTTAAGTCAACGTCAACTTTTTGACAATTAACCAGAGGAGAACGTTAGAACATTTATTGATTAAATGCGAAACTACAATTATTTTAATATACCTATTCAATCATACTAATTTTGTTTATATTGATTAAATGCGAAACTACAATTATTTTAATATATACCTATTCAATCATACTAATTTTGTTTGGATTTGCTTTTGACGATGAAGATGCTTTTGACGAATAAATTAAATAAATACTAAAATTCTAATTCGGCATTTAATTAATAAAAATTCTAACGTCAGTCTTTGGTTATTTGCAAAAAAAAGTTGACGTTTGTCAATTCTCTAGTTGTTTTTAGTTTGCAAAAGCGTTTATAGTCCAATCTTTAGTTTCTGTTTCTACTTAAGGTCGATTCAGACACATCAGTCACGTCACAGTCACGGTACCGAACCGGTCCTATTTGGTCACAGAACTATCAACTATCTGACAGCTGGGAAACTGTTTGTCAACTGATGAGTGTGAATGCCGGCAACATATTTGTATTAAAGAATATTTTGTATGACGGATTGTCCGATTCGGCGCAATCACTGTGACGAGACGTGACTGATGTGTCTGAATTGACCTTTAGTTTAGTCAATTCAAGTTTAGTCAAGTTGTTTTTAGTTAGTTGTTCTTAGTTAATATTTAGTTTAGTTAGTTAGTTTAGTTTATTATTCTTTACAAAGGCAGAATGGTACGTACTGTATCCGATAAAGTAGCAGCTGTATTACTAATTGGTGAATGCGGAAATAATTTCCATGCAGCGGAACGTCTTTTTAATGAGAGGTATCCCAATCGCCCTATATTGAGATCTTATTTGAGAAAACTTCTTCGGAAGTTTAAACAAACAGGTAGTGTTCAAGATGTCAAACGTTCTGGTCGACCAACAATATATAGTGATGACAAAAAAAATGACATAATATCAGAAATGGTAGTGAACCCTACTTCTTCTATAATCCAAGTTGCATCTATCTATGGAATTAGTCAAAAGACAGTACACCGAGTGTTGGCTGAAAACAGATTTCATCCATACAAATTAAAAATTGTGCATTAACTTTCAGATGATGACGCCTAGCGAAAACTAGAACTCTGTGAAAATATGTCCAATAAAATTAACCAACAGCCCAATTACATAAAAACAATTTGTTTTGGTGACGAAAGTACTTTTTATCTCAATGGAAATGTTAACACACACAATGTGAGGTATTGGAATGACACCAATCCTCACGTCTTTCGTGAAACACATACTCAATTTCCAAAAAAAAAAATAAATGTTTGAGTAGGTATTTTGGGAAACCACATAGTTGGGCCTGTTTTTCTCGGTGAAGTGTATCTGGAGATGTTACAAAATGCAATTGAACCGTTAATACTTGAAATTCTGGAGGATAATCCAGATGAATTCGGCAACTTGGAAATAACGTTTCAACAAGATGGTGCTCCTGCACACCATTATGGTGCAGTAAGACGTTACCTAGATGAGCAATATCGTGGTAGATGGATTAAACGACGAGGTACGATAGAATGGCCAGCTCGGTCACCGGACCTCACATCATTAGATTTTTTTCTGTGAATATACTTGAAATCTAAAGTTTACGCTACAACAACCGACAATATTGACATTTTGAAACAACGAATTGTTGAAGAATAAAATTTTAGTATTTAAATTTAAATAGAGTTTGAATTTAAATAGAGATTAAATTCAAACAATCATCATGACTGAATAGATATTTTCAATACCTTTCAAACCAGGTATCACTTGCCATAAAGTTCCATTTAAAATTATCTGTCACAATGGCGCTGTAACGTCATCTGTCACTATTACGTCACCTATTATGACTAGTTAAGGAGCCTACGTTTGTTTATTACCTCCCTCCAAATTTCACCATTATAACAATAACCGTTTAAAAGATACGAGGTATCAAGTAAATTGTGGTGGCATCTATCGCAAAACAGAAAACCAATACCAATAAAGGGTATATCCATGGAAGGCAACCGTGCTGATTGGATATTAGCGTATTTAAGGAATAGAACTACGAAGGACCACCAGCCTGGGGCTGGAATGGAAAACAGATTCAAACACGAACTTATATTTAATACTAAGCTTAAATAGCAATTTCTGAAATCTGTCCGAAACGGAAACACTGTGATATGCGATATTTTAACTAAACTTTCCACTTTTCACTGGCGCTATTTTCACTATTATATATAACTAATTACAAGTAGAATTGCGTAGCGGAATGTCGGTTCTATGTTAACATACTACTGGCAACACTGTCGGTTTGAATATCTGAACTGTTTTTATATAAAAACTATACTGCGGATTGAATAAACACTGAGTACTATAAATGATTGACTTATAATCTTAATGAATAGTATTGCGATGCGAACTATTTAGTATAAAATACATATACTATATTAATAAGCGAATTTGCGAGCCAGCGACTTAGCTTACGAGATTTTGCGGCCGACTGTGTTAACAGCTTGGTTTGAACTCACTGATGATATCTAAATTATGTAGGCAGGTAGCGCAGATTTCCTACCCCATAAAGGTACCGTTAACTATCCTCAGTTATTTATTCTAAGAAGGCTTTTAGCCTTCTTAGGGCAAATATAGACATGGGAGAAATTAATCTCAAGTGAAATAGAATTTCACCACGTGCTTCCATCAAATACACGTGTTTCTGACTATTGGTCGTCTTCGGTACAGTGCAGCCAAGTTAGAAAAAGAGCATGTTAACTTGGGAAAGGATCACTACAGGAGCAATGCGACCAATTTGTGACATTAGAGTTAGAAGACCCTGATGGTTTCCAGGGCAATAACTAACAATAAGCATGGAGGAAGCTACAGCTACCTGGGGAAAAGAATGCCAAACGTTGAAACGTTTAAAACAAATGGAATAGGAAAATGAAAGTGAATAATATAAGTAAATTGTAATGGCATGTCTCACAAAACAGAAAACCAAAAAAGGATTGCCTTCCATCGATATACCCTTCTTTGGTTTTCTCTTTTGCGAGATATGCCATTACAGTTTATTGTTACAGTAAAAGGTCGATATGCAATATCTCCCCGGTATGATTAGTATATCTTAGAAGGCTAAAACTTTAAGCGAAATTAAAATTGAAATGAAAATGATTTAAACCGAAAATAGTAAAGGAACAGACGAGAAGCCAAATATATTGGTAATTACCATTTTATCCTTTCACTCAATTTGTTTTTTTTTTTTTTTTGAGAGGGTTTAAATATGGGTTGCTACAAACCTAAATGCATGGAAAAATTCAGGGATAACGAAGTATTGGAAGAAGACGCATCTCCTGGCTCAACAATCTGAGAAAGTGGTATAATTGCAATTCCATCGACTTGTTCAGAGCTGCAATCTCAAAAGTGAAAATAGCTGTGATGATTACCGACCCCCTTAGAGAATACAGTATCTAAAGAAGATACGATTACACAAACTTTTATGTTGAATTAATAAGACGGAATATCACCGCGAGCTACACCTGTTATTATAAAAGAAACAGAAAAGTAATGACTAAAATATTTTAATTGATATGAACTGTAATTAATATTTAAGCACATTTCTCTTCATATTTGCATCCTTTTTAGACTAAAATAATAACTATTAACAAGCATTTAATGAGATGTACAGTGCTTCGGATTTTCTCAATTTCGCAAAATATATTCCACTAATGATTACACGAGCTAGAACAGAACTCGCCATCGTAAGTCAATCAATATTCCAAAGACCCCTTATTTCTTATTACGACTTTTCATATTTGTCAAGGTATAATTAAGAACGCTCCGTCGATATAATGACGGTATGTAAACACCATTTATAATTTTCTTTTGCACCTTCACACTCTTATTCGTTGTAGCTAACGAGTGTTTATCTATGTAAAGACTTACGGCATGAATCAGATCCGGGCTTTTTAAAGCTTCCTATAGAACCAAATTGTGACTTTAATGCCGACTGTGTGGTTAATTCAAATAAAAGTTATAGTTCTCATTAGATAGGTTTTTATCAATATTTCAACTTAATTTGGTCATTTACGTTTTTTGTAAAGCCGTTTACAGTTTTAAGCAATAAAATATATATTTTTTTGTTATTTAATATACTGTTATTTTATATGTGTCTTTTTTTGTCTTAACACGTAAACAGAAAAGTAATCATTGTGTGTATTTAGTATAAAAATTAACATGTTTGGTACGTTTTCGCTCACTGAGTGGTTTTTTTGGTAGCTCATTGCAAGCATTTTTTCTTTCTGCCTAACCCTCTTCTGCATTTAGTCTTGTTATTTATGTATTAAGCAAAAGACTCGTTATAGTTCAAAATCTTGCAAAAGTCAACGAATGTTCTACGTTTTCTACTTCCACCAACAGTTTTTGAAAAGCATAGTTAGATTCAAGTAAGAGAAAGATTAACATAAACAATTAAACCTGTTTTTCATAATACCTTAACGTTAATTTCTAATGCTTAATAATTATTTTTTCCGTTAAGCTAATAGTCCAAAAGTGAATAAGAATATTAACAACTTTATCCGAAGATATATAATCTTAAACGTTTTCTTTATTATTTTGATAATGTAAAAAATTCATTTTAATATATTGCCCACTACTTTTTTTTTAATATATTTGTCAAAAACATTTTTAATATCTTAAATTTTTCTTATAAAATTCTGTGTTTCAACTTTCAGATAAAAAAATATTTTAATTTTTTTTTTAGAATTTTGTAAAGCTTGTAAAGTCATAAGCTATTCATGTAAAAAAAACAATAACCTGAACGCATTTTAGCAATTTATACATCAAGGGACATTGGCAAAAATTAAAAACATAAAAAGATATGAACAATCAATTGTAAAAACTGGATAATATGAATTCCACAATGATCACAATAAAAACCAAAGTTTTAAAAACTAGAAAACGACCAAATAAAGCGAACTAAGTTGGCATGCCTGAATCTGAATACAATCATATATTAAGCTTTAGACGTCAAGTATTTGTTGCTCCAACAACTAATAATCATATCCCAAATTCACTTTTAATATCTCATGACAATACCCCCTACAGAATTTATCTTTCCTTAGATGGCCTAAATTGCTCTAAATGTAATACCACAGGACACAAAGATGAAAACTGCACTATCGAACTAATTAATTTACAAAATATTGACCAGCTATCTCAATCTATAAATGTTAATATTTCTGAAACAGAAAATTATCCAATAAATAAAACATCCCTTAGATCAGAAACCGCAACTGCTCATCAATCCAGTACTCCTGCTGCTATTTCCTCAAACAGATCACTACCAAATACCTCCTCCAACTCACAAAACCTACCTGAATCACTATCTAATAATGCCAACATAATATCACACACTTCTATAAAAGACAAATGTCAACATCTCCTGAAATAATAGAGTCAGAAAATCAAGAAATAATAATTCCTGCTCCAAAGAAATCTGCACCTAAAAGGATTAAAAAAGCTTTGAACATCGAAACCTCAATGAAACCTATAGAAGCCATTTTATCCTCAGCTACTATTCCTTACACACTAAGATACACAGAACTATGCGACTATATTACAAATGCTATAGGTTCAAAGTTTCCTGAAAACGTAGCAAAGGATTATACAAATGACCTACAAGGACTTAGCGCTGAATTGCAAATGGTACACACAAACACAAACGATCGACGTCTTAAAAACAACATTTCAAGAATCTTAAAAAAGATACATGGAACAGACAACTCTTCTATTACTGAGGAAGAAAGCGACAGCAACTCTATCCAATAACCAAATTCATAGTTCAATGGAATTTGAATGGCTTTTACAGCCATATCGAAAACTTAAAAATATTAATCAATGAATTCTCACCTCTAGTAATATGTTTACAAGAAACACGACTTTCTAATAATAATGTAAAATTGAAAAACTATACACCATACATCAGAAATAGACCAGTGCAGCAAATAGCTAGTGGTGGTGTTGGCATCTTTGTGAAATCTACGGTCGAATCCAAAGAAATTCCGTTAGATACAAATCTGGAGGCTGTTGCAGTATCAATAATTCATCATTTTAAAATTAACATTTGCAGTGTATATTTACCACATCCGGAAGAATCCATACTCCTGGAACTACAAAAAGTGATAGAACAAATTCCATCTCCTAAACTAATTCTTGCTGACACAAATTGTCATAACGAATCTTGGGGATCTTTGAAAACTGACAAAAATGGCAAAACTCTATTAGAAATAATTAACAACCTTAAAATGGTGCTATTAAACACAGGAATGCCTACCCGTTTCAACTCATACAATGGCACGTTTTCAACCATCGATTTATACCTCAGCAATTCAACTTTAGCACCACTACTTGAGTGGAATACACTTTCACACTTATTTGACAGCGACCATCTACCAATTTTGATTACTCATATTAAAGACACAAAGATTAATACAAAACCATATGAAACATGGAAGTTAAAATCGGCGGATTGGGAAAAGTATACTAGTTTAATAACTAAACGGATGAAAGACTTCAAAATATTAGAAGATATAAACATCACAATATCAAATTTTAATGATATCCTAATAGATTCAGCCAGAGAAGCGATTGGAAAAACTAAAGCTACCACAAAAACACCTCTGCCCTGGTGGAATATCGAAATAGAAACTTCCTTGAAACAAACAAAACACTCCTTTAATATATTGAAAAAACACAATTCCGAAACTAACTTAGCTAGATTTAGAGCGTTAAGAGCCAGGTCCAGATTTCTAATCAAAAAATCTAAAAAAGAAAGCTGGGCCAATTATGTCTCATCAATAAATTCATCTACACCAATAAGTGATATTTGGCAGAAAATAAGGAAAATAAAAGGCTCAACCAAAATTAATCATATTGACACCATTGCTACTGATAACTTAATTACGTCAGATAAACTAGAAATTGTAGAAATCTTAGCTGATCACTATCAACTATATTCGAGCAATGATCAATACAACTCTACATTTTTAAAACACAAAGAAAAAACCTAATTATCACAAATCAAAATAGAAAATATTTTATGCCCTCTCAATATACCGATTACAATAGAGGAGTTAAACGAAAGCTTAGGCAATGCTAAAACAACTTCTTCAGGACCTGATGATATTCCAACAATATTTATTGAGAAACTACCTGAAACAGTAAAGAAAATTTTAGTTGACATCTTTAACAATATTTACACAAATAAAACGTTTCCTTCAATATGGCGTCAAGCAATTATCATTCCTTCTTTAAAAATGAATAAGCCAAAAACCTTACCATCCTCCTATCGTCCAATATCTCTCACCAGTAACATTTGCAAAACAATGGAGAGAATATTGAGTAAAAGACTGAAATGGCACTTGGAAAAGGAAAAACTTTTTACTCCAAATACAAAGCGGATACCGTTCAGACAGATCGACAGCTGATAACATTGTTACACTAGAATCGGAAATACATAAAGCACTTACAAATCAACAAAAAGTAATTGCAATATTTTTCGACATTAAAAAAGCTTTCGACACAACATGGAAGCATCATATCCTCAAAATTATGAAAAACTGGAAAATAGATGGTAACTTTCTCGCTTTCACCAAAAATTTTCTTCAAAACAGGTCCATACAAGTAAAAACGAATGGATTCATGTCAACATCGAAATCACTTCATAATGGAATTCCTCAAGGATCGGCCTTAAGTCCACTATTATTCTTAATCGCAATAAATAATATAACAAACCACATAAAGATTCCCGTAAAAGCTAATCTTTTTGCTGATGATCTAGTAATATATGTTAAAAGTAAAAATATAGAATTAGCTACGCAAATTTTACAGAGAACATTAAACAGCTTAGAAATGTGGTCTTTAGAGACTGGTTTAACTTTTTCAACTGAGAAGACTAAAGTAATAATGTTTGACAAACGAAGAGCAGAATGCAACTTAAACTTGTATCTAAATGGCCATCCTCTAAAACAAGTCCGCGAAATTAAATTTTTGGGTGTAATATTTGACTCACAACTCACATGGACTTCACATATCAACAATTTAATCAAATCCTGTCAACAAGGAATAAACTTACTAAGAGTTTTATCCAATCATAAATGGGGATCAGATACTAAAATTCTTCTTAATTTATATCAGACATTAATAAAAGGCAAACTCGATTACGGATGCATCTGTTATGAAACAGCAAATAACAATCAACTAAAAAAACTGGATGTTGTTCAAACCACATCTCTAAGACTAATCTTTGGGGCCTTTAGAACTACTCCAATAAGAAGCCTTCAAGTGCTAGCAGGAGAAATGCCACTATACCTCAGAAGACAATATCTATCACTATGCTACGCTTCAAGAATTCTAAGCGCAAAGGACCATACCTTTCTCGCAAGTTTAGTATCGGAAGAATCACTAGAACAATACACAAATTACACCACCAAGAAAGTACCATTTTACAAACGAGTTAAAAGATTACCGTATTATATCAATCAAATTACCTTGGCACCCATAAAAATATACCAAACACCTCCCTGGACAGTTTCTTTACCAATAGTAGACCTCTCCTTACTTAATCATGATAAGCATTTACACAATTCTGCAGAGATCAGGCTTCAGTATCATACAAATTTACTCAAATATTCCACTCACAAATTGTTTTTCACTGATGCCTCCAAAACTTGCAACGGAGTAGCAGCTGCTACTGTATCAGAAAACTTAATTTCTGCCACTAGATTAACTCACGGCTGTAGTATTTATACTGCAGAGCTACAAGCAATACTTGACGCACTAAATCATTGTAAAACCATAAATGAAAAACAAATACTAATATTATCAGATTCATTAAGCTTTTTACAGGCCATTAAACATGTTTATCCCACACACATCAATCTATTCCTAATTAAGGACGCGTTGCAACAGCTCCAATTTTCTGGGAAAATGATATCATTTATGTGGGTCCCATCCCATGTCGGAATATCTGGTAATGAGCTAGCAGACAAAACAGCGTTTGAAGCAATAAACAATGTGAACATTCCGACTACAACAGATATACCAATAGCAGATACTAAGACTTTATTAAAGACTCATGTGAATAAAATATGGCAAGAAATATGGGATCAAACAAACACAAATCTTAAAAATATCAAACCAGACGTATCCCCAAAAAATCTTAATATACCACCAAAACGAAAAGACCAGGTAATTATCAGCAGACTCCGACTTGGGCATACACGACTTACACACGGCTACATAATCTCCAAAGAACCACTACCAATGTGCCAAAGATGCCAAACACCTTTCACAGTCAACCATATATTAATAGAATGTCCAGAGTACACCTCAGCCAAGGCGATATTCAAGATACCCAACAGCCTGAAAGAAGCACTGGATATAAAATTCAATGAAGTTCTGTCTTTTTTAAAACACTGTAAACTCTATAATAAATTGTGATTTAATTTTTGTTACATTTACATACATGTACATAATACCATATTGTTGTAAGTCATGACTTTTAAAATGTATCTTATTTTCTATATTTGTATCATAAACCTACCGCTAATAACCCTAGTGGTTGATGCGGATAAATAAAAATAAAAAAAAAGCGAACTAATTGGACAATAACTGAAATACCAGACCTTATATAACAAAGACAGCATTTCAGGTGAGACAATAAGACATAAAGGCAAAAGAGCTAAAGAAGTTTGATTTGAACAAATATGACAGTAAGCATAAGGCAAAGAAAACATGAACCTGGAGTTCGTTTTAGTTTAAACTGTTAGCGTATCGTCTGTGTGAAACATGTTTTTACTCATTACTTTCAATATTCTGACAGCTATAAGAATCGTTATTTAGAATTTTTATTCTCCTCGCAAGAAGCATAAAGAAATGAAATAGTAGGCAGTACTGTATACTAGCGCCGAGCTTCATACTATGTTTCTGTATTGTTAAAATTTAAATAATATATTCAAAATTAAATTAAGTAATTTTATTATTTATTTATTGTTTACATTTTAAAAAAGTTCAATAAATAGTTATGTTTGCTCCCAACGCCACCTGTTAGCATCTTAACAAAGCATATGTTGTTTACTTATGACAAGCCTGTCAAATTCAGAGCAAATATTAATAGTAAAATATAAATAAATAACATTTAATAGTGAATATAATTATTATACAAACTAAATTAGGTATGTTTAAAATGTTTAAAAGTAATAATTGTATTTATATAAAATTACTTTAAAACGAGAATTACTATAAAAATTTAAACAGATGATTCAATACTGTTGTTAACCAAATTACATTTTTATAAGTTTTATTAAATTTTGACAATCGCAAACGCATAGAATATTTTAGTGACAGATATTATTTTAATTTTTTACTTCTTATTTAATGTCTATATTTTGCAGTTTTTAATTTAAACCTGTTTAGAGTAAATATATGATGACTAAAAACGAATTGATCAAGACTAGTAAATCGATGTAAAGATTTTCTATTCAATGACGTTACCGGTGACGACGTTAGCTTGTGACGCTAGTTCCGTGACGGCTGCTTCAGCATTGTACTGTAGAGAAAAAAAGTATAACAACGCTAGTATAGAAGCTTCGCTTCAAAAAACACAGTGTAAACGGTAGAAGACAACCATAAATACGCATTTGTGACTTATTTGCCGCCACAAATATCAATGTCAATGTCGGTTCAGCTAAGTTATATCACGCAAGCTATAATGAACTGTATAAATATCATATCTCGCAACAAGGATGCAAAAATAAAAAAGATATAAAATGCGAACGACAATAAATCTTCCAAAAACAATGCTACTCCGGTAGAACAATTTCTATAAAAATATTTTTTATATATAGTGGATATACGAAACGTTTCTGTAAATTCGTAAATAAAAACTCCACCGATTATATGGGCCGGTCCTGTTGCTATTCCTAACGTATTCTGGTTTTACTGGAGTGCTAACATTAAAAAATTCATTGGTGTCATTAATTTTCACTTCATGAACAAAATTTATTATTGAACATGTGCCTGTCCTACGGTTAGAACGTAAAGAGGGCCGTTACCTCGGTTTATAATGACCATGCCTAGTAAAAGGTATTGTGGGTCGACGATCTTTCTTTATGCGTGTTAAAAATCGTAATTGAAGGTGGTTAATTGAATTATTAATTTCGAAAGTGCTCTTAAAAATTTTAAGACCCTAAATACAAATTGGATAAAATAGGCATATAAGTTTCTACATACGTACTTAAGCTTTTTTTTTCTTTTTTTTTTCAAATTAAGTTTATAAATATATTTTGTTGTGGAACATGTGTTTATTTTTAATAGATATTTAGAATATATACAGCCATCTGGAAAAATCGTAAATACGGTAGTTTATGGAATTTACGTTTAAATTGTCGACAATTTAGCAACTTTCACCGAATGATGTGACATTCTTTATGAATTAGCTCAAGTACTAACACTCCGTCCCACCACTGGATATAAAATATCTTACCACCCCATTAATTCACAACATGTGTCGTTCATGTAATTTCAGTACTTGCCGATACAGACTGGCGATAGCTCAATATTCGGTAGCGCGTCGCGTCGTTTGCCTTTGCCTTATATTTAGCAGCAGGTATAAAGGCCCGTTTTCACGCTACGTCTTATTGTACGTTTTGTTGGTCATATAAAACGTACGACAAAACGTACGTTTTGTCCAGTGTATACACACTATGTGTTTCCTTCCGACAAGACGTACGTTTTGCTGTTTACATGCAACGTTTTATTGTATAGGATTTGTCCTATCCAACAAAACGTACAATAAGACGTAGCGTGAAAACGGGCCTTTATAGACGGGGTCATAATGTAAACATGAGTTTTGGTTTTATTTGCCACAATGGATGAGGTACCACGTTTTCTAAAGGGAGTCAAATACGGCAAGATTTTTGAAACGTTCTTCATAAGGCCCGTTTTCACGCTACGTCTTATTGTACGTTTTGTTGGATAGGACAAATCCTATACAATAAAACGTGGCATGTAAACAGCAAAACGTACGTCTTGTCGGAAGTAAATACATAGTGTGTATACACTGGACAAAACGACGACAAGTACGTTTTATATGACCAACAAAACGTACAATAAGACGTAGCGTGAAAACGGGCCTTAAAGTAGATTGAAGAGGCTGATAGCGGTAACAGTGATATACAATTAGAATGTGGTAAAGATTTTGCTATAGAGATCGATCACAACTTAGAATTTTAAGAAATCGTGTTAAGATTTTCTTTTTAACAAGTGATGAGATTATAAAGGTTTAAGGATCCGAGAGCTAAAGTGCAGACAAAGGAACTGTAGAACATAAAAACTAAGAAAGTATATCAAAGACAAATTATTTTTACGGGAAACACAGATTTGCATGATCCAACCTGCAGCCTCTAAAAGAGAGCTACGACTACAATAAAATATAATTATACAGTTACCTGGTTACGTGAGAGCAAATATCTTGAAAATACTATTGACGAATTCACAGTTTGGAAGCTCTTATTTAGGAACGCTTAAAAATTTTGAAATAATTAAATTTTACGCTTTCATGGACTTTTTAGCATTTATGTCCTTATCAAATATCAAATCAAATAACGAAAATCCAAATAAAACATTTGCCACCAATCGAATTGGAAGAGAGAATATAAGGTGTATTAGGTCAAAAGAAGGATGTGCTTTTTTCTCTTAATTGTTTGAGGTTTGACTATCCAGAAACTAGGGCTGTGAACAAAGCAGTAAACCCAGGTCAGAAATATTTGCTTGTTATATCATAGAAAAATTATAATGCAAACATCTATATGAGCAAAAATAGACTACCAGATGATGAAGAAAGATTCAGTAAACCAACACAGACCATAATGCAACTTGCACAACCACTTTTTGGTTCAAGTAGATAAGTTACTTTTGATAATTGGTTCATTTCGATTGAGTAGGTGCAGCTCATGAAACAAAAGTAATTAACTTGTATTGGTACTCTAAAAATGAATAAAAGGATATATCTACGGTTTTGTTAACATCAAAAAATCGTGGAGTAGAAAAAAGTTCGTATGTTTGACAAAATATATTACATTGGTTTCTTACACCAGAAAAATCAATAGGACTGTTCTTTTGTTATGATCCTCCTATAACGCCAGTACAGATCCACGAACCAATAAACCTAATATTATTACTGAGTACACACTTCACGAATCCTACAAATATATTAAGGACCTAGCAAGCTTAAAATTTATTAAAAAAAAGCTGGTGGAACCTCACATCAATAAAGATTACAAAATCAATATCTACCGAAAAAACGAAGATTGAGCATGTGTGAAATTGGCGTTGAAGACGTCGTAAAACACTTGAGAGTGCTGGTTGAAAAGTAAAAAAACGATCACTTACTTTATCACTACAAAGAAAAAAAGAGAACGACCTATGTTTGGTTTTAGTGCCAGAGACCAATCTGTTTTGAGTGACAAAAAAAAATGCGGAGAGAATACCGCATTGGTTCAACTTTAGACCTTGTAATGTTTTTAATGACGGGTTAATTTTTATCATTGTTAAACAAAAATATATAAAAAAATAAGGGATATAGGTACAGCTGTAATTTAAAAACAAATTAACAAAAACGCATCAGGTAGTCTTTTAGCATAATTTTAATCATAATCTATTAACCATTACTACATTTTGATGCAAAAGACAAATATTGGGGATCAAAAAAACGAGACGTCGCTGAGACGATTTAATAGTGTAACCGTGTTAGTAATTAACGGTTAATGTTGTTAATATACAGCTTTTTATTAAAATAATATTGTTTAAAGTTTTGTTAAGAAAACTGTAAACAACAAATAAATTAGGTTAAGATATATTATTTTGTGGAAGAGGTTTTGATGATTTATTAGATACACTTGGATATGTAAAAGTGATATCATGGTCGTAAATACCTACAAACACTTTTAAACGTTTAAGTTTAAGCTTGCTAAACAATTTCTTTCGTCTACGCCCATGCATATTTGCCGCTTACTTATCTTAGACAAAATCCACGATACACCAGAAGGGTCCAACAACAACACCAGATCTCAGGGCACTTTCTATTCCAGAATTGAAAAGTTTTAGGGACAAGAGTTGAGTTTATCTTATTGCCGGATTGCTGGCGAACTTCCGCCTAAGATAAACAAGCTTGGATGACCAGTTCCTTGGCGCTTAATGCCCTTCTGGAGATTACAAAGGTTCTTCCTGTTTTAAAAACGTAAATTAAACAAAGTTTTTTTAAGACTGTGGCTCATCTTAGATAAATGTTAATTTATTACTTTAGTTATAAATTAGGACTAGCGATAAAACTGATATTTCAAGTATATGATAGTCATTAAGAATGTAATTCAATAATCAAAAATTACAATCTGAGTCCGGTCCTGAAACTGTATTTACATTTCAGTCAATGAGTGTTTAATTAAATGATACTGGATCTAACCTCTAAAATTGTCAACAGCCATGACTGTCGATCAACAATCTCAAAACCAAACATAATACTCTGCTGTGCTTAATAGTGCTTCAATTCAGTTTCCTTTCAAGGATCAAGAAATTTTATTCAATGCGCTACGTCATACTAATGCGCTACTGTCTAATATTTGCCCTTCTATTCCACATACTCCAATAAAAAATTAGTTAATTAAATTGGATATTAAATAATTGTTAACTTTAACCTTTTTTAGAATGGGTAGTCAGCTGCTAGAGTTTTAACTCGTCTTTTTTTTAGACAGCAAACATTAAATCAACCTCTTGGAGATATAGATATACTTTCTTGCTTTTAAATTACATGTGAACAAACTTCGTGTCGCATATTTTTAAGTTTAGATAAATCTTTATATTTTATCTGTAAGCAAACGTATCGCAGACTACCATATCATCCGTAGAAATAAAACCGGATCTTCCAATTAGTTCGAACCTACACCTAACCAATAGATACGAATTTAATACCTACCGTTCTTATGAAAACTAAATCTATATCTAAAGATCAGTCAAAGGGCAACAAAAGATCAATTTCGGAATTCAATACTACTGCATCTCTCACTGAAGAATTAAATAAAGAATTTAAAATCACAAAACCAACCAAGGAGAAAAAAAAAAGGAAACTAAACCTACTACATCAATTCAGGAAATCACACCAACAAAAATAATATTTTACAATATGTCAAATAATTAACTTAGCACATGAACAAAGTCTTACCTTTTTTAAAAATTATTCTAGTTCGTCTGATCCCCTGAGCTTGCTACAAATATACACGGTGGATATTTCCAACTTTATGAATATGATACCAACACAAAAAATCATGAAAACCAAATGCATCATCATCATCACTGGCCCGACAACCCTTTTTGGGTCTTGGCCCATTTTCTATTTGTTCTAAGTATCTCAGCTTCGGTCTTCCTCTTGTTCTTTTCCTACTGGCATCACTTTATCACAAGTTATAAGTTAAAGGTAAAGTACATGGAAAAAATGGGTCATATTCTGTTGAACAACTGAATGTATTTTAAGCAACCAATTAGCTTAATCACTTGATCGGGTTTAAAACGTCTTTGATTTAAGTTTATATTGCACTTTGTGTTTTGCGTACCGGGTGACACTCGATCAGGATGTGTCTCACAGGTAATATACTTGGGCAGGTTTGGCAATTGGGCTTCGGCTCGGACTTCATAAAGTATATTAAGTATTTATGTGTGAATCAGGCATGTCATATTCTTAATTTTTGGATGAGAGCTTTTTCTTTTCTAGAGATTGTTGGAAGTTCAAATTTTTCAACAATCTGCCGGATGTCAACTTCCAACAATCTCATCTACATAGCACATCTTGCATCAACAAAAAGTCCGACATAGACAAATTAAGTAACATTTATTGTTATTTACTAGAAAAACACTAAAAATAAAATAAATATTTACCTGTACAAAAATTACACCTCTGTATAATATGTTTTATACCATTAAGACAGGTTTAAAAAGTATAGTCACCTAAGAAGGGCCTCTAGTATTTCTTGTAAAGAAAGATAACATCAATTACACCTAATTACATATTAATTACACTGTTTTTTCTTTCCATTCTCTGTATGAGTTAATATACACCAGTAAAACATGCCATCAATCAAGTTTTACTATTTTTACAACAAATTTTAAAAATTTTATGATGTATTTTGTCCATAATTGTATATTTTAATGTGTGGTATCAATGTTGAGTGTCAATGCTTACAAAAATAATCTCAACGACTAGTAAGTTACACTGAAGAATTGTGATATAAATTGTGATTTAAATATTTACATAATTGTCTTTTACAGTGTCTTGAAAAAGGAATAAAACCATTCCGAAAGCTCGACAAAAAGTCAAAAGAGTGTTTTTTTTAACATCCCGGCCAATATTCTGACTGCAACCCTAATAAACTGTGTTGTTTGTTTATATCGACAGTCGAATGTGCTGTTTCCAAATTAGCATACTGTCAAACGTTAAACCAAGTATTTTGTGATGAGTATCTATTTGCAATGGAGTTTCATTAAGCGTGATAATTGGACTTTGGCTGCAAGATCTTCTACTAAACCGTATTAATTTCGATTGAGTAATTGAAAGAGCTAATCCGGTTTTTTTGGACCATTCGCTAAGTTGATTTACAGCGGTCTGGAGTACTTTTTCCCTGACAATATAAAAAAAGGTCATCTGCGTATATTGAGTGCTTGACTGGTGGACAAATACTGGAACAAATATCATTTATTGCAAGAATGAACACATGAACAATGTTCTACTGAGTACTGAACCTTGTGGGACTCCATTATTTTGCCTGATTATCGCCGAAATTTCCCCATTTGTGTTCACTTTGTTCTTTGTTTGTCTGTTTGTCTGTTGTTTGGTTCTTTGTTGTAAAAAGTTGTTTATAAAGGAGTAAATATTTCCTGTTATCTACTGTAGTTTTGTTAAGTAAAATATTGTGTTTATCAAACGAAGTCCATAATCATTTCTTTCGTTATTTTGTTTCTTTCTATGTGATTTTATTTCTCAATCAATTTTCAGAAGACGAAATATTCCCTTGAAGAATGATACATGTAAACCACTTTTGTTTACTGAAATTTGTATAGGTAATTAAGTAATTTATTGCTCGTTTCTTCTTCTTCTTCAGCCTGTGTTCGTTCACTGCTAGACATAGGCCTCTTCCATTTGCTTCCATCGATTTCTACTTTTGGCAATTCTCATCCACTGCTTGCCCGCGACTTGTTTGATATCGTCTGTCCACCTCTTTTGCGGTCTGCGTACTCCTCGCCTGTTCTCTCTTGGTTTCCAGTTTGTTAATCTTTGTGTCCATTTTTCGGGATTATCTCGGGCAACGTGTCCGACCCATTGCCACTTGAGCCTTGCAATCCGTTCTGAGACGTATTGCTCGTTACCTAACGAAATACTTTTTAGAGACAGTAACGGTCACCTCTCAATATCTATTTGGTTGTTAATAATTAACTAATTAATTTTGCGATGATTAATTTCTAGGAATTTGCGTAATTCTATCTTTATTTACTTCTTCGTCGTTAGTGTAAATATTAGTTATGGTTTAGGTTGTTCTAAAATTAAATGGTTGGTATATGTGGAATAATATAATAATCATTCGGATAGCTAAGAGGACCTAGCGAGCGAGCATATTTACATCACTTGGAGTAGACTACTCGATTGATGGTAAAGATCCCAGTTAGAAAACAAAATTTTTAATCTAGTAATATAAAAAACAAATGAATCTGCGATTAAAACTAAAATACGCTGGTGTATCAGATCAATCAATGAATGAGAGTACATCAAGAATTGGGACCTTACAGCTCGGTGTTAATCATTCCATTAATCTGTGCCGAAGCAGTTCATTGACCCCGCACTAGCTATAGGTTTAGTTATTTGTTTTTGGAACTACATATACCACTAAAGTGATATTATGTTCTCCTCAAATATGAGATGATAAAAGTAAAAATTGCCACTATGCTCTTATAATATATATTAAAATATTTTTAGACCCTATTTTTATGTTTGATTAAAGACCATTAAATTTTTTAAATAATATATTATTTTAATGTATATTTTTTTATTTTCAGGTAAGCCCCACATTACTGTGACGTAATAGTAAGTAGGTACTTAACTTAGCTAATTAATTTCGCTACCTACTATTAGCACAAATCTGATCGAGCAGGAGCAAGAAAAACATATTAAGGAAATCGAACATTTATAAACGGCTTTGAGACTATACCTGTAGTAATTATTATCGAAAAAAATCAAAAATATCGGCTTAAATTAATTAAAATGGTTCTACGCTCTACATTATTTGTTAACAACAGAAGAGAGAATGGTGACTGTTGGCTCTCTCCTGTTGCTGACAAAGAATGTAGAGCGTAGAACCATTTTAATTAATTTTAAACTGTTTGTCCTTGTTTTAATGTAGTTTTTTGTATAATTTTATGTTAAAATTCATATTTATCACATTCTACGCTTGCTGGGTAGCCCAAATTTGACTAAATGCCCCTGAAGATGCTGTAGTAAGCGAAAGTACTTGGGCAAGATTTATTTGTTAAAATTGTGCTCGATATTTGCGTGTCATTTTTCAAAGTTTAAATATTAAATAGCTTTAACATCCCCCAAAAATACATCCGACTAGTAAAAGCAACGATGCATTCGTCAACAGCAACTCTCAGAGTACAAAATGAACTCACTGAGAAGTTTTCATTAGTCAAAGGATTTAAGAAGACAGGCGACGGTAGGTCGACTGACGAGCAAGAATAGTAAAGGGAAACAAAACTTACTTCTCACTCGCCCATGTGTTTCGCTTCAAAAACACACACTGGAGATCGAAAATCAGGGTCTACAGAACTATTATCAGACTAATAGTTTAGTTATGGATGCGAGACATGGGTGATGATAAAAACACAAAACGAAAGTCTTTGAACGAACAGCCCGAAGAAAGATATTTGGAGCTATTAACGAAAATGGAGTATGGAGATCCAGCTACAACCATGAAGTTTACCAACTGTTCAAAGAGGCACCGATCTCAGAATTCGCAAAACTTCAGAGTCATCGATAGGATAGTGATGTATTCAGAATGGAGAATGAAAAATTGCCAAAAGAGCTGTAGATAGTAAAATGAAGGGTGCAAGACCAAAAGGAAGGCTATGGAAAAAGTGAGAGGACGAAGTGGCAGGGCGCTGTGGGACCGGATAGGTTGGAGGCATAGTTTGGAGGAGGCTTACGCTCGATTTGGGCTGTAGCGCCATTTAAGAGAGAGAGAGGGAAAATTTCAGATTACCTATATAAATCCATTAATTTTGCTATTTCTATTTCTGTATAGATCTGCTTTTTGAACTTCCTCTAGAATTCTTCTTAAAAATTTTTATTCTCATTATTTAAATTTAATTACGCTGTCAAGTTTAACATTGCTATATTGTTTATTTTTATCAAATTAGCATTGTACCCAGGTAACAATTTGGTTAAATATCTGTTGACTAACTTAACACTATACATGAAGTGTAAATAAAAAGGTCCCTTAATTAAGTGAAATTACGTAAAATATGTCATTACCGTATCTAAAAAAAATATTAAAAAGAGAAATAATAACTGAATATTACTAATGTTTAGCTCTCTTTCGTTAAAGGTATTTCCCTTCATAAATCACGAATGTTACGATCATTTTACTTTGGATCATAAATATAATTTTACTTTAATGAACATAAAACTATTCACGGATCACAAAAGACCGTATTGCTTTCGATACCTTTCAAAACTAAACACAGAGAAAATACCTCCATTGTGATTAACTCCGAAACTATTCATAAAAAGGAATTAATGATAATTTTAATATGTAATCAGTTTCGCCTCTCGACTCTACGCCGCAAACTTCCCTCATGGAAGTTGCTTCAAAATGCTCTTTAATAAAGCAGACGATGTAACCGCCCAGACTAAGTGCGCCTTATTAATTTTCCTTAATGTAATTAAAGTTTCTTGTCAAGAATCTTATTGCGAATATTTTGGTGTGTAAGTCATTTAGAAATATTACGTTTTTCGTTATCAAAAAATGTTTTATTAAAAAAATATAATAAACACAAAATCAACACAAAATTAAGTAAAATATTGACGGGAAATAGTTTACTTTTTGCATATATTTTGATATTTGGTAAATAAAATTTGCACATTTGAACGATATGTGTATGCAATAATAACGTACCTTAAGTATTTTGACGCTAAACTTACAGTAAAACCTTAATAATTACGAAATTACCGAGAATAACCAAATTTATTGGTATGTGGCAACACCGATCAGGAACCGCCGTCTCTCTTCGATAAGTTCCGAGTTATTTCGAAAACTCCCGACCATCTGCATCTCCTCAGTTTTGACAGAGAACTGTTGGTAGTTCTCTGGTTCTGACCAGTTTTAGTCGAGTCAGTCCTTCTTTGTATGTTGTAGTTTACGTGTTAATTGCAGTTAACGGTATTAAAATATACCCAGCACTAAATATAAATTTATAACAAAACATAGATAAATGTTTATCCATGGTAAGGGAGGCATTTTCCTTACGATTTTAGTCTTCACGCTCCAATAAACCAGTATAGTAGTCGTTGTTGATTGCTTCTTCATGTTTCAAATATTCAATGAAAATAATTACTTGCTGGTCCCAAATATACAGACCGTAACCTTTCCGGCGATTTATCGAGTCTTTCATCGATTTAACTGGCTTTTTCTGGGTACTGTCCACTCAGGTGATAGGTGATTTAATTACGGATAAGTGATGGATCCATTTTTTATCCCTTGTGGCATATTGATAAAAAAGCTTCGAATAGGTAAAGAAATAATAAATAAGATTTACTCACAATCAATTTAATTTAACTATCAGACGACCGGTTTCGCTTTCTACAATATGCAAAGCATCCTCAGGTCTCGATACAAAGTTAAACAAATGATGCCGGTACTCTATTAATAGATGGATGGTAGAACATGGTTGAAACTACTTTATATTGTTGAATGGAGAACTCAATTCTATTATTGCAGTTGTTTGACAGTAAACGGGAAGTTCTTGAGGAGATAGATTTGATCCAATGAAGAAGAGATATGTCTGAGATTGTTTGTTAAATGTAAGTGATGTAATATACCATTGTGTTATTAAAAGCTATTTATACTTATTCGAGAGATATATTTTTGAAATGTGTGTTATTTATTGAGTAATTGTTTTATGAAGGTGACAATTTTATGACAATTAATAAGTTTAGATGTAAAATTTGTGTGGGTGTGCAATTATTTTCCAACTTGTAGTTATCAAATTACTTTGATAAAGTTCTATTGGCAATGAGTTATTTATTGGAAAGTCAAGTAAATAAAATATTAATTTATTATTACTCAATAAATAACACACATTTCAAAAATATATCTCTCGAATAAGTATAAATAGCTTTTAATAACACAATGGTATATTACATCACTTACATTTAACAAACAATCTCACACATATCTCTTCTTCATTGGATCAAATCTATCTCCTCAAGAACTTCCCGTTTACTGTCAAACAACTGCAATAATAGAATTGAGTTCTCCATTCAACAATATAAATTAGTTTCAACCATGTTCTACTATCCATCTATTAATAGAGTACCGGCATCATTTGTTTAACTTTGTATCGAGACCTGAGGATACTTTGCATATTGTAGAAAGCGAAACCGGTCGTCTGATAGTTAAATTAAATTGATTGTGAGTAAGTCTTATTTATTATATCTTTACCTATTTGAAAGGGACTCACACAAGCAACACATTCATGATTTGAAAAAAGCTTCGATTTATTCTGATTAAACATGTCCTTACATTGCCGAGATTTATCAATTCGTTGTTGTTTTTGCTCTGGTTTGAGGAAACGTGGCACCCATTTGGAAAACGCCTGTCACATATCCAAATGTTCGTGTATATTAGTAAAAATGTTCCTTTTGATAACATTGGAGTATCAGCTATCTCTCTTAACTTCACTTTGATTATGATTTTCAGCATTTTTTTATGTTTTCGGGAATAACTGCATTATTTAGCCTTCCGGAGCGCTCAACTGCATTGGTGTTGGTACGAGCACGTTTTAATTTAGTAAATAATTGTTATTGGTTTTAATCAATGCAGCAGTGTTACAGAACCACTTCTTAAGCCACAAAATTGTTAGGACGGTATTTTTTCTATCAAATAACAGTGGTGACTCAACACACAAAATTGGTTTGGACCACAAACACTGTATCTCGGTAAATACTAATCCAAATGACATAAACATTTTAACAGTAGGCTTTTGAAGATTAGTACTACCAAAAAGACCAAATGGAAAATCGTTAGAATCACCATCTCATGGTTAGACCCGAGATTCGTTGAATGACGTATTATATTGGATATGAGTAATACATTTAATGTTTTTTTGTAAATTGTGGAGCAGAAATATAAAACAACAAAAAAACATAAACATGTCTCCAAATGTGGATAAATTATATTGAAAAACCACACGTGACCGTTTTCTTTGAAACTACTAAAAATCAATAATGGATGGTGACAAAATGCTTGGAAGTCCAAATAATAAAAAACAGGGAGCAACAAAAAAATACATTCTAGGATTGGCCAATCTATATCAGCCACCAGACAGGTATACAAACTATTTTGAAATAATAAAATAACTAAGGAAAATAGAAGAAACATTTATAAAACAATAATAGGAAGTATTGGGTTGTACGGGGCGTCTAACTTTGGGAAAACGATCAAAGAGACAAATCAAAAATTAACGCCACGGAAATGGAATATTGGAGACGATTTTGCCGGCACACTGGATTTGATAGGATGAGGAACGTAGACATTAAGAGAGAAATTTCTATTTAAATGAGAAAAAGCCACAATTAAAGGTGAAAGTACGTTTATTTAGGTTTCAATTTCCACTTCGGAAATCGTTTTCAAAATACAAACATTAGTTTTAACCAATGTCACTAATGATTGTATTTAGAGAACGATTTCCGAAGTGAAAATTAAAACGTCAATAAACGTACTTTAACCTTGAATTGTGGCTTATTCCCATTTAAATGGTAATTAATAAATAGTTATTAGATCCCAGGACCCAAACAATTTTTGGAGTTTATCGAGTTACTTCAAAAACATATGGTACCCACTCTCTAGACCTGTTTAAGCTTGTACAGGGTTATGCAGTCCTGGAGTGAGTATCATTAGTGAATTTAAGATGGATAGTAGACCAACTGGCTACAGTACCTCAGGTATATAAAAGACTGTATCTATGAAAAAAAAAATAAAAACTCCAAATGTAGAAATGAACATTAGTCTAAGGACGCTGCTTAAGGTTCTCTTGCTTAATTAAGCTCAAAAGAAAGTATTTATTTTTTGTCTAGCGTTAAATAAATTTTACTGGGAAACAGAACCTGGGATAAGAGTAAAAAAGTGTGAAATAAGTTTCTTTAATGTTTTATTTATTATTACATTTCTTGTTCTTTAATTTTTTTAACGCAAATATACAAAACATACGAATTACTCAAATCTAACACAATACAAACCACACTGTCAACAGCTACCTACACATACTTCTAATTGTTTACTAGTTTTCCTGAAAATAAGCAACAATTTTACTTTAAAATGAGTTTATTTTTGACGTTTCGATTTCTACTTCTACTAAATTTGTTTAACTAGTAAAAATATAAAATTGTATTAAGCTGCCATAAGAAAAAGCTAAACACAACATTTCAAATAGGCTAAAAAATCTAAACACGAGCAAAAAATAAAACTTATGCCCGAAACAAGAGTACATACAGTAGATTCAACGGTTGCAAATTCTATCTCTGGTTAGTCTGGGTATTCAACTTTGGGTAACAATCCTTTTTCAGGCTATAAGGTTGTACTTCTGGGTACAACTGTAAAACTTCGGCAATATCAACGGTCTAGTCTCGTTTCTCTTCGGAAGAATCTAAAGAAAAGTCTAACAGAAGGGTTTTATAAATAGGTTAATACGATTTGGATGTTAGCTATAAACGATTACTCATTTATTGTGATTGACAACATGCTATTTAAATTTGTCACAAAAGTAATTTGTGTTAAAATCAGATATTACAATATTACGTTTTGGTTTTATAGACATTATAAAAGTAGGCACTTTTTTCTAAATCAGCACACTTTTCCACACGTTGATAATATTGTATTTTACCAGCCTGAAGCTAACGAGGACCTGAAATACAATATAAATATAACTTCCTATAAAAACTTTTTTAATCACCATGCAATTTTAGCGGTGTTATTTATTTTGCAATATTATAATATAAACTGCATCAAGTTATATTTAAATTTTCCATTTTATCGGTTAACGGACTATTCTCCATTCAGCATAGGTAATGTAACAACGCACTCATGAATTTTGACAGCGTTTAGCGCATTTATCGTTCAACTGAATTAATTGAGTTGTTTCGTTTTATTCCTAAATACAGTATCCCATTTGCACTCACCGATCGTAATTGTTTTTTCCTTTTTATTGAACGCGTTAGACCAGTTAACAAATGGATTTCGAGCTTAGTCATCAGCAACATTTTTTAAAACTATGTATAATTCATGAAAGAATCCCTGTAAAGATTTATTTCATTAAAATTTTTTGCATACTCTTTACACGAAAGAGATATTATTTTTACATTTATTCACAAGGACCTTCCATTTTCTTACCAAGGTACTCCTGCATTCAACTTTTACTTTATAGATGCAGTTTTTTAGGGCTAAGTAAACATTGACGACAAACATTGCCGAACACCAACATGGAATTCGATTACAAGTGCTGTAACAGACATCATGAAAAACAACTTAGGGTACAAACGAAATAACAAGAGGCAAAAATGGATGACAGAAGAAATACTATTACTAATGGAAGAACGACGAAGACACAAGAATAACCAAGATGGCAGCAATATGTATGAAAACATTAACAGGCAAATAAAAGCAAAAATAAGAATAACAAAAAATGAATGGCTTAAGCAACAATGTATATCTAGAACATTTACAACGACAGCACCACGACCGTAATTTACATAAAAAGCTTAAGGAGACTGCTGGAATATACAGAAAACGAAGACCAACTGCCATAGTTAATCAGGATAACCAGATAGTGATGGGTGAAAAGGAGAAAATTGATATATGGGAAAATTATATCCAGGAGTTCTTCCATGACGAAATACCCATGAGGGAAGTTTATACAGACGACCAGCTGACTGGCCCTTCAATCACCAAAGAGGAGATAGAAAAGCAATATTAAATTCAAAAAACAATAAGGCACCTACACCAGATGAAATCCCGCCAGAAATACTCAAATTCCTGGATGAAAGGGGAATTTCAGCACTACACAAAATATTTAACTTAATTTATGAAACTGGCTGCTATCCTCAACAGTGGTTACGCTCTACCTTTATTCCCCTGCCCAAGAAAGTCAATGCAAAAAGATGTGAGGATCACAGACTCATTAGCCTGATGAGTCACATTTTAAAGATATTCTTAAAAATACTACATCAAAGATTATACAAAAAATGTGAATGGGACATCAGTGACTCCTAGTTCGGGTTTAGGCAAGGTTTAGGAACACGAGAAGCAATAGTAGCAATACAGGTGCTGGTCCAAAATTGTTACGATGAGAAGAAGGATGTGTTCCTATGCTTTTTAGATTACCAAAAAGCGTTTGATCGTGTCCAACACCACGAGTTAATGCAGATCCTCAAGAAAGTTGATATAGACCAAAAAGACATAAGATGCATTGAAAACTTGTACTGGCATCAAACGGCACAGTTAAAAATAGACAATTCGATATCCAAACCCATACATATAAGAAGGGGCGTTCGACAAGGATGTGTGCTCTCCCCTCTTTTATTTAACATTTATTCGGAAGCCATATTTCAAGAGTCTTTGGAGGATGCAAAGATGGGAATCAAAGTGAATGGAGTATTGATCAACAACATACGATACGCTGATGATGGTGTCTTAATTTGTGACAACATAGTCGATCTTCAACAACTTGTCACTATAATCGGAGAATGCAGTAAGCGAATGGGACTAGAGATTAATACCAAAAAAACCAAATTTATGATCATCTCCAGAACCTTAGATGCACTTGAAAACTCCACCATAACACTGAATACTAAGTCCATTGAAAGAGTGAGTAAATTTAAATACCTGGGATCGTGGCTTTTTGAAGACTCGACATCGGACAGGGAAGTAAAATGTCGCATTGAGCGAGCTCGACAAGCTTTTGTAAAATTCAAGAAGGTACTGACTTGTTCAGAGTTTGATCTTCAACTGAGACTAAGGTTTACTAAGTGCTACGTGTATTCAGTGCTGCTATATGACGTAGAGGGCTGGACACTCAAAACGAGGGATATAAACAGATTAGAAGCTTTCAAAATGTGGCTCCATCGCCGTATCCTAAAAATACCATGGACAGCGAAAATCACAAATATAGATGTTCTTAAAAGAATAAACCAAGAACGCCAACTTTTCAAAACCATTAAGAAAAGGAAAACAGCGTATCTAGGTCACATCATGCGAAATGAAAAATACCAGTTCCTCCAACTTATAATCGAAGGTAAAATTGAAGGCAAGAGAGGAATGGGACGCAAGAAAATGTCCTGGCTCCGAAACATAAGGCAATGGACAGAGATTAACGACATACAATCTGTGATACATATTGCAAGAAATAGAGAATTAATGGAAAATATGATCGCTAATATCCATTAGTGGATTTGCATCTGAAGAAGAAGAAACATAAAGAAAAAAAAATGGAATCATGAGTGAATAAAAGAATTCTGAAAATATCGTGGTCACAACACTTCACGAACAAGAAGCATCTGAGAAAGATTAACAAAGAAATTTATATTTGCAATAAAAAACAAAAACATTTAAATATCTCGACATATAGCACGTGGAGGGGAGAGAGAGATAAAGAGACAACTAGATCAGGGAAGGGTAAAAGGAAAGAAAAGCATTTGGAAGGTAGAATATTAGCCGTCTATAAAGTCTGAATAGCTATGATGATTACAGACCTCCGTCGCGGAGATGACACTGAAAAAAGAAGAGGGACATAGATACCAGTTGAATACTTTATGATTACCTTTCCCTTGCCTTTAACACTACCAATAGTTATATCAATAATATACTTAGGATGCTCACTAAATACAGACTGTGGTCATTCAAGCAAAATAAGATGTAGCAGCGAAAAATCAAGAGAGACGTTTAACAAAATGCGTAAGTGCTCTGTAATCTCTCCCTTAATATCCATACCCAAATAACGATTCTAAGATGCTATGTATCTCTACTTTGCTTTACGGGGCAGAATCATGGACTCTCGTAGACGCCTCGTGTACACGCATAAATGTATTTAAGCTGTGGTGTTTTCGACGCGTGCTTGGATATAATATCAAATATCTAATAAAACCATCTTAAAACTCATGGGTAGAGTATTCCAATATCTCTTAACTATAAAACGTAGAAAATGGGAATACTTTGGGCACATTATGATACATAAGAAGTCAAACTTACTGTAGCTTATTCTGAAGGGGGAAATAAATGGTCGAAGGTAGGCGGGACGCCGAAGCACATCGTGGTTGCGGAATCTACGGGCACGGACGGGAATAACGTCTACAGGTTTATTCAGAGCGGCAGTAGACCGAGTAATGTAGTCCAAGGTGATAGCCAACACTTACAGAGGATAGGCACTCCAAGAAATATAATATAAATCATAAAAAAAAGCAATACAAATAGAATATTTATTGAGAAGTTAAAACTTTGGGAAGATAACATGGAAAATAGTAAAATATTGGTCAAAAGCGATAAAACCATGTCACCAAGAGTAATTATAAAATGTAATTTTATATGTTATTTCATTTGTCTTTCAACGTAGTTTAATCCTGTTTATGTGTGTTTGATACAGCCTTTCGTATTATTATCCATAATATCTACATAATATCTAGCCAGTGAGATTAATTGCTACAATTTATTTTGAAGAAGTAAATAGAGCCGACTAAATTAAAATATTTATTATATAGATATTAAAACTGCTGTTTTCATTGCTACATTTGCTTTTATTCTAAATAAAGGCCATTTCAGTAAAGTGCTGTTAACGATTGATTGAATTTTGCAAATTTCCACACACTGGTCTAATAACATAATCGTTTTTCTCTTTTATATTTCACATGCACAGTTACAATTTGTCATAAAATTTACACAATGAACGCTATAAACACATTACACATGGTGGCATTCGGATATCGCTGCATATAAATGAAACCACTTTGATATGGATATTGAAAATACACGACTAATAGAAGCATTTACAAAAAACTACTATAGCACCATTTCGAAAAAGTACAAGCCCCACATAATGATCTAATTCAGGTGGAAAATCAATAGTTAATTTTGGTATCGTTAATAGGTAGCCTGGTATTAATATTCGTGAGTTTTTTATAGTTACTTTATGAATTTAGAATCAAGTTAATAAAATAAAAATTTTTGTTTACAAAACTTTTATTTACAAAAGTTCTTTCTTTCAGATAAATAATATTATCAGATATTTATATGCTCTTTCGATTTTCACTACCAAGTTTATATATTGAAATTTAAATAAAATCAATATAATTTGCTTTTGCTGCGAGCGTCTTATAACGGCAAATTCATTTTGGAGTATTTACACCACAATCTGGAACTATATACTGACGTTTCGAACACATCTGTGGCAACATTATCAATAATAATGTGGCAAAATTGATAACTGTCTTTTACTAATGCTAGGGCTACACTAGCGTTTAATGTCGTTAGTTATCACATTATTTGACAGTGAAGTGTAACCAGGACTTAGCACGCTAATTTGATATGGTAATTATTAGTTGGTACGTTAAGAATAAGTCGATAGCTCGAGTGTCTTATCGAGCACTTATCGCGTTGTTTTTGCTACACTAGCGCTGTTTAGATATAAACGTAATAAATTCTAACTCGCAGTGGAGTAGTGTAATTTGGACTTTAAATACGATTGCACGAAAATGGTGTGGTGTAATAAAAAAATAATCGAATTTTCAAGTAGGTAATTGGGGCGGTTGTATCGCCAAGTATGACAGCTATGGTTGGTGCGCAGGGGGACCTAACCTAGAAAGGTTTGTTAAAAAGGGAAAGGTATGGCAAATACGGTTTTCATAGAAAAAACAAATATGGCAGCATTGTCAAAGAGCACTATATCCGATTATATGTAGTCTGATTTTGACATTTGAGACGTTAAATGAAAGGGGAGGAAATATCGAATATTGGGGCGGTTGAGCTTGCGAAAATGTTGCCGACCATTAGAAAAAGCGGCATCCTTTAATGTGCCGCCAGGTATGACAGGTGTGGCAGGTAGGTGGGGGCTTGTATCGGATTGTGACGTAATAAGGTTCATTGAAAAAGAGAGGGATGACGAATACAGTTTTCATATTAATAACAAATATGGTGGCTTTATCAAAGGAGTACTATATCTAATTTTCGTCTTTATTGGTCAAATTTTGACGTTTAAAACATTAAATGAAAGGGTAAGGGGTAGCGACTATGTTAAGATAAAAAAAACACAATATCTTAACCAGGTGCTACACATACACACACACACACACACACACACACACACACACACACACACACACACACACACACACACACACACACACACACACACACATTTAATGAATATTTATATATATACCGACCCTTTTCTTATAAATTTAATTAGGTATAAGGTGACTGTTAAAGATAAAGGCAAGGACAGTTCACAAATTGAACGTATGCTGCTAAGGATATGAATAGATAAAAGTTGGAAGAGCCCTTTGTACAAAAATGCATAATTGATGGCTAGGAAGAAGAAGAAATGTAGTTCACTGAGAAGTCTATGTATATTTTAACTGCAAGGCTTCTTCTTAAGGTTCCATCTTCTAACGAAGGTTGGATATCAACATGGCAATTCTTATTTTACTTCTACTACAAGGCTGCTGGCTACTTTATCCGAGATACTAGTTATTTCTACTACTCTTCGTTTCCATTTCTTATTTATTAGGAATCTACTACCACCTGTTCTACCCGTTGATCTGCCTCGGTAGTAGAATGTGTTTCCTGAAGCAAATTTCAATAGCTCTTCATCTTTTCGTCTTACTTCACTGATTCCTTTGACGTCCCATTTTATATCTTCAGTTTCCTTTTCCAGTTCCACAAGTCTTGATTGATTTGTTAGCGAGCCTCAGTTATATGTCGCTAGATAAAGCGTTGTTGTTTCATTTGGATAGCTTCATCTTAGTACTTTCTGTCCTCCTGCCTTGACTCCGAAAGCTACCCATATCAGGGTCATTTGGGCCTATGAAGAATAAGGGCAACGAATTTGGTTATTGAGGGCCACAGTTCATGTTAGGGGTTATGAGGCGTACCTTACGACGCTGCCTCAGTGCGGGTTGGTAAGGGTTAGCTCGTGTGTTCCGATTATAAGGCACCGAAAACCGTCTTTCCCCTTCCTCCTTCTGCTATATAACTTACTTCCATAATACGCTATAGATTGCCGGAGATTACGCGACTTTCGTCTTCGTGGACGTAGGAGATAGGATTCGTTGACAATTGGCTGTGGCTCATTCTTCACTTTTCAGTTTCACGGCATTTACCGGAGATTTTATTACCAACGTTTATTCCTCGTGTATTAATATATATATATATATATATATATATATATATATATATATATATATATATATATATACATATATATATATATATATATATATATATATATATATATACATATATATATATATATATATATATATATATATATACATATATATATATATATAATATATATATATACATATATATATATATATATATACATATATATATATATACATATATATATATATATATATATATATATATATATATATATATATATATATATATATATATATATATATACAATTACACTCTAATCTACAAAAGTATATATTACCATATATAATAAATAAAAATATTAAATAAAAAAAAATAATAAAAAATAATAAAGCATTGTGCTTTAAGTTTTCATGGCGATTTGCTTATATCAATAAATCATTGACGTTGAAAATAGGCATAGGTATAGAGCAACTACAATGAGAGGCAATTAAAAATTTACCAGGGTTGCAAGCTAGGAAAATACGGTTTTCTCGCTATATCCCAGTCGATCAAACAAAGTTCAAGTTTACACTGACTTTGCATTTCTAGATGAAAATAGGATCGTTTTACCATCCAGGGAGGCATCTAGGCAATCTTTTTGTATAAAGTATACTCAGTATAATATGTATGAATGTAATAAAGTGAGGTATTTATTGAAAATTGGTATTATCACAAACACATTAATTTTTACGTATATAAAATGATACAATTATAATAGGTAATTAATAATATGTAAATAATAGGTTATCTTAAGAAATTGTCATGCTTTACAAAATAATCTTTGCACACATTTACTTGAATGTAAAATATTTTAAATAACATTATTTTAAAAAAAATAACACACCTGCAATACTATAGTAAAAAAGGTCTTTACCTGAAAAAATTGTTTTATAAATATTTTTTACAGATTAAGCCCACAGTAGTGTAGTTCCTTAGTTATGTTTCTTAGTCATATGTTATGTTCTTTAGTTATATAGTTACTTATTTCACAAATTGTTATATACAGATTTGAGACCAGTGACATAATATTCTATGATTTAGTTATTTCTACGTTTGTACAAAAGTATTATTTAAATATTTCCACAATCCACTGAAAAACTAAAACTGTATGAACGAAGAATCAACAAATCTAAATATGGTTGAAACCTGGATCGTTATCTGTGAATTGTTGGTTTATTTAAGTATTAGCAAACAACAAAAATGTCGAACACCACTGATTATTTCACTTCTTTCAATAAAAACTTAAACACTTTTTTTTAATACATACTATTAAATTTTAAAACTAGTTCTCTACAAATCAAGTTAGGCCATGATAATTAATCTATCAATTTTGCTGTTCTATCAAATTAATATCTTATATTATTCGGGAAACACTGATAACCGATATAGACGTGGAGTAGGAATTATTGTCGATACAGAGGTCGACAAGTCAATAGAGGGCTTTGTCCCAATTTCAGAAAGAGTGATGCTACTACAAATAAGGACATACACAGAACTAAATCTGATCCAAGTATATGCGCCAACGACGGATGCAACAAAAGATGAAGTAGAAACATTCTACCAACAAATTGAAGATGCACTGAAAATGACAAAGAACATGGAAATCACGGTAGTTATGGGCGATTTCAATGCAAAAGTCGGCAAGTGAATACCTGGGACAGTAATAGGAGACCAAGGACTAGGGGAACGTAACGATAGAGGCGATCCTCTAATACAATTCTGCCAAGAACAAAGTCTAATAATCACAAACACGTTCTATAAATTGCCAATAAGACGATTATATACATGGCGCTCACCAGCAGATAAACCGGAAAAAGTTGTAAGAAACCAAATCGACTATATAATGATTAAAGAGAGATATCGTAACACCATAAAATCAGTTAGAACATATCCAGGAGTAGATGTCGCATCAGACCATAACCCTTTAATCGCTAGTGTCACGCTTAAGCTTAAACTTATTAGAAAACCACAAAGAACTTCAAAATTAGATGTTAGAAAACTGAATGAAGATAACATAAAAATCAAACTTCAACAGAAAATATACGAAAACTTTGATAAATGAGATACTAACACTTACGAGATAAACGAACAATGGGAAACACTAAAAAACTGTTCCATGCAAACTGATATTAAAAGAACCGACACGAAAGAAAGACAATTAGATGACCGACGAGATACTCGGCGTGATGGAGCAATGAAGACAAGCCAAGAACAAAGAAGGTCACAATTACAAAATCATTAACAATGCAATCAGACAAAGATAAAAGAGACAAAACAAACTTACTATGAGCGAAAATGTAAAGAGATAGAGGATCTTCACAATAAATACGACTTATTCAACATACATAAAAAGGTTAAAGACATGGCAGGGCTGCAAAAAAGAAACCACAACACAACTCTTTTAGATAAAAATGGAAACACTATGATAACGACTGACGAAAAACTAAAACGATGGGAAGAGTATATGGAAGAGCTCTTCGACAACGAAAGAGGAAACCTACAAGACTTGTCTTTTGAGGACAGAGAAAAAAGTGTAGAAATTACAAAGGAAGAACTACTGTATACACTAAAGAACACCAGAAACGGAAAAAGCCCGGGGCCAGATCAACTGCCTATTGATATCCTTAAAATAATAGAAAATGAATACATTGATGTCCTCTTAAAGCATTTTAATAAAATTTATCAATCGGGTGACATACCTAACGAATGGTTGACCTCAACATTCATTTTTCTCCCAAAGAAGAAAAATACTAGAGAATGCACCTACCACCTTACCATAAGCCTGATGTCTCACACACTTAAATTGTTTTTAAAGATCATTCATAAACGCATTTACAAAACACTTGATATGGATATTAAAGATACTCAATTTTTATTCCGTAATGGCGTAGGTAACCGCAACAACTACGACGCATAGTCATGGAGCGTCGGCATTTATAATAATATATGTTCAAATAGTAATTGCTGTAAATATGATTGAAGCTGGTCTTGCACACGCTGATGTTGCACGTTATTTGACATATTACTCTGAACTTAAAGTAAATTCATTGTTGAGTAATCTGGCACTACAAGGGTTTGTCACCTTTTAAAATCCAATTAAAATTAATGTATATGTAAGAAAAAAATTGTGTGTTCCTTATACACTTTTGATGTATTTATTTTATCTCTCTATAATAATTAAGTCAGTAAAAGATGAGGAATTTTAACGAAATTTTGACAAATAATGTATTGCATTTATCGTAAATAGTACCAAATCTTTGATCTGGTAGGTTGTAGGACTAAAAATTCTTTGAGTTTTTTCGTAAATAGTTCATTATGTTTTCACTCTAATTGGTAAAATAAGATTTACCTTGGTTTACTTTAATTTTAATTTTTACTTAATTTAAATAGTAAGAAGACTTGAGACAACCATTTAATTTATAATTTATATACCGAGAATATATGGCTGCGAAAAGTCGAAATTTTAATTTCGACTATCGACTATCCATAAAACTACGACTTTAAAACATTGGAACCTCAGAATAAAAGAAATGACGTCGTCGAGATACGAGTGTTGTACATAGAGCTAAAGACTGAATAACATCGCAACACTCCTAGAGGCCGATTTTCATCATTTTATTAATGGCACAGGCTGCCACAAAAAGATGACTGACAGTGATACTCTGTCACTGACCTCAAGACATAGGAGGGTACGATTGCTGCAGGGTGGGCTGATGCGTGGGAGTTAGCGTGTGGATTAGCGTGGAAATTGGCGCGGTTATTGGCGCTAACATTTCCGATCAGATCAGATCTGAACAGTAGGATTTTGATTGACGGTTGGAGCGGACGATATTTTCTTTATGAGAGGTCTTCAAGTCAAAGGTAACCTTATGCCGTCATCTCTTTTATTAAGACAATTTCGGCTTTTTTCAATTTCTATGGCTTTTCGGATAATTTTTGGTTTATAGAAGCGAATAGGGGCTATGGTTCTGAAGTTATCAAAATAAATGTTGTGACCTGTATAAAGAGGGTGTTAACCTATAGCTGAAATTTAGTCGGAACTGTGAACAGAAAAGGGATGTTGCTAAATCCTATTTTGAATTCTACGATTTGTTTGGCCTATATAGGTTCGGAGGCATTCTGCACAAGGAATTTAATAAACTCCGTGTTGTTCATTTGGAATATTGTCTTAGATTGATCGGACAAGAAATGAAAGTTTTTGTTGGGGGGTAAATATTGCGTCTATTCCTCTTCATTTTAGAATTTTATCGATTTTGTCAGTGACACCTTAGATGTAAGAAAGAAAAGATTTTGTATGATGAGGGGCTGAGTCTCTGGGTTGAGATTGAGTGGGAGATTGATATATGTCGATGCTCCTATTAATGTGATTCTCATGGCAACCGTTTTGGATGAGGGCTTGTTTTAAACTACAGAGCTTAGCGGGTCTATTTATATCATCGCAAAGGCGTATTGATTTGGAGACAAGCGTATTTAGGTATCGACATCAGCCTGTGTAAGACTTAACGAACATACTGGTACCTTTCGTATTAAAAGAGGTGTTCGGCAAGGAGACAACATGTCTCCTAAATTATTTACAACTTTGCTAGAAGGGCATCAATGTAGATGGAAAATTTTTAAATAACCTTAAATTTGCATATGATATCGATCTTATTACAGAGAGCTTTGATCAGGAAAAGATAATACTCCAAGAACTCTATACTGCCACAAAAAGAGTTGGTCTTAAAATAAATTTTTCAAAAACACAATTTATGACAAATTTAGTCTACAAAAAACATCTCAGTAGAAGACAAATATATTGAGCCAGTTGACTTCTATTAATACTTGGGCCATGAGATCAGAATAAGTTGTGACAACCAAACAATCGAGCTGAAAAGAAGAATGAATCTCGCTTGGGCTGCATTTGGAAAGATGAAGTATGTTTTTAGGTCTAAGATTCCAATGTGTCTGAAAAGAAAAGTATTTATTCAGTGTATTTTGCCAGTGATGACCTACGGCGCATAAACCCTAACACTCACAAGAACAACAGTGAGTAAACTTCAAGTTGCGGAAAGGGCAATGGAGAGAATAATGTTAGGGATTTCTCTACATGATAAAATACCCAATGCTAACATACGCAAAAGATAAGGAGTAGCAGACGTTATTGAAAGGATAACAACACTAAAGTGAAACTGGGCAGGTCATGTAGCAAGATCAGTTGATGACCGGGGGACAAAAATAATTTTGGAATGGAGACCCCGAATACAAGCTCACAAAAATAAAGGTCGACCCCCAACTAGATGGACAGATGATATAAAAAGAGTGACTATAAATTGGATTCAGATGGCGCAAAATCGGACTAAGTGGAAAAGGATGCTATGTTCAGCAGTGGACGTTAAAGGCTAGCTGATGTATTTATCTAGAGAAAGGGGATAATGATAGTTGGCATGCATATAACGTTTGGTGTGGGTGAGTTTTCGATAAATAGAATGATGAAAACCTTGAGATTAGTTTTTCTTTATGATAATGTCCACAAACGGTAGAAATGAATTAGTTTCTACCTCCATAGTGAACTGGATACTGGGATGTTTAGCATTCAGATGGGTTTAAAAAGACACCAAAGCATTCCTGTCATGCCGCTATCGTCAACAACGCTGACAGTGGCACGTAGTATCGGGACGTAGAGAAACTGCGAACAGAAATGGAATATTCATTTGGAAGTGTATTTCTGTAAATATTAATCAATTTTCATAATTCTCCTAGAAAATCACGATAATTTTTTTTAGTACAACCACCTATCAACAATTCGAAAAAAAAATCTTTCCATAATAAAAAATGTTACTCCAATTTAAGATTTCAAAGTTGCTCCCCTCCACGGTCCAGAGGGTGCAGCGAGATGGTCGCATTTTATGTCATTCGATAGATTTTCAAAAAAATATTAATCCCGATTTTTTGACACACCCGGTATATGGCTTCTTTATATCAGTAATATGAATTTCGTCATGCTACTCATTATTTTTCGTTTAAGTAATTTTTAGAAACTATTTTTAAAATAGATTTAAAACCAAATGGAATTTACGTAAAGTAAAAATTTCGTGTGCCTGCCCTGCTCCCACCCGCTCTCCATACAATTCCCCTTATGTAGGTATATGTGAAGGAAACAGTAAGTTCGGTAATGATGACGCTGCGAAAACTCGTCGTAATAGAAGGATGATAGCCGGTCGGTGGTTCTTCTTCTTTTCAACGATGGCGATGGGTTGATTTTCAATCGATTAGGAATATGGAGTTCGGTCGACGTAATTTATTTTCTTGTTACACTTTTCCGAGGAAATGAAATTTTTATAGGATTTATTTGGGTTGGTTCGGTGCGCCCATTCTTTTTAAACACGCAGTGCTTTATATTTTCGGGGTCGATGCTTTACGGTAAAATGAATAAGGAGGATTTAGGTCTTCTTTCTCTCTCCCTCTCTCCCTTTGTATATATATATATATATATATATATATATATATATATATATATATATATATATATATATATTGTTATGATATGTAAAATCGAGAAAAATATTGGTTTGCTTAAAATATTTCAAAGTTCCAAAAAAATTAAAATAATTCATATGAGTAGGATAATAAACAACAAACATTTCGAAGAAGGAAAGTCTTTAAATTTTTGGATTACCTGTATTGAACAAAACGTAAGATATGCATAAATTATTTTCTTTGTTAGAATATATCTGAGTGACCTCGCATAAGCTTAAGTGAGTTCCTAGACAATTGAAGCGGTTTTTCCAAATAAATGTTGTGCAGTAATTAGGACAATAGATTAGATTTTAGAAAGATATGTTTTTGTTAGTTTTTAAGAATTGGTAGGAAAATATTATTTTGTAAACAAGTTTTAGGAAATTTTATAATTGTAGGTAAAAATTTGTGTGCTATCGAAATGAAGAAATGGGAGATGTATGACGCGTTTTGATTGGATAAGATTGAAAAAGGTGGGAGGTTTGGTTTGAGAATGAGACTTTAGTTAGTTTTTGAAGTGAAAAAGAGAGTCAGTTGGTTTCCAAGGGTGCAAGGCGAACGGCCGTTGTTCTCGGGTAGTTTCCCAGAGGTAGGAAGCAGTAGCAGTGAAAGTTTGTGAGTTTTCGTGTAGTTAGTGTATCTGACAGAAGCTGAAGCAGCAAAATATTGTAAGCCATATTTTTCTACTTATATTCCAAGAGTCACTGTTCAGGCCAACGAGAGATTCAGTTTATCGTAAAGAGAAGATATTCTAAGAGTCAGTTTTTACTCAGGCCAACGAGAGATTCAGTTTATTGAGAGAAGAAGAAGCTAGCATAATTTACCTTTCATTAAGGACCTTACCTTTCACATGGAATAGCATAGATATTGAAGCACGAATAGAACCCTGAGATAAGAGAATTATAAAGTGTGATAGAATCATAGTCATATCATTTAAATAATTTTAATTAATTAATTAGCTAGTTAATTGCTTGGCGCACTAAGACTTTGAATATCACAATAATATATATATATATATATATATATACGTGTTTGTGTGTGTGTGCCGAAAGATTTCCGCAGTTAGTAAAAATATGTCGTCTTCAGAGTTAAGCTATTCAGATCATTGACATCTGTATTTTTTGCCTCAAAAAGAACCTGAATAACTTCGGCTCATCACCTTTTATAAGTAAATTGTAAACATCACTACTATGCTCGATACATAAGCTTATTGTATGAGAGAGACAGGAAATAAAAAACGTTTGGGTGGATCACCCAAAACATTACGAAAAATTATCAGACCCACTGAATACACATATAAATTATATAAAATTTAGTTAAGCCGTTTTGGAAGAGTAATACGATTAATTTTATTACACTAATATGGCTACTAAAAAATAGGGGTTGGTGGTAAAAAGGTGAAAATTAGAACGATTGCATTTCTCTTCAAATTTACACATGTTTTGAGTTATTCAACTCTCATCAGGAACACTTTTGTTAGTTAAGACTTAAATTAAATGCAATCTAAGTTGTTGTTATAGTAACATAATATACCTAAGTATGCTAGCAGAGATCTATACGAAGCAATAAAAAGTCAGAAGACTTTTCTCCATTTGTGAATTATTCAACAACGAATCCAAGCTTTCTGGAAGATATAGGGCGATGTTAGAAATAAACTTTTATTCTAACAATAGTTATACAGCTTACCCTTGAAAAGTTGTATTTTTTACACTCTTTACCTAGAATTTCTGATTAATTCAAGCTGCACCATTTTTTACACGTGTTTCGATGCGTCACAACCAATAAGAAAGACGTGAGGTGTCAAAGTGAAAACTGCTTACAAAACAATATTTATTCATGCAAATGGTTAATAATAAAAACATAGTTTACATTCTTATAAATTTGTTTAAAAAGATAGCAAGACCACGGATGATTCTAATGGCACTGCAGTAACATATTATACACGTATGTGCCACCAGTATCACCGTTGATCGTGAACTACTATGCTTTACACTAGTGATAGGTTTAGGCAAATGTAATCGACTTAACGAAATATTAGCATTAGATTTAGATTATCCCGAGATAAGATAACTTGCTGTTTTGGTGTGTTGAAGTAATTGTATATTATTAAACTATTGATGACAGCCATATTTAATAAAACTTTAATTGCAGCTTAATGGTACCGGCAAACAGTTTTTCTCATAAATGAGAAAAAGCTTGCGACTTGATCTGAGACGTCAACATTATATTTTCCTTTGTTGTAGTCTATAATTACTTTAGGTTTAATTATAGCTACATCATCTTTCTTATTTTTATCTGTCTCTTTCATGTCAATTCCATGTCTGGTCGTCAAGAGGAGGACATCACGTTTATCGTGCCATTTGCTTATTACAATGCCATCACGATATTCCTTTTCAATTATCGCTCCTTTTTTTAATTTGGCAGAAAGTATATCTTTTGAAATATATTTTCTGTTTTTACATAGAGTCTCTCTAATAAGTGACTATTAGCATCTAATAATTGTTTTGCTAAACGCCCAGATGTACAGTAATTATCAGCTATTACAATTCTTCATTTTTCTAGATAGTCTTTTACTAAATGTAGTCCATTTTTTTTTTTTAAATCCTTGACTTAATTAGCCATTTTGAATTTTGGGGAGCTTGGCACTTCCCATATACATAACACAACCTAAAAATTTTAAAATTTCTTCATTATTGGTAAGTTTCCATGCATGAATTCTAGATGATCTGCTTTAATAGTAAAATTGTAAAATTGCAAAAATCATCCATCAGTTTCCTGTATACATGAAAAGGAGTTAGTTCGGTTATATTTTGAGGATAACTTTAATCATAGATATACGACTTATTATCAGGAAACTCTATTGGCGACGTGCAAGTACTTGGAGGGGATACGAGAAACGATCGTGCGCGAGTAGTGGAGAAATCTTGCATTTTTTACTGTACATTTCATAGATTATAGATTTCATAAATTCATATTGTCAATTGTCATATTTCATATTCGTTTTGTTTATTTACACCTTCTGTCACTGAAGAAAATGGGATTTAGGAAATGCTGTGTTATAAATTGTAAAAATACAACAAAAAATTGTCAATTTCAGTTTTATTCGTTTCCAACTTCGAAGCACAAAGCTACTACAAAGAGAAAAGTGGATTTATATTATAAAAAAGCATAAGTAACATAACCTAAATTATGCATTATTCTTGCGCCCGATTTTAAAGTCAGTTTGAAATAAATAATAAATAAAAGTTCACTTTTAAGTGTAAATTTTAGTTTCATAACACTCACTTAGAGTTCATTTTAACCCAAAAATCAAGTTTAATGTTTGAATTTTATTTTTTTGAAGTTTACAAAAATGCACCAAGTTTAAGTTTTTATGAAGATGCATTAAGATATATTCGCTGTCCAAAAATTTATAGGGAAAGAATTAATTGTTCAAACCAATGTGATGATATCATGGGCTTAACCTGCTAATTTATGCATTAGCATTATTTATGGTAATTTATTTGTCTTAATTCTTCCACTCCACATAATTCTTCCATTCTTTTTTTGACATTTGCCACTACTAAAGCTTTTCCCTTTGACTCGTGCTTGGTTGAAAAGTTATTTGGTGATTTACTTTCTCAAATCCAGTTTTTACTATTGCATCCATATTAACAGTAATGCTGTAATTCAATAATATATTTATTTGTATTTACGCTACATCAACGTTTACCTTTTAATAACATACCGACATAACCTCAATCTTACTTTTTCTTCTTATTCTTTTTTGGGGCCACGTCCTTGACAGTTATCCGGTAACCTCGATCTAACATGACAGCGCAGTAAATTTGGCTGATTTGCGACACCAGGTGTCGCTGTTCCGAACTTGCACGGTCCCAATATCGAGACGTAAATGAGTACAGTCAGCTTCGTACCACTTATAGTCATTATTTTGCCGGTCGTTAGATTAACCACTGTTACATTCACCTTCATTATCAGATTTTCTTCACCCGGTTTGTATTCTAAACTAGACAACAAAAATTCATCAGAATCCTCCTCCTCTAACAATTGGAGCAACTCCGCCTCTTTCAACTTTTTATTTTTATTTGGCATACTCTGCGTTTTACTTGTACTTGGTAAATTATCCATGATCTGAAAGACAAATTCCAATTAAAAAAAGTAAATTTACTAACACCATTTTTCATTAATTAAATGTAAGCCAAAACATTTGAGGTTATGTAAAATAAATACTGCAATATTTTGTTTATCCTTAGAAATAATGCAACAACAAGATTTTAAAACGAATAACTACATATATTTCATATAATTTAAAATTCACCAAAGAACCGCCAACTTCGTAAAAAAAACTTGATAATGAATGAGCTACGGTCGTTACAAGCTATTTACGACATTATATCGCTTAACAAAAGAACATAAGCAAGCTATGGGTTTCACATTAAAAGTGTGTGCAACACAGTAAAAACTATTTGAGCGTCCTCACAGTGCCGACTGTTATAATAATTTTGTACAATCTACTGTATGTACTCAACAATCACCATTGCAATCTGTTAGTAAGGATCGCAGGTGATCCTTGTGGCAGTCAATGTGTTAAAGTCTGTTCTAGATAAATATAATAGACCATGGAAGAGACTACACTATTGTTGGAGGCCCTTACTTGGGAGTACCCTTTTTTTTTGTTGAGAAAACAATATTGCTGATGATACAAACAGAACAAATGATAATATATAATTTTCTTATTTACTCTGATTTAAAATTCCTGTGTAACTTTTGTTACCAGAGTTTGAGGAAAGGAAGGACCTGAAGTTCTTAAAATTCAGTAAAGGAAAAAAAATTGTAAAAAGTTGTGGGTAAACACTTTTATATTTTGATCATTACGAAACCAAAATGTTATTTTATAAACTAACTTTTTCTCTCAATTTTTTTAGGACAATAAATGGCTACTTTAAATTCCACACGTTTGATGACGCCAAAGATAACACCTACGAGACAAAAGAATTAAAGTTAACCATAAAAACTTTATTGTGTGAAATAAGATTTTTTATACCGTCTATATTAAGAGAACCATGTATACTTGCAATCTAATTATATACTAACAATATATTTAAATATTTTTTTATACAAAACAGCCTAGAATAGGTGAAATTTATTCTAGTCACAGAAATTAATGTTTTAGATAATGTAGTACATTTTCTGTTTTTGTAGTCAAGCTGGTTTTGATGTCATCTGAGATTCCAATTTTTTTTCTTGTAGTAAGTGCTGGCAATAACTCAGAATATTCTTTACCGTTAAAGGGAGAGAAGGGTTTCTGCAGGTATGGTGAAGATTCTTTTTTGTTTAAGAATTTAAGGTTTATAAATAATTACTAACTTAACTATTTTTTTTTGTATACTGTGACTTTACTCGACTTATTGTTTCTAAATTATCCACTTTTTTATTTCCATCTATTCCTATATGTAAAGGTATCCAGATAAATGCTACTTTGTTTTGAAGTATATTTAACTTATTTTTTATTGCCCAAAACATTGGATTTACAGGGTTTATTTAGTTTAAACCTAATAGCGCATTGAATGAGTGTCTGTAAGGATGACACATTTGTTCTTACTACGCGTATGGAAGAAAACAGGCTTTCAAAATGACCATGGCAACACCTGTGAGAACGCAGCAGATTATATCAATACTCTTATAAGTCAACCGGCTTGACACAATACGTATGGATGAGAATTATTAGGCATAAGGTAAAATATTTCACCAAAAGCCCGTGCAAATGTATCAAGTATCAAGTTGCGCTGAGCTGTCATTAATATTTTACCACTTTTGTATGGATAGTTTTCCTAGACATGTTGGAAATATTTCCATTTCCTTGGAATCCAACGTGGATTCTTAGTCTCAATAAAATTAAGTTTTATAGTAGCCCAGTCTTAATATTCTTGATACAATTAATTACACAATTAATACACTTAATTTTGCAGCATGATTACATCTGAAAAGAGGTCGATATCTGAGAGGTTTTTTACTATAAAAAATTTACTTCTTGGAGATGATTTCTTACAGTATCTTAACCCATAGTTACTCCGTTTGCCTGCAGTTAATCGCTAACAAATGGTGATAATAATTTGGGACTTATAACACTTTGGGAGATGTTATTGTCCATTTTTTGTTAAAGTTAATTTTCAATGAGTTAAATTAAACCAAAATATTTAATATTTTTTTTATTGCCTTACGGTTTGTTAGGTAGTTATGAGATCGCACATATTATTACATAAAATTACTACACATGCATGTTAAAACCTAATTTTTGATTCAGGTTTGTTACTCATTTTTGATGAAATATAAAGTTATATTTCAAACATAACTCCACATTACATTTTTTTGCACATTGTATGAATAACTGGCGAATATAGTTTACCTGCATATCTCTTCTTGTTTTCTCTGAAATGGGTATCAAAAGATTACCTTTTCGATCTTACCTCAAATCATCACAAATTCTATTCAAGGAAATCCTATTGCTTGACGTAGCTGGTCTTTTATCCCATTGAGACGCAGTTCCATATCAAGATTATTTACAATTTCATGTCTACAGTCTAGTTGTGACAATTTTGTATACACAGATGCTCAATGGATAATCCAAGTATTTACAATAAATACCTCAACCAACCATGGAAATATCATCCACCACCATTTATTCAAGCGTATTACTGACATACTGACTAATGGTAAAAGGTCTTGGTATTTTCATATCTTTGAGTTTGGCTTTAGAATATTTTTTTGCTTAATACAAAGGCGTCACACCATAGGCAATCAAAGAAATTGTCATTTCATTTTTCTCCAACTACCTTATGAACATAATGCCAATATTTCTTTTAATCGAAGAATCTCATTTGCGTCCTGTTTTACGGAAAGTTTTACAGCGTTGTATTCTTTTAATCTTAATTATTTTAGTAGCCTCATGCAGAAAAATTGGTTGTCAAAACAGAAATTTAATTGAAAGTTGTTTTTTTTTCAACTTCATTCAGCATAAAGATAAAAGGTGCAGTGCACTTTCTAAAAATGTATTTCTTTACATTCGTAGACTTATGGTTTTTGCTATAATACATATCAAAATTGAATAAGTACCCTGAAGCAGCATTTCTTCATCACATTTTGGATCTGAATCTAATCGGTTTTCCTCGAATAAACTGCTTACATCCATGGTGCCCGTAATACTTCACCATGGATTCATCATAATTTAGGTTCTTTTCCAAAATAAAGTAGTTTTGAAACTTTGTTTTTAGTAGATTCATTAAAGATCTTACTTTATTAACTTTATTTGTCACATCTATGTTATTATTATCTACACAATAGATGTATTTCATTATTTCAAAAATCGGTCTTTCCTCATTGATTGACTAATAGCCTGATTATTTAGAACGGGAAGTGAATCCCAATAAAATCTTTTATCTGGTTATGTATTGTAGCCACACACCAGTAAGAATCTCAAGAAAGATTTTATTTCATCTTTGGTTACGGTAAAATCATTACATTTATAGAAGAACAATACCTCATTGATTCCTCTACCAACAAATTCATTGCATTCTCATAATAAAAGTTCACATAGTTTAGTTGGACTAAAATTTTTGTACAGTTTATGTTTACTATCAGGAATTATTATTTTATTATGTTTTGGTGGAATCTGAATGGTGGATGACTCATCCTCTTTGTTGGCCCCTCAATCGATGCCAATATCATCACCTTTTCTTTGGTTGTTGTGTAATGCAACTTCAGCATTTGAGAGTTGCCGTTCTGGTAATCGATTTATATCGAAATCATCTTTTTCGCCTCTTAGTTTGTTAGAATATTAGGCTAAGGATGTTCAATAGACATATAAATCTTTTTCATATACTATTTCTAAAGCTTCCTTTAAAGTCCGACCCCGTCTGAAAAAAATAAATATAGAAATAATTAAATATTGACCTAGCGTTGCCATATGGCAACGCTGAGATCAGGGTCACTATAAATATACCTTAAGTAATGATTTTTTATTTTACAACAATATTACTTAAGTTAAATCTGTTTTTTTAATATTTATTACGAAATTACGCGAAAAAATTATAACAACCAAATAATATTACTTTATTATTTATTCGAGTTGAATGTCCATTTTGAATGTAATAGAAATTCACTGTTTACAAACGTGTCTTGCCTCGGGTGAATTCACAATAAATAACCAGAACAAAAAACATGTGTTCCGATAATATCACTGAAGCGACCTACAGCACCATCTGTGTTACAATAGACAAATTTTAAACACTAGGAATATTTGTATAGACAGCATATTCGTGTTACCGTATGGCAACGCTTGGCTAAAATGGGTTAAAAATGATATCCTTTAATCGCAAAACACAGTATTTAAAGTATGTACTATCCAAGAACTGGTAATCTGAATAAAGTTAAAACTATCTCATATATTTATTAAAAAACAAAAATTTTGTTTCCTCTTTCTCATATGCACAAATTGTTAAAACTGTTTTTGTTTACCTAAAAAAGTGTAGAGAATGAGCATTTTTAACAATAAAATATAATTTAGGCATACACAAAATTTCATTTTTAGTAATTTTATGATTTTAAAAAAATATTCCTAGACTTTTCAAAATAAAATTTGTTATAACGTATTATTTCGCTAACTGCCCTAATATTATTCTTTTACCTAGACAGTACAAAAGATTTCAAAAACATACCCAACCACTACATACGACTGTTTTTAAAAAGCGAGTTGTCTGAAATAATTACATCAGCTTATACAACTCTATCCTTTAATCAGATTAAGCAAGCTCATTGTACAGAAACTCTGGTGCTTTTTTAAACTTCGTATAACTGATTATGTTAAAGAATCATTTCTGCTACCTACTGCTTGTTTTGCGGGCTTATTTTTATGTTTTTAAACACAGACATGCATTTAATATTTTTGCACTGCTGTTAAAATATGGACTAAAATTTACAGCAAATGCACAAAAATTCCAAGGATATTCTATATAAATAAAAGTATCATAGATAAAAGTAATATAGATCTTTTAATACAATTTTAATTGTTTTACTGATAGGGTCATTGAGGAGACAAAGATTTCTGGCTTATACATAGAAACAAAAAAAACGTTAAATACAAATATTAGGATAAGAATATAAAAAAAAGTTAAAACAAAAACAAGACTCCTTGGATTGTATTATTTGTAAATACAAATCTATAGACGATTATACAATTTCAAAAATATAAACATTAAACCTTTGATTTACGGTGTCACGCATTTTTATTTTGCATGTGTTAATAGTAAATAATTGTTAGTTTACTGGCGCTTTAAAGCAAATTTAAATATTAAGTTTTGTGTGTTATATACACTTTTGTTCCAATTTATTTTCACTGGTAATTTTTGGGTTACGTTTATTATCATAAAATTCTAAAAAATATTAGAATAAAACAAAAAAATACAGGTTTATATATAAAATAAGTTTTACTCAATTTGTTTTTATATTTACCTAGATTTTAATCAATTATTTTTTTAAATTGCTTTAAAGCATATCAATTATCATTTTTAGTAAAATGCAAACGAATTGCATGGAGTAATAGGTCGGGCGGATAAACTACTCAAATAAACAATGATCAGAGAACGAGTTTAGAAGAGAACCGTGCACAAAAATCTCATGCATATCGTGACCAATGTGTACGATAGAGTATATTAAGAACGAGAGCTGCACTTGATCAGTATAGAGCTACATCCAGAACACAAGAACGCGAAAGACAGGGAATCAACCGCTCATTTACACGTATATCATCTGTTTGTCTTATATTTTAATATGCCCCAGACATTAATTATTCTGAACATTATAAAATTTTTAGTGGTGCAATGGACATAGTATGCCAGTATTTCATCTGATGCGCATCACTTACTATCTGTTACGCATCAGGAAAAGTTGTAATATCACCTCTTACTACTCCACCACAACATCAGTAATACTCGTCTTTCTTCGTGATGTTGTGGAACGCATAGCGGAACTAAAATGGAACTGGGTAGGCCATGTAGCGAGAATGCACGATTCACTATGGACGAGCAAAATTACAAATTGGAGGCCAAGAGCAGACAAACGCAGTAGAGGAAGACCACCTACACGTTGGGCCGACGACATCAGGCGTATCACTAAAAATTGGCAACAAAGAGCACAAAATCGTGAGGAATGGAGGAGTTTAAGGGAGGCCTATGTCCAGCAGTGGACGTGATAAATAGAGGCTGGATGATGATGATGACTACTCCACCAGAAGCTTTAAAATAACTTATTACTGGTGATTTAGAAAATAATTGTTAGATGATGTGCGAACAGCACGTTCAGTACTTAAGCTGTCATTAGACATTGATAGCAAACCAAATGCAAAGTGTTACATTAAAAAAAGAAGTGGAATGGTTGTAGTAACGCTAACGAGTTATTAACAGGAGATAACATCTGGGATGAATGTCCTATGGCTCATAAATGTTTACTCGAAGCATTACATAGAAGTATGAAAGATTTAAACGGTAACGAGAAACTATTCGGTGCTGTCTTACTATTCTACCTGGTGACTTCCTACAGATATTACTGGTTATTATTATTATATTGGAAGTGAGTTGTGCAATCAGCCAAGACCCACTTCGAATTGTAGTGCTACGAGAAGAAGAAGAAGTACTGTCTATATTGTTGCACAGAGATAAGGGATGGACGTTAAGGGCAACACTTACGTCAGTTATTGAAAATATCATCGATCGAAAGAGTAGCAAATGATCGAGTGTTAAAAATAATAAGTAAAAATAAATACTGACAATTGTTAACCGAAGAAACGTCCCGATACACTGCCATATTTTTAACTAAAGTGGTAGATCCATCTTGGATTTTATTTTACTACGTTCAGCTTTTTGTTTTCCTGGCTCACGCCAGGATCCGATTAAATAACTCACTACTCACTGGTATTAAAGAAAATGTTATATTTTTAGTTAAATACATGTATCGTTGTAATGTAGGTCTATATTAGAAAAATAGCTTAAGAAGAATAGAGCTAAAGTAAGATGAGGTAATATACGTACAGAATTTTTAATACCACATAGAGGTAATCACCATAGAGGTAATTGATTCCCCATAAAGGGGATCAATTTAATAAAAGAGTTAAGAAAATAAGTTATTTGAAAAGAAAAGAATAGTCGCAAATTGACTTATCGCAATACAAGTAAGTAATACGAAGGTTAAACAGGAAATGTACTGACTATCGCTTTAAAATTTGGTACAAAAGTCTTAAGTAATGTTTTTGCAATTCGACAACCAAAAATACATAAATGATTTATTTCATTCTTCTTTTGCATTTCATGCAAAATAAAATTGTATTAAATTTAGTTAATCAAACAGTGCATGTTTTTTTCTGTCATTAACGTCTTAATTTGATATAAGTTATTTTAACAACGTGTTAACTACAAACTAAGAACTTCGTCAACTTAAGTATCTTCTTCCAAACCAACATTTGCCCAAATAATCTTATTGTGTTTACCTAAAACGAAAAAAAAAATTTTTTTGGGTTTCGTAAAAATTACAATACAGAGTTTGTGTAGAATACATAACTATGAAAGATAAACGCAATAAAAAACCTTCTGCCAATAAACAGAAGGAACAAGCATAAAGAAAGAAGCAATATATCGTTTTCTTCCCATAAGAATCATTATGGTAGAATTAAAAATAGGAATCAGAATAAGAGATTTCTTTCATATTATTTAAATCTCAAATTATTTATGACCTTTACACAAAAGGGCAGTAGCGTCCTATTGACTGAATAATATGTCAAAGAGAATCTTATAAATTACATATTTTGTTTCAAAGACCATCTTGATATTGCTATAAATTTAATTCTCTGAATACATGGATAAAAACTGGTAATCGTCAGATATATACTCTATTAACCATAAAATAGGAACTTTCCCATCATCAAAATCCTGAGAAAGTAATTATGGCGCAAAATACAAGATAGAGAGAAAGCAAGAAATAATACTTACAAAATCCTTTAGTTTTGACTTTCAGCAATGCCTTATTACACAATTTCCAACTTCATCAGTAGCATTGTATAAAAGCAACTATGGTTACATAATTTAACCTTTCATAACAATGCTACAGGAGAATCAACGCATTGAATTGACGCGAAACTATGGCTGCTAGATGATTTAACGAAATTGCACGAAGAATTTTTAATAGTTGATGTGTTAAATTGAATAATTCATCTTAATCTTAATCTAAAGAGAAAGCTTTAGTGCACTGGAATTACTTATTATGCGATATTACAACTTTCAAGATTGTAAGTTTTCTGGCGACAGAAAAAAAATCAGCTTAAAAGACTATACATTTTAAAAAAGCACAATATGTGCCCAATTCTTATATTACATAAACGTGATTTTAAGCCCTTCATTTTTATCTATTTCCGCCTCTTGTTCATAAATTTCGTAAGAATTTAAAATCTGATAAAACTCCTATTATTAATAATACCACTTAAGCCAAAGAAAACTTAAAATATTGTTACTGAAAAACCACTATGTATTACTGCATTTTTACTTTTGTTTTGATATGGCAGATTTTCCTGTATTCTTTATATTAATAAACTATTTTTCTTTTTGATGTGCCTATCCATTATGATGTTGGCGATCATCATGGCAATCTTTATCTTATCTGAAGCAGCGCGGAAAAGCTGCACCGATGCTGTGTTAAACCAGATTCTGAGGTTTTTAAATCCAGATGTTCTTTTTCTTCCTGGACCTAGATTTCCAAATATTTTTGCTTGCAGGATGGCTTGAAAGAGACCATATCTGGATTCAATTCGCCAAATATGTCCAAAGAATTGTAACTTTCGAGATATAATATGAGATATTCTTACTTTTGTATCAAGAGAGAAGTTGTGACTCTGGAAGAATGCCCCCATCCGATTGAAGGTGGATCTAGCTTTTCCGGTGCGTGCTCTAATCTCCTGGTTGTTGGTCCATTCTTTATTTATTAGGTGCCGAGATAGTTGTACTGCGTCACTCTTTCTACATGGTATTGGTTGACGTAGAGTTGACCTTGTGTTATTTTTTTTTTTGCTTATTATCATAAGTTTTGTCTTCTTAACGTTTATATTGAGTCCATATTGTTAACTATAATACGTGATTTTGTTCATAAGAACTTGTAGGTCTTCTAAGTTGTCCGCAAATACTATGGTGTCATCTGCATATCTGATGTTGTTTAGCCGGTAACCATTTAGTAGAATACCTTTTTCAGTTTCATGCACAGCTTCGATAAATATTCTTTCAGCGAATAATAATAGAAGAGAATAATAATAAACTATAAGCGTTGGTAACTATCATTATTTTTATAACACTCCTTAATGCCTAACAATAAAGTTACAGGTGGTATATTAATTAATGGTTTGAACGCCTGAAGGCAATAAACCCCAGATGAGTGTTTTACCTAAAATATAGTTTTCAGGTATTTAACCACAACGTCTTCAATACTAGGTTTTATAATAATTAAACAGATTTTATAGATTTGGACAAACCTTAACACACAATTTCTGAAGATCTAGCGTTTTTAAATTTTTTCCTTTTTTTCCTTTTTTCTAACACTATAGCATTATTAAGTATACAAAAATAACATCTGAACTGTAATGCAAATATAAAACTACAGCTGGAGTTGGGTAATTAGAAAAAAACAGGTTCTCCAATTTACATGATACTATGACTAAGAAGATAAGATATTACGCATAAGTCGTGACGTCATTGGAGAGTTGCACGTTCGAAATGTCAGTTTTTTGTATGTATCAATCAATAATCTTTAATAAATAGTTTGGAGATATCCTTATGTGTACGATTACTATAATTATTAAACCTGTTAACTTATTTTCGTTTAGTAACTTCATCACAGAATGCATACAAATCCCATTTAACTTTAACAAGAATTTAAATTCTACTCTCCAATGAGGGCATGTGCGAACAAGACCGATTTTGTGCTACGGGAAGATCCTATCTTGTTAACCATAGTATCATGCTAATTTAGACAATATTGAACGTTGTAAAGATAGATATCGATCAAACTTAATGACTTATTATGAATGAACGTTTTACAGTTTCGGATAAGGAAATGGAAATATTTTGTGTATTTTTTCTAATACAGATTTTCAATCTTTAAAAAATCATAGGCAGCATTTTTTTCTAGAATTACTTATGCTTTCTATCATTTCTTCTTTAATAAGTATGCAGAATTCGGTAAAATGCTAGTAGTTATGTGCTTGTTGAAAATATATTGCAATAAACTCTTACTTTAGAGCTCTAAAACCCACTGTGTACCTACTTTTTGGAAAAATATGATATGAAAATAAAAATGCTTTGGGAAAAAAGAATATTTTCTCGGTTTTGTTGAATGCTACTTTTTACTAAGCATGCATAAGATGGGGAATAAATTAATAAAGGTCGTAAAGATATATTACAAGGATTGCCCCTATAATTCATCCCGATTTTAGTTAATACTTAATTTCTACGCGAATGAATAAAACAAAGCTTCGTAAACGGGCCGGTTCGCAATAAAGAAAACGAATGTTTTAAAATAAAAGAATGGCTGCTTCACTAAATTTTGTGGAAAGCCCATTCTGGGCGCAATTCTCTCAAGACTTTCAACGCCGTCAGCGAAAAGGAGGAATTCTTATCGCGGACGCGCTGCGCTTCGTTCGTTTCGAGTGCTCCACAAGACCCAAGTGCGTCTACAGGGTGTTGTCATCTACTCTTAATATTTTTACATTTTAAACTTAAACAGTATTGATTTATTTTATGAGTAAAAATTCTCTAAAATACCGGTATAAAATAATAACAAAAACAACCTGTTATTGAAATATGAAATAAGTATAGCAAAACATGCCAGGGCCGTAGAATAAATAACAATTGTTTTATTATTCTGTGCCAGAGCCTGCCATAGCTTTGTAGAAAAGTCAATACAGTTAAAAGTTTCTATAAGTGCCGGTACCAAGCTCCGCCCCTAAGATGCGTACTGGTCAGATACCGCATGCGTTTCAAAATACACGATTTACGATCAGTTCATCGTGTCCCTACAAGTATTAAACATTTAAATTGACAAAGCCGGATTAAATACATTTGAAGATAGAGTTTAAAAGTACGTTAAAAATGCATAAATTTAATAGTCAAACTCGGGAAGTAATTTCGAATGTGTTCGAGTTTATGAAAGAAGAAAAATCATTGGGAGAATTCCAAATTCTCTTAAATAGGCTTTTTGAACGCATTGTTGCTACTTTAGGTAAATCGAAAAAAAAGCAATCGAAACATCGTAAAAGAAAAAAGTAAAATAAATTCTGGTGAAAGTTTGTAATTTGAGTTTCAGAAGACTAGAAACAAAGAAAAACCAAAAAGTGATCTCGACGATGTGGATAAATCTGTCTTAAGAATAATTGTTTTAAGTTCATATACCATAGCCACTTATATGTACTTACACTTCATGTACTTACAATGCCAAATATTTTGAGAAAATTCAAAGAAGCGGGTTTCTCAGGGGGATTAGATTCTCTTCGAACAGTCGTCAAATCTATTGGTTTCCGCTGGAGAAAAACAGAAACCAATAGAAAGCTTTAGAAAGATATTCGTCACTTAAGATTGTCGTATTTGCGTGCCATAAAAAGCTGCAGAAAAAAAAATAGGCCGATAATATATATGGAACATACATCCACGCTTTCCATATCGCAAATATTTGCTGGAATGATGATTCAAACGAGGGACTTAAAAGACCTATATTAAAAGGACAGTCATACAGCGAAGATACAGGTCTATAAAACAATCATACGACCCGTTGTAATGTATGGAATCGAAACGTGGACGATAACAAAGGAAAACGAAGAGAGACTATGCGTTTGGGAAAGAAAAATCCTAAGGAAGAAGATCTTTGGTCCTGTGCTGGATGAAGCATCAGGACAATATAGGATAAAAACTAACAAAGACCTCGAAGAACTTTACCCAGATGCCAACATCATAAAAGAAATAAAGTCCAGAAGACTCCAATGGGCAGGATACCTCAGAAGACATTTTGACGAACTAACAGTAAGACTGGTGTGGGAGGAAGTCCCAACTGGAAGGAGACCACGCGGACGCCCTCGTTTCCAGTGGCAAGATAATATAGCAGGAGATCTAAGCACTTTGGGCGTGAAGAATTGGATGGAAGTTGCTTAAAACAGAAAACAGTGGAGGCATGTTGTCGAGTCGGCTAAAACCCACGAAGGGTTGTAACGCCACGGAGTAAGTAAGTAAGTTTGATAAGTAGTGCATGCTGGCGGAGAAAACGAGTTTGTAAAAAATGCACAACTAATTTTCAAACTCAATCCATCAACGGGAGATTATCATCCCGAAACGAAGTGTGAAAATTACAAAAAATGGTTGATTGAAAAATTAATTCCTAATCTACCCATGAAATCGGTGCTTGTAATAGATAACGCCCCTTATGATAATGTGCAAAAGGGCGCCAAATTCGAACTGTATAAAAAGCAAAATGATTAAATGCTTGAGACCAAAGAATATTTTTTTTCGACGATCGATGATATGCTGAAGACGGATTTGTACAATTTAATAACAGTTCAAAAACCGATATTCAGATCGTACGTTGTCGATGAACTTAATTCAGAGTAGAGTGGTCACAGTGCTGTACGTTTGCCCTCGTACCACGTAGATTTAAACCCCATAGAATTAGTATGGGCTTATCTAAAACAACATGTTGCACAAAAGAATTTATCTTTTAGTATCAAAGAGGTCCAACCATTTTGTGAGGAGTTTTTTTGTGGAATTTACAGCCGACGAATGGAAGAAACAATGCAATCATGCTAAAAAATGCGAAGATTTTTTTCAATGCAAAACCTCGAATTGACGAAGATGATAATGGGGAGAAACCTAGGTCAGATTTCGGACTTTAAATCTGAGGAAGATCAGGAAGAAGACAGTGACTTTGATTAATATTTTGCTTTAATTTATAATTTTTTTGGCATATTCAAAATGTATGTGCTGTAAATATTTTTCTAAATAATTAAATGTATTGTAGATATTTTATATAAACATAATATATAGAGCGATTTATTCTTTTTACCTATATAACCTATATTAAGAATAACCAATCTTACTATGTTTTCTCACAAATTTTCTCAATTTTGTGTATAAATAATAGCCCATTAAATATAATTAATTTGTTGTTTGTCTTGAAATGTACCAAATATATTTACGTACAGGTATAAATTGTAGCAAAAAAGCACAGAATAGCAAAATAAATATTATAGTAATAAGTACTTGGTATCTACATATTTGTTTATACCTATTAATCTATTTATAGTCGAAACGGAAATCGGTCAGAATGCGTAAAAAAGTGGCTTTATCAATGTTTGGTATATGAAATTCGATATGCTTAAGAAATTCGAGATGCGGCTTTAAAGATAAAATATTGTAATATCCCATTACTTGTAAATAAGTCATTTTAAAACCTATAGTAAACATTTGGATATTAGTAGTTAAAATAAACGGTTTTTTTACTTTCAAGGACAAAAAAGCAATCATATTTTAAACAATATTTGGTTAAATCATCTCATTTTTGTTGGTAAATGCCGAGACTACTATAATAGTTTTTCTAAATTTTACTTTAATCTGTCCGCGTCCTACCCAAAGCAAAATTCACAAGTGAAATTTTCAATATTTCGAATACTTTCTCTCATACACCGACTATAATGCTGCTCATAGATAGGTGGCATCCTCCATCAGCACCTTTAGAATCGAAGTGCTATTGTTAGTTTTATGGAACATCTTTGGACCATCTTGTATCATTTGTCGAAAATCAGATGTTTTTTATTGCCTAAAATATTACGAAGTATTTGAACTAGTTAAAAACTACGAAAATAGTTGAACTTATATTATCGAAACTAATACTTTGACAACTTCTTCTTCTTCTTAACGTGCCCTATCAAGTCCCATTGACGTTGGCGATTAACATGACCAAACTGTCTCTGTCTCGAGCTATTCTAAAAAGTTGCTCAGCTTTCCTTATTCCTTTCCACTTCCTGATATTCTTCAACCACGAGGCCTGCTTTCTACCAGGTCCTCTGCGTCATTCGATTTTACCCATCATAATTAGTTGAAGAATATTATATCGGTGTCCCCTTACTACGTGTCCAAAATAGGCCATCTTTCTACATTTGATGTTATCAAGCAGCTCGCGAGCAGCATTTGCTCTCTCAAGGACTGCCACATTTGTCAGCATAGCCGTCCATGGAATTTTTAGTATACGTCTGTGCAGCCACATTTTAAAGGCCAACTACTTTTGTTTTAATTTTTATTAGAAAAGACAGTACGAAATAGTAAATACGCTTATCACTAAAAAGTTAATTAAAAGAGTGTGTATAGAAAATATGTACAAAGGCTGACATTGCTGTTATGTAGCTCATTTAACGATAATAGAAAAAACTAAAAACATTGCTTCTAAAGTGACTAAGACAAGACTAAAAGAGGCAAAGTATTAATAAGTAAAGAACAGGCAATTAAAGAAGAACTTAAATCCAAACAATGGTGAAAGAGATTCTTGCCCTTAACGTATGTAAAAATTTTAACGATACATACATTTTTAGTTTAGAATCATCTAATATTATTATTTAACCCTTAATACTTTAAACAATTTTTTCCATCAAATAATAAGACTCTTAGATTAAGTTAAATATAATCAAAAGACCTAAAAGCCCTTCTGTTATATCAAGACTACCTACTGAAAAACCAAGGCTTTACTAGATTTAGAATACTAAAATAAAAAGGAGAGATGTTGATAAATTTTTTGACGATTGATTAAAAATATATGCTACTTAGTTTGTCCATTGTGGAGTAACACCCTGTAGAGTATACTCCATCTTTTTCATGTCCCAAGAGTGGTAGGCCAACTGTGTGTTTATGTTACAACTTTTCAGTGAAACTTATCCTCCTCACGTCTGTTCTCGCGGTTAAGGTTGGAAAATAGGGAAAAGAATTGCGTGAAGTCGGGACTAATTTTGCGGGCACTACCTAGGAGGAAGTTCGCACGCATTAGACGCACTGTGAATAATTGAATCGTAAATTCTACACTCGTAGGACCTTTCGAGTCACTTTTTAAGAAAAATGGTGTGAACACATCTGTTTTACCTTAACAAAACGTGGATTTAAAATGTGTTAGGAAACAAGAAGTTTTACTTTTGCATTCGTAGCAATTCAAAAACTTACTGCTAGAAAACACTGCCAATCTTCTTAAAGTGGATTTTAAGTCTAATTTGAAAATATTGTATAAATACAGGATATCTAGAAACTTCTATCGAAGGTTGAAAATCATCATGACTATGCGGACTCTGTTGGCTGCCGCTCTAAATAGTTCTCCACTACTGCATTCAAACCACTCCCTCAAGTTCTTAAGTCACAATATTCTTCGTCTTCTCACATTTCACTTTTCTGGAATTTTGCCTTCCAAAATAAGCTGCAATAAAGAGTATCTTTGCTCTCTCATAACATGGCCTAAGTACTCATGTTTTTTTTGTGTTGATATATTAAATTCTTTCATTGCTTTTTTTTAAGAATTCTCGATTTATATTGTCATATGCGCTTTCAAAGTCTATGAAGAGATGATGTGTGTCGATCTTATATTCACTTGTTTTTTCGAGGATCTGTCGCAGAACAAATATCTGGTCTATTGTTGACTTCTGTCTACAGAAGCCACTTTGGTATTTGCCAGCTATTTTTCCAGCGTGTTGTCTAAGTCTTTCATAAATGATGTTGGACATTATTTTGTATGCTGCATTCAGTAGCGTGATTCTACGGTAGTTTCCACATTCTATCTGATTTCCTTTTTTAAGTAATGGTACAATAATACCGCTATTCCACTCCGCTTGTAGCTGTTTATTCGACCATATCTTTGTTATAAATTTATGTATTGTTTTTTGTAGTGCGTCTCCTCCTTCCTTCAGTACCTTCAATGCTATTTGATCCGCTTCCGGTGCTTTATTGTTCTTTAGTTTGTCTACTGCTGCTCTAATCTCGGCTATTGTTGGTGGAGTATTTTCTCTGTTGTCTGCTTGGTCTAATGGTATGTCAGGATTTGTCTCTCTCCGATCTCCTTCAAGCATTTCCGTCACATGTTCTGTCCATATACTCTTGATGTTCTGTCAATATATTACCTTCCTTATCTCTACCCATCGTTGTTCTCGGTTTGAAGTCTTTTCGGCTTTTGTTCAGTTTCTGATAAAATTTTATTGTCTCTGTTGATTTACTTAGTTCTTGTAGTTCTTGAAGTTTTTTGTTCATATTGTTACGATTTTAAATGTTATGGCATATAGAACTGTAAATATTTTATGACTAATTCTTTTTTATTGATTCTCGTAATTTGTAGGTCAAAATATACCTGAGCTTAGCTACCAGTTGTTTACCAGAAATCTCTAGACACTAATTTTAGTGAGTCATCCACGTCTCGAGGTTGAAAAACGAGTCGAGCGCCTTCACCAAAATACGAGACTATTCAAGAAGTCCGCCGAATTCTCTGGATGACACAGTTGTGTATATAAATGAAAGATTTTTATTTGGCAGGCAGTTATAAGAAGCTCGCGAACCGCGATATTTAAATGTAACGAAACGTTAATAAATTATTTGTAATTAGGATTAATAAAGACTTTAATAAATTCGTAATTAGTTATCGTGAGTTTTAATAAATTAGATTATAGACAATAAATTAGAATAAAGACAGATAAATTCGAACTATATAAAAATATAACAGTGGAGTCAGAAGTGGAATATTCAAATAAAAAAGCGGGATTTTAAATAAATCTAATTTGAACTTTAAATAAAAAGAAGTGAAATATGGCTACAATTAATGAGCTCACAGTTACGGATTTAAGAAGACATCTTGAAGACAGAGAATTAGCTTCTACCGGAAAAAAGGCTGAGTTAGTCCAACGACTAAAGAACGCTTTGAAAGAAGAAGGTTTGGATCCGGAAACTCATATATTTGAAGACAAGCAGGTTGCTGTTGTCATCTCGTCGATTTCGAAATTAGAGAACAAGGTTTCTGAAGATATTTCGAAAGTTTCCTCTGATGTAGCCAAAGTTTGCGGCGACATCGCCTCTTTAGAAGACAAAGTGTCTAACGAGATTTCTTCTCTAGAAAGCAAAGTCTCTGCTAACATCTCCTTGGAAATCTCTAAAGTCACTTCGGAGATGTCTGCTCTCGACGATAGAGTGTCTTCATTAAAAAACCAAGTTGCTGCCGATATGATGGCCTTCGAAGAGAAGATATGGAAAGAGTTGGAAAGGAAGATTGAGGGAACAGGAACAACAGAGAGAGTAAACAATCCAATTACCATAGAGACAAAAGAAGACGAGACGAAATGTAAGTTGGAAACACGGCCGAAATGTGAAGGAAGTGGAAGTTCCGTTCATGTCAAAGTCCCAACTTTCGACGGAAAATCATCATGGAACAACTACATGAAACAGTTCGAATCAGCTGCAAGAGCGAATGGATGGTCTGAAAAAGAAAAGGCTGTAAACCTGACTATCGCTCTTCGAGGAGATGCCTTAGATGTGCTCCAGACCATAGCCGTAGAGGAGACAGATGATTTCGAACAATTGAAGAAGAGGTTAAATATGCGATATGGCCACGAACACTTGGAGCATGTATATCAGTCGCAGCTCAAAAATCGAAGACAAAAGAAAGATGAGGCTCTTCAAGAATATGAAGTAGATATCGCCAGATTAGTGCGATATGCTTATCCAACAGCTCCCGAAGACATGATGGAAAAGTTGGCCGTTCAAACGTTTATTGATGGTCTTCGTGATCATGAGATGCAAAGAACACTACGATTAGCTCGTCACAAGACGCTGATGGATGTCTTATCTGCCGCCCTCGAATACGAGTCAGCTACGCAGGCCTCTGGTGGGTATAGCAAAGTTAGGACTGTAAAAGAGGAAGGAGATGAAGATAAACTTGACCAGCTCTTTAATATGATAAAAAGCATGACACACAAGAAAACGAAGACCATAAGACCGAAGACAAAACCAGAACGCGTCGGCCTTAGGGGAGCAGCTTCGACCCAGAACTTTACCAAAGACCCTCTGATACTAATAGCTTCTTTGAAATGTCGTGAAGATAGTGTATATGTAGATGGAGAAATAAATGGTAAAAAGCATACGTTGTTGGTGGATACTGGAGCGACCAGAACCATTATACGCCCAACAGTTATAAACAGCCGAAAGAAACTGTTACCAACGAGGTTGCGACTTCGGACCGCCACAGGTGAAAATGCCAACATTCATGGAGAAATCCAGGTACAATTAGGAATTGGAGCAGAAAAGTTCGTCCATACTGTTATAGTTGCTGACATCGAAGAGGATGTTATATTAGGAATGGACGTAATGAATACGCATGGATTCCAATTGGATTTCAAGAATAAGGTAATCAAAGTTGGTAACGAGGAGGTATTTCTCCGTCCACATGATGACAACACTATGCAAGCAGCCGTTAAAGAAGATACAGTCGTGCCTGCGAGAAGTGAAACGATAATAGTAGCGCGGCTACAGGGAATTGTGGACGAAGGAACACCTGTTATGATGGAGCCTTGGAATCATGACGACGAAGTTGGCCGTGGAATCATAATTGGAAAAGAATTAGTGACTTCGGCTAAAGAAATTCCTGTGAGACTTATTAATGTCAATGACTACCCAGTGACCATCAAGAAAGAGACAAAAGTAGGAACTTGTGTACCTGTCACATCCATAATCCGTCAGACGACAACGTCTGATAATTCCAACGATAAATTTGATCAAATGGTTGCGGTTGCTGGACAGTCTCTGAATCAGATTGAGAAAAGGAAATTAAGGGAATTTCTTCGGCAGTATCGTGATATTTTCGTACCGAAAGGAGGAAAGACGGGAAGAACTACCGTTGTTAAGCATAAAATTGATACTGGTAATGCTAAGCCAATTCGTCAAACAGCTCGACGATTACCACAGGCGAAAAGAGAGGAAGCTGAAACGATTGTTCAGGAAATGAAGAAAGACGGGGTGATAGAACCTTCTACGAGCCCATGGGTCTCTCCGGTGGTCCTGGTTAAGAAGAAAGACGGAACAACGAGGTTCTGTGTGGATTACCGTTTGCTGAACAACGTTACCAAGAAAGATAGTTATCCTCTGCCTCGGATCGATGACACATTAGACACATTGGCTGGAAGTAAATTATTTTCTACTTTGGACTTGAAGTCTGGATACTGGCAGGTAGAAATGGACCCGGTAGATAAAGAAAAGACAGCCTTCACCACAGGATCTGGATTATGGCAATTCAACGTTATGCCATTTGGACTTTGTAACGCTCCTGCGACATTTGAGAGGCTTATGGAAAATGTGTTGAGAGGGTTATCTTGGAAAACATGCCTAGTTTATCTAGACGACATAATTGTCTTGGGGGAGACATTTGAAGACCATCTGAAGAATTTAGAAAACGTTTTTAATCGACTTAAAGCTGCCCAATTGATGTTAAACCCCAAGAAGTGCCAGCTATTTCAAGGTAAAGTCAATTATCTGGGTCATATAGTCAGTAAAGAAGGAGTGGCCGTGGATAAGGGAAAAATCGATTCTATTAAGGAATGGCCAAAACCAACTGACAAACACCAAGTGAGAAGTTTTCTGGGACTGTGTACTTACTACCGGAGGTTTATTAAGAAGTTTGCAGATATCGCTAAACCATTAACGCGACTTACAGAGGAAGCAAGAGAATACCGCTGGGATGTAGACTGCCAGAATGCCTTTGAAACCTTAAAAAAGCATTTAATCACAGCACCAATTTTAGCGTATCCACTGCCAGAAGGAGAGTTCATCTTAGATACAGATGCAAGTAATGTGGGAATTGGAGGAGTGCTGTCTCAGATTCAAGGAGGACAGGAAAGAGTCCTTGGATATTTTAGTAAAGTTCTCTCAAAACCTGAGCGAAATTATTGCGTCACGAGAAGAGAACTTCTGGCAGTAGTGAAATCAGTAGAGCACTTCTATCAATACCTCTATGGAAGGAAGTTTTTAATCCGAACCGACCATGCCGCCCTTAAATGGTTGATGCAGTTTAAGAATCCAGAGGGTCAGATAGCCAGGTGGATCGAACGACTCCAAGAATATGATTTTAAGATTGAGCACCGGGCCGGAGTTAGCCACCGAAACGCTGATTCTCTTTCCAGAAGGCCATGCCCAGCAGAGTGTTCTCACTGCAACAAAACGGAATCCAAGGAAGCAGCAGTGCTAAGAACGACGGTGGTCCACGACGACTGGACGCCTACCAAGATTAGGGAAGAACAAGAGAGAGATTCAGTTATACAGAAAATCCGAAAATGGAAAGAGGAAAACCGTCGACCACCTTGGCAAGAAATATCGAACCTAGGCTCAGTAGTGAAGACGTATTGGGCCCAGTGGGACTCATTTATCATGGAAGATGGCTTGCTCAAACGAGTCCTGGAAAATGATGACGGTTCAGAGAAGAGAAGACAGTTGGTGATTCCAAAGAGCAGAATAGCCGAAGTACTTCGTCAGTTACACGACAGTCCATCAGGAGGGCATTTTGGTGTGAAGAAGACCCTTCAGCGAGTTCGGGAACGGTTTTATTGGATGAACAGTTCCGACGATGTAAAAGACTGGTGTAAGAAATGTACTATTTGTGCTACGAGTAACGGGCCTTATCGAAAAAGGAGAGCTCCTATGAGACAATATAATGTTGGAAGCCCGTTTGAAAGAATAGCTTTGGACATTGCTGGGCCGTTTCCAGAAAGTGATAATGGAGGCAAGTACATGTTGGTAGTAATGGATTACTTCACTAAGTGGGTCGAGATTTACGCACTTCCAGACCAGAAGGCGGCCACCGTTGCAGATAAGTTGATCCAAGAATATATCAGCCGATTTGGAGTGCCTTTGGAGATCCATAGTGACCAAGGCAGGAACTTCGAAAGCGATTTATTCCAAGGAATATGTGATAGACTAGGTATGAAGAAAACAAGGACTACGGCTTATCATCCGCAATCGGATGGTATGGTAGAACGAATGAATAGAACAGTTGGCAAGTATTTGACAAAGATGGTGTCCGATCATCAGCGAGACTGGGACCAATATCTCCCGTTCTTCACAATGGCCTACAGATCTGCTGTTAATGAATCAACAGGCCAGACACCAGCCAAAGTCCTATTTGGACGCGAGATGCGACTACCTTGTGATCTAGAGTTTGGGTGTCGACCTGGAGAAGATGTAGCAGGTGAAGATTATGTGATCGAATTACGAAGAAGAATGGACGATGTACACGAGTTGGTCCGTTCCCATCTCCAGATCGCTAGTGACCGAATGAAGAAACGGTACGATACGCAAGCCGAAAAGGGGTGTTTTAAGAAGAACGATAAAGTCTGGCTTTATAACCCCAAAAAGCGAAAAGGTTGTTCTCCCAAATTGCAGCAGTTTTGGGAAGGTCCATACCTCATTATGGAGAAGATCAATGATGTTATTTACCGAATAAGCAAGATTCCGAGAGGAAAGCCGATGATAGTACACCATAACCGGCTGGCGTCTTTCGAGGGTGACCACGACGTAGATGAAGAAGTGGAAGTGAACCAAGTCCAAGATGTGTCTGACCTCACGTTTGAGGAATTCATGGGTGCCTATGGAGGTACCGGTAAAGCAAGACATGGTGTTACCACTGAAGAAAGGCAAGATCTACTCGCGCTTCCCGATGACTACTCACTGGCCCTTACCATCCCGGCCAGTATCAAAGATGCACCAGGGTTGGCATCCGTCTTTCGAAGGAAGTTTGGTCGAGTTGCAGAACTTCAATGCCAAGTGCCAGCTCCTGGTAAAACCTTGAAACTTCAAGATGCATCGCGTTACCTTTTCTACCTGGTAACAAAAGACACTGCCCGTGACCAACCTACCTACCGAGATGTATGGGAAGCCTTACTTCAGTTGAGAGAGCACGTACTAGAGTCCGACGTGCAAAAGTTAGCCATGCCAAAGTTGGAGTGCCGCCAATTAGATTGGAGGGTTATACGAAACATGGTGGAGGAAATCTTTAAAGACACCGAAGTCCAGGTGTTAGTCTGTTGCAATCCGCATAGTTACTGCTGCGGAGAGAAAACCGTCCCTTGTCATTTCTATACAACTGGAAGTTGTAAAAGAGGGTCCAGTTGCCGATATCAGCATGTCGTTCCAGTTCCAGTCCCGACAAGGTTCCAGGAGGAACCATCTTTTAAGAGGGGGGCAATGTTACGATTTTAAATGTTATGGCATATAGAACTGTAAATATTTTATGACTAATTCTTTTTTATTGATTCTCGTAATTTGTAGGTCAAAATATACCTGAGCTTAGCTACCAGTTGTTTACCAGAAATCTCTAGACACTAATTTTAGTGAGTCATCCACGTCTCGAGGTTGAAAAACGAGTCGAGCGCCTTCACCAAAATACGAGACTATTCAAGAAGTCCGCCGAATTCTCTGGATGACACAGTTGTGTATATAAATGAAAGATTTTTATTTGGCAGGCAGTTATAAGAAGCTCGCGAACCGCGATATTTAAATGTAACGAAACGTTAATAAATTATTTGTAATTAGGATTAATAAAGACTTTAATAAATTCGTAATTAGTTATCGTGAGTTTTAATAAATTAGATTATAGACAATAAATTAGAATAAAGACAGATAAATTCGAACTATATAAAAATATAACAATATGTTCTCTATTTTTTCTTCGGTGAGTTTTCTTTTCTTCTTTGAGTAGTTGTTTATATTCTTCCTCTGCTTGTCGGGTTCTGTTCCCCTGTTGCATTAGTAAATATACTATGTTTTTTCTGTCTCTTATAATCTGACATTCTTCGTCAAACCAGTCATTCGTTTGTTCTTCTTTCTCTACCTTCTATGCCTAATACTTCTTTAGATGCCTCTTTTACGATGTCTCTGCATTCTTCCTACTCCTTATTTAGGTTTTAATGTGTTAGTCTGTTTTCTAGTTTGTTGTTTATCTTTTCTTTATACTCCTTTATTTTTGTTTGTTTTCTTTGAGTCCTTCTACCTTGTATCGTTCATATTTAGAGCCTCTTTCCTTTTTGATTTTTGAAATTCTAGCCCTCACCCTATTTTCAACCAGGTAGTAAATAGAATCCGAAGTCCGACCGGAATCAGAAGTCATTGCACCATGTTCTGTAAATCATTGTTGTTATCCGTCATTATTACTGTATCGTATAGAAACTAGGTGTCGGTTTTAGGAAGATCAACGGGTATTTTAACCCATAACTTTTTGTTTACTTTTTAAACATTCGTGATACTCTATTACTAGATATTTAGGTATTCTAGTACTAACGGGTACTCAAAGTCAATAGGATACGCAGTTTTCGAAAAAAATCGATTTAAAATTTTTTGTTTTTTCGTCATGAAAGTTAAATTAATATTTTTTGCACTAGTTGGCTTTAAACTGTCAACAAAAGTATAACCTACGTCTTTCATTGTCAAATTGTTGTCAGTTCGTGAAGTAGTTTCTCTTTTAATTTCTACTTTGTGCCATTCAAACAAAAAAAATTCAATTAAATTAAAATGGTTTTTACTAATGGAGTATACGCTGATATACATTTAGTTTATTGCTCGAGCAGTAACGTAGATAGACTTTCCTGATTAAAAGAAACAAGTTCAGTATTTCCAAAAAATAATGAAACAACGCAACATAATGATGTGCAGCACATGAAGATGTTATTTTAAGGGAAGTTGAGGAAAAGCCAGAAATTAGCGTTGAAAGACTATCTGCCATGTATCTCACAATTTTAAAATCACATAATAATGTGCATATACCTAATGCACATTATTATTCGTACGTTGGTGACGATCACCACGTTGTTTAAGAATTTAAGCATCACCTTAGGTTTAGCATAAACGTCTAGATAGGACAAAATGGACGATTATCTACTTGGACCCTTGAAATTGTCTGCTCGTTTAAATGGTGCTGAATATTTACACTTCCTACAAAATGTTTAACGTAGTTTGTTAAATGATGTGCTTTTAAATATTTGGCAAAACTTATGGTTTCTACATGACGGCTGTTTGGTCAACTTTATTAGGAATATACGAGACATTTTTGATAATAACTACGAAGACCACTGGATTGTAAGAGCGACAGTTGCTTTGCCAGTAAGGTCGCAGGATTTGAATCCTTGTGATTTTTGTATTTGAGCATGTATCAAAGTATTTGTTTATTCGGTTCGTTACAAAATCGTGCAGAAGAATTTAGCGTTCTCTAAGTAAAATAAAAAAAATTATGCATGAGGACTAGTGGTAAATAAATAAAATTTTGTTTCAGTTTTGTTTTTTGCCTCTTTCCCTGACTTTTTTTATGGATTGTGAGCTGCATTTATTAAAACAAAGGGTAATTTATAAAATTTATTAAGTTACCTTAATTAATTTAACTTGTAGATATATCGAAAAAATAAAAAAAATTCAAATAATTTTTTTTAGAAAACGTGTATTCTCCAAAACGGACGCCTATAAACGATACTATAAATTCGCAATTTGTAAAATTGAGTCAACTCTAGAGGATGAATAATCATATTAGTTTTCATTTTTCTAAAACTAAAACTAAAAGAACTTCTAGAGGTATGAAAAAAATTACTTACAAGCTCTTGCTTCCTCAGGAAGCATTTTCGGGCTAGGTATAACCCGACAAGCGAGAGCTGGCGGGTTGTGCGTAGAACAAATTGAAAAGTGGAAGTGATTGCTCATTTCTATTGCAGTCGTCTAGGAGTTCATATCGTGTATAACCGTTTAAGTACCTATACTATATACCTATAATCGCGATTAAGTACCTCTCCTATCTCTCTTAGAATAATTTCTTTTCTATTTTTGCGCAGCTCACCCGCCAGCACTCGCTTGTCGGATTATAAATGGGGTTAAATCATGTTAAAATTATGTGAGGAATCTTCGGTTTTCGTTTGTCAGGAGAGTGTCTGGTTACCCTGTATAACGGTATACAGTAAACATTGTATCCATTATAGGTATGTAGAATGTGAAATCTTTTGATTTACAATTAAATTTACCTTGTTTAGACTTAACTATTTTTATTAAACACCATTTTATGACTAAACCATATTTACGGAAAATCACTTTATGAAAATATATTTATGTTTAATAATAAAATGAAACATAAAACCACAACAGTTTTTTAATTTACAAGAATGTCGTTGGGTTGATAAATTTCACTGTAAAAACACCTTCCCACACAAAACAGTAAAATTTACATTTACTCGAAATAGAAGTAAATCAAGTAAAAGTACAGATTTACGTAAGTGTACACCTACATTGGAACCATGATACTGTAACAAAACAAGATAAGTCAACGCGCATGTTCTTGTGACGTAAGCCTGAGACAAGTTGTCAAAATGACAAATTGACAAAATTAATGACAGCAAGTTAAACTTTAAAATTAAATTTAAATTTTTCATTTGATGCAATTCTAGTTATATAAACAAAAAGAATTAATATTAATAACAGCAGAGAATTAATATATCAATATTATAACAGCAGAGTAAATGTTTCTATGGATAATAATAAATGTTTCTATAGATAATAATATATACTAATGCCCATTTTATTAGAACTTGAAGTAATACTTTATTTTTGATAGGTCTTTAAAAAAAGTTACTTTGGATGTAAGTAGTATGTAGTGAACTGGAACATATTTTTTCTACTCTCTTACTAGTAAATTGTATATTACCTACTATTTGGATGCTAAGTAAATGCATCATAACAGATACTGACACGTAATGACTAGCACGTAATAAAAAAAAAATACGCTTCAGTTCTATAAAAATGTGTAATATCATATAAGCCTTGTAAGTCAGTTGGTCGAGTTACCATGGAAACGAATTAACAGACGTTATTTTGACAGATTAAAAATTATTAATCTGTCAGTGTAAATATAGTGGTAATTTAATTTTTATTTTTATAAACGAAAATAATTGTAGAAAAAGTATAGTACACAACTTGAGTTGTAAGCTTATTACATGCTTGTAAAATTACTGCGCTCGCCGCTACGCGGCTCGCGCGCAACTTTTTTACTCGCATGTAATAAGCTTCTTACAACTCTCGTTATGTAATATACTATTTCGTAGTTATAATGGCGACACATTAAAAATAACAAAAAATTGTTTAAAAAACTTAATAGAAGCTGCAAAATATGTAAATGTTAGCGAAGATGTAAAATTACTTTTTTTAGATGTAAAATGTATTTTAAAATACAAATTCTAAATCAAAATATTAAATAATATAATATAATAATATTCATAAAGTCTCAAGTTTGACCCGCTTTTCCTTTATGGTCAAATTCTTTACATTTTGCTAGCCTTTTATATTTAATTTATGTTTTGTAGCAATATTTATTTTGCTTGTAATACACACAATCAAATCATAGATTTTCAAATCATTTCTTTAATTAATTTTACAAATTACTTATTAATTTTTAAAACACGTTTTTACAGAAAGTAACTAGTTATGACTTATTAGGCAAGATATGACATCGAGGTATACTTACCGTTTTAAATTGTTCATTACAGTAATAGAACAACGTTGCCATATGTTGCATCGTTAAAATATGATACAAACAAATCCCCTGGCTTTGTCTCACCATGACGACATGCGCAAAGTCGATCAAAATTAGAACGGCAAGTGAGCCTATCTTGTTTGTTATAGTATCATGCATTGGAACCGTATTTCTCCCGATCCGATATCGGGCGACGTCGTCTGACGTCAAATTGAAATCAAACTCAAGGTATTAAATCATAGTGCCTTTACTGCTTCCATGACGAATCAGGACAGATTCTTCCTTTTTTTTTTTGCAGTTTTTTACAGCTTGATTTCAAAGTGTATGGCTTTAGTTCTTACAATGTTTCTTTTATGTTTATAATGCACTTTGCTATTTCAAATTTCTTCCAGCATTTCATAACATTCATATCAGGATCACATTCGATATTATTTAGTATCATTTTGAGGGTTTGTCTAATGTAATGGAGCTTAATGGCCTGGATTATTCCTTGTTCCATAGTTTGAAGCCATGTTTTTATATTGGGAAGTAAACATATCACTTGTATATTTTTATGCATTGTTTTAAGTTCACGAGGATGATCTGGTGCATTGTCCAGAACTAGAACTACGTTTTAGTCTAAATTCTTTGATTTTAAATAAGTTGTAACTTTGGAAACAAGACGATTCCGGAACTAGTTACAAACAATACTTCTCCAAAACACTGGCAGGTCGTCCTTATTTTGATTCTTTAATGTACGAGAATTTAAAGATAACTAAAGCATCAATGGTTAAATTACAAAATCTTCAGATGCATATAAACAAAGCAGCAGTATAATTCTATCCGTTGATGGCTAAGTTCATTGGAAGACTTTTCGCCTTTAAAAATTAATGTTTTCTTTGGAATTCTCTTCTAAAACAGTGCAGTTTCGTCTCCGATAAATACTTGTTCAGGTTGATAACCACTACCAGCTACCAGGTTCGCAAACTGTACTGGACATATTTCTGCTGCAGCAATGTCTGCAGATACAGCTTTTTCAATGATTTTATTGCTATGTAATGATTGTTACACCTTAAATTTATTGAACAAACTTTTGATGCTTGAAATTCTACATCTGTGTATTCACCACCACAACTACCACTAGGTTCTTTTAAATTAGCGTGTCGACGCTTTGCATTTTACCGGACCATTGGACCCACCCTTTTTTGGTTGACAATTTTCGCTGACAGTGAAGTTTAAAATACAGACGACCTTATTTTATCTACAGTTGACTGGTTGACCCTGAATGAACCTGACATGGATGCAAACGACCCTTCAAAACGTAAACGATCAAGCACATCTATTTTCGTTTTAAGCAGTAACAGTTATTATTTTCGCAACGAAACTCGTTGTTCATTGTTTTTAGTCGACCACAGTCATCAATTATCAGCCATATAAAGGTACATACAGCTGAAATAGAAGACCAATACCCGACATACGAAGAAGTAATACAGGCAATTAAAAAACTCAAAAATAATAAGACACCAGGTTGCGATGGTATACCCGCAGAGTGCTTAAAACATGGAGGAGAAGCGTTGTACAGTTCGATATACAAGCTAATTCAAGACATTTGGCAAGAAGAAATAATGCCAGATGAATGGAAAGAAGGGGTTATTGTACCAATACACAAAAAAGGAAACAGAAAGCAATGTATTAACTACATGGGAATAACACTCCTAAACACCACCTACAAAATACTTGCAAACATCCTGCTAGAAAGAACCAAAACATACACAGAAGAAATCGTTGGAGATTATCAATGCGGATTTAGACCGGGCCGCTCTACAATTGACCAGATATTCACAATAAACCAGATAATGGAAAAATGCTGGGAGTTTGATCGTGAGCTTCATCAGATGTTCATTGATTTTAAACAAGCATTTGATAGAGTATGTAGGGACAGACTGTGGACAGCGATGCAGGAACTTGGCTTTCCAAAAAAACTAGTCCGGTTGATACGGATGTGCATGGAACGGTTACGATGTAAGGTGAGAGTTGGACAACAATACTCGGAGACATTTGAAATAAACAATGGACTAAAACAGGGAGATGCACTTTCACCACAACTCTTTAACTTAGCTCTGGAGCACATAATCAGAAGTGCAAGAATCGAAAAACCGAATACAGTATTTCATCGAGAAGGACCAAACTTACTACTGGCATTTGCAGACGATATAGATCTAATAGGAAACACGCGATTAAGGATGAAGGAGACTTTCGTAAGGTTTGAGAAGGAAGCAGCGAAGATGGGGCTCCAAATCAACGAAAACAAGACGAAATATATTTATATGAGCCGCAATAACCAAAGCAGAGACAGAAGCGGTCAGAACATTACCATCGATGACTTTAACTTTGAGCACGTTACAGAATTCAAGTATCTTGGAACAACAATAACTGAAGACAATAACGGATCACAAGAAATAAACAACAGGATTCAGGCTGGCAACAGATGTATTTTTGCCCTCCAAAACCTTATAAAATCAAAACAACTAACACGACGTACGAAGATACAGGTCTATAAAACAATCATACGGCCCGTTGTGATGTATGGAAGCGAAACGTGGACAATAACAAAGGCAAATGAAGAGAGACTACGTGTTTGGGAAAGAAAAATCCTAAGGAAGATCTTTGGTCCGGTGCTTGATGAAGCATCAGGAAAATATAGGATAAGAACTAATAAAGAGCTTGAAGAACTTTACCCAGACGCCAACATCATAAAAGAAATAAAGTCCAGAAGACTCCAATGGGCAGGACACCTCAGAAGACATTCTGACGAACGAACAGTAAGACTGGTGTGGGAGGAAGTCCCAACTGGAAGGAGACCACGCTGATGCCCTCGTCTCCGGTGGCCAGATAATATAGCAGGAGACCTAAGCACTATGGGCGTGGTGAATTGGATGGAGGTTGCTAAAGAGAGAAAACAGTGGAGGCATGTTGTCGAGTCGGCTAAAACCCACGAAGGGTTGTAACGCCACGGAGTAAGTAAGTAAGTACAGTCATCAATTCGTAGATCACAATTTTTGTAACGAATGGAAAAGTAAAACAATAAATCACGCAATGCAGCTCTTACCAAAGGACGTACCATCCAATTGTGCCAGAATTTACTAGTTTATCTTTTGAGTAATGAGTATATTTTCCTAAACTTTCTATTTGTTTACGTTCTCAATAATACCAACCGAGACAAAAGCGGTTTACCTAAAAGAAACCGCTTAACTCAACAAACAACGCCGATTGCTTTTAAACATAATATATAATATTTTTCATATAAAAAGGCTTGCACGTCATTCAAGATTTACATCGTCAAAACCCCACAGCGTTGCCAAAACATCAGATTAGTTATTAAGTGAGGAATTTTTAAAATGTCAACTACTTGTCAAACTATTATATAAACAGTAAATATATTTAGTTTTAAGACTACTTCAACACATTAAGATACATAAGAAAACATTTTAATACAAAATTATATATTCTAAATTTTAAACCTACCCCTTTTAGGGCTTTAATAGTAAAAACATCCCGCCATTATTTCTTGTTCAAAATAATCTATCTTTTATAAAAGCTTATCAGCTTTCTACAGACTATTTATTTGTTTTGACATAGCACAATCACAATACACAACAATAATTAGTTTTGAAACTCTTAAATTAAATTTATTATGTATTTATAAATACAATTTATTAATATATATCATATTATGATCAAGTTGTGTAAGCAATTAAAACAAACAAAATTCCTACTCTAAAAAAGCGGCAACACTTTATACACTTTTGCCACACGCATAACTGTCAATAAAATTTGAAGTATTTCCATATCAAATGCGTACAATTGTCTAATATATTCAATTATAATTATTGTGTTGTGGAATATTAGGCTTAAAGAGTTATTTCATAAAATTTATATTAATAATAATAACAAATGTTTTTGGTTATTTAATCAATATAATTCTAAAATTTCCAATATAATGATGATTAAATTTTTATGATTATTACACCATGTTGACGCCTATAAAAGATCGGGCAGTTCCGTATGGGTTTCGTATTATTAGCTGTGTTAGTAAAATTTGAACTCTAAGATTGATGTTCTGAAAATTTTAAATACAAGTGACGTCACTTTGTATAAATCGTAACGGGTAAGTGTTTTACTTTGAAAAATGGTATAGGCGTAGTTGTAGTAAGGTCAATTTTATTTTTTTATTACTTCACTTTTTGACACGTTGACAACGGATACCGAATGCTTTATATTTAGTAAGTATATATACTATACCGATTGCGTTACAAAAAACGAAAGAACCAGAATTTAAAACAAATAACTTAATATAAAATCAGCTGACATAAATCGATCACTATGTATAGAAGAACGTTTTAATATCCCTTTAGAGTCATCATACACAGGAGAATATGTAACAATAAGTATCTTTAAATCTCTCGATACAAAGATACTTCCTGAATGTTTCCAATTTAAAATTTTTCCTGCAGTTATTTGCACTAACTAGCAGTTTTTTGCTAAAAGGACTCGTTTGTTTTACAATATTATTTAATACAATTTTTACCATTTGTACTGAAGATAAGCCACAATTTTACTTCTAAATAAGCTTATTGTGACGTTTTAATTTTTTTTTTCGATTACAAGCCATCTATGAAGAACTAGATACAATGTCTCAATATTTACCTGTAATAAAAAAATGGGGATTTCCATTTAAGATTTTGAAGTTTCTTCGTCCCCCTGCTCTAAACGGGATGACTGGGGGTCGCGGATAGATTTAAAAAAAAATAATAAATACCTATTTTTCTTTTATTGGATCGGATGTTTAATTCGCGAAATATCCGACTGTCTTGCTTCTTTTAACATATATACCTATACCTATACTTGATTATACATAATTTGCTGATTCAGTCCTACCACGTACATAGTAATGACGTAACTAATACGACTACCGAGGAACCAAATGAAAAATTTCCAAAAGATTAAACCCCTTAAAACGACTAAATCTACTTAATGACACTGTCACCAATTCCAGTTTGGCATTTATAGTGTAGGGCGCTCTCTAGAAAGTTACTAAAATCAATTTAAATATTTTATGTCGTAAATTAATGAAAGGCATTAATTTTATTCAGTGCATTAAATTATAAAATATTTTTCTACCATTCCTTTTTTTAAATGAAGGTAAACGATCTCTTGATTATTTCAGCATATGATTATCTGGTGCTTTTATCACACAGACTCTTAAACTCTCATAAACTCTATTTCCCACAATACTTTTACCTGTTCAAAAAGTGTGTAATTATGAATATAATGCATTATCTGTGAAAAAACTCCTGCTTATTATTATACTGCATTTTTGCTTATGCGTCAACCGTTCATCTCGCGGTCAGACCTTTTTTTTCTTGTAATATTTGCGGAAAATGTAGAGAGTTTTCGAAGTAATTTCCTGGTAAGAAGTCTTCTTTATCTATTCAAATAGTTTTATGTCTTCGAAACAGGATTTATATAATACTTTATTTCCTACTTTTTTTGTCAACGTGTTTGTCTGAATATATTTCAAGTTTCAAGAAAAATATTTTGAGACCACTAGATTCTTCTCTTTTTGATCTTGAAAAGTGTGTTGTAATTTATTGTCTGTAACTAATCATTTATATACTATCTTTATTTGAAAGTTATATATATATATATATATATATATATATATATATATATATATATATATATATATATATACTGGTTATTTAATCGACGAAAGCCCCGTTTTTTTAGTATCCAACAGTGAGACATTTTCTAAAAACCTACTAGCCTCCACGTAGACACATTTAACTTCTTTTTTCTTTTCTCTCAAATAGTTTCCAGCGGTTTTTGTAGTATTCCAAAGAGATCGAACCAATTTCTTTTTGAGATCTCTCTACGTCATTCAGAGCCGCACTAGGCAACATTTATGGATTAAATATGCATGTATAGTTTCCAGAATATTGTATGCCCTGCTATGAAATAAACATTTTTATATAAAATTTTATACAACATGTCTCAGTACAAAGCAGGAAGAATTGAATAAAATTGGAAATGAAATACGTTGTGATATATAAACGCATGTACCTGTTTATATATTTTTAAAATAATCGTTTCGATATTAATAAGAAAATATTAAGTTTGTTATTTCTTTATACATAATTTGTTTGTGGAATTATAATTATAAATATCTGACTATTTATTGGGAATTGCTCATATCTAGGATGAGATAGTTATTTTCTTTAATCCAGTGTATATTTTGGTAAAATCATCATCTTCTTCATTTCTATATAACCAATATTAAAGGAAATTTATCGACTACATTGAAATTTTCTCATCATACTCATTTTTTTAGCCAATCGCATCTACCGCTTGACACAGGCCAATTTTTTTTTTAATATTCTGGGCGTTAATTCTAGGCTTAAGTGCCTTGTAGTTCCAGATTAGTAATTCTTTGAGGTTTTGAACACCTGATCCTTGTTTGATTTGTTGGTTTGTTATGTGGGCCCAAAGGTCCATGTTCAACATTGCACGTTCGGCTTGATGTGTTACTCTTAGTTTATTTGCGTATTTTTCCATAAGCATTAGAGTTTCTGCTCCATAAATTAGTACGATAAAAACACATTCATTTCATTTGCCAAATGCTGCTTTTGATTTTATGTCCCAGATATTGGTATGTATCTGTTGTATTGTATAATTTTCAATAGACATATTTTCGCTTATAATGAGATTTGTCATAGGTTTAATTTTTAATTTTTAAATTTTAATTGTCAATTTAAGCGAATGTATAGTAGAAGTTGTCTCTTGTTATCTGTGAATTATAAAATATCATCCATCAACATCATATGATTTAATCTTTCTTTAGTAATACTGATGTTCATATCTTGCAATTTAGTATTTTTAAATATTGATTCTAGAGTTGCCGTTGACAATTTTGATAAAATACTGTCTCCTTGTCTTACTCCTCGATCTAATCTGAGTTTTTTTGCACTTTTGTAACTGTAATATATTTAGTTTTGTTTTATTGCTTTCAGTACTATTTCAAACTACAAAATCAAAAAAATTCTTGTAGTCAATAACTGCAAGGACCAATGCTATGTTGTAATTCATGAGTTTTTCAGAATGGTGAAATATGTGAAAATCCATGCAGTAGGTATAGGAAGGGGTGAATGAAATCGTATAGGGCGAGTGGTGTATTATGTGGCATTAAGATTTCAATTAACTGAAAGAATTGTTAAAAAAGAATAAATTTACCAATTGATGTTAAATTGCAACAGACAAGATGAAGATGATTAAAACAGCTTACTTGAGCAGATAGGAAGAGTTTATTGAGGGTGGTATGTACATACAATCAGTCTCAGCCAAGACACTGGGAGTTATCACCGGTTGTATTCCGATGCAAGTGCCAATAAAGGCAAGAGGAAGAGTATATGAGAGAAAAAATGAAGACATAGCAAGATAACGTTTACAAAAAGAAAAAGGGGAGAAATCCACTATGGTGCGGTAAGAGAAACCTAACGAAATGAGAAGGGTGTTCTTTTTCTTCCTTTTTGTATGTAGGCTTTAAAGCCTGTTTCTTTTTTGATATTAGCCTCCTAAATTGTTTAAATTGTAGCACCATCTTTTTCTTTGTCTGCCAATACTTCTTCGTCCATTTGGTGACTTATATCGTGGTATTCGTACTATTCTACTCTGCTATTGTACTGATGTGTTCGTTCCACTCCTGTTTTCGTTTTGCCACCCATCCATTTATGTCTTCTATATTGCATGCTATAAATGTTACGTATACTCAGTGCTTCTGTATGGAGTAGAAACCTGGACATTGAAGGCGGAAACTCTATTAAAACTTCAGGCGTTTGAATTATGGTTATACAGAATAATCCTGAAGATACCATGGACAGACAAAGTCACCAAGGAAGAAGTACTGCGGAGGATGAACACAACCGCGAATTTGGTCAACATTGTGAAGAGCCGTAAGCTGGAGTACTTTGGACATATTATGTGAAATCAAGGCAGATACGAGCTACTCCAATGCATTTTGCAGGGTAAAATTGAAGGAAAAAGAGCCCAAAGACGAATAAGAATATCCTGGCTTGCTAACCTGAGAGCATGGTACAGAAAGACCTCAACACAGCTTTTTCGTATAGCAACCGACAAAATCGTCATAGCCAGAATGATCGCCAACGTTCGGAACGGACAGGCACTCTAAGAAGAAGAATATTGCATGCTCTTCTTATGTTTTCGCTTCTCTTCCTATCCAACAGACTATTCCTTGATATTCGTCGGAGTATTTTTATCTGTTATATCTAGTAGTCGTCTCGTTTTAGATGTGTCAAGTCTTGTTTCTGCCGTGTATTTTAATATAGGTCAATGGCTGCTTTATAAATTCTTGTTTTTGTGTTTTGTCTTAGATGTTTGTTCTTCCCGATTCTGTCATTAAAAGATCCCGTCGCTTTACTTGCTTTTAAGCTTTGTTGTTGTACTTTTTCTTCAACATCTCCGTAACTAGTTATTTCTATTCCCAGATATATAAACTTTGCTTCCTGCGTTATTATTTTCCATCAATTTCGATTTTACACTTAAATTATATATTTATATGTTGTCATACATTTGTTTTTTTCTACTGATATTATCAAATTGTATTTCTTGGCTGTTGTATTGAAGATGTATCTTTGGAGCTCGTCTTCTGTCTCGGCGATTAATGCGGCGTCGTCTGCATATTATAATATTTGGATATTTTTGTTCCCCATTCCGTAGCCATGAACTTTACGTACTGCTTGTAATATTTCGTCCATTATTATATTATTAAGGAGAAGTGGGCTTAACGGGTCACTCTGTCTGACTCCGCTTTGTACTGATATACACTGTATTAGTTTTTGTTGGTTTTGTCCACCTTTTAGGACAGAGGTGTGTTTTGAACATTTTGACCCTCTCCTCCTCATAAAAGACAGAAAAAAGGTTGTTATGGACAATAAAGGTAGATCTGACGGGAGGTGTTTAGGCAAAACATGTTTTTAAAGGAGATTGATTGTGAACCAAAATAGAAAATTATGGAAAAATATAATTAGGGACGCGGCCTTGCATATGGGAATGGATAAAAAAATACTGAAGACCTAAAGTAGTTTATAAAAATAGAGAAATTAAACAAACAATCTGTAAACTTCTGAAACACAAAAAGAAGTGTTAAGAAGAAACAATTATTACCTATTTATAAAACACCCACCTAATATGGAAATTTTTATTTGGTTTCATTTTTAAAACCTCTAAACGTTAACAAATAGGAAAAACACGTATACAAATATTAAAAAATTTGATAGAGCTCAGATCTGTGCAAAAGAAAAAGATTTGAAAAAACGGACAACATAAAGAGTAATATTAAGGAAGCAACTCCCATCTTAACAAACGAAACAACTGCGTAACAAACTTGAAAGAAGAATTAAAAAATACTTGAATATCAAATTTGCTTTTCTACAGCCCAATCAAAATAAATGAAAACACTGTAATAATTGTGCTTCATTATTGGGAAGTTTATCTAGTTGCTAATTTAATGTTCGGAGCTATCTAAAGACAATAAACAAAAGACAGATCTGACAATTAGTGCATCGTCTTTTTAAAATGTGTAGTGTAATAGCAGACGTACATCATAAAAAGAAAAATAAAATGAGATCATTGTTTATTAATACAGTAAAAACGTCTACTTACTGAGTAACTGTTTGCTGTAACATATAACTTATTTGCAGTTTGATATTTATTCTACTTCAAGACTTATTAATATTAATTTTGCATTATTTTTTCCATTTTACACTGTTACCCATGTATAAAGCAATTTATTTTTGGCATTCTGAATACACCACTGTTCAATTCGCAGTCGTAGTCTCACTTTTTTATGTGGAAAATACACGCACTATCAAGATAAATGTCTTTCTGTCACTACCCATTGATCAATAGTTTCTTTTGGGCGTCTCTATAGCAACCAATACCTTTGCCAATTTCGAATGACTTGACCTTCAAAGCGATATACTCACACAATGGGTGTCTTTTTAGAATAACATTGTAGGATTTTACTGAAGGATTCTTACTAACATATTTAAACTTTTAGGTGAATAGAAGTAGTGTAGTAAAGAATTTGATCTTATATAAAATATTAAATAAATAAATTGTGTATATGTAACTTAGAAAAATATGAAATAATTTAGAGAAAAATTTCATTAAATAGAGAATAGTACGTTTTACTTATTAAAATGAAATAAAAAAACCGTATTATTTGGGTTAACTTGCCATCATGATTATAGCCAGTTAGATGTTTGTTTGTATTACATCTTCTGGTAGGTGTTAATTTTTGTTTTACCTTTATTACGTTTACAATTTCTTCCACAACCTGCAACCTCCAATCATATACTTTTTATAGTCTTAGTAGCTGACCCAGCGAACTTCCTGCCGCCTTAGAATTAAATATTGTGTCTAAAAAATTAATAGAAAAAAATAAGACTTAAATACTCTAACCTATTATGTATGAAAAAAGTTAAATCAATTTATTTTTTTTTTTTATTTTTTTTTGCTTTGCATAAAAAACGAAGACGAAACTCTAAATTAATTCCGCAAACTTTTTTCCGTAAACGTTTAAAGTAAATTTAATTTCGTTGAAATCATCGGTATACGCGGGATCAAGACATCCTCTCCTTTGTATTTTTTCTTGATGATAGTTGCCTCAATGACATTATTCATTTTTTTTTCACAGTTAGGCTTGGTAGTTCGGACTAAGAGAAGGTTATTGTTTAACAGAGACTGGCTTAGTTTTCATCCATCTCCATGCTGCTTAATGGGTGAGAAGTGACACTGGCGAATGCCATGCAGGGATAACTGATCTAGTGATAATATTTCAGTTATCGACCAGTTTTAAAATGATTAAATTACTAATATGGCTATTAAAAATTAGGGTCTAGTGACAAAAGGGGAAAAATTTACGGTGAATAAAATCGTATTGTTTAATACTAAATATTACTAATAGTTTTTTTTTCTTCTAGTCTCCATTCTATAACTTGTTTGGGAAGTATTGTGTTAGGCATTCTTTGTACATTGCCCAATCGTTTGTGTTTTCTTTTATCTCTTCTTTTATGTATTATTTATTTTTACATTATTTCTTTAACTAGATCATAAAAACACTTATATACTTTATGAATTTAATTCTAGGGAGATCTTTAATTTTGTATAAACTTTTTCATTTATTGACCACAGAACAATATCATATTATATAAATTCGTACTAGTTCTTCTTCTGATTTTTCTTTGTTCTTCTTAATATAGTTAATAGAGTCTTCTTAATAGAGAAAGTTTCTATATATATATATATATATATATATATATATATATATATATATATATATATATATATATATATATATATATATCTTTTATTAATTTTGATCCTATTCTCCCGAGATATTTTTACGTTTAGGTTTTGATCTATTCCATTAATGTGTTTATTTTTCTCAATTTTACATTTTTGTACCCATGTGTTATCCGTGTCGATTTTCCATTGTATTTTTATGTTTTCACAACTTTTACTTATCACTTATCATCATATCCAGATATACCGGGTATTCTAAGTATTTTTTTCTCCTGTGTTTCCATTATTCGGTTCGTTCTACTTGTGGTAGAGCTTGTTTTTAAGGCATATATTGAAATGTGGCTTTGGTTATTGCATATTAGTTATCATACTTTACTTAATCGTGTCCGGACATGTCATTAATAAAATTTCGTCCCAGTGTCAAGCTACGTCGGTTCCATCTTTGTTGACGAGCCACAAATCTTCAAGGGTACATCGATGAGGACAGTTTCTGCATGCAAGAAGATGTTCCATATTCTGTGTTTCTCCACAGTCACAGTTCACATCATCTTTGTTTATTTTTCCTCATTTTGCCATGTTTGATTTTACTCTAGCGACCCCCGTCTTATATTCATATTTTTTAAACGTTTTAAAGTCTAGGGACTGGCCGGTCCATTCAATCTGGGGAAGAGGAAAATACTCAGGCGATACATCCTGCACTGATCCAAGAAAGCTTTTCCTAGATTTAAGTCGCTTTCGTAGTGTTTGAGCTTTGTATGGGGCATACCATTCGTCCGCGATTTCTTTAACTTTCTCTATGTGCTCTGCAAAGCTTCTGTATATTGAGGGTTCTGCAAAACCCGCTGCTTTATGTAGATTTTAAAGTAGCGTTAGTTTCATGCATCCCGTTACTATCCTGCATGTCTTATTTAGCGCAGTGTCAACTTGTTTGGTGTGAACATATTTTCTGTTAGATTTCTAAGTATGCTTTTCCTAGTTGTTACTTTCCCTCTTGTTTTTATGCAATGTTGTCTGTAGGTGAGGGCCGGCCCAGAGTTACTCCAAAATATATAGGTTGATTATTGTGTTCTAATTTATTACCATTCCACACAATTTGGAGTTTTCGCTTCGCTTTCTTTGCGCGAAGGTGGAAAGCGCAGACTTAAGTTTTAGAGGGATTGGGTCTCAGAGAAGTCTGCAGGTAGTACTCTGTTATTGTTCTTAAGGGCAGTTTCGAGTTTCTCCTCCACTTCTTCAAAACTATTTCCTTGAGTACATACTGCACGATCGTCAACATAGATGAAGTACTTGTTTTCGGTCAGAGTAGGTTGGTCGTTTGTGTATATATTAAAGAGCATTGGTGCTAAAACACTGCTCTGGAGTCAACCGTTTCTTGGCTAAAATGGTTATTGGAATAGAGGGTTTCGTGTGTTTTCATTAGTTCTTTGGACTCGCTGGACAGCGCGGAAACATATTGTTATCTACATCTTCTAGGGTCCAGACACATTTTCCAGACACATTTTTATATACCTCTACAAATTTTTCGTAGTTCTCTACTTTTGGTTCAAGACGTAGCAGCACAGAATCTAGCATGTCTGCATACTTTTGCTAGTTTGCCTTTTTAAAGTTAAATCAATGGAATCCTTCTGAATGGAATAGCTTGTGGTCTGACCATTGGAAAGATATTTATTTCAAAAAGTCTATGCTGAGTTTTTAGTTTTTGGTACGGGGCAATATACGACTTTGGTACATCGGTCTTCGAGGTTGTTACTTGAAAAGTATCCGGAATATATCCTCTTTTCCAAACTTTGCTCTGAAAAGATAGTGGAAATTTAGGATCATGGATTAACGTGAAGCCACTCGTTTCGGCCCATGCTTTTACTGCGTCTCCATTTGCGTCCGAATCTGCGTAGCCCCAGAGTAAACTGTGACTGTTAAAGTCTACCAGTACAAGCTGATTGGGTTGTGATTGAAAGTTAGTTGGGGATGAAAATATAAAAGGGTGGTTTGCCGGCTTGTATACCGAGGTTATTGTGCATTTTTTGATATCAGTGGTTATTATCTCTATACCGTGTGCATTTGTTGTTCCCACAGATGAGACTATGGTTTGAGTTCTCACAAATACCGTGCTTCCATGCTTATTGTGTGGTATCTCCGCAATCAGTTTCATACCAGAGATGTTCGGTTTCGCTGCAGTTAGGTCTCTGTAGGTTTCTTGGATGCACAATACCTCACATTTCGTGTTCTTGCAGAATTCTGATAAGATGTCTTGTTTGGATGTAGTGATGCACTCAATATTTATGCTCGCTACTTTCAGTATTGGCTCTGAGAAGAACCGTTGTGGCTTGATGTTTGCCATCTGATTTGGTTTGATCCGGTGTTGGAAGGATTAGCCGCCTACTAGTAGATGTTTCCAGGAGACGCCGTCAATAGTGTTTACTATTTTTATTAATTAGTTAGCATGTCTATGTCAAGACATGCTTTTATTTGTTTTTATTATATCATTGAGGTAGTTTGATAATAATCTATTAGCTTTTGTAGCTTCACGTATTAGCTTATTATTACTTTGTTTTCTTTTTTGCTTCTTGAGATGGATATCTCTATCTCCAGATAATACATTATCTGAAAAGAACCCTATCATACTCGCTCAGTTGATGGCAATTTTTACGTCTTGGTACTCTACGCATTGTAAAACTACTTTAAAAAAAAAACAAGAACAATTATATATATATATATATATATATATATATATATATATATATATATATATATATATATATATATATATATATATATATATATATATATATATATATACAGCTATATATAGCAATGTAACATTCGATAATGTACATTGATTCCATCATACATCAACAAGTTACACCAAGTTGATAATTTATTAGAACCGACTAAAACCTTTACGAAGTTTAGACAAACTTTATTCAAATGTTGTTCCTGAATTATCGAACATTTCTGGTTAATATATCATCACCGCATCTAGAATTTCCTACGCGTTCTTCCTTACCCATGTCCGGGACCCGAAAACCGGGTTTGAGATAGGGATTTCAAGATTGAAATTTGTGTATATCCGAAACCGATAAGTTCTGTCTCGTAATGGGTTAGGAAGTTAATTAGGAACTTATTTTCTATATCTCTACTTGTGAAAATTCCTACTGATGGCTACATTTAGAATATTATTGCAGCATAACAAATAAATAGTGTGTATAAAAACATCGGTTACACTTTTTTTTCTTTTTCTTCTTCTTAGTTCAGACGAGACTTACTAATCTCTGATAGTTGATCGTAAGAACTTTGTACCATATCTTGTTTTTTTTTTAATATGATCTGTGCCCTCAACAAAAACCAGTATTAGTTTCATTATTGGTAGTTTAAGCAAATTCCTGCCGTACATAACTTAGAATTGTTGAATTTTCTGCAACATGGTTCATTCACCTTAACCAGTTTAATAGGTTATTTTTTAAACACCAATATCTAGTCACCATTTTAGTGACTGTTTTAACGTCTTGTTTATTGAGGCTCATCAAATTGTCTGAATTTCTTTTTTCAATGTTCTTGATTTATTCTCTTAGTATGCATTTGTCCTTGAGTGGCTCTCAATTTTTTTAATGATTTATTATCAGTCAGTGTTTTGTAGCGTCTTTAGTAATGTCACAGAATGGTTCTGGCCCTACAAAGGTTTCTCTTAGGCCATGTTTTGTCCACAAATCTGCTCGTTCATTCTTACGCACCTATTCGTGACCCGGCATCCATATTAAAGTCACTTTATTTTCTTTTGCCAGGTTCTGGAGGGGATCTTTACAATTCCTCACTGGTTTTGATTTGGCTAGTGGGTTTTTACTGCCAGAATTGCCACTAGGCTATCTGTATAAATGTCTATTTTCTTTGCTTTGGGGTTTCTATCCATGATTTTATCAATTCAGGCCACCAAAGCAAAAACTTCAGCCTGAAACAGACTGGTTTATTGACCGGCCTTGTTGTGTCACCATGGGAAAATATAGATACATCAGTGAACCATATAAGTTTCCATTGGGACTTTTAGTTCTCGAGATGGTTTAATTGTGCTAATCTTCTTATTAAAGATTAGTTCTGGTTTCATCATATCTAACTTTACAATAAAGATGAATTTCTAAGCATAGTTCCAATAGTATTTGTGTGAATTAATTCAATACATAATTGGGCCTCCAAGCATTGTTTTACTTAGATTTTAGCATGGTCATAAAGACTACCGCCAAGATATATTATTCGAGTGGAGAGAGACCTGTGATAGCCTCTTAAGATGCCTTTACTGTACTCTTTAAGACTATTGCTATACATGGGGCGCAAGTTCGAAGAAGATTTCAAAACCACCTTTTTTTACTGAACCTTAAGTAACTGTCGGCCGTATCACTGATGTATAATCAACAAATTACCTTTGGTGGCAATCCCCACTTTTTACAGTTATCATAATTATATAAATGAAGATAATAAAACGTAAAACACGGTAGATTTTATTGCTTTTTTTTTACAATGTTCATCACTCTATTTATATTATTTATTATATTTAATTGTAATGTATGGACACAAATGTTGTCGTTTATTTCATAACATAATATTTCATTCAATTTAACTGCTCTACTTATGTGTACTTGATTGTTGCATTTTAATAAAAGGGCGTATATCTAAATCGATATCTACTTCAAATATTCAACAATATTCCATCAAATTGAAAAAGTAGGTTGACGTTAAGCTAAACTTGTAGACAATACAAATATTGGCTTATTTCAGCCATTATAAGCAAAAGAAGGGAGGTAACACTGAAATACCTCAATAATTTAAAACAAACAACGGTTTTTCCTGTAATACTGTTCAAATAAAGCTAGCCCGTTAGTCTAATAGGGCTCCAAACCATAATATATATATACATGGGAAAAATATTAAAGAAAAATAAATTGCGATAACCAAAGGTGTTTTATATTTAATATATTCTAAATTATAAATGTTTATATTTTAATAAAGTATCGCAATATAATATTATATACGTTGTTTTGTTATTTTGTTTTACTCTATTCTTTCTATTCTATTGTTTTTATTACTTATCAAAGGTTCTAACACTTATTTATAACACTTACAATTTTTAAAGTTTATTTATAGTAATAATTTATCTTACAGTGATAATTACATAATTTATTTATACGAGCGTTACATATAAAAACCCGCCGCGATTTATCTTCTGACTGATCCCACAATGAACGTTCCGATATATTTATACGAAAACATCTGTTAAAATGGAACACCGTCGAAGGTTCGATGACCTTCTCAGCTAGAAGGAAAATTCCGCAACAGACAGAACGGCGAATGATCTCGAACTGGTTTTTATAGAAGCCTGTTTCCAGAAGGTTCGATTGTTGTTTGTATATCAGAGGGGGACCCATCGTGTCAGATAGGTATTACCTGGAATTGCTACCAGGTAAACCATTTAAATCTAGAACATATAAGAATTAAAATATTTACAAGACATATTTATCGTAACAGTATGTAATAAACAATGAACAACATCAATTTAAACTTAAACATTTATTCGTAAAAAAAAATATTAACACTTTGAGAGGATTTTTATATTTTCTTCACGAAAAAATTTGAAGTAATTAAAAGGATTTACATTTGTTTTTCAAATACTACATCTAAAAGTTGTTTTGTTGAACCGACATATTTTGTGAAACAGATACTGGAATTTGTCGAAATAAGGTTCCTGTCTTACCTGGTTTTATTTGTCGAGGATTGAGTATTAGATATATTGTCACAATGGTTGTTACAAACCCAAGTAGATGCAATAGACGCATACTTTCAACAAATTTGTCAGCGCTGGCGCTGGTTGTATTTTATTGTGGTTTTGAATTTCATATCAATTCCATGCAGAAGAGATTAATGCAGACAAACGTACGCAAATTTGGCACTACCATTTATTGTTACGCAGTTTTGGTCTATATTTAATTTCTATCCATTAAATCAGTATCTCCCATATGAGCATTATACTGCTAAATTGTATAGAGAATATCTACCATGATATATTTTTTAGTGTCGCAGAATAACGACGTATAACTTTACAGATATAACTGCAACGTTCAAGGTCACTTCATCGATAAGAGGAGAAGCCAATTGTCAGTTGTATGCAAGTAACCGAAGCGTAAGCATCCATATATTTAGCATTAGACATAAATTTTAGTGCGTTTGCTACGTTGTCGGATAACTTATTCTGAGTGCACAAGCTCGTAAAATTATATACTCGGTTTTATTATGACTAATAACTTAGCAAATAACAATTACCTCAAACATTTTAACTTTGATATAAGTGCTCTAATAATAAATATAATTATAAACTCATTACAGTAATTATGGAGTAGTAATATTAGAGTTCAATACCTTTAAAATAATATTCGATTAGGCAGCACCGTATCAACCATCTGTCGTGTCTGGTCGTGTCAAATCGTCACCGTTGCAGTTAAATCTGTTTGGCTGTGCCGATATGAAGCCATGTAAACTATGCACTGCATAATGATTATATTATCATTAGAACTTGAATATGAATCAACGGGTTTTTCATTGCGTTTTTATTAAACCCACATTTCCCAATTCTGTTATGTCTAAGGGTGCCTGTACAACCATATCATAATTCACTCATGGCCCTTATCAGTGGAAGTCTAGTAAAAAGGTTGTCGATATAAAAGTAAACTTTTTGATCTGCAAAACTCTACTTTACCCTCTCGGCAAAAGTTGTAACTACAGATCCTCATTTTCCTTAATAAAGTTCGGTAACCACAAGATAATAATAATAAATTCTGAGACCAAACTTTAAATCCATATCTAATAGGCTTCACTTGAATACGCTGTTTACTGCTATGGTGGCTCTAGGTAGTATTGATTCATTAACAAATACTAATATGGTTTCACCAACCGGCACATTTTTTTATAAATGAATTATTAAAATGTTTTATCTGCTCGTATTTTAGCAAACCTATAGTTTTTTTGTAGCTAAGCGTTATCTGAAAAATGTAAATTCTGCAAAATTTCTCTAAACCTATTTCTTGACATTGTCATTGTCGACATTGTTCAGAATAACCCGGAATCGGTAGGATTGCAAAGAATACTTTGAGTTCTTTAATTTAAACCTCAAATAATGTTTGCATTTTTGTGTCAGGTTACTTTAAAGTCTTGTCGTTTATGTATTCATAGAAATTATTTTACCAAAAGATTAAAAAGAAATCGATTGCATTTTCACAGTGAATATTATTTCGATTGGAAAGTGAGATATTTTTTGATATTTATCTTGGGGAAATTAACTTTTTTTTCCAGTCATTTTGTCTATTTGATATATTCGCTCTTTTATTAGATCAGCAACATTTATTAGAGTTTCATCATTTCTCATCGAGAACATATTTTCAGCATATTTTATGTCACATTGTAAAATAGGAGTTGCTTTAGCTAGGGCGTTTGGTATCTTTGATAAAAATCGTTGAAATTCACATCTTCGGATGATTCAGAATCTCCATCAGAATCTTCCGCTGGAGAATAAATGTATGTCATCTGCAGAATCAAACTGCTCATTTAGGTTATCAATTAGATTGTTTAGATTATCAGCTGATCAACTCGTTTTTTTTTCCATAAAGTGTTTTCTCATACATAATTCCAAACTAAAACAAAAAATCTTGATAAGCAACAAATACAGTTGTTGCTCCATTTGGAACATAAACTAGAGGTTACTCGGTATATTTCATTTTGAAGGTTAAGCCTACGATACAGATATATTATATAGGCCTATAATATATGTTGCTGTACAATTCACTAATATAATTATTATATGTATAGTATGTTGGCAGCACATTTTACATTGTTGATGTCTGATGACTTACTTGTTACTTGTCAGTACACCTTACATTTTTACTTGTATATAAAAACTTATTTCTTTTCTAATTAAATAATAATAGTGTTATTATTATGATTAACCTGCGTAAACAGGCTATGTGCCCAGCTGCAAAAATATAGAAAAGTGTTTTTAAATTTGTGTTTTAAACAAAGGAAAATTTGTTCTGCTAAGTGTGTAGTTTACAGGAAAAATTTTGTTTACAATTTTTGCACGTGTTTCATTTAGTTATGGCTTTCTCCAGCAATCAATTTTTTATGGCTTATGTAAAACAATTTAATGGAGCCGGTTTTCATTCGTGGAAATTTCGATTGGAAAGAACATTGGAACGACATGGTGTTCTTGATTTCATTTCTCAAGAGAAACCTGCGAGGACTGACGATAAGTAAAAATACTTTGTTAAAAGTGATTCGACTGCAAAAGATATTATTGTTCAGTTAGTTAGGGATAATGTTTTGGAGATAATTAAAACTCAAGATACTTCGATGGGAATGATGGAAGCTCTTGAAGTTGTTTATGAAAAGACAGGATTTCAATCTCGAGTACAAATCCAGAAAAAGTTGCGCAACTTAGTACTTAAAGAAGATGGCAACTTAGGTGAGTTTTTGGTGGATTTTGATAAAACCTTAAGGGAATTAAATGATGCAGGAGGTAAAACAGATGATAGTGAAAAGATAATCACACTTTTATCTGCAATGTCTGACAGATTTAGTTCAGTTGTAACATCTATTGATATTTAATTTCGTTCTGATCCATCCAAAGTTACTGTAGATTTTGTGAAAAATAGTTTAATGGTAGAGTATAATCGTTTAAAAACAAAGGAAGTTACTAGTGTACCTGCTCCTTCACATGTCTTTGTTGGTCAGGATGAATACAAAGGTAAAAGCAAACATACTTTTAAAGTTCGTTGTTATCATTGTCATGAAATGGGGCATATTCGCTCAAAATGTCCAAAACGATTGTCAAAAAATCGTGAAACTGCTAATATGAGTAATGTTGAAAATAAAGAAATTGCATTTCTTGGTAGTCACACAAAACAGGAAGTTGCAGTCAGCTGTGATTCAAATGTAATGAATAGTGTACATCTGGTTGTGGATAGTGGTTGTACAAATCACCTGTTTACGTTTAAATACATTCAATTTTTGACTAATTCCATAGCAGCAGATAGACAAATAAATGAAGCAAAAGTTGGTGAAACTGTAGCAGTAAAATTTCAAGGTAGTTTCCCAGCTATATCTAAAGAAGGACTTTGAATTGCTTTGAATGATGTTCTTGTTGGTGACAATCTTTCTTACAATTTATTATCAGTAAGACAAAATAAAGAAAAAGGTTTGAGTGTGATTTTTGAAAATAAGGAAGTAAAAATCATGGTGGGTGTTACTGCAATTATTACTGGAAAATTGATTGGTAATTTATATTTTATAGAATTCCAATTGTATTCAGATGTGGATAATATTGTTCGAGATACACCTGAGTTATGGCAAAAGAGAACGGGACACTCTTGTAGATTTCTTGTGAGTTCAGTATGTGAGATATGCTTGAAAGGTAAGCAGACACGGTCTCCATTGTTAAAGAGCATCCCAAGTGACAGAAAAGCTCGACGCTTACTTCAATATGTGTCCACAGATGTGTGTACTAAAATTGTATGGTATACTAAAAATTATTATGTTTCATTCATTGATCATTACAGTCATTTTGGAATATTATACCTTATTAAAGAAAAGAATGACGTGGAAACTTGGTTTAGGAATTTTATAGCCTTAACTGTATCTAAATTCAACCTGACAATAGAGTATTTGAGATGTGATAATGCTGGGGAGAATAGTATTAAAAGCTTTAAAGATTTTTGTACTAAGTTAAGGAATAAATATACAATATTCTTTACCCAGGAATTCAGAACAGAATGGATTAGCAGAAAAATATATTTGTACTGTTTTAAATAAATCTAGATGTTTAATTTTGGACAGTGGTCTTGACAAGTCATTTTGGGGAGAAGCTGTATTGGCTGCTGTGTACTTAACAAATCGAACTCCTACAAGTACATTACCTAATGACTGTACACCAGCTGAATTTTGGTATGGTTACACACCTGATATGAGCAAAATTAAATTATTTGGGTGTAATACTTATGCACATATTCCTGAAAAGGATCGATCTGGGAGTTTGCTGAGAGATCAAGAAAATTTATTTTTATTGGCTATTGTGACAATGGATACCGTCTCTGGGACCGTCTAAAACAAGCAGTGTTTACATCTCATCAAGATTTGATGAAACTTGTGAAAGTGAATCTCCAGTTCATGTGATGAGACACAGAGGTGTGGATGAGAAATTTATTACTGAACCTGTTAAAATTGAACCTGAAGTAATACCACCTGATATTAATCAGGAGCATGAGATACGTAGAAGTTCAATAGATAGACGTATGCCTTCTTATCTTGATGACTATGAAGTGAGTATGATGATGGCTTTATCTGCTGGCTATCTACCTTTTGAATTACCTAAAAACTATACTGAAGCTGTTTCGATGGAGAATAGATGGATGGAGACTATAGATAAAGAACTTTTGACGTTAGAAAGCAACAATACCTGGACTTTGGTAGAACCTAAGGCTGATGATGTAATCATTGATTCACGATGAGTTTTTGGTGAGAAAAATGTTGATGGTCAGTTGGTGAAAAGGGCTCGATTAGTGGCCAGAGGCTATCAGCAGCCAGCATTGGACAACGAAGACGTGTATGCACCAGTAGTTAGATTAAACACCCTGAGGGTACTGTTATTCATTGCTGTTGATCGTGATATGGATATTCTTCAATTTGATGTGAAAAGTGCTTTTTTGAAAAGTTCAGTGTCTAGTGATGTGTTTTTAAAGCCACCGGAGGGTCTTAGTGTTAAACCTGGTGTAGTATGTAAGTTGAAAAAAACTTTATATCGTTTACGAGAAAGCCATAAATGTTGGAATACAACTATTAATAAGCATTTATGTAATTTAGGATTTAAAAGATCTAAGGTTGATCCTTGCTTGTATTTCAATGGAAAAACCTATGTTTTGATACGGGTAGATGATATTTTTGTTATTTTAATTTCTGAAGATAATGTCAAATTTATAAAATTTAGAGAAAATTTTAGAGTTAAATGATGTATCAAATGAAACAGAAATTGTCTTATTAGGATTAGAGATTGAAAGGAAAGATTTAGTTGTTAGCCAGAAAAATTTAGTTACAAAAATTGTTAATCGTTTTAACATGGTCAAGTGGAAGACTAGTAAAATTCCAATGAAACCTAAATTGAATTTAGAAAAAGAAACTCAAACTGATTTTAAAGTCCCTTATAAGGAGGTACTTGGTAGCTTAATATATTTGATGCTTGGCACTAGGCCAGATTTATATTTTACAGTTTCATTTTTTGGAAGATTTCAAAATAATTTTAACAGTAATCATTGGAAGCATCTTAAAAATGTAATTCGTTATTTGAGCTTAACTAATGAGTTGGGATTAATATACAATAAATTTACTAAAAATGATCGAGTTTCTGTTCATGCATAAGCTGACTCAGATTTTGCTAGTGATGCTAATGACAGAAAGAGTGTTTCTGGATATGTTATTCTTTGTAATAATAAAGTTGTAAACTGGTGTTCTAAAAAGCAATCTGTAGTTGCTCTTAGTAGCAGTGAAGCTGAATATTTGGCTCTGTCTGCGCGTATGACTGAGTGTTTGTTTTTAGGTCAACTTTTAAAAGAAATGTTTGATTTTCAATATCCTAATAAAATAACAAACAAAATCCGTATATAATATCTCTATATTCTTGACTATCAAATTTTCAGAAGTCTTAAGCAAGCAAAAAAATCGGTATCGACTATGAAAGCCAAGGAATAGGAAAAATTTAAAAGTTTTGTTTAGTTACTCTCAATATCAATTAGAAAGGGGTAAAGAAACTTTTAATTTTTTTTTATTTTCCATTCATGTTCTTGCCAGGATTGCAACTTTTATTTATACTCTATTAGATACTATAATATGATATACTATGTCCTGTATAAACTAAAAATAAAAAGCTGTTTGGAAATTTGATGTTAAACGATGATTTCTTTAATTTTTTTAAAGAGATCTGACAATACTATCCGTATTCCTCAGAGTGGAGGACCTGCTTCCCGTAAGTAAATTATAATTAAAGTTAATATAATCCCAATGCTTAAAATTACTTTAGTCTAATTGAAAAGTTGTTTAACCGGCAAATTCCAGTTTTACAATATCTTATAAAAGTTATACTGAAAAAAACTGTTAACATTTTAGCTTTCAAAGCGTTAATAGTTTTTTTTCCGGTTTAAAATGTACGAAAATTTAATTTCGAAATAATATATAGCAATACTGCAACTTATCCGATTAAAAAATATATTTAGATCACTACAAATTCAAGGGCAAATCAGGTCTACCGCTTTTACTAAATATTTGAACAACTAACTGATAGCTAAAAATCTAGGAATTCGATTGTCTTATGATTTATTGAAGGAAAATACCTATAAATATAGATGTGCCCTTAATTTTTGTTCCGGCCAGATAGACACGAAACCATTTTCGTTGTTAAAAAGTTTCCTCGAACATGCAAACGTTAATATTTGAAAGTTTTCGTACCCCAATACAACCTGAATGATTAACTGGTATAATACTACGTTCATGTTTCTGTAATAAGAGGCGTATAAAGATATTTTATAGTATACCTTTTGCGTCGAATTACCTAGCCTACTAGTATAAATTCTTTAACATTTTAGTAAATATTGCAAACTGTTAAAAATAGATACATATGGAAATAAACCTTGGTTTCAAAAATAACAAGAGTATTTTAGGACTGTTTCGCGGTGGTAAGAATCAAGTGAGTTGAGCCTTAACGTTCATAATACCTTATAGGCAACTGGTAATATTAAGGACTTCATCATCATTATGCACTTTTTGGTTACTTTGAGATTTTACTTACATGACATCCACGAAAGGCTAGGAAAACAATAATAGTAATAAGACAACTGAACCTGATCTAGTGAAATATGTAGACATCTGTGCATAAAAACAAAGACACTATATATATATATATATATATATATATATATATATATATATTACATATATTATATATATATATATATATTACATATATTATATATATATATATATATAATGTATATATATATATAATATATGTAATATATATATATATATATATATATATATATATATATATATATATATATATATATATATATTGTTATGCTATTTAAATTGTATTATATTGCTTATTTAGAAAAAATCCTGTCTATATTTATTAAATGATCTAATCTCCAATTAATCACAATAAATCAGCATTAATTAATTAAAATCTCAGGCTATTTAACTTGTACTATTTACCTTTGGTCGTGGATTCAAAATATTTTCCAATTGGCTTCCTAATTGGGATAGGTAATATGACCTGAATAAAATACATAGAATTTCAACTGAACTATATGTGAGATGTCCTTTATTTTAATGAAATTTTATATAATAATCAATCCTGTAATATTTGCAATATACTAACTTTAAATATATGAGAAGTTGTTTTCTATCATGAATCCAAATGTTATTTTACATTGATTTTTAATATGTGTTATAACTAAGCTCGTTTTATAATTTTTTTTTTCAACGATCGCAAAATTAACTGTCTCTATTATTTATTCAATTTATTTAATTAATAAATGAAAACCACACTCCTGCTCTAATGAAAATTGACTGACCTTTCTTTATCTGCCGTTGCAATTCTATGGCCACGCCAAAAAAATCCTTTCTCTGCTTCTGCTCCTATTGTGGTCCAGATGACGTACACCTTTCTCCTATCTGTCTTTGTATCTGCAACCCAACAACTCGTGTTATTCTATGCAGCCTCCTTTTGAGCCAATCTCCGCGTCTGTTTATAACTCCAAATGTTTCCGGCTTCGTCTGATATTAATATTCTTATACCTTTTGGTTTTTCTATCTCTCTGTACCCCGTTCCTCACACTGGTCAGCTTTTAAACAGCAAATAAAACACACCCGGTAAATTACGTCTTCGGGACTTCAAACAAACACAAATCACAAAGCTCCTTCCTTCTTGGACGACGAAAACTGACTAACCAACTTTTTTCCTCTCTCCTATCTCATAGCCAAAACCACCACCTCCTTGCATTCAAAAATTGACCAATAAAAATCATCCACCTCTGTGACGTATATCGTTACCAACCAACTCTCTCTATAAAACGTTATTCGGGTAATTCCAGAAAACAACATTCTTTAATTATTCTAACTAAATCTATCTGCTTTACAAATATTTCTTACTAATAGCTACAAACGATACCTGTTTCTCAATTCAATGTCTTTTATTAATAAACTTTTACCGATATAATCTTTCGGGAAGAAAAACCACCGCAAATCCCGGTCTATTGTTTAAACACTTTCTATATACACTTTTATTCCGGGTAAATCCATTCCACAATAACCGACTTATTTAAATTTCTTATCGATAATATTTGCAAGTCTTGTCTCTGAGGCCTAATGAACAATTCTTCGAACAACTTAAAATACATATTTTGTCTTATACAGGATGTTTGAAAAGTTATATGCCCGTGTCTTTATGAAATATCAATAATTTTAATTTCTATTTAAGTAATAAAATTTGTATAACGGTTTTTTATTGCTTATGGACATTCAAAAGTACAATAATATATATAATATATATATATATATATATATATATATATATATATATATATATATATGTATATATATATATATATATATATATATATATATATATATATATATATATATATATATATATACAGGGTGGTGAATCGGCAAACGGGCCATAGGAAACTCAATGGTAAATTCTAAATTGTTGAATTCCTGCTTCCCCAATTATTTTACACCAAAAGTCATGGGAAACTATTTGTAGAGGACTCAAATATGTATCGAAAACAACTGTTAAAATTATTCTACGACTTAAACCTATTCCAAAATTTTGCTAAAATATAATACATTTTTCTGTGAAAAAATGTGTATTACGTGTTGCGTTTTGTAATATTATTGTTTCTGATATTTGACAATATTTAAATTAATTATATTATATTTATCTATGATTTAAATGGCCAAAATTTTGTGATTTATTGTTTAAAAAAATTAAGTTGATTAAAAAATGTACTCAGTTGAGGAGAAAAAAGCAATAATAAAAATGTTTTATTCATGTTTTATTATAACATTTGTTATAGTTTTATGTTTAGAAATAATCATATATTATTATTAGGAATAAAGATCACAGTAACAGTATATTGGAATTCATTAAATTGTTGTATAACTTAACATGGAATTAAATTTTAGTGAATTAGAATATCTTACGTTAAATAAAGATCCGGTAGTGGCAGGAAAAGGTTCGCGCTATTGCCTGAATACAACATTATGCGATTTTTCGTCAACTGAGTACATTTCATTATATTGATCGATTTGTAAACAATATAATTTATTGTTCACAAAGTAATAATGTTCAGTAGTAGTAGTATTTAGTAAAATTCATTGTTTATAATTTAATTATAAAATAAAAAAATTGACAATTCAAATTGTCAAACATCTGACATTAATATGATAAAACACAAACGTCCTAATATATATTCTTGCATTACATGTGGCCTATCTTTTAGGGGTGGTCTGAAAAATTTATCACATTTTTTCAAAATTTTGAAGTACATTTGATTCGTAGAACGGTTTTAACATTTGTTTTTAATTCAGATTTTAGTCCTCTACAAATAGTTTTTTATGACTTTTGATCTAAAATAATTAGGGAAGCAGCAATTCAACAATTTAAAATTTCTCATTGATTTTCCTATGGCCCGTTTGATGAAAAATACAAAGAACAAATTAAAATAAAATAATAAAATATAAACTATCAGTTATTATTTACCTTAGCAAGGATTATTAGTATATAGTTTGAAAAACTGAAAAAAAATATATAATAAAACCAAACACAATTAAATCAAGGACAAAAAAATTCACATTAACGAGAATGCTAGAAAAATGGTCATTCATTAGTTTTCCAGATGTGCATCGGAAAAAGATTACCGGATTTAATAAAACATCAACCTTTATGTTTTTCTACGTATGAAAGAAGTTACATGAGTTTTGTCAACCAAATATAAAAAAGGTGGTATTCCTAAACCATTAACATAATTTTTAAATTATTTTATAATTACAAGTCTCTTATTAATCCAATTTAGATTTCAATAAATAGTTTGTTACTATCACGAAAAACCCATCATAATTTTTACTCTCCTCGTCTCCATCGTATTTCTCGAAGTGTATTAAGATGTATGAAGTCGGTGTGTTAAAGCTGCATGAGCAGTTCCTCCGCCTCGACAGATCCAAGATATCGTTCGTTGAAAACACGATAGAGATATCTTAGTTGAACAAGCAGATAAACAAGCTGGGTGAGATTTAATTGAATACTTAATATCTAAACGCGGCTTTGTTGTGACTACGCAGATAAGCCATTCGTAATATTTGGTGATGGTATTGGGTGCATCGAATTGTGGGAGATAATGTAATGTAGGAAATGTGACAGAGACGTACTAGAATATTAGTTCATTCCAAATGACTAAAATGATATAATCCGATATATAATGACTGGAAGCGCACTTAGAAGTTGATAACTAGAATCGTAAACAATAAATTGAATCGTAATCATCGCTTAAACCATCATCGATATGTATGTCTAACCCGAAGAGCATTATTAATTATTATTATTAATTATTAAGTATTATTCCTTCTAAATTATAAAAAAATAATAAAAAGCTCACTTTCTTTCCTTATTTGGTTAAGCCTCTGATTTTCTCGTAATTTATTCTGATATCTTTATTGCATATAAGTGTCTACTTCTGCTTATTGATTCCATCTAATGCAAGGAAACTCAAGAAGCTTAACCTTCGGCCAGGCGCGCTCTAAATAATTACATCATCAGGCGCGCCGCAGCAATTTGCTGCCATGTAGTTTCTTATTGTTTTAGACACTTTTAATTATTGATTAACTGTATCGTTATTTATTTTGTCAAAAAATAACGCTTTATTAATTTAACTAATTTTAATAAATTGTACAGAAAAAAAAGTTTTAATCGTTTTGATCATTACAATTAATACATACAATATTAGATTTAGAATGTCTTTTACAAGTGAATGCACTACATTGTGTACATTTCATAGAGGTATACGACTTGATTTTTTCACTGTAACAATTGCAGCATCTATTACGTTTAGCAGGATTTTCTTCTTCTTCATGGGGTACTGGTTGCTTCGGAAACATCCTCGACAGGAACTCGGTTATATCACGTGGAAGTATTTTAATTTGTGATGGTTTATGAAGGTGTTTTTTCATCAAGTTCATTGCAAGGTTTTTGAGAAACTGTCTCCTTTTGAGTGATTTTCCAGAATTTTCAGCGGAATGTAGAACAAAAGCATTTATGCATTATTTAGACCATTGAAAAATCTAAAATTTAGACCGGTTTAAAGGGACCGACATTTGATTTCGTTAGTTCTATTCTGTCTACCTCCTCACAGCAAACAATGGTCGGGTTCTTACACCCGTACCATGACATTTTTTAATTTTTTAATGTGTCTGTGAAGTCCAGTGTCGGTTTTTTGTATGTTTTTTAAAAATTTTTAACAACTAAGTAATTATAATGAAAAAATTAATATTTCAACAAATAAGGAAATGAGATCTCTCCATTGTAGTGGTATTTATAAATTAACCATAGCTCCGATGAGTGGTATTTAGTAGTGGTATTTATAAATTAACCATAGCTTTGTAAAGCCGAAAGCGCTCAGCTAGGAATTATTAAAAATATACACACTTCAAAAATACTTTTTTGCCTTTTCTTTTGAAAAGCATTTATGCCTTCAATATTCATTAAATTATAGAATATAACACACGGCCATCTTTTATTAATTCGTGAAATACTGTATGACGAACATAATTTGTCTAAAGTATCAACTCCCCCTTCTGTTTTATTGTAATCAAAAATCAACTGTGGTTTCTTAGTATCCATGTCAACTGTATTTTCGTTGTGCATAGACGATAATAATATGACTGACTTACTTTTACGCGGCACGTAAGAGGTAATCATTGAAATCCAAATATGCTAGATTAAACTGCCCTTGATTTATGTGGAAGAAATTCTTGAGGAATTTATCTTTTGTTTTTCTTCAACGTCCCAAGCAGAGTAACTTTGTTCTGCAGCAAATATCTAGCTAACGGAATACTAGTATAAAAATTATCTGTTGTTATGTGTCTTTCTGTCATTTCTACGGACTCTTTTAGACGTTTTACAACGTCAAAGGCCGAATTTGATACGTTGTATGGGCCACTGTTTACCGCAATATATCTCTAAATTGGCGGTATCAAATGTTTGAGCAATACATAACGCGTACATTTTTATCCTGTACTGCACGTTTGTTGGGTAGATATTGTATCCAGCTACACCTACCTCTAAAGGGATAAAGCATTTCATCAATTGTTGTATACTCTGACAAATTGTGTGAGTTTTGACAATTTTTTATAAATCTGTCAAAAAACGATCTAATTTCCGACAGCTTATCTTTTTTACATCTATCACTCCTTGTAGGTTTATCATCAAATCTCAATGAACGTGCAATAAATAGGAACCGTTTGTAGCTCATTACTGCTCGAACAATATCAATCCCTGTGCCATCTTTTTCCCAAAGTTCCCTCACATTTGTGTGATTGCTGTGCTTTATGCCAATCAAATAGAGGAGTCCAAAAAAGGCCAATAACTTACTCCTGTCCACATTCCTGCAATCTCTATCTCTCAAATATTGCGTTTTATCTCTATGTTTATTTATATATAAATTGGTAAAAATTAGAATTTCATCAACCATATCAGTATTGATAATAGTAAAAAACGCATCAATTTCTGTTTATATTTGACGTCCAGTTCCTTTTAATCCCGGTGGTATTCTCATTATATTTTGTTGCTTTGTCTTAGATGTGGCAAAAGAAGTTTTATACTACTTGTTTTATCCTTGCCAATGAATGTATCTTTAACGTTTTCGTAAAACAGTTCCTTCTCATGTGACATATATGTTGCCCTGAAAATGTATCATCGTGGTTGTCCGCAATTTGTTGTTCATCCAAATCTCTATCACTTTCCAATATTTCATCTGTTTCATCTTCAATATCTGTCATATTATTTAAAATTTCCTCTAATTGTGCTTGGGTTAACACTTCCTTTGGATTTTACGAGACATCGCGTAATCTAAAATTATAAAATATGTTTTAATATAGAATTCTACAATACTCTAATATGTTTCATATATATTATTAATTCTTATAAATAATTGTATTATTAACAATTTTAGTTTCTTTTCAATTTCTCGAAAAAGATATATAACATATTATTTATTTCAAAAAAAATTGCCCAAATTTCACTACCAATCGCCTTGCAGCAATTGTCTGCCTCGATGTACTATTCAAAATAAAGTACCATAACTAACTAAATGGATTTGGATTTCACAAGACGATGATGGGTACCGACTAAGGATTAACCGATAAGGGAATTTTAAAAATATCCGCTACATAGCGTATCCCGTTAACACTTTATCTGGAAATATTGAGTTTACGCAGCAAATTACTGCGGCGCGCCCGGCTGAAGGTTAAGCTGTTGATATAGTGTAGTGTTGTGGTATAGTAATTCTAGTTTTACAGTAGAGCAGCGTGAGCCAGTAAATGTCTAGACTTTTATAACCACCGATTAAATTAAAAAACACCGGGGTATAATTTTTAAAACTAAAGTTTACCAGTGGTTAAAATTATATTAATATCTGCTCTAGAAGATCTTTTAAAATTTTACTTATACTGTGGAGATATCAGTTAAAAAATAAAAAAATCTTGTATTCATAGTTTGCGATTTTTGCCTTTTATTTACATTATGTAAGTTAATATATACTAACCAGTTAGCCAGGTGGATCAGGCGGAAGAATCGCATTTACTTCACTGTGAATGATCTACTCTTCGATGGTTCAGACACTGACCAAAAAACATGTAATGTTATAAACGTCACATGTTTGTTATTTTTCTTTAAATTAATATTTTTTTGAATTTTTTTTTTCTATTTTATAACTTTTTTGCCATTTTTATTCTAAAAATAGTTGACGCTCAACTCTTCGATACATTTTCTATTTACTAAATATTCTGTCATACTCTAAATTATTATAATGTAAATTCTCACTAAATATTTAAATTTCCTTATTTAGACCTCATTTTATTCTATGCCTTATATAATAGTATAAATTTTATTTCTCTGTTCCAATCCAGTCGGCGAAGTATATTTGTTAGTTAACAACTCTTGACTTCTGTCATGTCATTTTTTACACCTAAACCCTCTAGATAATGGTGGTGGCAATATTTTTTGCCTCTTTAATGTATTTAAGCAGATTTTTGTGATAATAAATTCATCTATATATTCAGATTTGTTCGAGTGAGTACATTTCATATTTCTAGTTGATCACTTTTATCACATATCTGTCTTTTTATAGTTTCATATTTGACTTTTTATACATAATCTCCAACTGACGTGTATCTTTTCATACCAGGCGCAGCTAGAATCTTTATTATAATTTACCTAATTTATTTAATAATAATTAAATCGCTGTAATCTTTGCCAAATTGGTATTTTCTATATAATATTTTAATTCTTTGCAATCAAGGCTTATTAATTTATTTTTGTTGACTCTATTCATTTTTCCTTGTCCACCTTTTGGTGGGATATATCGAAGCCACATGGGTGGAACTTTATGAAGCCCCATAGTTCTGAAGCCACCATCAAGAGTGGTGAAACTGCAGCAGCATAAAAAATATGCTGAACTCAATAGCTACTTAAAACTACGACAGGCTCGATTCTAACATCTTCAGCAACTTTGAATGCTACTCATTCAGCTACAATGTATCCAACCAACATCAAAAGCTATCAGAAAATTGTCCCGTTAATCACATGAAGTTCTAAGTATCAATTTAAAATTTCTGTAAAGCTTTAGGCAGGATTTACTTTTTTTATTTATTATGAAACTGTCAATTGTGTTTTTATGTAGAATAAATAGAATTTGTTAATATCTTAGTTTATATATCCCAGCCAACTCTTTTTCAGATTTACTTTTAAAATAAAACGTTCTCACACCTAACAGACAGAGCTGGGACGAGGCCTAATAATTGACTCCCAAAGAGAGTTTTATCGTTATACATTGGCTTCCATCTTTCACAAGTTTCACATATTGTTACTCATTAACACCCCTTTTTCTGATGGGTCGTTCGAGGGTTACAAATAAAAAGGCTAACGTACTAATTTAACATTCTATCAGATCTGCTACTTAGACTATAATACGCTGATGTATTGGATCGACCATTCCATAGACCTATAGACTCATGGTCCTACTGGACCAACGCGTACGATTGTTACTTAATCTTCCTATTAATTTTTCTTTACTTACTTTCGGTGAAGCAGCTTTTGCATTTTCATTATTATCTATTACTCTACATGAACTCTCTCATAATTTGTTCTCGTAGATTGTATACATATCTTATAATAGGTCTGAATTATTGAATAGGTAGTTATGTTTGTTGTTTACATTTATGATTTGCACACTATTTACTACAATAATCTAACGTGAGTATTAAAGTAAGAGTAGATAGACATGTTCAAGCATCACTATATAGGTAATTTCTCTACACAAATGAGCTTTTTCGCTTATTGGATGTCGTATTTCGACAATAGTTGTTCTGTAGTCACTTAGCTTCTTGTACATCTTTAATTTATTATTATATGAGTCCTCAAAACTTCGGTAGATCTGCTATCTATAATCTTTCCGTCAACACCAGATGGACTCTAAACTTATATATCTATCTTTTTCTGTTTAGAGACAAGTTTTTGCAAGAGTAACAAATTCAATGCGCCTATTATCTTTTCCCTTGTATAATCCTGTATTCGATTTGTTTTTCAGTGCGTTAATTTCTTTTCATCTTTATTCCCAAATAGATATATTCGGAACATTATATACTTGCCTTTCAGTCTTCCAAGTTAAGTTTATCGTTTTTAACTGCCCCTATGCACATGTATTTAGTTTTTGTTAAACTAACATTTAGAGCTCATTATTCGTATTTTTGTATTAATTGCTTTGTCATGAACTATAGATATTACTAGTGCGATTAATTACTACTTGATCGTCCACGAAATGAAGCGTGTTTAAGAATGTTTCTTCGTTAAATGGTGTATTTATTTCAGCACATGATCTCAATTTTTTCAGTGCCTCATTTAGGTAGATTTTGAAAAATATTTTAGATATACTGCTTTCTTGCCTAAGTCCCTTATTAACCACAAAATTCTCTAAGCACTGGATATTAATGTTTATTTCTGATTAAAGATCGTTGTAGAATCATTGTATTGCTTTCACAAGTGTCATATTAATATATTTCTAATAAGTCCAAACGTCAGAGATTTAACCTCTTAAAATGACAAGCTTCCACTCCTATCCCTGGTTGTCACCTAAAACACACCCTCATGGGAGGGAAAATTGATTTGAAAATATTCAGTATTTTAAATATTTATTTAGCAAACAAATTAGTATATCGAAAGCAAATCAGTATCGTTTCATCAATAAAGTTTTTTACTTCAAGCATCATCACGAAGCGTTACTACCTAACTTAACATTAGGAAAGCTTGAGTTTGACTAAACTTCGTCAAAATAATGGTTTTCCTCAAAACCAAAATTATTCAACGCAGTCAAACACGGAGACCACAGAAAGCAGATATAGCTCCCACGAAAATTTCGTGTGTAACAAAAACTTTTTCTTGGCCACTAAGGCCCTTGCATCACGGCGTCATCGAATCTTTTCTCAACAACACTAGTTATATTCTGACAAGGTCATTTTACTGTGCTAAAGATTCACCTACAGGACCCTGATTAAAAGGACTGAGATTTATTGACAAAGTTCGCGACCGGGGTTTGCCTTTATATAGTCACTTATTTCTCCTCCTCTGGGCCATCTCATTTTGAATAATACTCTTATTATAGTTAGGAAGACCAGTCAGATGCAACAACAATCAGTTCTACGAAAGATACCTTACGTTGCTTGAGATTCGTCTGTAGTACCCAGATTGGATCAACTGAGAGCTATTTAGGACCAAGACAAAGCCTGCGACCGCGACATTCTCTCTACTCGTTCCCTGTTCAGAATTCCTGTCAGTCACAACACTTCGTCAAATAAAATGGCAAGATTCAAGAAAAGGGCAATAATTCCCCATAGTTCGTCAGATTTTGCCCTTGCGCATATTTTTTTTTGTTTTTTGCGATCTATGCATCACAGTCGAAAGAAAATCCAATATTTTTAACATACTTAAAAAACAATTGTGAATGATGAATAAGATACGTTCCCAAAAATGTTAATTTTGCTGCACCGAGTATAAAGTTGGCACAATTACAAACAATTTCTATGATCTACGGCAGAATTAATATTCTTGAATTATACGATAGCGAACTCAACAACTAAGTTTTAATTTATGGTGTTTCTCTAAAATTAAAAACAATATTTTTATTGCTATTTAAACAAATTTGACAAATCTTAGTCTAGTGAGTATAAATTTATTTCGTGTACATATGTAGATAAGCTTATAATCTATTGTGCTGCCAAAATATACAGATTTGTGATTCTTTAATAATAATAATTCTAATACGTTTAGACCAAGTTTGCTTCTATAAAAGAACCAAAAAGGTTTTTGTGCTATATTTCTTGGCAATATAAAGCAAGGCGTAAGCAAATTGAAAAATAGGTAAATTTGTTTAAAATCAATATATTTTCTATATTTGCAACACCTGCTATTGTCCTAATATCCATATTTGGGAAAATCTGATAGATATATCCTATAATCATCCCAGACATCTCAAAAGAACACCAACGATTAAGATCTAGAAATCGTCCAATACGATCTGCCCGAAAAATTGGTAATTCCTATTATATACATAGGCAATGGACAACAAAATGGATGCCAACAGTAGAATCGGACTATATTAAGATATCCACCCCAACTCAGGGTTTCATCGGATCAAATCTGCCCCGGTCCATTTGGGCAAGGCTTAATCGTATACGTACCGGACATGGTAAATGTGCTGATTCGCTGTTCAGGTGGGGTCGTGCAGAAAGTCCACAGTGCGATTGCGGAGAATCTAGACAGACCATAAGCCATTGTGTTTCAGACTGCTTGAATCGTACCTACCGTGGAAACCTCCAGGACTTTGCGGAATGTTTCCCAGAAGCAATTGAATGGCTATGTAAATTGGACATTAATATTTAGTGTCGTTCATTCTATTCATTCTATTTTTACTATTTTTAGTGTTTGAATAATATATATATAATATATATGTGTATATTATTTTAATTGTATTTGTATATTTATCGTACTGTGAAAGTCCATACGCTAAATAATAAAATATCCTATAATAGTCTCCTTTAATAGTATACAAATCTGATAGAAATATTCTATTATAGTAAGATTATTATGTTCTTATGTACCTTAAAACTTAGGCAATCATATTGCCATAACATCATCATATGATCATAACATCAAATGCTGATATGATCATCATATCTAGAAAAGGCCATAGAAAAAAAACTATAGCATTCTATCAAAATCTTCCAGATCTACAACTGCTTAATATTTTCAATACTGACATACGGACGTTCGACCCTACCACAAATGGAAAGAAGAACGATAGACGCCACTGAAATTTCCTGTTGGAGAAATGTTACGAAGTCCGTAAACCGACCACAGAATAAACATTTCAATTTAAAATGAGATAAAAGTCAGCAAAAAGCTATCCAGTAGAGTCCTTCTTCAACAATTAAAATACCTTAGACATGTTATGTGAGCAGATACAGAAAACATGGAAAGAAATATTATCCAAGGAAAGGTAGAAGGCCGACGATCACGAGAAAGATCCCAACAAGATTGATCGATCAAATTACAGGTATATGCAAAAGGCCAATGCATGAGTTAAAAAAATGACCAGAGATACAGATCTTTGAAGACAGACAATACACAAGATTACGATGACCACCAGACTCAGTTGAGGGTAAGGGGGGTCAGGATGGAAGGGAGAGATAAACCAAAATTATTCAACGCAGAGTCAAACAAGGAGACCACAGAAAGCAGATATAGCTCCCACGAAAATTTCGTGTGTAACAAAAACTTTTTCTTGGTCACTAAGGCTCTTGCATCACGTCGTCATCGAATCTTTTCTTAACAACACTAGTTATATTCTGACAATGTTATTTTACTGTGCTAAAGACTCACCTACAGGACCTTGATTAAAAGGACTAAGGACTCCATGCCGAAAAAATTTAGCTTTCAGGACAGCGTTTATATTTATACAACCTTTATTTTCTATCACCTTCGTCAATATCTTTATGTTCAGCATGCCTTACTGATTTCAATATAATATTGCTCTGATCATTTAAAATTAAAAAAGTAGTTAATTTAAAAATGTTTGGTTAAAAACTGGATTTAATCTTGATATACATAACACATATTATTTTATATAGTGGTTGGTAATACCTACAATCGGAGTTCTTGTAATATAGCAGCTCTCCGTCTCTGGAAACTTAATTATATTCGGAACAGTCAGCGCTGATATTTGTCAGATATGTTCATAAAAGAGGAACTGATTAGCATTCATGGAAATAGACAATAGCTAGAGGGATAATTGTTGAATTTACCGTATCTACTCAAATCAACCACTATTTAATGAATTGTTTATTATCTTGCGTAATATAGGTAATATACTAGTATGTATTGTATATAAAATAATAGTGCAGAATACCAAGGTTTTTAACTGTCGAGTTTCAACATGCATCGATTTTCTTGAAATTTTTTGAGTACTTCCAAATTCTATGACGAAGAGTGCTTTCACCTTGACGGTAAAATCCAACTTAACTAGAGGAAAGAAACCTTTATACCTATTAAAAATAATTCTAAGAATTAATATCCCAAAAGATGTTCCAGATAGATTTTGTTCTAAAAATCAATACTTTTAGAGTTATAACTTATTGAAGTGGACATTTTGGTCTTTAACAAAAAATTTTAAAAACTCAACATGAGATAATACGAAAACGGTGAATTTTACTGAAAAAAATGTATAATATTTTTTCACACTAATTTGGCCCCTGTTGCGATTTGAAGTTATTGTAGTTTTTTTTTTATCTGGGGCAATAATAATTTATATTTTATGACTTAATATTTTGATACAAAACCTTATTTAACACAAAAAAATAAAAAAAAAAATTAAGCTTTTAATAAGCGTTTTTATACCTTAATACACACGAACACCACGTGCTTTAAATGGCTTTTCTAATAAACCTGCCATAGAAGTCTGAAGGGGCTAAACTGGCATAGTAGCAGTTATTATTCTTTCTCGGAAATTCGACGAATAAAATTATTTTCAGGACGATTGTTGTTAGATCTTTTATTACATTGTGTTAGTTCCTTGAACGTTTTTTGTTTATCATGCGCTTTATTAGATTTTGCTGATTCTTGTTTTTGAAATATTTAAACATTTTTTTCATTTGTAAAAATTCAAGACGAATACAATCGTCTTGAACAATTTTACATATATGTAAAAATACATTCCTGTAAGGATGTCTCGACGTAGACTATCAGTAGACTATCAAACTTCTTAAACAAATACGAAAAATAGAAGAAAAATCTTTTGGAAGGCAAATCTAAATTTGGAGAAAATAATGAATTAGATGACGAAGAATACGTACCACTACAGAAAAGTGATTAAAGTGACTCTGATACTTCCGATCAGTTAGAAAGTTTTATTGTACAAGCGTCGTTGGTGTACGTAAACATTGCTTTTTATTCTCAACAAGACGATTCAGTTAATATTATTGTGTATTTAAGTGCATGTAACCCAAGGCGTAAGAGAAAAAGAGGTTAACAAGCAAAAGCTATTTCAATCGGAGACAGCGAACAATCAAAAGACATTATGAAAAGTTAATGGTTCCAGATCAGTACCTGGTATAATTATGAGTTTTAGTTTCTTCATATTCATTGAATGTTTACTGACATTACAGAATGCCGTGCTCAGCACAATATTGGAAGAGGAAACAGGTCTTACTTAGCAACCAAAAAGGAACGTAAAGAATCATATGTGGTAAGTGCATAGCATATTATAATCAACGAAAGCATGTTGCGTCATATACAAAAATGCACCATTACAGAAGCACATTGATGTTTGAAAAATGACAATTGGACTGTAACTTTGGAAGAACTGGAGCCTGCCCTTGCTATTATTTACACAAGGGGAGTCGATAGCGTCAAAAATTTTGCAGCCAATAGCTTGTGGTCAACAGTATGGTGCATTTTACAAACCGGGAATTAACCTTACTGTGGACGAACAACTACCTTCTGTTAAAGCCAGGCGCCCGTACATATCAAATAATAAGCCGGATAAGATTCGCCATAAAATTTTGGTTTTTGACTTAAGTGAAATTAAAATATATTGTATATGATTACCCTACAAGTGTTCATGAACACGTGGTTTTGTGGATAATAAAAAATCAACTGGGAAAGGCGAACATGGTACAACAAATAACTACTACCGAGGCTTAAAATAAGGAATTTAAGATAAAATATGGTTAAAATAAAAAAAGTTTTATAGATAACTTGTTTTTTTTAATTGTAACCAGTAGCTCTTTTAGATAGCGGACTCAGTAAAACACAGGTTAAATTTAAATACGCTAAAGAAAAAGAATGGTCTGGGTTATAGGTGGAGAATCAATGAACACTCGATCTGACAAGGAGCGGTAAGTGATTAATAAACACTTAGCCACAGAACGGGTAGGTATGTCTCAGATTACACTCTAAGATCGGTTCCTTAAAGAACAAAGATAAACCCATGGCGATGATATCGTTACAAAATAAGTAAAAAACTATAATTTTTTCAAAATCATTCATTTTAAATTTTGCTACCAACTCTTCTTCTTATAGTGCCCATCCATTTCAGATGTTGACGACCATCGGGACAATCTGTATTTTTTCAGCACGGGTTCATGGGACCACACAGGAGCAGCGTAGGTTACCACCGACTGGAAAACTCCATTTAGTACCTTTTTTGGTGCTACTTTGGCCTCTAATGTTTTGCATCAGCCGTATCATGCCTCTAGATTTCGGTTCGCCTTCTCTATTGTCTTTTGAATGTGTACTCCAAACCTTAGACCTTCCGACAACCAGACTTCCAGATACTTAATTGATTTAACCGGTGCAACATCCACACCTTTCACTATAAAGGGAAGAGAGGATTTTTCCCGCGTCTCTTTGAGAACTAACAGCTTACTTTTCTGAGGCGCTAGCTGTAGATCGTTCTCTCTGATAGGAAGGGACGATACTAGTGCGACGCAGGGATGTGTTAGCCGTATTAGCCATGTCCGTTTTCTGACTCGCCTTCGCAACCAGTGCGAGATCATCGGCATAAGCTACAAAAGTGCATCCACTTTGTACCTGTAGCCTCAACACCCTGTCTTACAGGACATTCCACAGGATGGGACCTAGTACTTTAGAGAGGGTGAGAGCCACCCATCTCTTTGTAACCTGCGTGACAAAAGAGGTTACTTCTATAACCGCATCTATGGTGGACCTTTTGGCTCTAAACCACCTCTACCTTTCGGGATAAGGACAAACTTAGCTTCTTTCAACATTGTTGGAAACTATGTTAATGACAGTTAGGGGGTATAAATAACAAGGGTAGTATTGTTGTATTTTTTTGGTTTATTAACATGAGTAGTATTGCTTTATTCGTCACAGCGTTATGTAAACGGACACGTCAACTTTTAAATTTATATATATATATATATATATATATATATATAAATAAATATATATATATATATATTGTGATATTCAAAGTCTTAGTGCGCCAAGCAATTAATTAGCTAATTAATTAATTAATTAATTAATTAAAATTATTTAAATGATATGACTATGATTCTATCACACTTTTTAATTCTCTTATCTCAGGGTTATATTCGTGCTTCAATATCTACGCTATTACATGTGAAAGGTAAGGTCCAAAGTATACCGGAATGATAAAAAACATATAGGATCTAACATTATATATTGAAATAAAAATAATGAAATAAAATTCACACTTAAGTGTTTTCAATAAACAATATCTCATATAATGATTCTCAAAATTTTGTTCTACGTACGTGAACCTTCAAAATTAATGGTACAAACAACATTAGTTAAAATCTCAAAATCCCAATTATTATTCTAAATCTCCTAATCAAGATATTTATATCTTTTTCAAAGTAATTGTAAAATTGTGTTATTAATGAAAGAAAAAACTGTAGAAAAACAAAACTATCTCTCTATGATGATGACTGATCCAAATCCTTGTTCCTTGTAACCTACACTATCTACTCTTAGCAGCTCCCTAGGTAATCAGCAATCTTACAACAAGATGTTGCAAGTTTATCGTCCCTAATGATCTAATTCAAATGCACGAATCGTTCAAATTATGCTAGCCTCTTCTCTTCTCGATAAACTGAATCTCTCGTTGGCCTGAGTGAAAAATGACTCTTGGAATATCTTCTCTTTACTTGGAATATAAGTAGAAAAATATGACTTACAATCTTTTACTGGATCAGCTTCTGTCAGATACACTAACTACACGAAAACTCACAAACTTTCACTTCTACCGCTTCCTACCTCTGGGAAACTACCCGAGAACAACTGCCGTTCGCCTTGCACCCTTGGAAACCATTTGACTATCTTTTTTTCTTCCAAAACTAACTAATGTCTCATTCTCAAACCAAACTTCCCACCTTTTTCAATCTCATCCAATCAAAACGCGTCATACATCTCCCATTTCTTCATTATGATAACACAACAAATTTTTACCTACAATTAGAAAATCGTAATATTAGACAATGGTGTGGTTTCACAGTAGAAGAATTATTTCGCGCAGCAGCCGACAGAGAAAGGTTTCAGGAAATTGTAAACATGATGACGGCCAACGTCTAAATACGGACACGGCACCCAAAGAAGAAGAAGAAAATTTCCTAAAACTTATTTACAACTAATCTTTTTCTACAAATTTTTATGAACTAACAAAAACATATCTTTCTAATATCTATTCTATTGTCCTAATTACTGCACAAATTTATTTGGAAAAACCGCTTTCATTGTCTACTCGTGCGGGTCACTCAAATATATTTTAACAAAGCAAATAATTTATGCATATCTTACGTTTTGTTCAATACAGGTAATCCAAAATTAAAAGACTTTCATTCTTCGAAATGTTTGTAGTTTATTGTTTTGTCTTATCTGAATTATTTTAATGTTTTTGAATTTTGAAATATTTTAAGCAAACCAATACTTTTCTCGATTTTACATATCATAACAATATATATATATATATATATATATATATATATATATATATATATATATATATATATATATATATAATATCATATTCATACAATTATATAATATATTATAATTCATATATATTATATGTGCTTTTTAAACCTCAATTTAAATGTACAATGTGTTTTACGCAAATCTAGCATAGGTCATCATCTTTGTTTTTTTTAATGAAATACTTGTATATTTTTGTTTTTAAAAGCTTCTTAATAACATTGTCTTAACAATTATAACATTTCACCTTGTGTTGTTCATAACAGACCTTATATAATATACTTTTTTAAGATAAGGTTATTAATTAGCTTTTATAACCACGAAATTTTACAGGGTGTTTCGTTAAAAATAAAAATAGTGAACTATGCTAGACTTTCGTGAATAACCCTGTAAATTTAAACTTATATTTAAAAAGTGCAAATTTGAACTTAAAAGTTGACCCGTGTTTTTCCCGCAGTCTTTATAATTTTAAAATGTCTCTTTGTACTGTGCATCATAATAGACTACATGATATAGCTCGGTAAGGACAGGTCGTTACGCAGCTTTTAAAAATATTAAAATAAGTATACAGGATGTTCCATTAAAAATAAAGCTTATAGATTATGCTAGGCTTGCGGGAATCAGCCTATAAAAAGTCAATCGGTCTTAACGTTTTTTATAATTTTTTAAAATAAGTATAGAAATAATTTAATTCCATAAGTGGTTGGTACACTATATTCCTGTTCATTAAAAGAATCACTACTATACAATAAAAATAGATCACCAACCATTGAAAACATTCGCACTTATTCATTGATATCACTACTTAGATCAAACCTCTTTGTAAAAACTTCCAAAGGAAATTAATTACCAACCTATCTAATATAATTACAAGCTAAGTTTTTCACGTTCGAGTTTGACCTCAATGTTTTTGTTTCAGATGGTAACCAGGACGAAAAAAATATTCGTGGGCGGCTTATCTGCACCTACAACATTAGAAGACGTGAAAAGTTACTTCGAGCAATTTGGACCGGTAAGTAATTAAAATTAATCGTTGCTCCCTCTGAGTTGTGGCGGGACTGCAAAAACTCCGAAAAGGGTAAAGAGAACAAAAACAGGAGTGGATTTTTGTTTGAATTATTTATTACAAGTTTTAGGGATTATTCTAAAAATATTTGTAATGCTATCTTTACCAAATTTGATGAGATACACATGCGCTATAAATACTCTTTCATAAATGAACAAATTTCCTTAAAATGAAATTTTCTTAAAAAAATCTGAATTAAAAATATTTTTTATGTTTTATTAACTATTTAGCATACACTTATATTTTTCACTATATTTCATACGGTTCAAATGACTTTAAAAGCAAATCCCAGCAGTTACACTAGTCGATTACATATTTATATTTACCGAATTTACGAGAATTTTAAAGAAAATGACTTTTCTTAATAATTTGGATTATTTAGATAATTTTAAGCATACAGTAAGATCTTATTAAAGAACTCTTTATAAGTAATTGTAGTGGTTCAGGTCCATTCGAAATTTTAAGATATCTTGAGCTCTGAAACTATTTTCTTGTGGCATGTTTTACACTGACTATTTAATATTTCTTAATAATGGTTAGAGATACACTTAACTGTTTTTGTTTTTTACGTTACGGAATCGTTTTGGTTTAACAATTCATAAAATGAAATTACAAAAATATTTTCTTCTTCTTCCTCAGCTTTTTCTGGTTAGGAGTTGCTGTTCCTTACTTATCTTCGCCACCCCTTTCTGTCCAGTGTGGCTTCTTTACCAAAACTTTTCTCTCTTAAGTCTTCTGCTATACAGTACTTCCATCTTCTCATCGGTTTTCCTCCACATCTCTTTCAATCAACTTCTAGCAGCTCTATCCTTCGTCAAACATGATTTTATTTCGACATCTAACATGATCAAACAATTTCAGTCTTTATTTTTAAATCTTTTTAAAAAATGTAGTTACCCCTGCTGTTTCCTAATGAAGTCATTCCTAATCCTATCTCTTCTAGTCTTAGCCAAAATTCACCATAACATTTTCATTTTAACTACCTTTACCTTCTTTTTCTAAGTCTTCTTTACAGGCTAAACTTTACTGCCGTACCCCAACGCAGACCTCACCATACACTTGTATATCTTTTTGTTGGCCCTTTCCCGATTTTAAGATTACATAGGACATCCGCATTACATGGCCTACCTACCTCAGACGTCCTATAATGTGTTTTACTATATTTGGTTCCTGATATATCTTATAGAGTTCGAAGTTGTATCATCTTCTCCAGACACCATTTTCATTTACCGCTCCATAGATTCGCCTTAGTATTTTTTTTTCGAAACATCCTAACATGTTTTTATGGCTTTTTGTTAAAGTCCAGGTTTCTGAGCCATATGTTGGGACTGAGCGTATTATTGATTTGTATAGGTTTATTTTTGTACTTCTTGATATAACTGTAGATTTAAAAAGGAGATTAAGCCCAAAATAGCATCTATTAGCCCTGCAAATTCTGCGGTTTTTCTTTGCGGTAGTGTCATTTTCAGTACTGACGAGCGTTCTCAGGTGTACAAATTCGCTAACTGCTTCGATGACTTTTATGACTTCTATAAGAAGTGGACGTAGTATTTGTGGTCGCGTACCTATTTTCATGTATTTCGTTTTATAGGTGTTTATATTATTAAACCCATTTTTGTAGCCTTTTCCTTTAGTGCTACGTACGAATCTCGTGCTGCGTTTTTCGTTTTTCCAACAATATTGATATCATCAGCATATGCTAGGATTTGCACAGATTTGTTATATATTGAACCGGTATTTATGATTTGTCACGTACGTATTACTTTTTCCAGATCTATATTGAATAGTATACAGGAGAGTGGGTCTCGCTGACGTAGCCCGTTATTTGTTTTAAAAGGTTCAGAGAGTTCCCCCTGGATTCGTACTCTGCATTCAACATTTTCAAGGGTAAGTTTAGTTAGACTTACCATGTTAACATACAGGTTGAAATCTGATGTATTGTTGATTTACCACCTCTGAAACCAACCTGGTGTTGTCCTATTATTCGTTCTGCATATGGTGCTATACGATGGCATAGTATATTGGAGAATAATTTATAGGCTGCATTTAGGAGCGTAATTCCTCAATGCTAGAGCATTCAAAAATATTTCCCTTTTTGTGTATGGTGCAAAGTATTCCAATATTCCAATCACTGGAAAGGGACTTCTGTATCCATATTTCTTGTATAAGCTGCTGTAGCGTTATTATGATATCGAGGCCACCTTCTTTTTATAATTCCGCTGGGAGATCTATTCCGGGTGATTTGTTTCTGGCTAGTTTGTTTACAGCGTCTTTAACTTCCAGGATCATTGGTGGATCTAGCTTCCTCTTATTTGCTCCGCTTACATCATAACTTTCGTCTTTCGGGTGTTTTTCTTCTCCCTCTATATTCTGTATCTTAAGTATCTGGTTAAAATATTCCGTCCATCGGTTTAGTACGTCTGTTCTTGTTGTTAATAGATTGCTATTCAAACTTCTACATTGATTTGTGTTTGCCTTAAATTATTTTCTGTTGATGTTAACTTTCTTCTAGAATGTTCTGAATTCTTTCACTATGTTGAGGTTTTCTATATATTGAAGTTTCTTTTTTAAGTGGTTTCCTTTCTACATTTTGTGTATTTTCTTTTCTTCTCTTCTCTTTGTCTGGTAATTCTCTATACTAATTCTAGTTCGACGGGTAAGCATTTTTGCATAAGCTTCATTTTTTTGTTGCGTCTTTGCATTCATCGTCAAACCAGTGATTTTTCGGGTAGAGGTTTCTGCTCCTATTTCATCTTGTGCTACTGACTCAATATCTTCCTTTATCATGTTCCAGTAGAAGTCTATATCGCTCTGGTCTTCTTCGCTTAAACTTCGATTCCTTGACCTATTGGTAATATTTTTCCAGTTCTGTTTTGCAAGAGTTGCATTTCCCAGCTGTTGTACATTCCATTATTTTATATCTATTTTTTTTCTTTGTTGGAATTTGAAATTCTAGCCCTGAGTGTTAAGATCACTAAACAATGGTCTGAGTCTATGTTTGCGCCTCTATAACTTCTACAGTTCGTTATGTACGTTCTTATATATATCCGTATATGAAACTTGAAACTATTAAGATAAGTATGTAAAGAATTCCTTTACTAAAAGAAAGTGATTTAAGATACAAAAATACGTGAGGACTGAAACGACAAGGACTCGTAACCCACATGGAATAAATAAACAAGCGAAATTCGTAAATACTTAAAAGCTTTAGCTGTGTTTTATATTTAGACAATAAAAAATATAAAATTCCCTCCAGGTAAATAAATTTTCACAAAGCCAGATTCCGCATTACCATTTCCGACGTGACCGGCATCAAAATTCGGGAATTAAGCTTTTTAAAATGTTTAACAAACTAAACACTGATTTATTTAAGCGCCTTACTTAAAATTAATTTTTAATAAACTTTGAATAATTATCCCGGAAATGTTGGTTCAAGGTATGAACGTAGTAATTACGAGAGTTGATGTTTTTGTGAGATTGCTCTTCTCGTTTTTTTCTTTTTTCAGAGGCGGATTTTCTTTCAGCGCTGTCTGGGTAGTCCTAAAGTTGTAGCAGACACATCCTTAAGACTTACTGAATTTCATTTCTAAAGTAATACCTTTTGCATTTTTAAAATGGAAATGTAATAGAGGTAACTATAATAAAAAATATGTGGAAGGGGAAGTAAAATATCTTTGTGTTTAATTTTTTTACTGTATCTTCTTCAGAAGATCAACATTCTCTTTTATTCAATACAAAAGTTAGAAACATATCAAGGTCTGAACAATAATTAATAATTTCACCGATTTTTTTATTGCTATCAAAATATATATATATATATATATATATATATATATATATATATATATATATATATTATATATATATTGAATCAAGAGATGAGGGAGCAAAAGAGGAAGGAATGAAAATGGCCAAAAAACAAACTGTCCACAAGAAGAGAGAAGATGTAAAGAATATTAACAAATTAAAAATAAAGGTGGATGCAATCTTGGAACTAATAAAAGAAATGAGAACGATAAGAGAAATAAACGGCCCCATGAAACGAGAAAATAAATTTAAAAAATAAAAACAATCTTTAAGTTATCTAAACAATGAAATAGTTAAAAGTTAGAAAAAAATACAGAAAAGTGTTGAAAGAGTTGTTGATATACAAAAAAAAAATATGAAATAAGTTTGTATCAAAAGTAGAAAATACACTGCATTAGAACTTATTTTATGAAGTCGTTAAATTACTTTAAAAGAAAAAGAACGAAAAACAAATAGCATAAAAGATATAGAAAGAAAAAGATTAATAGTTAAAAATCATGTTAACAAGATCTATTAAATATTAATTTTAAACAAGAAAGGAAATATGAACCAGAAAAAGTAACGTAAGGAAATAAAAGAAGAAAATGATAAAGAACAGATAATTATCTAGCAATTAAAAAACGTAATCGGAGATCTAAAAAATGTAAAAGTCAGGTAGCGATAAAGTAACACCAGAAAGAATTAAATCGGAGAAAAGGTAAAGAAAGTACTACTTCTATTTCTAAAAGAAAGACAATAGCATATCTTGTAGATAAGAGAATACTAAGAATGGCACAAAAGACTGCAATAATTTCAGAGAGATAACTGTCGTTATCATTCCAATGAAAATTTATGAATAGATACTAGAGAAGCGGATAAATCTAAAAGTTTAAACTTAGTAAAACTTAATGTGGATTTCGAAAAGGAAGAATTAAACGAGATGAAAACTGGCAAAACCAAAAAAAAGTTTGATTGAAAATTGATTGAAAAAAAGACTGTATAAATACCTAGAAGCGGACATAGAAGAGAGTAGCAAAGATTATATATAGGGATAAATGACAAAATATAAAAAATTCTCTAACCTAAGAACCCTGTAACATGTAATTAACAACAAATTTTTAAATAAGAATAACATTTACAGAAACAATATTCTGTAAAATAATTTAAGTAAGTATATAGGTCTGTACCAACTTTTAGATGCGAATTATTGCCATTAACAGAGATCCAAAAAAAAGCGAAATCCGGGCTGTAAAAATTAATTACCTTAGAAGAGTTATAGGCGTAACTAATATGGGCGAAATACAAAACGCAAAGATAATGAAAGACCTGGATGGAAAATACAATTTATTGAAAAATGACAATTAAGTTAGAGGGGTCATCTACTAAGAAGAAAATATAGGTGATAAGTAGAAATGTGGCAAGCAAAGATAAAAAAGGGAAGAGAAAAGAGAAATAATACAACCACCATGAGATAAAACACTTGGGGCAGTATAATTAAAAGGAGAGGGAAGGACTTTAAAGTCAAGGTATTAGTTAAAAACAGTCTGTATAAGTTTGATATACAATTGTTAATTTGTTTACTTTTCATGGCGATCTCTAATAATAAAAAATGTATTTATTAGTCAATAAAGAGGTATGCATAGATATTCAGATTGTTTATTGAGATTGTATGGAGTTTAGTATGGATTGTATATATAACACAATATATATATATATATATATATATATATATATATATATATATATATATATATATATATATATATATGTTATTGTTATATATACCTGTTAATATTAGACAGCTTAAGTCAACAAGCATGTTAATGCTTTAAAGACTTTTTGTTACGTTTATGTTACTGTAAGTAAACTGAAATTGAAATTGAAAATTAATGTAATACTTATGGATTTGAATAAACTTATATTATATTATATATTATATATATATATATATATATATATATATATATATATATATATATATATATATATATTATTGTGATATTTCAAGTCTTGGTGCGCCAAGCAATTAATTAGCTAATTAATTAATTAATTAATTAAAATTATTTAAATGATATGATTATGACTCTATCACACTTTTTAATTCTCTTATCTCAGGGTTAAATTCGTGCTTCAATATCTATGCTATTACATGTGAAAGGTAAGGTCCAAAGAATACCGGAATAATAAAAAACACATATGATATAACACTATATATTGAAATAAAAATAATGAAATAATTCACACTCAAATGTTTCCACCAAAAAAAATCTCATATAATGATTCTCAAAATTTTGTTCTACGTACGTGAACCTTCAAAATTAATGGTACAAACAATATTAATTGAAATCTCAAAATCCCAAATTATTCTAACTCTCCTAATCAAAATATTTATATCCTTTCTAAATTAAGTGTAAAAATTGTGTTATCAATAAAAGAAAAACTGCAGAAAACAAAATTATCTCTCTCTGATGATGAGTGGTCCAAATCCTTGTTCCTTGTAGACTATATTATCTATTCTCAGGCGCTCCCTAGGTAATCAGCTATCTTACAACAAATTGTTGCAAGTATATCGTCCTTAATGATCTCCTTCAAAAGCACGAATTATTCAAATTATGATAGCCTTTCTCCTCTCGATAAACTGAATCTCTCGTTGGCCAGAGTGAAAAATGACTCTTGGAATATCTTCTCTTTACGATAAACTGAATCTCTCGTTGGCCAGAACAGTGACTCTTGGAATATAAGTAGAAAAATATGACTTACAATATTTTGCTGCTTCAGCTTCTGTCAGATACATTAACTCCACAAAAACTCACTAACATTTAACACTACTGCTTGCTATCTCTCGGGAACCGCCAGAGAACAATCACTGTTCGTCTTACAAACTTGTAAAACCAACTGATTATCTTTTCTCTCTCAAAAATCTAGCTAAACTTTCATTCCTACATACCTATCCCACCTTTTTTAATCTACGCCAATCAAAGCTCGTCACAATTCTCCCATTTTTTCATTTCGATAACAAACAAATTTTTACCTATAATTATAAAATTTCCTAAAACTTATTTACAAATAATATTTTTCTACCATTCTTAAAAACTAACAAAAACCTCTTTCTAAAATCTATTCTATTGTCCTTAATCACTGCATTAATGTATTTGGAAAACCCGATTCAATTGTCTTTGGATTTCACTTAACATTATGCGGGTCACTCAAGTATATTATAACAAAGAAAATAATTTATGCATAGCTTACATTTTGTTTAATACAGGTAATCCAAAAATTTAAAGACTTTCCTTCTTAGAAATGTTTGTTGGTTATTATCCTACTTATCTGAATTATTTTAATGTTTTTGAGCTTTGAAATATTTTAAACAAACCAATATTTTTCGCGATTTTACATATCATAACAATATATATGTATATATAAAAGTATTTCGATTCTTTTCCTACGCTTTATAATTTTAGACTTCTTCTAACCCTTATTTTACCCTACATGCACGAATAGATTTTTAGGTAATTGAATGCCGTGCTAAATCTCTGGGATCAAATAGGCCAACTTCTTCATGAGAACACCGCAAAACTTTGAACAGCGCCTCTCGTATGTGAAGATGATTCAGGGACGTAGTAGGATCAACCGCATGCGAATGTGTAATATGTGGTCTGCAATATTGTTTAAAGACAATGCCTCTAACGTGATTATTTGAAGTACAATAAATAACGATATGGGATATATTGTTTAAACATTGTATAAGCTTATTCACCTGTTGGTTCTATTACTGCTCCAACCATTTTTTAATTTATATTAATAAAAAATGTTAACTTTCACGATAATGATTTCTGTTATGATAACTTAAAGCAGATACCGTTATACCTAAATTTCATTTTATTGGGTTTCTAATTTTCATAGTTTTGGTTAACTAAATGTTTAAGTGCGTATAAAGAAAATCAAAAGAGAAAATTGCCACAAAATATAATTTGGAAAATAGAAACCTGGAAGGAAAATACTTTTCAATATTTTTGACTATTTGTTCTGTGCATTCATTTGTTTTATCAGTAATTTTTTACGTCATTTGTCTATCTGATAAGATATCTGCGTCTGGTTCAATTTTGTTCTTATGGCCGCCATGACATAATTAGATTTCTTCATTGTTTGTCTTCCATTCTTTATAGATGTTTGGCTCCTTTTAAACAGGTTATATTTTTTAATTACATCTGTTACCTTTAATCTCCGTATTACTTCTGTATTACGTATTTATATGACATTTTTTTATGTCCACGTATAATTTGCTAGTGAAGAAAAGCATCCGCGCATTCGCGGATATAATAATAAAACATGAACATTCTCTATAACTTTTACCAACACCTGATAGATCTTTTATTTGGTTAAAAGGTCTGGTATTAAGGAGAGATCAAGACTTTCATATTATTAGTCGGTTTCAAGTTTTTGCTGCTGAACCCTGATTGAGGTTATTAAGATCTATTTAGAACAGAGTCCAATCCGGGGTTGCTTCTCTATCTGTTTTCTTCTATTGACAAACTCTCTAATTTCATTGTTGTAGACTCCTAATTAGAAGTGTCATTTATTTAACTTACCTTCGGTTCTACCTTCGCTGTTTGTTTTGTCTTTGTGTCCATTTTATTTCCACGGGTTGGTGCGAAATACTGCCAAGCCTGGCAGTATGGCCATACCGGTCCAGAGGTCGTCATCTGTCTGGGGTATAGACTACATAACATGTGCGAATAAGAGTATTTGTATCATATTGAATTATTAAAACCTAGCCTGTTGACTCATATACCCATAGGACATTCTATCTCTATATTATATTATTCATTTGGTCATTTTATCTCTTATCTTTACTGATCCCGGAAATCCTCATGTTTAAAGCGATAAAAATATGTTCCAAAGCAGCCATATCCTGAAATCATCATCAGATAGAAGTTGACTTTACCATGTTTGTGGTTCAGCTAAACATTCATCTATGGTATAAGAGAATGCGTCCACCTGCCCGAAATTGCGGAATCCCACTGTAATTGCCATCGACGTATGCTTTTTTGTCGTTCTCGACTTTAAGTTCACCTAAGAATGTTGAAGTTGTAGTTGGCTCTCTTTGCTGATAAAGGGTCTTCCTTTTTTCAGCAAGCACTTCAATGGGTAGCTTCCCGGCTATAACGTATATTGCATCCATAGTTACTGTACTGAATGTCTGTGTATTTTTTAATTTATCAGTATAATATATTGCATTTAGTTGAGAATAGTTTCTTTTTTGTTGTTATTTTCTATCTCTATAAGTACTGCTATTATGATTTTTTTAATTAAGTGAGACTCAGTTTGTGTTTTTTTGTTTTACATTTTTTAATTTATTTTTATTGCATGTAGGCTGCTTAATAACTATCGCTTTCTTTCTTTTATTTAACTGTATAGGTTTTCATTAGGTTTCTATTTCTTAAATCATTGAACCTCTTAGAATATTAATTTTAGAATTTGGCGTTTCAATCTATATTGTTGATGTTCATTTGTAAACATTAACAAATAAAGTAAACATTAAAAAGTTTTATGCTTGATTTGTTTTGAATAATGTGTAGAATGGCTTCACCCTTTTTTGATTAAAGCTTTTATACTGTCGTTATATTATTTTTTCTCTGTAGTAAAATGCTGAGGCAAGAATTACGAAACTAGCGTCACAATATGGCGTTGTCACTGATATCGTCAGGAAATAGCAGTTCTTGACATCAATTCACCACTCTCGATAAATTCCTTTCTAGTCATCATATATTTAATATTTATTCTAAGCAGGTTTAAATTAAAAACTGAATAACAAATAACTAACAAAATACAAACCTTAAGTGAGAAGTAAAAAAAAGATAAGAGTATATACTTATGTCAATAAAAGATTCGATTCGTAACGATTGTCAAACTCTAACTTCAAGTGCAATTATGTTTTTTAAATAACTTTTTTAGTTTATATATTAACTAATTTAACTATCAAATGATATACATTTATATTTTATTAATAATTTATTATTTCGTCTAAATTTGACAGGTCTGTAATAAGTAAACAACGTATACTTTGTTAATTCGTTAGTAGGTGGCGCGGTATTAGGAGCAAACTTATTAATTTATTGAATTATTTTAATTTAATTTAATTTTTTTTAACTATTAAAATCAAATAAATAATAAAATTACTTTATTTAATTTTAAAAAACAACTACCTAAATTATAAAAATAGAGAAAACATAGTATGAAGCTTTGCGCTAGTTTTTTGTACTGCCTACTGTACCATCTTTTGTTATCTTTATTTAAACTTACTGTTGGATTTATTAAGTATATCTGTTTTTAATAATTTGTAAACATTGTTTTTGGCCCAATAGTATTTCAGACTGTTCTTTCTCACGTAGATAATCTCACAACATAATCAAGTTTGCTTTCTTCTATTAGTAAGTTGAAAAAGTGTATGTTTCGAATTGTTTACTTATTTGGTATTTGGATCTTTATTTTTGTTCAGATCTTTTTGGAATTACTTTCAAAATAAATTGGAATTTGAATTTAATTAAAAACCTAACTTTTATGGCTATCCCGGCTAATGAACAATCATATTTAAAAGGAAGAGAAGATCTTTTCATTTACTTTTTTGGGGAATTAGAAGTCGTAAAAGATAAAACCCGAATAAAATGTAATTACTTTTTCCATTAAATGTTTTATCCGTTATTTATCGACAATATAAAACACCTCTCCGTAAATCCGGGAGCCACCTCGTGGTATTTCGAATGTGTTAAGATTTTATAAAACCGCCTTAGGTCCTACCCGGCATCCTCTATCGGTTCTACCTTTTCCCCCTTTTTATGCACTGCGTGCGTGTACGACTCAGAAACCCATAAAGAGAAAAGTAATAAAAAGGGAATTGTCTTTTGATATTTTCCACCGAATATGAATTTTCTTTTTCGTTATTATTTTTTGCTAGTGATTTATTTTAGGATGAGATTCTTTATGCTTTTATGAGTACTTGACGTTGTTTGACAGCGTAAAGGCTGTAAAAGTCTTTTTTTCGGGACCTTGCATGCTCTTCTTGTTGGCGTATGTTGGAGGTTTAGCAAAAATTTTATTGGAATATTTATTTCGCTTTATTGAAATTGGTTTTCTTGTTTCGTCATTTAAAGGATACCAAAATATAAATTCAACACATTTTTTAACAAAAACACACTAAGTTGTTTATATGTTAATATTATGACCGTTTATTATTAAGGGCATGTTTAAAGTTCGAGAACAACTAATTTAACTATCACAAGTATGTGATAGTTAAAGTATAAATAATAATCATAAATCTCATTGTATCTTAAGGAAGTAAGTGTAGTATAATAAATAACAGAATAATTGCTTTTTCACTGACTATACATATTCTACCCAACTGTGGCATGTTCTCGTGATAATCTACAACTTTCGATTTTTTTATTTATTGACGATATTATTTGGAATTCGTTTTTGTACTCAATTTTAAGGAAAAGGCTTGAGCTAGTTATTAAAAACATGATAGAAAAATACCAAGGTGGATTTAGAGAAGACAGATCAAGTTGTTGTACTAGAATAAATACAAAGCTCCATTGACAAATAAGTACTATGTAGTTATATGTATATGTATAGGTATATGTGTTTCGTAACTCGAAACACTTCGTATAATAATGCCGCTAAAGGAGATTTCTAATCCTATATTATCACGGTAGAGCATTTATTGTTTTATATTTTCCTCCTCTTACTTTTTTCTCTATTATCTCTTCGTGTCCGTCAGTTCCTTCTTTGTGTGACCTAAGTCATTTTTGGCATCTTGTATCCGACTCGATTTGGATCTGTCTCTCTTTTGTTTCACTGCTAGTATCTGATTCATAACATCATCTTCATTCTGGCTTTACAACCCCACGTGGGTCAAGAACTTTTCTCCAGTTGTCCCTATACATCGCCTTCCTCTGCCAAGCACGTATATTTTTTTATTTATTTGTTGTTGTTGTTGCTGTTGATTTTATTGTAATGCATTTCTTTTATTGCTTTTTAATTTTTCTTCAACAAAACAAAACTATCTTCAACAAAACGTTTCTATTTCTCGAATTAAACGCTGCCTAAAAGTCTACAAAAAATAACTCCACATTTACTTTGTAATATCTGAACAATTCTGCGTTACTGGGCCGTTACTTGGTTACTGGGCCTGTTTTTTAAGATAGATTATTGCTGCTCTTTATTTAATGTTTTTTGAAAGTCCACAAGGAAAACGAAATTACTATAGTTTGCTATATACCATGAATCACAAAAGTTTTATTTAAAAAAATCTAATAAACTATATAATTAAAAGACCCCTTAGCGCTACATCATATAACGTTTTCGGACTAAAACGTCCACCATCAGTATATTACCTTAGTAAATGCAAACGTAAAAGTTAAATTTAGATTTAGGTTAAAAAAGCAATGTGGTTAAATACTTATCAGGTATATATGAGCCACTTTATTAAATATTTGAGTAAAAACATTTAAAATGTTACAACATTTATTATGTGTTAAATTTTTGTTAAATAGATAGTGTGGTATTAAAGTTTTTCACAGATACCCTGCATGGCAACGTAAGACTCCCAATAAGGGTTACTGCTTACCCTATGAAAATGTTTCTGAGTGAGTTCTAGATGTCAACTGATTAAAATGAAATTTTTTTGACGGATGTATGAACAAAGCAGTTAATGTAACTTGTTGTGTGTGTCTTAATGTGATACCAACCAACAGTTAAAAATTTTAAATTTTTTATTTATCGTTGCTTATAACTAGAGACTGGATTAAATGTTTTAAAAAATGGTTAAAATATGCATGCAACATGCACTTAAAAAGTAACCAAATATGCCTTTATTATATGCAATATGTATTTATATATGCACTTTAAAAAAATATATTTTTTAATTTTTGGGGCCTGAGATTTGGTGAGAAATACAATTATAGTATAACTTAGAGAGTGTTTATTTATTACTACATTTAATAAAAAATATAAATGAAAATTCACAAGCAAATGTCCTCGTTCTTTCTGTTACAGTATATAATCATAAAATGTTCAATATTTTCAATAGTAATGTTATGCCTTCTATCAGTTAATATGTATTTATATGTGGAAAACGATCTTTCAACCTCACAGGATGTAATTGGTACAAATCTAAAATTTGACACTAGCGAGGGATCCATAATAAGAACTTCGTTAAAGCTTCAATTGATTATGTTATTTATTGATCGAAATAAAGAAAAACCGTCATTTGGGTTTAAAACTTCACTAAATTTATCTTTAATTTTTTACCAATTGTCCCTGAAAGGTTTACTGTTCTTTCTTTCACAGAATCAACTAAGCAAATACTATCAGTTAAAGATAATTTTTGACTCTTTAGTTTTGTAATAGCGTTTACAATTATGTAAAAATTTGCTTTTATATAGGACAATTCATTTTGAACAGAATTCTCACTAAAAATATTTTGACATTTCTGAACAACAATACAACAAGAAGGATCAAAATTTGATATACCATTTTTGATATCAATATAATTATTTGCAAGATATATGGCACTATTCAACCACTTCCCCCATCTAGTCAACACTGGTTCCGATGGCAAAGGGATATCGGGAAGTATCTCCCTATATACTTCTACTCGCAATGGTGCTTTTAAAAATACTTTCTTTACATCGTTAATTAAAGTGTTTACATTTGGAAACTCAAGTCTAACTTTATCTGCTACCCTTGTTTAAACCATGCGGTAAGCATGTACAATGAATCAAATTCGGAAAAAAAATCTTAAGACTAGTAACAGCTTTAACCATGTAGGAAGCGGCATCACTAACTAGTAGCAAAATTTTTTAAGAAGGTAAAGTAATTTGTCAAAGATTCATTAACTAATCAAGCTATTGTTGTATAGTTCGTTTCTGATAAACATTTTACGCTGATTAAGTACGACTTGTTGGAGTCATCAGTTGAACTGTTTAAAACTCCAATAATTAAATTCGCGATTTGCCGACCCTTGGCGTCAGTAGTCTCGTCGACAGATATTCACAGATATTCATCTCTTACCCGGCTTTTAATACCTTCAATAACGTTGTAAGATGTCCTTACATATTTCTTGCGAAGAGTTGAAGAACTTGTTACCTGTACTGACTTATTTTGAACTTTACAATAGGTTTTCAAAAAATTTTGACACACCTTGCTATCCAATTTATTCAGTGGGATATTGCAACTTACAAAAAATTGCATACATTTTTTGCAAACATTTCTTGTCCCATCGATGTGTGACGATTTTAAATAATGTTGTTCTGCAGAAGCTGCTATTATTACAACTTATTATGCAGGGCAAAATCCGAGGAAAGCAAAATGTGGGAAGACGAAGAATATCCTGGCTTAAGAACTTAAGGGAATGGTTTGAATGCAGTAGTGCACACCTTTTTAGAGCGGCAGTCAACAGAGTCCGCATAGCCATGATGATTTCCAACCTTCGATAGAAGATGGAACTTAAAGAAGAAGAAGCAGAAGCTGCTGGCGTGGTTTCTTGAAGTCCTTAGATAGTTTATATTGCTGGAGAGCCGTTTCCAGATATTGGGAAATTTGAATTTTTTTTTACATGGAATCTGTAATAAACCGGTTTAGTAAATAGGAGTCAAATGCAATAATATGGACTTCAAATTTTTAAGATAACGTATATTTTTTTTCTCGAAACTAAAACTACCGTCAATAGTCAACCTCTTACATATGTTTAGTATATGTATACCAATTTTCTTTCAACAAGAGATTTTAAATTTAATTTTTGAGTAGCTAAAATTTAAGTCGACTCACTTTTTTATCACAGACAGTACGAAAAACACTTTCGTTGTCTATTATAATCTTCATTTCACTGTTGCTACCAACCCAACTCCGCAATAGACTTGATTTTTGTTTCGCTACTTTCGGCATATTTCCAAAAAAGAAATTATTTTTATTTTATAAGCACAATATTAACAATCACAAGTTGCTTTGCCAGCTAGCAAAGAGAATTTAAAAATGAATTTACTGTATAATACCTACCTGCATGTTGACCCTATTCTTCTGATAAACAATTCCCAGATGGGTTTTCCCAAACAATAATACTTGATTTAGTAGATATTTGTAATAAAATTATTTCGTAGTTACTTTACCTAGTACCTGCTATGAATAATTCTAACTATTATCTAAATATGTATAGGAAACCATTTTATTTATGTGATATTTTCAAGTATGTGGCGGATATGCTCTTAGTCAAGTAAATATGAATAGCATATGCATTTATAAAGAAACCCAAACATAGTCCACATATATATGCACATGCATTTTTCATATAATCCAGTCTCTACTTATAACAGTAGCAAACATCAATATCTTGAGGTTGAAGCGTAATATACCCTGAAAATTATGTTTAAACATTGGGAAATTATTGTATCTGTTGAAAAATTTGAATCTTACGTAGGCAAGCATCAGTACATGTACCTATGGGAACCAGGGTAAATAAAATATTAATAAAAACCTTTATATAAAGAATTAACATTTGGTACCTAAAAATTAAATGGAAGATTTATGTATGATGTTGAGGTATTAACTGACGAAGACAGAGAGTTGAACTGTCTAGTGTGTGTGCAGGATGTAGAAACCTACTAAATAATAGTAAGGGAGAGTTTTATTGTAATGGGGGCTAATGTGTAATGTAACTTGAAATTTTATGTTTGAAAATTTTATACTAATTATCGAGATGGAATGAGATAAAGAGCATATTTTTATTATAAGTAGGCAACTAGCCAACTATGTAGCATCAATACAAATACCTACTGTACTCGGAAAAATAAAATTCCTTCTCTATATGCACACAAGACAGTTCAACCCTTTGGGAAGTTTTGAGAAATTTTTCTTTTTTTTTTAACCTTTTGTGAACGAAATTTTCTTACAAAGGATTTAAAAGAACTGCCTCTTTGAAGACTGCAGCAGTAATTGGATCCCAATGTGTGTATCCCATCTGACTTGATATCTCTGTCCCATCGTTTTAGTAGCTTGGTAGAATCTTTCCGCCTGTTTCTTACTAAGGCCACCAAGATTTTCTGGGAAACAAGAAATTCATAATGGCTGTGAATAAATTTTAATGTTCATATCACAACCGTGTTTCTTAAAATTGTTGATCACGGCTTTCCTTACATCTCGGTAAATTTTTGATATAATGTTTTCAAAGAAAATATTGAACAACTGTAATAAAAGAGACTGCATAATGCCCAATTTCAGTCATAGATTGTAAACTTATAATATACAAATCTTTTATAAGTTATCTTATCTAAGGCCTATCAAATATTCCAACTTACAATTTGTCTGTACTTGATGTAGAAAATTTGCTAGGAAAGTATTTAAAATAAGGATCTGATCTAAGGCCTTCACAAATTGTTTTTTAAGCCCTAGTTTAATATGTAACGGAGGTAATAGTACTTTTTTTATTCGAATAATGCTTCAATAATAACATTGTCTATTCACCTTGTCTCTGAACTAAAACGTCTCTAGAAGGCATTTTGTTCCCCAGTATTGGTCCTTAGACCTGCTATCCCAAAGATACAAGAAACAAGGATATTTTGTATAGTTACCTTATTGTCCCATAAGAAAGTTCACCATCTTAAAATCAAGACAAATCACCCACTGATGTTGGTCATAGTTAATGTTTTTTAGCACCAGCGATATTGTTTTATATTCTTCTCTAATTTTTGTAGAATGTCTAATCCTTCCATCTTCCATATTTGTTGCTATTATGTAGAAAGACACACTTTTAACTTTTTAACTTCGTTTGGAACTGTCGATAGACAAACTTCAGAGATATGGTGTACACTCTTATGTATCCATTTGTTTTAACAGTCCCTTAATATTGTTACAAACCATATCGTCTTGCTGAGAAAAATACAACAAAAGATATTTTTCTCTGCTATGGTAGGATGTAATTTTAGTGTTCGTGTGATAAAGATTTAGTCTGAAGGAAAGCAACTCGGAAAATTTCTTTAGAAGGTTAAAATCTCTAATAAGTCTATTTCAAAAGCACTTTCGCTCACTTTCCAGCAAATGTATTAGTCTGTAGTTCGTTAGATGACGTTTCGACATTATTGTCTGCCAATGTAGGTAGGCTGGTAAATATTGGAATGGGTATCAGCTCAAGCTGATATGAATAGGTTTTATTACTAAATCTATTAGGATGTGTCCACTTATGTCAATTGTTACGATTAATCCCCTTTACAATAAAAAAATAGCAATCGTCAAAATAATTTTGGTTTCCTTCATACCTTGTTTTTTTTTTTGTCTACTACCGCAAGTTTTGAAAATAAGTTTTGCTCACATTGTGGAGCACAGAAATATTTTGGTCTCCTAAATGAACACTAAAATATGCATACCATAACCATTTCACAATATCACAAACTGGTTTTGTACTTAATTTTGAAGTATACTCATCACATATGTAGCAAAAAACGTCCAGATAATTCATACAACAACGCCTGTTTTTAGAAGCGATGGTTTTAACTTGTCAAAAAAACGTCCTGCAAGGAAAGTCAAGTTCAAACTAAAGTTTACAATAAAATAAAGTCAACTTTATAGGAAATATATGTTAACTTAATAAAATAAGGCAATCTCAAATAGAAAAATAAAATGACTACCTAGATATAATTAAGAAACAATTAGTTAATTTCAAGTTGTGGGCATTTTCAATAAATGCAATTTCATTATCAGTCAAAGTCCTTACAGTGCACTCTTTTTAAAAATTGTTGTTGAAATCAACCCAGTTAAATTAAATAAATAAGTTGTTTTCTTTTTCGGTAGGTAGTTAAATATTTGTTTTTGTTGGCCTTATAATTATAGAGGAGCAAAAGTAGTGTTTCGAACAGTAAGCCTGTTCGAGTATTTGAGCGTAACAATCACAAATTGTAAAAAGTAGCACTTATTCACGTTTAAAGTACATTTTTCTACATATAAATTTTACGGAAAATATTTAGTACCTACGTGATTAAATAAAATTCTGAAATCTTACCCATGCTGAATCTTTCTGTAGGTTGAGAAATCAAATTATTTATTAATTACACTCCTGAATCATAAATGCTAATAATAGCTATATGCTATATAAAATATAAAAATTTTCTTAAATATGTGTAAATAATTTTGATTATGACAAGTTGCACGTGTTCTTTTTATTATATTACCAGTTAAAACTAAGTATATAAAAATTAATACATCCCGTATCAAACTGTATGCACTTCCGCTAATTATGCCTTCATAAAATCGCATTTCCATTCTGAATTCATTGGTTGCCACATCATCAGATATGAAAATAATTGGATGCAGACTCTCTCCTCCATTTTCTATCGGATATCCGGAAGTCGAGTGGATGTCGAAGCTTTGTAGACGAGACCATATGCCACGTCACGTGCTCCGCCTATCTGGAGAGCTCTCTCGTCCTATTTTTTACTCTAAAAAGTCTCTTTACGCCCCAGTTGTCCACAATGCAATGTCGCGCATTGTTTCTGTTATATCTCCGAGAAGTGGTACTCCAACAGACATACCGGGATGTACTTGTAGTTTTAATTATTGCTGCTAGAATGTGTAAGACATTTTTCCTAATTAACCTGATGAAGGAGGATATCTTGGGGTCCTTCATACTGCGAGAGGCGACACTTTACAGCAATCGCAGAAAGAAATCTTGTTTTGACACTGACGCGCGATGAAATTTTTTTTTTTACTTTGAAGTCAAGTTTGTGCGTTTCATTAATTTAAAGAGTTACACCTTGAATCTTTTGCATACCAGAATGAGACATAGTTTTAAAAATATACTCATTAGCAAACTATGCCGACTTACTTCTTTATTTTCATATATAAATTATATTCAGAGCTCATCCTAGGACAAGTAGACACCTGAGATTAGATTAAAATACTTTTAATTTTTTTTAAACACTCTACATTTTTTATTTTATTGTTTAATATAAATCTAAGTCATTTTTATAATTAGTTTTTATTTGAATCTGGCTGTAGCTTATTATCGTAAAGCTTTTATTATAAATTTTCATTTAAGTGGTTCATTACTTAATCGTTAGTTTTCAGTCAGTCAATATTTAGGTATAAAACTCCCTAGTAAGGTGTATACACGGAGTCAAGAGCCCAGAGGCTTAAAATAAACTCTTTGCGAGTTAAACTTTTCTATAAAAGTATTATTTAGATATTCCCTGCGAAGAATTTTTAGTTATTATCGACTGAATTAGTGATGGTAGCGTCGGGTAGTTGTAAGATACCTTTATTCACTGGAACCTTATACAGAAAAGTAATAAATATAAAGAAATTTAGAAGAGGGAATTTTTTTTACTTATTGACTTGAGATACAACCCTGAATTTCGTATCAGATTGAAAGGAGATAACTCTTGCATCGGGACCCAAAATACCCTTATCAAGGTTATATTATATCAATACTTCACATATTCCTTAACATTGGATGTTATGGGGGCAGGTGAGAAAAAACAATAAAATATAGACTTTGAGGGTAAACAAGGCAACTATCGAACACGGTGATTAATTTAATCTTGCCCAAGTACTTTCGATCAATAGATCATCTTCAGGGGCATTTCGTCAGTTGTGGCCTATCCGACATAGTAGAATGTCATAAATGTAAAATTTGGACATAACAATACAAAATACAATAGACTAAGACAAACAAACACTTTAAAATTTTTAAGGAGAAGCTACATGTTGTATAGAAGCCGGAGACAGAATGAATGAATGCATGAATGAATGAATGAATGAATGAATTCTGTCTCTTAATTATACCTATTCTCAAACCTAATAATGCACTAACTAAAATTTCCTCATATAGACATATCTCTCTCACCAATGTCATGTGCAAAGTTATGGAAAAAATAGTTAATAAAATATTGCTATGGATATAAGAGGAAAATCACCTTCTGGATAACGAGCAAAGTGGATTTCGACAAAATAGAACTAGTACTGATACCCTCATTGATTTAGAATCTAATATTCTTGAATCTTTCGTGAACAAGCAGGAAGCTATTGCAGTATTCATAGACATTACAAAAGTATTTAACACAGCAAATTTCCTTAAACAACGCAATTTTCAAGTAAGAGTCAACCACTGCACACCTTCAACAAGACGTCAAGCTAATGGCAGCCCTCAGGGATCTTTAATAAGCGCAACGTTATTTTTAATTGCTATGAATAATATTATACAATCCAACTCCAGCTTAGTTCATAGCAGATTATAGGCTTAGTTCTGGTATTAGTATCATCAGGAAAAAACAACTCATCAGTACAGCGTCACTTACAAACCTCACTTCATGAACTCGAAAACTGGTCGAAGAAAACAGGATTGCAGTTTTCACTCAGCAAATCACAGTGCTTGTTATTTTCAAACAAACGTGATCCGAATATTTTTTTTTCCTTGGCTTGGACAATTTTCATTCAGCCAGTCTTCATCAACATAAGTTTTGTTAAAGAATTTAAATATGTCAATTAGTGAAACATGATTAATATAATAATATTAACAGCTAAGCTAATGTACATACTATGTTAATAAATATCATACCTTTATTATAATTTAGTTATTGAGAGACGTCATCAGAAATTCATAGTGTATACATCTTACAAATAAAAAAAATAAAAATAAAGATATCTATCTACTATGTTAATAACTACAACTATGGTAATACATTTTTTTTCACTACGTTATGACATAAACAATGTGATCCGAATAAACCGCAACTAAAATTATGTAACCAAATCCTGAATTATCCCGATGACATTAGGTTTTTAGGGATGAGTTGTCATACGAAACTCACATGGAAAAACACATTCTACACATAAAAAACATGACAAAATGAAATTAATCTTAAGAAAACTCTATCTAATAAAAACTATGCAGCTGACTATAACTGCTTAATTCATGTTTATAAAACCCTAGTTAGATACAAAATAGATTACGGTTCCATAGTATATGCATCTGCTAAAGAATTCCTATTACATCACCTTGACGAAATTCAAAATGCGGCATTAAAAACAGCTACAGGAGCATTTCGGAACAGCCCAATAGAAAGTTTACGAGCAGAAACTGGAGAGCCATCACTTAAATATAGAAGGATGCACTTATCTCTCACATACGCATTTGCTGCTAATTCTAATCCAAACATCCCATCTAGAAGTAACATATTTACTGATCGTTTTAAAAACCTATATACTGAAAATAGAAACATGAAACCGCCATTTTACGTAAGAGTTAGTCAAACCCTTAGAACTTTACAAATTACGATACCAAATACCTATTCCAACTCCATAGAAATTTCTTCTCCTTGGACATATAGCATTCCTCAATCCGATACATCCTTAAATATCTTCAGAAAAACCGATACTCCACACTTCTTAATAAAAAATACTTTCGTCAATAAACTAACAAAATTTTCTAAGTCCTATCATATATACACAGACGCTTCCAAAACATCTACTGAAGTTGGGGCAGCTGTCGTTACTCCAAATATTACACTTGAGTATAAACTACCACCTTTAAGCTGTATACATACTGGCGAGCTATACGCCATCTATCAAGCTCTCGTTCATATTAACTCCAGTAATATATACAATGCTTTTATAATTACCGATACCCTCAGTTCCATCAATACCATTAACCAACTGTACACGAAGCATCCAATTGCTCTGCTAATCAAAAAATAACTAGCTTCCATTCAAAACAATACTGTACAATTCCTACGGATTCCTTCACACATTGGCCTTCAAGAAAATGAAGACGCGGATCATACAGCCCAACAAGCCAAGAACAGTGAAACCGCGAGTGAAGTGAAACATGTATTTCTTTAACGATTTAATATGATTTATTAAACTGTGTCAAATATTAAACTGTGTGTTAAAAGTCAAAAATCTGTGGCAAAACCAGTTGGACAGTTCAACTTCAAAACTTCGCGAAGTAAAACCTTTTGTAAAACCGTGTATATCTAAAATTTCCAACAGAACTCACCAAGTCATTGTTACTCTTCTTCGTCTATTCTTTGTTTCAAGTTAAGAAAATAACATTACGCTTATGGAGATCAGTGTTGCCAAAACTCTCAGACACTCTCTTTTGCACGGATGTCCAAGATATTCCCTTTGCTTAATTTTTGAATTTTCATTTTCAATTAAAATTTAACTGGAAACTTAGAACAACTACTAAATAAAAGCCTTATTATCATTATGTAGTCAGAGAATGACATAAAATAGCTGACATACGCACATCGTATTATTTTAAGTTGCAATTAGTAATTAGATATACGCATTCCAAGCAGTCAATATTTTCTACTGATTTCTATGATTCATTGCATATCGTATTCTCACCGAAAAACAAATAAACTGTCGTTACTATAATTAGAATAAGATAAAATAAAATTATCTTTTGTAAATACTATTTATCTAATTAAAATCATTTTCCCTACTTTTCATCTCTTGTTTCGAATGGGCACTTTTGGTCAATTACGTTAAAAAACATTAATTAAATTCATGTTTGTGGAAACGAAAACACAAATTATACAACCCTAAATTGTGCTTGTGTGTGTCGTGGCAACGCCGCGTTGCTATCTTCCATAAGAAATACATGGCCCTATCTCCGCAATGTTATTTTCTAAACGTGGAACGTAGTATAGGACATACCCGACTTACCCACGGACACATAATTCGTCACACTAATTCAACTTTATGTGAAAACTGTAATATCCCACTAAGTGTTAAGCATGTACTTGTAGAGTGTCCAAGATATCAGTTGCAGAGACACAACAACCACATAATCGGATCAACAAGTGAAATCTTAGAAGAAAATTGTAAAATTGAACATTTGGTAAAATTCCTTAAATATATCAATGTATTTAACAAAATTCAACATTTGTAAATAAATTATCTTATGTATATGTGTATGTCGCTAATAACCACAGAGGTTAATGCGACTATTTTTTAAAATAAAAAAAATGAGATGTATGTAGTGTTATATATCACTCAGACGAGTGGTGGGTTCTTATATTGGTCTCAAGGTGGAGAAATAAAAGACAAAGTTGATAGGCTACTTTATCTATTTTGAAGACGTTTCGCTTTCGAGTTTTGAAAGCATCATCAGTTCATCCTAAAAAGACATGTAGCAGTCAAAGTTATTTACAATAATGTGAATGAAACTTAAGTAAATGGACATAATACGCTGATATTGTATAAACAATCAAGTAACTAACAATATATCAAGTTATAAAAAATTAGCACAGCAAATGACCATGTGGTCTAAAGTAAATGAAATGTTATTTAATATTAATTAGTGAAAAAGAACCAAGAAAATCATAGACAACTTCCAACTATTTAATGATTATTAAGCTTTGATTTGAACTTTAGGTAGCATTATAAGTGATATTAATAAAAATTTTTAATTTAAAAAAGTAGTGTAAATGAAGTTACCGATCAAAGCCCTACATCTGTCGCTGGAAAAAAAAATTTTTTCCGGCAGCAGTTTAACTAGGATAAGTTAAACTCTTTGTTCTTAAATCAAGCTTTCCCAAAATTTATTTGCTTCATCAGGATATGCTAAAATATGTTATGGTAAATACAATGAAATTAGAATTAAAAAACATTGTATAAAACTAATATAAAAACTTACAACATGAGGTTAAACTATTAAATTGATAAATTCACAAAACATTCTTAACTTATCTAAATTATACTTTTATGTAAGTACAATATTTTAATTTTGAATATATTATGACATTGATTATTATAATGATGTTTGATTTATGTCAGAAAGACACTCGTGTCTGTTTTTGTTATTGATAACTGATTAATAATTTTGATTCTAATGTATTGATTTTTGATAATGCATTCTATAAACAAATTTTTGGCACACCTATGGGCTCAAGTATATCGTGTATATTATGTAATTATGTACTAGACGATTTAATAAGAGATTCTTTAAATAAGTTGCCTTTTCATATCCCGTTTATCAAACGTTTTGTGGATGACTTAATACTTGCTTTACCTGCAGACAAAATAAATGAAACTTTACAAACTTTTAATAATTATAGTGAACATTTACAATCTACATGTGAAAAAGAGATAGATAATAGCATCCCATACCTTGACATAAGAATCAAACAAAATGCACAAAATGTATTAAGCACTGTATGGTACAAAAAACCTATAGTTAGTAACAGATTTATTAATTATCATTCGCAACATCCACCTCATATGAAAATAAATTTAATATTGGCTTTAAAAAACAGAATAGTCAAATTATCACACACCAATAACATCAACAAAAGGTTAATAGAACTGAAAGACATTTTATTAGAGAATTCATACCCAATTAAACTAATTAACAAATTTTTATTAAACAATCCTAATAATAGAATGATTGACATGAATCAAACAATAGAACCAAATCAACAAATCATGCAATCTCAATTTACTTTCACATCACTACCTTACATACCAACATTAACACCCAAATTAACTAAAGTCTTTGCTAATTATTTTCATATTAAAATTGCAACTAAAAATGTTAAAACATTAGCATCATTATATACAAAAACTAAATCACCTATTAGCATTATGGAAAGCTCAAATGTAGTTTATAGAATACCATGCCAAAATTGTGACAAGTCATACATCGGACACACATCTAGAAATCTAATAGGTAGACTAACATCACATAAAAGTGACCTTAGAAATAATAAAAATACGTGTGCATTAATAGATCATGCAATTAATAATAATCATTCATTTAATTTTAATAAAACTAATATATTAAGACCTGAAAACCAATTAAATAAAAGAGAATTTTTAGAAATGGTATCTATGCATAAATAAATATCAATGCGTTAATAAAAAAACTGATATTAACAAACTAAGCAATATCTATAACTACATTCTATCTTACGAAAATTAATACTTTAATTTTCTAATATATGATTTTCTGACTATAAATACTATATTTTCAAAAATTTTAATATTCATATTTGGCGCCACTTTGTACCGGGTGGTCCAATAAGCCGATCTCTCGGCTATATATCAGAAACTATTCATGTTATAACTTCAGGAGAAAAAATTCCTTAGTAAAAGTGGCCAAGAGAAATCGCTGGAAATAACTTTCAAGATTCTGGATTAATCGCTAGGGGGCGTAACTAGGCCACTTTTACCAAGGAATTTTTTCTCCTAAAGTTATAACATGAATGGTTTCTGATATATAGCCGAGAGATCGGCTTATTGGACCACCCGGTACATAAGCATAATAACAATCTAGAGCTAGTTATCAATAACAAAAATAGACACGAGTGTATTTCTGACATAAATCAAACATCATTATAATAATCAATGTCATAATATATTCAAAATTAAAATATTGTTCTTACATAAAAGTATAGTTTAGATAAGTTCAGAATGTTTTGTGAATTTAATAATTTAATGGTTTAACCTCATGTTGTAAGTTTTTATATTAATTTTATACAATGTTTTTTAATTCTAATTTCATTGTATTTACCATAACATATTTTAGCATATCCTGATGAAGCAAATAAATTTTGCGAAAGCTTGATTTCAGAACAAAGAGTTTAACTTATCCTACCCTACTTAAATGACTGCATCCTCAAAATAAAACTTCATTTTACATAACGTGTCAGTCAATAATACCTAACTACTTTATATATATATATATATATATATATATATATATATATATATATATATATATATATATGTATGTATGTATGTATGTATAATATGTATGTAGTAATTTAAACCACTGTTATTTGCAATGCGTACTCTAGGTCGCAAGACCTAACACAGTTAGGTTATATTTATATTTTAAAAAACAGTAGTTGTGTTTACAAACAATAGTGTTAATTCAGAGCTATTTTTTGCATTGATTCATTGTTTGTTAAATTGAGACTACATTTGTTCGAGCACAAATTTAATTTTACTGTTTTTTGTACGTTTTAATCAGGGCACAGAGTTTTTTTTAATTGGTAGTATCAGCGTCGAGCAACGTCCGTTCTGTAGTTAATCCTAACAAAACACATTGCCACCGATGGTGCATCCGCTGGAGCGAAGTCTATTTTTATTGGTAAAGAGATTTAATGGACCGGTATCGACAGCGCCAGACGCGAATTGGGCCCATAATTGGTCTGCAGAGCCCTTATTTATGCCGACGGTCCTTCTTAATTTACTTATTACCGTACTACATTGTACAGTTTCTGTGCCAGAAGCCTTTCCGAACTGATAAATCCTCTTTCTAGCGGGCCACGTTTAATAGCTTACTTAATTGATATTTTAATCTTTTACTTTTATAGTTGCGGTTTCTAAAATTTATGAACCGGAAAGGTTTTGGAACTTGCGCCTTTGTTAAGGGTTTTATTGTGAGATCGGTCCGTACCTGATATCGGGCTGGTACAAAAAGATCTCGCTCAAATAGGCCAATATATAAGACGTACAATGTAAGGAAAATAAACTTTTTCTAAAAATTTGTTGACCTTTGAAATATATAGAATGTTATTGTGCAAAAATCGAAATAAACGACTTTTTCAAATGTTCTTATTTGCCGTTAACTTACGTAAACTCTTTCTAAATGTGAACAAACATTTTAGAAATAATATGTAGCACTTTCAAATAAAATTATGTTTAGTTTATTATAATTAGGTGATATCTTAATTTATTTTAGCTACTCTAAAAAGGTTTCCAAATACTAATTATGTAAGTACAACTTACAGCTTATTACTGAAAATAATAATTAGAAGGTGGACGAACGATGGAATAACATTCTTTAGGCTATTTGATCTGTTGTTAAGAATAATTTAAAATCAATACAAAAGCTAAACTTAAGTGGATGAAGGATGATACATTGAATATATTAGATACGAAGGACCCGATTAATTATAGAGTAATAAATAAGAAAATAAAAACAAAATCAGAGAAGCAAAAAACTGCTGGATAAAGGTAGAATTCGTGGAAATAAAGATATATAAAAGTAACTATTACAGCGTCAATGTTCCAAAGAAAGTGAAAGGAATAACCAAAAAAAAGTGTTATAAATAATGTCTTATGACGATGGAGAAGTTATAACTGAGCCCAATCAAACACATCAGAAAATATTAGATAATTGTTCTGCTTCTTCAAGTTCCATCTTATATCTTCTTCTTCTTCTTCCTCTTTATAAGCAATTCTTCTTGTTCATTGGCGGATAAATACTTTCATGGAAGATTGTCACTCCATATTTTGCGTGGTCGTCCGATACTTCTTTTGCCGATTGGTGACTTATCTCTTGGTGTTTTGACGACACGGGTCTCCTCCATTATACTTATGTGATTATTCCATTCGTTTTTTCTATTTTGTGTCCATTTATTAATAAACTGCATAAGTACTTCAGTTTTTTTCTTTTGATAGTCAGTGTTATTTCAGCTTTATTTCCTCTTCTGCTAGTAACTTCTGCGTTTGACATTCTTTGAGTCTATGATATTCCAAGCCATAAAAAAGAGTAGTGAATACGTAACACAGAAATATTCTTAGGCGTAGTCCTAACCTTATATCCCGACAACAAAAAAAACTTTTTAAGTTTAACGAACGGCACGTGCTATTTCCATACAAATTTTAATTTCTTTGGTTTGGTCTACATTTGATGTTATTCATGCTTCTAAGTATTTATAGCTATCTACACACTCAACTACAGTATCTTCAACAATACATTGGATGTTTGCATCTTCTAATTTAGTTATGATCATACATTTAGTTTTTTTCAAATTCATCCTTAGTCCGTATTCATGACAACATTCATTAAGTCGTTGCATTACATTTTGTAAATCAATGTTGTTATCTATCATTACTACTGTATCATCTGCAAAACGCAAGTTATTTAAAACTTCTTCATTGGTAGATAAAGCGCTTCTTTAAATACTGCTTTACTTTAGATGTTGAAGAGTAGTGGTGACAGCACGCAGCCCTGGCGGACTCCTTTCTGTATCTTGATATCTCGGGTATTCTGGTTATCATTTCTTACCTTGGCAGTTGGCTTCCAATATAGATTAGAAATAATTTTCATATCACGACTGTCAATATTTTTGCTTTTTAATATTTCTACACATTTTTATGGTGAACCTTATTAAATGCCTTTTCAAAATTTACATAACAAAAGTACATGTCCTGGTTTATATTCATGCATTTCTGGGCCAGTGAAATTATCCTTGGTATCAATAGAATATAAGAGACGCAAATGTGGAAACGAAAATGTTAATTTGGTGCTAGATAAACGCAATACATGCGTTTGTGCGATAATTTAACACATCACATGACAAAATATTTATGTGATCTACAGTTATACCTACATAATGATGCCAACTAAGGAATAAATATCCTTATATATATATATATATATATATATATATATATATATATATATTTATATATATATATATCATCATCATTATCATTGTCATCATATTCTACCGATTATGGCACAACCCTTAGAAACTATTCTTCATTTCTGTCCACGATTATCTAAAATTCGCTTTTCTGTGCAATGTTTTACCAACTTGTTTCCTTATGCCATAGTTCCATCTTAAATTTGAACGTCTTCTTAATCCCTTGACACTTCTTAGATACCACAGTGTAATTCTAGTGGACTACCTATTGTCAGTTCTTCTCGCTATTGGCAGTCAGAATGATGTCGTCTGCAAATCTTAGATGTCCGATTTATTCTCCATCAGTTAATTATTTACCACTGTAAATTAATAAAGTAATAGAACTCTTAAGTTGTCACTCGACCATGACAGTAATTATATGCTAGAAAGTATAAAGATACGTCAATTAATATAACCAACCATATAAGGTTAAAAATTTAATATTTTCTATGATATAGTTTACCGTTTACGTCACTTTTAAAGATTATCTGCTATATTTCGTCCATATCTCTTCGTACCGTATTATTCTCTACAGACTTTTCATTACCTCGCCTCTTTAATATTAAAACAAAGTTGGTGAATTTTTTAGGTATTTTCTTGTCATACACTCTTGTAAATTAAAAAGCGTTTGCGCCATCTGCACCCCCTTTAAAATTATAAACCGTTGTAAAGTAAGAAAAACAAGACAGTCCTTCAAACGAGGATTATTTTAGCCTTTTCTTACTTCTACAAAAGTAATTCCCCGCGATCAGGGAGAGAGCCGAGTCTCCGCTACAACTTTTAATCAGTGTTCGCCTAAAACTTTTCAAAAAGTTCCACAGACAATAAATTATTGTATTGGCAAATAATAAAGCTGGAGTTTGATCGAATTGGCTTCATAAAAAAGTTTTGATGTGCCTAATGGCAATGTATTAGCTCTATATCGCTAGCTGTCTCTTCCTTATATATAACAGCGGTTTATTTTTTTATTGGTGTCGAGGAAGATTAAAAAAACAAAAAGATCTATCGTTGATACACCGAGAAAAATAAGTTTTAATCCAAAAACTTTATTACCATGAATCTTGTAATACCACCGTAACCTTTAAAAATTAGCAGGCGTCCATAAGACGCTGAGATTACTATATAGTGGCAAGGAATATAATATCTATATTAGCTTTTTAACTTTACTGAACCTTTAACTTCAATTTACCTTTATCTTTGACTCATTTCAATTTTCCTCCGGTACTATTTAGCTTTATGTACACTACTTTTGTTGTATGTCCCTTACCTTTTTTTTTTTTTTGCTATTTTCCTAATTCTTGCCTATATATCTATTTCCGTTTTTGTCATGTCAGATTCTATATGTTTGAGTTTACTTTTATTCTGTAGTACAAAATATTTTATTCTCCAATTTATGTGCCTTCGCTCAGTTTAATCTATACCTAAAAATGTTTTTCAATTAATTCTTCTAGCTTATGTTTAATACTCTTGTAATCGATGTTATCCATAGGCAATCCTTTAGTAATGATGTTTTCTTTCTTTTGTCTTTCTCATTTTGCTCTTTTCTTATTTGCTTCTTTGAGACCTCAATTCGAAATTCATATTATTTTCTTTTAATTCTTTGATGCAATCCAAAGTCTCTCTTTGCTCTCTGTTTAGTTTTTTTATTTCGCTCGTCATATCGTGATTTGATAGTATTTCACGCATCATTTGCAACATGTCCTCATTTTGGTTACCGCTCCTATGTGGTAATCTTGTAGCCTTGCTCTTTCCAAATACCTTTTCTTCTTCATACAAAAAAAATTGCTTTTTTTTAAATTCTCTTTACAGCTACTTTCATAACCGATTCTTGCTACTACTTTTATTATATACTATATTTTTATAATATTTACTTATATAATTCAGGGTATATTATAATATAAGGTCTTGGTACTTGTTAATGTGATAGGTTAGAATAAGTTTGCTCTAAAATGTCTACCAATTTGTTTATATCTAAACTCAGTACTATTTAAAAAACAATTAATTAAAAAACAATTTAGGACAATAAAGACAAAATTTTGTATAAACTTAAGGTAAGAAAGATAATGTAAAGATTTTTTAAAATGGGATTTGGCTTTTTAACAACCAAGGTTGAAATATTTTCGGGTTAGCTAAACCATCATTTATAGAAAAATTAGATACTGCAAAAAAGACCTACAGAATCCTGTTTTACCGAAATAACGGCTGATAAGAAGCGTTGAATATACGTTCATTTCAGGAACTGTTTTTTATATATTTCATTATTTCGATATAACAAGTCAATGATTTGTGTCACTTAAAATAATGCACATGGTTTTGGTGCGAAATACAATGCAGTTTTTAAAGTTAAGGAATTGTTGCGATTTATAACGCATAATAATTGCTAGATATTGAATTATTCTGATACGCACTGAGTTTGTGAGGAACCATAATAGATAATGACAAAGACACACGCAAAGATGTATTTCACTTTACTCCATTTTAATACCATAAGAAGTAATAAATAATATATTTAATAAATTTTCTAACTATAAATCATTTACCCAAAATGAACAAAAACTGGTATCTTTTTAGAAAAACTTTGGGTGATTGGTGGGAAAGGTGAACACTTCAATAAAATGAAAGACATTAAAGACTATGAGACCTTTTGTATTTTTAAAGTAAATAATGTTAAACCTAATAAATTAAGCAATACAATTAGGAATAAAATTTTAATATTAGGCTTGTAATTTTTTTTACTTTTTTTTTAAACTATTGTCTTATGTGTAAACTTGTTTCCTTATAAAACCTTCAAACAATGGACAATTGGACTATCTAAGGTAAAATATGTAAACCTCATCTTTTGATCTTTCGGTAACCTACATTCCATATTCAAACTACGCCCCATAGACGTATTAGGCCTTTTCTCAGAAGGGATAAAAGTTTGTATCAGAAATCGGATAAAGTTTCGATTTTCGGAGGAATGTTTTAGAAAAGTTTTAAGAGCTTGTTTGTTTTCCTGACTTCTTCTCGATGGATAGATACAATCAGGGGGTAGGATGTCGCATTTCGACATCCGAAACGGCTCGAAACAAAAAAGTTAAATTTCTTTTAGAAACACTTTATCGCTTTTATTAAATTCGAATCGAATCTCAAAGTGTGGGACATCTCGTTTGATTCGAATAAAAAGTTTAAACCCGTGACTGAGCGTATAAGCGAATTAACGGCTATATTTCTAAAGCTACATGAAATACCTAACTGTTTTAGTTAAAACCAACTTTTTAAGGTTAAAAGACATTTTATATAATATTAATATTGTGCTATTTGTTTAAAAAGTCGATTTTATTTTGTTGGCATTTTGTCATAGATTATTAAAAAACACGTTTAAAATATTAAGCATCTTTATAGCGCAGTGAGCAGAGCAGTTACTTGCCTTATAAAAACGCAGAGTTTTAAACAATGAATGTGTCAATATGAAAACTCAGCAATTATTGAACGACGTCAAGATAAACATGCCAGGATAAAGTTTGTAGTGGAGTAAAAAATTCAGCAAACTGGAAATGCAGATAATTAAAATCAAGAAACCGAAGGGCCTGTAGTTAATACAGCTAGTGAAGTTGCAGTGTTATAACACGTTCACCTAGATCCAATATTAAGTACGAGGCAACTAGTCGCTGTATCTAAAATTAAAGTACTGGCGATCAAGCCAATTAAAAAAAGAATTAGAGGAAGAAATTCCATCCGTATAAAATACACTTAATGTAGGAACTTTATAAGGATGACTACGATAGCTGTTTATGTTTATTTATTTTGTGAAAAAAATTAGTGAGCAGTAATCGATCCACAGTTTTACTATAATATCAGTTTTTCCAATGATTTTACTTTTTTTTTAAAAGGAACTGTAAATCGTTACTTTGAAGTTACTGGCCTGATTCAAACCCCAGGATTTTCCACGAGATCCGTACAGAGCAACCGTAAAAATTAAATGTATGGTCTGGTATATTCGGTCATCGAATGGTGGAACCATTTTCTGTACCTGGCAATTTGATTGGTATTACTGGTATTATTTGACTGCCTTGACGATATTATTAAAAATGGTCAACAATATTATGGAGATTATCTGACATTTTAACAGGACGGTACTCCTTCGCATCATGCTTTACTTGTTCGTCTGTATTTAGACCGACATTTTTCACGGCATTGCAGTGTAAGAAAAGGCAGCATCGAGTGGCCTCCTCAGTCATCAGTTTTGTCCCCTCTGAATTTATTTTTGTGGTGATACCTAAAAAGTAAAATCAAATCTTAATGCTTAGAAATGTTAGAAAGGAAGAATGTCAAAGAAAGTGGCGTGGGGGATAGGCTCTTGTCCCGTCTCGCGCCACGCATTTTTATATCTGTCCAATCCCGCGCCATGCCCCGAATTATTTTCGCCGTCCAGTCCCGCATTAGTTTAAAGCTAAATTAAATTATATTTTCTAAATAAGTAAATAAAGTTTTATAATAATAAGAAAAAGACAAATTTAAAATTTATAGTTTATTTGTGACCATATTTTGTATTTGAAAATTATCTTAACAATTAAGCATCAAAAATATTATATTATTAGACCAATTTAATAATTACTTCAGTTTTTAAAAGTGGCACCTTTTCCTGTACAATGTGTTGTATCAAAATTTCTACTTATTTTGAGTTTCTCCCCTGTAAATTAAATTTCTACTTATTTGGAGTTTCTCCCCTGTAAATTGTTTCAGGCCCTATACAATACAACATCATTCAAGCAACAAATCAGTTAGAAGTTTTGAATGTTTTATTGTCGTATATTTGTGAAAATTTAGACCAGGAGAAAAAGGTAAATGATGCTCCACCTTCTAATTTAACATTTTTTTAATAAATATTACATTTTTAGTTAGTGTTTAAATCGATGTATGCTAAAAAAACAGACGTCTAACCTTAAGATATTTCATCAACGTCCAGTATGCAGGTCACCAAGACGAAAACGAAAATCGCTATAAGCTGTTTTATTTTTACAGGAATGTTGGAATTCTATGCGTAATTTTGGAGAAATAATATTAGTAAATTATATTATTGATAACGTGTTTCATATTTGTATGTCTTAAAGTATTTCCTGTTAATTTACAATTTGTTTATACATCGACATTTAATCTAGGATACACTGACAAACCAATGGATTTTTTACAGCAAACGTCTAATCTCTAGTTAATAAAATAAAATAAAAGAAATGACACCTATATTAATACACAATTCAGACTGTTTATCATATTCTTCTGTATGTATGTACATACGAACTGCGGTTTTTATGGATGATATAAACCATAGTTTTTAATTAGAATCAAATTTTTATTTCACCAATAGTTTTAATTTATATAACAATATGCTACTACTGAGCAAATTTACTGAATCTATAATTTTATAAACAGAGCCAAATAGAAGAGAAGAAATACTATTTTATAGGCTTTTTGGATGTCTCGCAGGCTATTGAACAAGTCTGGCACACTGACCAGAATAAGACTGGCTATCATAATAAAGAATATCCTGGCTGCATAACCTGCTAAAATGCTTTACCTTAACCACTACCGGACTTCTCAGGGCAGTAGTCAACAAAAGTCAGAATAGCCATGTTAGTGTTCAACATCCGTAACGGATAGGCAACATAAGAAGAAGGTATTGTATTTATACCTATTCTCTACCTACTCTACACAGCTAATCCTAAAGTAAACAAAAACAAATCAGTACATATAACGTTTACTAATTGAAAAGGTACGTGCCCAACAGTCTTAATAAATAACCAAGTACTACAACAATAGAATGGTGTAACATACCTAGGTCTGCGGTTAGACCGTAGACCGTAGTATAACATGGAAGAAACAAATATTCACGAACAGAAATCAATTGGGTGTGAAACGCAGTAAAATGTATTGGCTAATAGAAAATAGGTCACAACTAAGTTTGTACAATAGAATTTTATTATACAAGTTAGTGATAAAGCCGATATGGAGCTACGGAATCCAACTGTGTGGATCTCTCAAGATCCAGTATTAACATCCTGAAGAGATTCCAATCGAAGACCATCCGTATTATCACAAATGCACTGTGCACATGCCCAATGAATACATTAATCTTCAAATGAAGATTGTCAAAGAAAAAATTGCCAGTTACTCTCAAAAATACGAAAGACGACTGCAAAACCACTCCAACAGGCTAGTGAAGAACGTGCAGTTTTTGCAAGACATTCGGGACCTCCCACGGGACAAACCGCCGCTCCCATCCCGCAGAAAAATCGCTGTCTTACCCCACCCCGCCGGGGCTGGGATAATAATCGTAAATACCGAAAAAAAAGTCCCCTTTTAGTTAAAAACCGACGTCTCGCTGTGTTTTTAAAAAATATTGTCTTAGTTTCTGATAATACCTCTGTTTCGTTTTCGCCCGACCATCCTGTATTTTAGTATTTGCTAAAATACTGCTTCAATAATTATTGTTAGCTACAGCTACATTACTGTCATGGTGATGCACGCAATATTTTATTACATACGTTAATGAACTTTATTATTCACACATATTCTCGATTATTTATGTTTTCGAAAGCCGTTTCAAATTCGCTCTCGAAAAAATTCCGCAGTCCATTAGGATTCCATAGGTTTGAATAAGAGTTTTCTGCCGGTCAGCTAAATCGATACAAGTCCTAACCTTCGAGTAAGTGTGAGTGTACTCGAGGTGTATTTGCGAATCCCGTCACATACTGTGGCGTTTCAGGATCGGCCGGCACACGGACTTTCGTCAACTTCAGCTCAATGGGCCGTAATTGCTTAACAAACTCATAGACTCTATTGACATAACGAAATTAGAAGCGAAGGCATGAATTAATGATAAAACTCGAAGCGACGACAAAGCACCGGCAATCCGCATTTGCCTAATGCTCAGCACAATCACAGATGTTCTACTAGTCCGGTTCATGTAAAGTAAACTTGGATGAATCGAAATTTACATATATGTTATAAAATTTATTCAGACATGTTAATATATAAGATGTCACTGCTAGTTTGGTTTTAAGTAAAAATTAGTAATAAACTGTATTTGGGATATATAAGAAATTTAAAGTTTTATGGAAATACTTTTCCCGTAACCTCCGTTATCCGCGCGGTTTTTGCTGACAAATTTAGTCGCGCGGTCTACTATCGTAGATCAATAGTTTTTTGTTGTATAATACCGAATATTGACAAATTTAAAAAAATAATGGTAAAAAAACATGTTTATTTATATTCGTACTTTAATAATAGATATGTTTTTTCCTTAGCTTTGGTAATTTTGGCATTGGTAAAATTAAAAACGAGGTCGTGATTTTTAGTCCCTTTATTAGCAAGTAAATAAAAACGGTCACAAAAATAAACTTAATTAAGTAAAAATCTCAATTTTTTTTGTATATGTTTAAACTAAATAGGTTAGGTTTTTTCTCCTTTAATAGTTTTTTGTTAGTGGCACATTGGTAAACCAAATGTCACCAGTTATGTCGCGTTTTGTTCCTTCTACAGGGTGTACTAACCCCAGAACTATACCTGTACAACTCCGGTTCCGAGTTCCGGTTGTTCCAAAGTAGGTATCAAGATTAAAGTACAAGGTCTTTGCATTCACTAATGCGAACATCTTAATTCCACATCTGGCATGCTTACTAGATATAATATATAATATATATATATATATATATATATATATATATATATATATATATATTAATATATATGCATGTATATATATATATATAATATATATATATATATATATATATTATATATATGCATGTATATATATATATATATATATATATATATATATATATAATATATATATATATATATATATATATATATAGTTCTTAATGGATATATTAGTCAAGTTAGTTATCTGTGATGTTGTATTGTTCTTGGTATCTGATTTAAGTAAGAAGTGATATATCGCTATTCTTAATGTCACTCTTAACTTGATGGAGAAATCGTTAAAGAAAATATATGACATTTCAATGAACTCTCTCTTAGATTTATTGTTCTCACGGTTGAGAATTGTAGTGTTTGTATAGTCGATGAGATGACCAGTGGAATAGACATGTTTGGCTAATGCACAGCGGTCAGGGTGAAGTCAAGAACCACTTTTGTGTATGTGATACGTGATTTCAATAATTGAGATATTTGGCCGATGTAGAAATTGTTGCAAGAGAGGCTTGGACTGTTGTAGACAATGTTACTAAGTATATCTATATGAGTCATCTTTAATTTTAGAATAAAGATTATTACTTTTTAGGGCTGATCTACAAGCCACATTAAGATTAATGTTGTTCTTATTATTACCAAAGCTATTGTCAACACTTTTCAGAATCCTTGTTAATCCCGGAATGATATCTCTGAAGTATGGTAATGAAAAATAATTGTTGATCGGAGTATCAGAGAATGGATTCCCACTTAAGACAGACATAAGGATCAACATTGTTAGTCGCGAACTTCACCTTCCTTCGTAGACCAGGAAAACAGAAAACAAAGTAGGTATATTGATGGAAGATAACCTACATACGTATTTCTGATTATTAGTCGTCTTCAGTATGGCGTAGCCAAGTCGGCTATCGTATTTACCTTGTTTAAGCTTTGTGGTTCTTCAATGGAGGTGATTTTGTATTTTGGTGCAGTTTGCATGTTTGGTTAGATGACTAAGACCGGGTATTGCCGCTAAAGCAGGAATGTCAGAAGAACAATATCCACCAATATTGGAGCCGTGTGGTCTAAACCCGCTATTAAGTACAAGTTCCATGGAAAACGGTTTCTTTCAGATTGTGTCTCGCCTAGGATCAGGTATCATTGTGCAATAAGATTGGGAAACCACAGAAAACCAATCTCCCCCTGTACTTATGATATTTATTGTGACTCTTATGAAGTGTGTGTAATGCTTACTGTTTGATGTTGGTATTGTGTTTGGATGTTTGTGAATGTGATATGTTCATATGTTTAATGGTTGTGTGTGTTGGATTCTATATGTTTATGAATGTGAGCGTGGTGGAGGTAAAGTGTCTATGGATGAATGATAGATGTGTATGTGTGGGATTTGATGTGTGTGTTCGGTGTGTATGTAAGTGTAGTGATGTGTATTTATGTGCAGAGTTCGGTAAACGCAATGACGTATAATATATAGACTCGGTGAACGCTTTAAAAAGTGTCCAAAACATGAATACCTTTGTTATTGTTTATTGTTTTGATACGAAGATGCACGAAGTTCATGATTTCTTACGAAGCATCACGAAGTTGATCTTGTGTTTGAAAACATCATGGACGTATGAAAACATTTTCTCCATTTTGTGTGACAGCAAATTTTATTTTAAAATGTTGAGAGTTATTTACTTACTATTTAAGTAAAATGCCATACTATTTTATCAAAATAATTATTTCTCTTATAGACGGGAACAAAAAAAAATCATAAATATTTAATTTTAATTAAAAAATAATTATTATCATTAACATATAAATGAGCACGCCGCTGTTCTGATAAACATACCTTCAACCTTGAGCCGAGATCTTTCGGACACTTCATTCTATAGCGAGAATAGGGGACTGCGTAGTCTATATATTATACGTCATTGGGTAAACGTTTATTTTATAAGGTTATTGAAGCAGAAGGTGGTTATGGCATCTTGGTGAGAAGGCGGGATGGGGACTGTTGCAGTTCGGGCATTTGGGTACTATGGGACACGCAGTAGAACTATGTTTGTGTCCGCAGAATAGACAAGTAAATGATTTCTCTTGGCATTCGCTGTTGAAATGTCCGCTTTTGCAATATTTCGCGCAATACTTCGATCGAATCGGAACAAAGTTGCTAGATTTTGGGATCTTGCAAGTTAACCGTTTTCCCTTGATCTAAAGTGCTGTTCTAAAGTGCTTCGGTGAATTTGAATTCAGAGTTAGTGAAGACTCTAATATAGGAGGTAGATTGGTTAGTGGAACGGGTAATTATACGAACTATTTTTGTATACGGAAAATTGATGACGGAAAATTGATTTCGGATAAGTTATCCTCAATTGTTTTTAGAGAGAGGTTTTTTGCTACGCCGGATATAACTAAGTAAAAGATCTGAAAATTATTTGGATTGGGATAGGAATTTTGAGATCTGCTAGGTTGAGGTGAAGTAATTAAGGTGGTATCAACTTGAGTGATATTACGGAGTTTTGCCATGATGTTGAAGATGTCTCTGAGCTTGGTAGTTCGCACGGAGGCTGATTTTTGGGATAGGAGGACTTTGATTGAGGAAACAGCTTGTGTTCCATGATGAGGCGGAAGAAGTGTCTCTGCTGGCAGATAAATAAGGGGATATGCTCGATTCTGTAACTATTGAGGGGTTGTGGTTTTTGTGTGTTGGAGGTTTGAAGTTGGAAGATTGTTATTTGTTGAAGTGTTGTGGGTGTTTGCGGGTGTATGGGTGATGGTGTTAATGGTGTGTGTATTGGTGAGATTGTGTCTTGTGTGCGAGAGGGAGTTTGATTGCAGGGGTTGAGGGATGGTGGATTATGGTAGGGAGTGCCTGCTTTGGATGTGGACGGGGTAGGGTGATATTGCTCTCTGTGTGTTTTGTTGTGTTTTCTTTAGTGTGGCAGGTATTCTTGGTGTAATATGTAGCAAAGTTTTAGCGGAAACACACCTAAGCAATCACGACGCGATGGCGTTTACTATGGTGGCCGAGATTCAACGTCATTTATTGTTTAAAACACAATTTACGTGTATTGCTGTTCGCGCCAATGCAAATAAAAATGGATAATGAAAAACTTTAATTGAAATTGAAATTGTAATAAAATATAATATATATTGTTCGGCCTGTCCCACTGAGATTTTAAGAACGTACGTATTAAAAATAAACTTGTTCTGTAGCACTTACTGGTTCCCTAAAATGTATTTGTTGTTTGGTAATTTTTTGTCAGATCTAAAATTATATAAAAACTTTTAAAATTAATTCTAAAATATATATAAAAACGGTTCTTATCTCTGCAAAGTTTTGGGTACAATTTATGAAATTCTCCTTGTTGCATGTACCTCAGATTAATGACATATACCCAAACATCTCTGCTTTTTTTGCAAAATAAACTGTATAAAAATATCTGCATTTTTAAATGGCAAAAATAGAACGACTACGCATACCTTTTCTTCAATTTTTGTAATGCTTCTTCTTCTTGTAAGTCGCATTTTTTTTAAACTATATTTCCAACTGTACTCTGTATATATGTATTATACTACTAAAATCGCAGGTCGCTATCATTCTGATATATTCGCTTTCTACAAAAACCGAGATCGGCATCTCCATCATCCGCAAAATTCGTGGTCGCTTAGATTATGTTTTCCGCTTTAGAAAAGGAGCAGTTAACTTAGGAAGGGATCACTACAAGAGCAATGGGACCAATTTGTTGACATTATATTTAGATATTAAATATATTTATAGATATTGTTATTTTTTTACTATTATTGATCGGGCAAAATACATTAATAACAGATTTTCCAAATAGAATCGAACTTTATTTAAAATAGATTATTCTCTATTTTATTTTATTGTGTATTTTTAAGAACTAATATATAATTACTACCAATCCTCTTTGTTTAATGTAAAGAGGCAATTAGTCATGTTATTTATAGTATGTATACCTTACAATTTCAATTCTTTTTAAAATAACGACAATAATCTTGTCTTGCCGTGCTAATTAGAATTTACTATTGGAAACCTTTAGCCAGCGGCTATTAAATATCAAAAAAGGTTTTCCAGCTGAAAATGTCAAATATTCATTTAAAAAATTCAGTCTGAGATTGACTAATTTTGCATCTTTTAATTTATCTAGTTTTTATAAAAAATATTCTTTTGCAACCAATAAGGATATGTCAATTGCAACTGCAAAAAAGTGGTATACCTTGTTGACATTTTTGCTTCTTATATGTCGTTTTTGCATATAATTATTTCTTAAGCAAATACCTAGAATTCCGGTCTTCTTGGTCTTCTTCTTATAGTCATAGGCTATAGTTCTTATGGAACTTCTCCGAAAGTAGACAATGTCTGAATGGGTTTAGATTGTCTGACGGTCAGCAGCAACCCCTAGTGGGGTCTTACGTTGCCGTGTAGGTTATCTGAGAAATATTCAAACATCACAAAATAATTTTCAATAAAAGTTAAGAAATAATAACTTTTGTACCATATAAGTGATTTATACCCAGTTATTTAGTGGTTCAACTAATGTGCACCGAGTAACAAAACACTGATGATGGACTGCTTAGTCCAAAAACGTTCTGTAATGCAACCCGAAAGGGTTTTTAAATTACATATCTTTTATAAAGGATTTTAAATAAATTTTTGATTTGCTTAAAAATTATTATAAATAAATAGGTTCCCTTGGAAAATGTTCGGTCCGCTTTTAAACATAACATACTGCCATCATAATCTATCGACTAAAACAAGTTTCAACTTGTGAAAATGGAATCGACCTTTTTTGAAGAGGTACATAAGTTCTCTAATGAACAAGTTACCTCTAGGTATATAAAGGAAAACTTTGTGATTGATTTTTAATTTAACAGAATAATTAAAAAAATTATTACTGATATGCTATAACTGCAACCAAATGGATACAACCAAACAATTTTTGCAGAACTATAGTATAATCGTTCGACATTTACTGTAAAGCGTTCGACAGGGTCAAGTGGAGACACTTATGGCGAATACTAAAAGAAGTAGGCGTACCACAACATCTAATTACGCTTATAACCGAACTATATGAACACACTACTGGATCAGTTAAAGTACTTGACACACTTTCGAACGAATTTCCCCCAGAACGGGGTGTCAGACAAGGATGTATACTATCTCCACAATTATTCAACATATATGGGGAGTACATTATGCGAAGAGCACTTGAAGGATGGGAAAAGGGCATCTCAATAAATGGTCATAAACTAAACAACCTACGTTTCGCAGATGACACAGCCCAAATAGTCAAGCAGAGATGATAGAACTTATACGACTGATCGAAAACGAAAGTCAAATATTTGGTCTGCAATTAAACATATCAAAGACAAAGATCATGATAGTGGATAGACTACACAACAATCATCCACATATAACCACAATTGACCGGTTCGAGGTTGTGAGCTCATACTTATATCTGGGATCATTAATCACAAACACAGGGTCATTACAAAAAGAGATTAAACGTAGATGTGATCTAGCAAAAGTTGCCACAGCAAAAATGACCAAAATATGGAAGGACTGTCAAATTTCAAGAGCGATAAAGATGAGGTTGATCAACTGCTTAATATTCCCAATACTGACCTACGGATGTGAATCTTGGACTCTGAGACAATCGGAGAGAAGAAAGAGACGCCACTGAAATGTTCTGTTGGAAACTAATGTTACGAATTACTTGGACCGACCGTAGAACAAATAATTCAATTTTAAGAGAGCTAAAAGTTAGCCAACGACTCTCTAGTAAAGTCCATCTCCAACAATTAAAATATTTTGGGCATGGGCATCACGAGGAAGATCCCCAACAAGATGGATAGATCAAATTACAGGAATATGCCAAAAACCTATGCATGAATTAAAAGAAATGACCAGCGACAAAGATCTCTAGAGACGGACAATACACGACATCACGTCGATCACTACACTCCCCTGGGGGGTCAGGATTGAAGAAAGAGAGAGATAGTACAATCGTATGATGGATTTTATAAACGATATGCATTTTAGCAACTGTTATATTATACAGCAAATAATAGTATATCTAGTGAAAAATATTGTTATTTTTTATATAAAAATATTTTTAACTTAAAAATTTTCAAAATTTTCTGTTTTTAATCTGCTGGGTAATATTTCTTCATCAAAACTATTTTGAATATTCTGGATTTTCTGATTTGAATTAAGTACTCGGTATTCCTTCTATCATTTTAAATCTAAACTCTATTAAAATATATTAAAACTAGGTACTAAGACAAGAGATTAAAAAAATCTAGTTTAAAAGCCATCATAAACAACACCGTCAACAAAGTAAAACACGCCCGTATTGGATTTTCTAGAGAAATGGCAATCAATGGAATTGGCTCTCATACATACAATGTCGCAGTACATCTAACTACTTTACTTAAACGATTCATTGCCGAGTCTATACTATGCCAAATACCATACTTTATCTCGAAAATGAAAATATAATTTTAAGGCCAAGGAACGTATTTGTCTCATTTATAATTTAAGTTTGTAATATATTCGAAATTTATCGGGGTGGCCACATTATTTCTACACATTCCTGTACAAAACTTGAGAGAGAAATGTATTTCCACTTTTTTACCTTCAACAGTCCTGTATAGAGACTTTTTTAATCGTCTTCCATAAAAACTGTGCTGCGATGCACTTCCAAACTGATTGTAGGTATTTTAGTGTGTAATTTTCTATGTGAAAACAACCTGAAACAGGTCGATTTTTATTTTTAAATTGACAATTTACAGTATAAAAAAATTATCCGCCTCCAGCATTCTGTTTGAATTGTAAGCACCCCCTCGAAAATTTTAAATCACAAAGGGGGGTCATGTAACACCTTGTCAGAAAAGGATTTTAGTCCTCTGTTCAGCAATATAAAGTTTTTTGAGTTTGTGCAATCCTAATTGAGAAAATTGATTTTTACAATTAAATTAAATGTTCAACTTGACCACCATTATTTACTTCTGGACAATAACCGAAGCGATTTTAAAATTGTGGTAACATTTTGTATCACCTCGGGGGTTATTTTGTTAATTTCTTCCGTTATCCCAACTTTTAAATCAGCAATATTGCCAGGTTATTAAAATATACTTCAGGAATAACAGGTATTCAAATAAATAGTTGATATGAATGTAGTAGGCTGCTGTCATTAAGGTATTTAAAGTTACTAAAAGACTCAGTATAATATTTGTGCGCATATAAAATTTAATTATGGCCCATTTGTCAAAGACTTAAAGAATAGACACTTTAATTATGATTGGTTGTGGTAATAAAACAAGAACTCGAAAGAAGGTTTGTGAAATGCTTAATAATAAATACCCTGATCAACAAGTTTCGCAGTCTACAGTTAGCAAAATTAAAAAGAAATTTCGTTATACTGAATATGTAAAAAATATTGAAAAAACAGGTAGAAATATTAAATTGACTGATGAAATAAAGTTGTACTTCTAGATATTGAGAAAAACCCGCATAAGACAACTCGAGAACTTACCGCCGTCAATGATGTAAATAAATCATCTATTTTGAGAGTTTTGCGTAAAAAAATACCACCCTTACAAAGTTCAGTTAGTTGAAGAGTTAAACGAAGATGATCCTGATGAAAGGCAAGAATTCTGTGAAATGATGATGGACAGAATGAAGGCAGATTTACAGTATATAAACAAATTAGTTTTTTTCTTATGAAGCGATGTTTTATTTAAACGGAATGGTTAACAAACAGAACTGTACTGTACAATATCCTACAAATTTAACGTTCTGGTTGGTATCATTAACAATAAAATTATTGGTCCTTATTTTTTTGACGGCACAGTTGATAGTGCGGTTTATCTAGATTTTTTGATTAACTTTGTGCCAAGAGAATTCCAAAATCGCTTCGGTTATTGTCAAGAAGTGAGTGGTGGTATTTTTAAACGTTTAATTTAATTGTAAAGTACATTGCAAAATACATTTTAAATATTATGTGTCAATAGTATTTTCATTCAACCTAAAGTTATGTGATAGAGACATTATCAAAATTTTACATCTTAAAAATCAATTTTCTCAGTTATGGTTGCACCAAACTTAAAAAACTTTATATTGCTGAAATACCTTTATAACAAGGTGCCATACGACCTCCTTTGTTTTTAAAAATTGTCGAGTGGGTGCTTATAATTCAAGAGTATAATATTTTCATACTATAAATTATCAATTCAAGAATAAAAATCAAACTGTTTCAGGTTTTTTTTTCACATAGTACATAACGCTAAAAATGAATTTATTCCATACATATGGTCTGCATGGTAGTACTAAAGTATTTAGAATTCAAAGATATGGATATAGAGAGACGATTTGTAAAATATTCATACTTTAGCAAGGTTTTAGTAGGATTTATTTCTATTTAATTTGTATTTTAAAGACAATCGCCGAAACATAAAATGAAACGTCAAATATAACGTATTTCCAATTAAAATTATGGTGTAATCCCATTAAATAAAATAGATAATATTATAGATATATGCAAGGAAGTACCTTCATGATTTTTTTATGATTCTATGAGAATAATATTGGTATTTCTATTCTACTTTGTTTACGTACAAACCTTCTTATCTGATGATGTACCAACTAGATCCAGACATAGAAATAAAACGTAAAATAGCAATGACTAAAACTACTTTTATGAAAATGAAGTCATTTCTGTGCAATAACCATCTCAGTTTAGAACTAAGGCCAAGAATGGTTAGGTGTTATGTTTGCCCTGTACTTTTGTATAGTGCAGAAGTGTGGACGCTAAAAGTATCGATCATGAACCAAATTGAAGCATTGGGAATGTGGGTTCATAGACGAATGCTGAAGATACTGCGTACAGCAAGAAAAAATTAATGAAGAAGTACTAAGGAGCGTCAACAAAGACAGAGAACTGCTAAAGACTGTTAAACATCGAAAAATGTCTTATCTGGAACATATAGTAAGAGGAATACGATATAAAATTTTACAACTGATCGTTAAAGGCAAAATAGAGGGCCTTAGAGGTGTAGGAAGAAAACAAGTTTCTTGGTTAAAAAACATTCGTGAATGGACTCAGATACCAAATGCAGGGCAATTATTCCATATTGCAAGACAAACCTTCTTAAAAAAAAATATTTTATCAATATCTTTCAGTACATTTATGTAACAAACGGGTGGAGTATAAGCTTTTCAAGAATGCTTCTATATTTATGTCGATAATAATAATTTATTAAACAGTTAATAAAGTTTAGGTCCTACATATTTAATTGTATGTACAGCTGGTTCCTAAAAAAAGTTGATACGACTCGATCAATTTGACAAACTAGTTCGATTTGATTATTTTGAGCAGTTTATTTTATTGTTCTGAGACTATATTGGCTTTATAAATTTATAAAGCTTGTGTAAGACGAATAATGACAATTGCTTCAGAAACAAGATAATAACAAGATAATAACAAGATAATAACAAGATAATAACAAGATAATAACAAGATAATAACAAGATAATAACAAGATAATAACAAGATAATAACAAGATAATAATAATAAAATGCAAGAATTGTAACCAAATTAAAGGATAACTGGACACTATCAGAGGCAGCAAAACATGTTAGCATTAACAGAGCCATAGTTTTTCATTAAGTAAACAAAAAACTTTCGAAAAGAAACGAGGGTCTAGAAGACCAAAACTATACTCTTACTAAATTTAGATATGTAAAAATAGAAATAATATTTTGTGATATCTGCATCAGCATTATTAACATCATGTAGTCTTCGGTCCATCTGTCCATCCAATTGTATTCTTCAGAGAGTTCTTTTCAAACTTCTATACCGTGCCACAGTTATTTAGCAATTTGAGGTATAAAATTATGCCGATACAACCGTTTTATAATAACCCCCCACACATTATCGATTGGTTTTAAATCTGGACTGTATCTGCCATAGGGCCATGGTAAAATTTCAATGTTCTTATTCTCAAGCCACTAGTTTAGTATATGTGCAGTGTGAATAGGAGAATGATCTTGTTAAAGGACAAAATTATTTTCTGAATAGAACTGTTTTACACTGGAAAACATGATCTTTTCTAGAATATTCAGATAAATCTGCCCAAAAAACCTGCCCCATCAATACAACATAGCATTACTATTTCTCTAGATGAAATTCATGCTCATATATTGGCTCGATATCTATTAACACATAGAGGATTAAATCTATTATTATCTGGTCTATACACCCCAATTTTGCCCTTTTTGAAAGATTGAAAATTTTTTTTCATCTGTAAATATTACCCTGTCCCAAAAATCTTGACTTAGGAGCTAATGTTTTAAAGCAAATATAAATCTTTATTGCTTCTGTTATGGTGTAAGAGCTTGTTTTTTTGCTACAGTTAGGTACCTAAGACGCGATGCTCTTATTTTGCGTCAAGCTGTTGTCTTTCTTCCTGGAAACTATGACAAAATTTTTGCAGTTTTCGCATCTTGAAAAGAATTCTCTTCTTATCTCTCCAAAAGCGTACGATCTTAATGAGCGGTAGACATTTTTGGTCTTCCAGAATCTTGCTTTCTATCGAGAGTTTCGTGTTCTCTTCATCTTTTATTATTATTAAAAACTGTTGTTTTGCTTACGTTAAAATGGTTTGCTACGGTAAATAGTGACCAACCTACTCCTAATTCGTTACAATTATTGCTTTTAGGTCTTTGCTAGCATGCGGAGCCATTTTATTGAGGTTGAGCAGAAGTTATCTGACAAAGATTTTACAGTGACAATGACAGTATGTAAATGATAATGATTTATCTCTCAAAATACCCTGCTCAATTTTCTTCAAAATACGCTTTAAGAGTTGTATTAGTTTTTTTAGGAACCAGCTGTACGTCGCTGATTTGTCAAAGCACGATTGCTGTCAATGTTCACCTAAGAAAACAGGGTAGGGAATATTTATTGTTTGGATTGAACATGACATGTCCTTGTTTAGGATTCTGCATCCCCTTGAGGGTTTGCTATAAAAAGTTAGGTTAGTTATTAAAAATACCACAGAGGTAGTTGTATTAGGTGAGTGCGTGTGTAGCCGATGTTGTAGAAATAGAGTGGAGAGAGCGTGGTTGGAATTGGATGTTCTTTTCAGATTGTGTATATGTGTGTGTTAATATGAAGGTGACAGAAACTTTAGATAAAGAGAAAGAGTTTTTAGATATTATTGTTTGATATTAATATTGGTATTTCTTTTCTATTTTATTTAAATACGAAACTTTTTCAAATAAAAAAATATTTTATCAATCTATCTGTCAGCACATTTATATAACAAGCAGGTGAAATATACGAGTTTTTCCATATATATCTCGATAATTTGATGTTTAAGTGATGTGTTTATGCATGTGTGTGTGTGTGTCTGGTTGTGTGTGTATGTGACGTGTTCTTAGTGGTCACTCGAAAATAACAAAAGCTGTGTTCCCTAGTAATCATTGTTCCTCCAAGCTGTTTATACGCCCCAGGTCAAATTTAGAACTACTGTATTGCACTAAAATTCTGTTTTTGAACGTTTGTGCTGGTAACGTTTGATTTCTATAGCCAGTCTCATCCGTTGCTCAGCCAGTTAAGACAATAGTTGTGACTATTTACTCAAGGAAGAACACGTATCATCTTGTTGTGCAATAAGATTGGAAAAAACTAATTTTGCCCTGTTTATTTTGCCCTGGGATAGGCAAAAGAATTAGATTATGTAAGTTCGAAAAGCTATTGGTTGCTCATACTAAGCTGAACATACTCTCCGATCTATATATTTTATACCGTATTGTTTTACGTTGACGTCAAAAACTTATACCAAAGGTAGACTCATAAGGCCAGACCCTAATTGTGTTAAAATCATTGTAACTATCACATACCCATAGACGAAGAAGAGCTGAGATAAGAAAAACTAAAGAAAAATGGTTTTCGGAGAGATGCGAAGAAATCGAACAGTGCGAAAAGGTAAACGACTATCACAATATGCATAAGAAGATAAAGAAACTCGCAACAAAGAAAAGCTACTATTTTATCGAAAGGCCTGTGCGATGATAATGAAAATCTACAACTAGACCCCGACAAAATAGTTAGAATTTGGGAAACTTATGTGGAACAACTGTTTAATGATGACCGTCCTAGTGGGTATATACTGAGCAATGATGATACTGGTCCTTCTATTCTAAAATCAGAAGAGGAGAATGCTATAAAGGGTCTTAAAAATAACAAAGGACCAGGCAACGATAACGTATACGGGGAAGTAATGAAAATGCAGTGCGAAACAAACTGTCAATTTCTAGACTCACTCGTCAGACTCTTTAACAATATTTATAACAGCGGGGAGTTTCCTGAAGACTGGCTAGAGTCAACTTTTGTTGCCATACCGAAAAAACCAAAAGCAAAGTCTTGTGATTAACATCGGATGATAAGTATAATTAACCACATTTCGAAGGCGTACACCACGGTTATTTACAACAGAATAAGCAAAAAATGCGAGGATAATATTGGAGATTCGCAGTTTGGGTTTCGGAATTCTCTTGGGACAAGGGAAGCACTTTTTAGTCTACAGATACTTATCCAGCGCTGCGGAGATATGAACAAAGACATGTACATATGCTTTATAGACTGAGCAGAAGCATTCGTTAACGTAAAGCAAGAAAAGATAATTGAAGTTCTCCATAAGATCGGAGTCGACTACAGAGACAATCGAACAATAGCGAGTCTCTATTGGGGTCAAACAGCTAAAGTGAAAGTAGGATCTACATTGATCAATAAAATTGAGATTAAAAAAGGGGTACTACAGGGCTGTATCTTGTCTCCTATTCTCTTTAATAGATACTAAAAAGAAGTATTTAAGACAGCGCTGGAGGAAAGCACAGAAGACATAAAGAAAAATGGAGAAATAATTAAAAACATAAGGTATGCTGATGACACTGTGATTCTAGCAAGTAGCATGGAGGAACTGAGTTGCCTAATGAGTAAGATACAAAAAACAAATGCACAATACGGACTCAGACTAAATATCACAAAAACCAAATGGATGTTAGTAAGCAAAACTCAACAACCACCACCGCAACTGATATTAGACAATGAAAGAATTGAACACGTGGATTTGTACATCTACTTGGAAACAACAGTTAACTCAAATTGGAATCAAGCGAACGAAATACGTATAAGAGTAGAAAAGGCAAGAGCATCGTTCACTAACATGAAGCAAATTTTCATCTCTAAAAGCCTTACCCTACCTCTCAAAATTCTACTTCTGAAATGTTATGTTTTTCCGGTTTTGTTATATGGAATGGAGGCGTGGACAATGACCGCAACATTGATGAAAAAAGTAGAGGCCTTTGAAATGTGGGCTTACCGACATGTATTACGTATATCCTGGACTGAGCACGTGACCAACGAAGAGGTACTACGCCGCATAGGTAAAGAGAGAAAGGTAGAAATAATTATAAAAAAAGAAAGTCGGAATATTTGGGTCACGTTATGAGAGAAAATAAATATAGAGTACTACAGCTGATCGTTCAAGGAAAAATAGACAGCAGAAGAGGTCCAGGGAGGAGAAGACACTCGTGGCTCCAAAACTTGCGGCAATGGTTCGGATTGTTATCTGCTGAACTATTGAGATCTGCCGTAAACAAAGTCAGAATAGCCATGTTGATTGCCAACGTTCAGAACGGACAAGGCACATGAAGAAGAAATATCACAGTCTATATATTTGATGATAATCTGAACAATTTACATATATATTGAGCAAGATATTTCTTGTTTCTTTCGTAATCAAAGCGAAATATCAAAACTAATTTGCTGGCGATATTCTAGATAATGTTACTTAACTAGATAATGTTACCCAACCTTCAGGTCAATTAGTTTTTACTAATAAGTTAAAAAAAATTCAAAATTTTAATGCATATTCATCGTTTACCCGACTACTTAAATATTTTATTATTTTTTAGCCAAAGACAAATTTTACCAGATACTCATATTACTTTATATCCGTAATAAACCATTACAACAGTTATACTGTTAGTTACAAAACTAATATTTAATTTCTATTATTTGTGTTGAATTTATTTGTGTAGAAATATATTATTGTAACTACAATCTCACCACAATTCCACCGGACTACTCTTTCTAATATTGGTTTCGTGTAAACCAGTCCAGATGGCGCGGACGTCGCTGATGCAAATCGTTGCTTTTCAGCACAGCTGCTCCTAACGATACCTGTGTATTCAGACCGAACTGGAACTTTGTGACATTTCACCTGAATTTTAAGATGATGTTCGTGTCAGTAATTGAGGTCGGAAGCTCGTAAATTGAACAAAGCCAAGAATAAATGTCTGTTCCGATTTTCTTTAGTTCTATTAAAACCAAAAAAATGATAGGTTTATAGGTATTTATGTGTTGGTAAAGTATGTAGTAAATAATCTTATATTGCGAGAAAATTAGAAAAATTAAATAACTGTGTCAACATAAGTTTATGTCGATAGAGTTATTTTCTATCTTGTAACTGATCTTACAGTCGATCGTCTATACGAAAAACAGAATACGTTTATACTAGACACTGGTTATTATTGTTTACATGTACGAATCTGTCTAGTAGATCCTCATTTTGTTTCTTTTATTTCAATCGAAAGAAAATAACTGGCTTACGAAGTGTTTTTGTGGTTTTTTATTTTAAATTCTTTAACATATTAACACAGGACCCACAGCAAAAGTATTGTTTTTGTGAAAGTTAAATTATACCTATGAAAATTAAAAACAACACTGCTATTACAACGAATAAGAGTAAAGAGTAGCTAACCCAGGATGACTGATGAATCGATGAAACTCATGAAGTCTAATTAAAATATTTAAGCAGAAACCTGTACGAATTTTTCTTCGGACATTCTTAAATGATTTATATACTCTTCTTTATCCTGTAACGCTAGCACTTAAGCTATGTTTCTGATGCTCATAATTAGTTCTTCTTATGATCCACTATTTCGCTTAAAACTTCGTTTTTTTTTTATGATTTTTTTTATATTATTAAAAATTCGTGTCATTTTTTTAACAATTACAATTTTAACACATTTACGCACAAGACGTTCAACGCTATTTTTAGATTGTCGTGTTGCTTTAATTTTAATTCAAATATGTGAACGAATATTAATTAAAGTTATATTCAATTTTTGTTGATCAACTAAACTTGGCCAATATAACTTGGCTCGTTATAACGCGTCTTAAATATCTGACAGATGTGTAACTGTAAATGTGCTTTGACTATAATTTCACTCATCGGACATAATTCGTGAAATGCACTACATCAAAGTCATAACTAGACTTCGGCAAATATGCAAATAAAAATATAGAAAATATGCGCATAAATATGCACGTGTTTACCCAAAAAAATGCAAATATTTTACAAAATGTGCATACAAATAAATAAAAAAATCGTAAAATAGTAACAATTTTATTTAAAAAAAAAGTGTACATAACTAAATATTTCCTACTATTTATTAAGATTTACATTTATTTTAAGTAACTACATCATTTTTAAGTATGAATAAACTTATTTAGAATTATAGTAACAATAAATGACCAAGTGGTGTTCAAAATTTTCTAACAAAAACTTGTGGCTTCTGTCTGAGTACATATATTTATATATGGAAAAACTTCGTTCAACATCAACTGATGTAACGTGACCATTTTTCAAACTAACCAAAACATTTAGTTCTAAATTAATTGTTTCCGAAATATTTCCAGCTAGAACACTGACTACTTCAGAAAGAATATGGTAACCTTTATTTTTTTCCATAGTAGCTTCAAATTTTTTTAAAATATCTTTTCCAATATTACCTCTAACGTTCCGACAACATGACGCAAATTCTTTTATTAATGATGTACTTTCGAACAATGACAGTTTTGGTGATTCTAACTGAGTAATTGTTTTTTGAACAAAACTAAAATTTGATTTTATAAATGAAAGTTTTTGTTGAAGCAAGTTACTCTGAAAAGTTTGTTTAGAATCCAAAAAAATGATTGGGAACTTTCATCTGTTAACGTATCAATTATGTTCTTTATTTTAACAAAATGATCTGCATAAAAATTAACTGCTTCTAACCATGTTCCCCATCGCGTTAAAATAGGTTGTGGTGGAAGAGGAATGTTAAGTAGCATTTCTTTATAAAGTTGAATTCTTATAGGAGATTTAAGAAATACTTTTTTGACACTGGATATCATGGTATTTATAAAAGGAAACTTTTTTCGTATTTCCTCTGCAACTCTGTTAATCCATGCGCTACACAAGTAACATGTATTAAATCTGGGAAAAATATTTTTAAATTTTGTTCTGCTTTCACCATATAAGGAGCAGCATCCGATAAAATAAGCAGTAATTTATTAGAAGGAATAGTTGTCGGAAGAAAAAAAGTTGCTAATGTTTCTTGTATAAAACGCGAAATTGTTAAAGCATTTGTTTTCTCAAGTTGCTGGCATGAAATAAGATGAGATTTTGGTACGGTATCTTCTTTAAGAACACCAATCAATAAATGAGCAATATACTTTCCTGAGGAATCAGTGGTTTCGTCTACAGATATGTAAAAATAATTATCTGCAATTTCTTCATTAATATTAATTAACACCGACAAGTATAGCCCGTTCACATTATTTCTTCTTAGAGACCGATCACTTGGAACATTAAGTTTGCAATATTTTTTTAGAAACGAACTAAAATTTACATTTACTAATTTTAAAAGCGGTATGTTTGCAGACACTAATGCGCGACACAAGTCTTCATTAAAAGTTTCTTGCTCATCTAATTTTTTTGAAGTAGATTGGAAACATTTAGCCATTGAAGTTTGATGTTTTCCTCCTATTTTTCCTTTTTTTTGCAATGTGTGAAGCAGTTCTCACATGTTGGTCTATCTGAAATTTCTTCTCACATGCTATCTATAAATAAAAATAAAAACCTTTATTTTAACCCAACCTTTAAAATATAAAAATATACAAGGTGTTTTTGGTTAATCAAATAACTGGTTTGGAAAAAAAAAACACTCGCTAAGTGTTTTAAATGCAGTATTATTCCACATATTAGTTTTTGTTACTAACCATTAGTACATCATATAACTTATTTTAAAATTCAACAAAAGTTTTTTTTGTTAATTCAATTACAATAAAAATAATTGTGTTTTAGAATAGCTGACTTCATAAAAAAAAGAAAAGGTGAAAAATTTTGTATTGTACCATGGACAATTTTTTCTCACTAAAGGAAGCTATTTTTCATTTAAAAACAACCTACGAGTACTAAATTTCAAGTAATTACGTTTATTGGTTTTAAAGTTATTGTTGTTATTAACTAAAAGAATTTATTTTTTTTTAATTTTAACACCCTGTATCTCGAAAAGTAAATAAGTTTGACCCCTCATTAACTATATCGTTTTGTTCAATTTTTCGAGAAGTATCTACAGTCAAACGTTGTAAGTGTCATTTGGAAACACCCTGTATGTATGAAATATTAGATATTTAATAGAAAATATTAGATACTTACAATTTTACCACAGACTGAACAGTAGATTTTTCCCATATCCATAGACAACTCTTTATAAGGTTTAATCCAAGTTGAAGCACTGGTTGTTTTAGGCATTATAAAATCACAATCTTCCTTTTTGTTACGTACAACGAGTGTTTACGCTTTGAATATCAAAACAAAAATGATTTACAAATCTGAGCATCAAATTAAAAATGTTTGGGTACCTAATTCAATAAACTGGGAGATTTTGGAAAATCAGTAAATTAGGAACAAAACAATTAGCCGTTTACCTGCTGTTAAGATACAATAAATTGTAGATAGATTTGGGGATTAGATCATAAAATGCAAATGAGCGAACTCTTAGCGATTATCCAATAACTGAATGCCTCAGTGACCGAGATTTTCTAAGAATTTTGAGGGCTACTTAAATTGATCTTCTTTGAAATTGTAAATGTTTTGTACCTTTAGAGATTACATACTTAGATCATTTCTTGATTAAAATGACTACAAAATTTTATACAAGAATTGAAATAAATTGGTATGTTTAAAAATTTTCAAATACAGTATAAAAATCTGAACTTTTATGCACTTTATGCAAACTTTTATACAAATATGCCAAAATATGAAATATTTGCATAAAATATGCACAATATGCAAAATATGCAATATGCATATTTGCCGAAGTCTAGTCATAACCATGATGATGCTATGAGTTCTGCCTCGAAAACCTGTAATAATCGCTAACGTTAAGCACATTCTAACGTTAAGCAACATTAACGAGATATGTTGCTTTTACAATTCTTAAATGAACTAAGCAAATTTTCAAAATTATAATTTTGATTATTATTGCTGCAAATTTTTAAGCACTATATTATTATTAGATATTTTGATATATAGAAATGTAATAGTTTTTCATTCATTTTACCAAAATATCAATATTTTTTTATTTTTGTTCTAGGTAAGCAAAACTTTTCCTTCTACACACAATTTTAAAAAGAGTAAGTATTAAGTTAACACTCAGGTAAGATTACCAAATTTTACGTTGTTTTGTTATTCTTCATATTTTTGTTTCTATGGCTTCCTGTTATTGCAAAAAAGTAACTTCTTATTATTAAAATTCTATATTAAAAAATTTAAATTAGATAATAGATAATTATATTACTACTTGACCACTAACGACGAAATTGTTTTTTTTTAGAAGAGTATGTTAGTTTCTATTAGATACAGCCAGCTTACTTAATAAATCAATTATACGAAATAGTAAATTTTTAAAAATATATTTGTTAAAAATGATGTTGCCATCTCATAATAAGTGTTCAATATTGACTATATTTTATTGTAGAACTTGATTCTATAATATAAACACAGTGGCACTTTGCATTTAATACAAATATTTCTCATAATTATACTCTCAAACAAAACTCGCTAGTGGATCTCTTTTTGCCATCTTATATTGAATTGATGATGTCCCATATTGTCAAATGTTATGTCATCCGTTATCTACAAAGATTATCGGTTGGAAAGACTTGTGGCTAGTCTACTATCACCTCTACCAATCTACTAGGATTTTGATTCTTCTTCAAATATTTTTTTCCATTTTCCTTCTAAATTTTTGGTGAATTTAAAATCTAATATAGGTGAATATGGTCTCCCTATGTCTTGTATGCAATCTAAAATTTTTAACAGTAACATCTACCAACAACGTGAACAACTACCACTAGCACTTTTTACCCGAGCAGCAGTTATATATCTGCTTATATATTCGTTAAGATATATTTCTGCTTTGGATAAATTATATTATTATATTTGAGGACTATTTTTGTGAATATTTCTATGCAAAGTGAGCATTGTAATGAAAGTTGCAGTTGGATTCCGAACTAAGCATTTTGATAGTCAGTTTTAATATTGAAGTGAATTGTTGATTCTGATAAATTATCTATCAGACTGCCCTAATCCTTTTTAGCGCAGTCTTCATTCGTCAGTGCTAAAGAATCTGAAATTTAAATATAAATATCCAACATGGCCAAGTCATCTATATAAACTAAAGCTTTCCCAAGTATCCTACAATAAATATATTATATATTTAACTATGAAGCCACTTGCTTCTGACGTTGCTGTTTCCAAGGCTATTTTTTTCAGGCATATTAAAAAAAATATGTTAAACGTGTTGTGTGACAAGCTTGAAATTACTTATTCTATAATGGCACAGTATTTTTAGCAATATACTCTAAAGATGAGTTACAAGATTAGCTATACTACACGATCAAAATAATTATAGTTAAAATTGTTATCCATGTTGTTCACATCCATCACTCTAGAATTTTTCCATTCTGAAATTAACCCTTTCTAGAAAAAGAAGCCCACTGAATACATTCATAATAGTAAATAACCCTAAAAAAACTTTACACCTTCCTAAATTTAAAACAGAACTGATACCATTAGATACATAGCAGCACACTACTCTGAACACGATAAACAACAGATTCTATTAAAAACTCGCATATCCTCTCCATTCCCATTCCCATATCCATTCTCCTCTTTCAAATTTTTGTCTGCTCCAAGATATATGAATGCCCCTTATTTGTATTTTTTCGAGTTGTTCTCATGTACTTTGTCTTTAAGTACAAAATTCTTTTCTAGGTCTTTTAATGTCCCGCTAAGTATATGTATATCAGGTGCATAAACTACGACTTGATTGATCTTTGTAAATATTGTACCTTCTCTATCTATAGGAGTTTTCCTGATTTAATTTGTTCAAATAACGCATGGTTAAAAAGTGTCGTGGATAGCGCATCTCCTTGTGTTAGACCGTTAATGTTAAATTCAGAGGACAGTAGTTGATTTTGGATTCCCACTTTTGCTTTGCTGTTGGTTGGGCATAATTTTAGTAATATGATTAGTTTTTGTTAGTCATTTAACTCTTGAAATGCACTATAAAAGTAATTTCTAAGTATTTAGTCATACGTTTGTTTGATTTATATAAACAGATAATATAGTTTGTTATCCCGATCGTAAAATTTTTCCAGCGTAGGCTTTACTGTAAATATTTGGTCTATAGTTGAACTATCTTTTCTAAATCCTCCTTAATAATACACTGTGATTTGTTTCATTATATTGATTAGACTAACGTATTTCCCTTTTTATGTATTACTGCATTTTTTTTTTGTTCCCAGATAATGTCGGTATTCCATCTATCTAGTATTAAGTATATGGTTGTTTAATCCCCCCCCCACTATTATTTTTGCAGCTATTATAACTGCTTCTTTTAAAATTCTTTATTTATCTTTAATATTTATACCTGATTTCATTTACATTATTACGTTCTTCAATTATGTTTTCTATTTCTATTTCATATCTTGCTCTTTTTTTATTATTAGAGGTTAATATATCTGAAGCATAATTGATCTTTTTTCCCCTTTCCCACATATCTGAAATGTTTTAAGCATGACGTGCTTCTATAAAGACGTAGCCGATCTAATTTCTTGTTTTTATATCTGCAGAAACCTATGTTTCTTTGTGGACATTTTGTACTCCTTATCACCATTTTTTCGTCAGTTGTGAAGTCTATATTCCCTTGCTCGTTGTCGTTACTTATTTCATGCAGACTATGTATACCTATAGAATAGCCAGAATAAATTGGAAATATGTTGCTCAGGATAGAGACCGATGAAAGGAGTTGGGAGAGGCCTATGTCCAAACATGGACGACAGAAGGCTAAGAAGAAGAAGAAGATGTATGCCTATTGTTCCTTGATATAGTTTCTCTTTAACCCTTTTGCGTTACTTATTTCATGCAGGCTATGTACACCTAAAGAATGGCCGGAACAAATTGGCAATCTGTTGCTCAGTATAGAGACCGATGGAAGAAGTTGGGAGAGGCCTATGTCCAAACATGGACGACAGAAGGCTAAGAAGAAGATGTATACCTATTGTTCCTTAATAAAGTTTCTCTTTAACCCTTTTTGCCGTTTAAATCTTTCCGTTTAAATCTTTTAAAATTATTTTAACACTATAACTGTTTATTATCTTTGATGCTTCTTGGTCTTATCTAGCATACAAATTTTCTTTTGCTCCTTTGTCCTCTGTAGGTGCTTGCATGTTAAAGAGAATTATTTTAAGGAACGTTATGTTCATTTTCAGACTGGCTGTACTTTCGTTAACGTTAATAATCTTTTTATTGCATGCTTGTATCTTTCACTTATTATGAAACACATCCCCCTTTGTCCAATATTAGGTATTTGATTAAGGTACGAAAAATTGGATATCTGGGCCATATCATCAGAGAAAAAAAATACGCAATCCTTTTAATCCCAAACTAATTGTCCAAGGAAAGATTGAGGGCAAGAGGGGAGTAGGTTGCAAACAAATGTTGTGGTTACGAAACATAAAGGAATGGGCAGCCATAAATAACACTGCAATACCAACGCAGTATAGATGCACTACCAGAAGAAGATTCTATATTTTCCATATTTCCAGATGCCTTCGTTCCCTATTTTCTTTACCCTTATCCTTAAGATTAAACTCAACGTTAATATTATAATAAAATTATCAAAATTTCTGATAAAAAAATCACCAATATTTCTTTTAACATAACTCCAATTAACCTAACACATTTTATTTGTTCTTATCAGGTGTATTTACAACCTTCGTCGTCAGCTGTTTACGGTAACTTTTAAATTCGTATTGACAACTCTCTCGTGAATTAAAATGTTCAAATTAAGTCTTCCCCCTATAACAATTCCAAGACACTTTCTCCGATGAAAAAATTCGTATTTCGATTCTTAATTATTTTAAAAATCAATACAATTTCAGCCCTTTTCGCATTAATCCGTGCAATCGCTTGTGCGAGAAATCGAAATTTTCTTTTTATTATAATCAAACGGAGCGAAGAAAAATTACCAAACGATGAAACAGATTGAAAAACAATTTAACCAAGATCGAACGTCCCGATGAGTATCTGTGATTGAAAATCTATTTAATTGTCTCTTCGTCTTTGAAGTTTGGAGACAAAAGAAAGCTTTTAATATAAATTGGACCGTCATTAACAGTAATAGTGGTCGATCGAACAGCCATTTTCTAAGAGAGACACGTAGGATTTTACGATATTAAATTCATTTGACTTATCACGCGCTAATTAACGGTATATTTAATGCTATATTATTTAATGCAGTTATATAGAAAAGATGCGTTTATTTTGATCTTAGATCAATTATGCAAGAGCATTGTCAGCAGTTTTACTGTAACATTTTATAATCGCTTATGTTTTCTAACATTTTGTCTAGTGCTTGATTTAAATATTTTATATATGAATAAGCGTGGTTGGTTATTAAACTTACATCTTGTAAATTAACAATAAGTAATATTTTTATAGAAAATAACAAAACAAATAGAAATACTCATTCAATTGTTTTATAGAGGACGTTTCGTAGTCGGTATTTGAATTTTCGGTGATTGTTGAAAGCTGTTTTGATACACTAAAAGTTTACATTCTGGTTAGACGTAGACACTTTTCTTTACTCTAAATGTTTAAATGTTTGTTTCTGGATTACTATAACGCCTATAAACATCCCTAAATAAAAGTTTAATGTTCTACAAATCAACTATGATTTTTTAAAATTAATTCTGTAAGCGTTCGTTTGTGCGTTATCAAACTGCTGATCTTTTACAATGACAAAAGTTTTGAAAGTTCAGCCGGATTTATAAACGGACATAAACATAATTTTAGTCTTTAACCATAATCTCATTATATAAGCATAATGTTGAAAGTTAATAAATAAATGTACCCATTTAAAAGCATTCATAATACCTAAAACATAAATTTAGTCCTTAAAACGTGACCTTCAAAGTTGGTAACTTTCAACATTTATGAATTAAGTATTAAACATTATGGAATTGTTGGAATATGCGCATGTGTAATCCAACGTAAAAAATTAAAGAACTGTTCCTCATCCCATTCCTTATCACGCTTTCTATTTATGGGTCTTACACTATACCTTCTTACTCTTCTTTGCTTGTTAAGAACTCTGGCAGATATAGTCGCTACAATTGTTAAATAAAGTGGGACTGCTGCCATGGCCAAAGTAACTTTTCTATTAATCTTCATATTTATTTAAAATTATTTCACTTTTCAATGAATCTAAAGACCAGAAAAAATTCTTCAAGATCTATAAAAATTTGGTTAGGTTTGTATTTTCTGAAGTAGTTTTTAAATATTATGGTTAGGTATTATGTCTAGTTATAAACCAATCTTAAATCTTGTGAATTATGATTGTGGTTAAAGTTATGTTTATGACTTATGATTATGTACTATGTCCGTTTATAAACCTGGCTTTCTTTTTTTATTCCATATATTCCAAAATATAATCAGAAAACATAGCACTTTCTCTGTTATCGCTTATTTCTCAGAAAAGTTAGACTTTATGCATAAAACTATGCTTATACCAATATGTTTATGTTTTTAGATGCAGGATGGGCGCTAAACGAAGTAAATTTTCTTACGTGACTACACGCGTGGAGTACTTTAGTAATCCATACGTACCGGGGCTCTGGAAAAGCCATATTATTTGAAAACAGTATTGTTTTAATAATGTTTTAATAATACCACTGCAAGCTATCTTCTTCTTTGGGTGCCGTGTCCGTATTCAGACGTTGGCCGTCATCATGTTTACAATTTCCTGAAACCTTTCTCTGTCGGCTGCTGCGCGAAATAATTCTTCTACTGTGGAACCACACCATTGTCTAATATTACGCAGCCATGAAAGTTTCCTTCGATCAATCCATCTCTTCCCTTTCACTTTTCCTTGTATTATAAGGCGAAGTAAATGGTATTTAGGTCCTCTAATTATATGGCCGAGGTATTCTGTTTTTTTCCTCTTTATGGTGTTTATGAGCAGACGTTCTGAATTGATCATTTGAAGAACATCTTCATTGGAAGTGTGCGAAACCCACGATATCTTTAGGATTCGTCTATAGCATCACAATTCGAATGCTTTTAACTTGTTTAGCATTGTGGTTTTTCGTTCATGTCTCACAACCATACAACAGGATCGACCACACATAACATTTCAGGACCTTCTTACGAATATTCATTGACAGGTTTCTGTTGCATAAAACTGGTTTACAGGTCATAAAAGCCTTACGTGATATTTCGATCCTGGATATTATCTCTTCATCAGAGTCACAATTTACATTTAACCAGCTGCCAAGGTATTTGAAATGATTTACCCTTTCTATCTCTTCTCCATTAAGAGAAAGCAGACCTTGATCTATATGGATCATTCCAACTGCCATCCACTTTGTCTTTCAAATGTTGATTTTTAGGCCTCTCCGATAACTTGCTTCACTGACTAGATTTAGTAATGTTTGGAGATCTTGTAAACTTTCTGCAAGAATGGCTGTATCGTCAGCGGATCTAATATTTTTGATTACTTCTCCACCTAGTCTTACTCCCTCTTGTCTGTCATCCAAAGCCTCCCTAAAGATTTCTTCAGAGTACAGATTAAAAAGAGTGGGTGACAAAACACAACCCTGCCAATCTATAATTGACTTTATTTTATAAGTAAAAGCAGAATAAATTAAAATAAATAAAAAAAATCACTAAAAATTAAAAATCTATCTATCTATATAAGGATTTTTACAGCTGTCGCCGCCTTCCTTCTTTCAGCCAACGTATCCAGTCCTTTCTGTTCTGCCATTCTCCAACTCTAAGGTCTCGTCTTTCCATGGTCTCGTCCACTTCATATCTCCATGATTTTCGGGGTCTACCTACTTTTCTCCTTCTTATTGGGCTCCAATCCGAAATCTTTGTATATCACCTTATATGATCTGTTCTTCTTACATGTCCATACCAAATTAAACGTTTTTATTTATATATTATAAGCAGAAATCTGAATTGTGTTTCGAAACTATTTTACGGATTTAAACGTTTTTCTTCGATGCAGTCGAGTATCTCTTGTTCTACTGCCATTCTTCGTTTTATCTACTCATTTCTGATGCGATCTATTTTTGTCACTCTGCAGCTTCTTCTCATGAACTCCATTTCAGTTGCTGTGATTTTGGACCTGTTTCGTTTTCTTACCCAATTCTTTGCTTCATTATACTGTGGTCATTATACTGCGTACCAAGGTGTTATCGATTTTCTTCTTTGTATTTCTGGTAATCCGTCTAACCCACAGTACCCCGTTCATTTGTTTAATACATGTTCTTGTCTGTGCGAATCTGCTGGTTATCTCTTGCTCAGTGGTTCCATTTTCTGAGAGTATGAATCCTAAATATTTAAATTTTTCAGTGCCGTTAATTTCCCTATTATCGTCCATTTCCAAGTTTCTCACTGTTTCTAGCTCTGTTGTTAAATATTCGGTCTTTCCTAGGTTTATTTCCAGTCCATTTTTTGTGTATTCCTTTTCTAATTTTCGGAGAATATAGCACAGATCTTCTTTATTTTGAGCCGTTACCACTTGGTCATTTGCAATGCTTAATATGCACAAAAAGTTGTCCCGGATTGGTATTCCCATCCCTTCACATTTCCTTTTCCATGGTTTTAATATTTGTTCGAAGAATATCTTGAACAGTGTTGGAGATGTAGAAAATTAAAAATCAAATACTGTAAATCAAAGTTACCTATAACCAAACGTTACAAACCAAACTAGGTTCTATAATATCCTAAATATAACATTTTAATCTGATTCAGACTGCGTGTTCTGTTTTATTTCAGCACAACGTACATATTTGCTTTAAATGTTCTGGGCAAGTTCATTGATAAAAGTTACTGCACCATTTGTTTGTGCTCTCATTCCTTGCTACAAGTAAGGAAATACAAATATGGACGAGCAAGGAAAAATAAATAAATAAATAAAATCATGGAGTAATCCGAGCAGTCAAGAATGTATGTCTCTGTTTTAGACGTTATAAACATTTGTGGTAGCTTCCTCTTATTTTTATGAATTGTACCAACAATAGTTGTTACAATACAATAAATCGCTTTTGAAGCAAGTCTATCGCCAAAGGTATACTGGTAAACCAGTTACCCGTGGTTACATTTCTGTCCGTTTTTTCTATGGGTTTAACTATTCTAATAACAAACTCTGCGCTACTATAATCAGTTTTAAAGGGACCAGTTGGTTGTGTTTCACAGTCAATCTGCATGTTATAGGTATATGCATATTTGCTACTTACTAATCTACTAACTCAAATATTGTTATCCATATTTGGATGGTTCACTAGTAATGTATTGACGAAATTGACATTTTCCCTTAAAAACAAGTAAATGCTCGTCAGCTGTATAATAATCTGAAGGTGTAAATATTTTATTTAAATTTTTAATAAAAAGTTCAAAAATGTCTCATATAAGAGCAAAACATTGTTAAGCAACTAGCTCCAACACCATTACCTTTCTTATTATCCCACATTTGCAAAATATTTAGTCCACCAATATATCTCCAAATCTCTTCGACGTCGGTCATTTTAGCATCTCTGTAGCGTTGAAAATTTGCTCTTACCTTCTCAATATGTATATTGGTACAACGCGAAATTTCTTAAACGATATTATCATCTAGCATACAGTTGAAGCATTCAAATTGTGTTTTTGCGTTTCTAGCTTCTCTTATTGGTCCTGGTAACTTCAAAACAACATTTGTTGCACGAGTCCTTAAAGTAGGCGCAGGACACATCTTACTCTACTTTGTTCTTTTGTCTTTGCCAAGATAGTATTTTGAAATTATTTTTTCTTCATCCTCTTTCCCTTGAACCTCTTCATCACAGTATTGATATTTTGATTCTTACTCAGACATGGTACATTCTTATTCTAAAACATCATAAGATACATATTGCTCAACATTATAGTCATCTGAGCAGCTTTCGTTCTCTATTTAATTATTTCATTCCAACAGCATTTTTTCAAAATTAGAGCTACCGAATCTTACTTTTGTTGGTCGGGATATTGCTGATAACTAAGAAATAAATATTTGTTACTTTTTTTACCCAGAAAACTTACCTTAACCGCCGAATACAAAATATAATTTTTAGTTTAGGGTTACGTAAGTACACGCGTGGATTACATTGGTTACAGAACACAATCTATTTCTCACACCTACATACATCAAGCGAGAGTCGCATACTAAAACAGTTTCTTATTCCTTATACTATGCCCTGAAGGTGTAAGGAGATAGGCAATAGATAGGAGATAGGTAGATTTTCGAAAATACTGGATTACTAATGAAAACTTTTATTTAAAAAAAAACCTCTATAAAAGGCATGCTAAAAATGCCTTTTCGGATTTCATCACAGAACGTTTTAAGTCATAAGAACTAATAAGTCCATCGTCAGTGCAGTTACCAAAAAGTAAGGAAGTCTTGCGATGGCCATGATGTAAATCTATTTATAACTGAAACATAATTTAAATTTACTAGCCCGTACATAGGTATTAATTTACAAAGTTAACAACATTTAAATGGTTTTTACCCACCTATTTAGTGTCTTTAGTCATGTATACCTGGTAAGTGTTGAACCACATGTTCTTTAACCTCGGTGAACATTGAATATTCACGTTGGCTTTCATTTGTCCAAAAACGTTCTGTGATGTAACCCGAAAGGGCATTTTTAGAATATATTTACCTTTTATAAAGGTTTTTTAAATTAAAGGTTTTATGATTTATGGTATACAGTCAACTACAGGAAATTTCATTTTCCTTACAAAGATCATCAATGACCTCGAAATGACATTACAAAACACACGTTAGACAAAAAATTTTTAAAACTTAACTTTAATTTTTTATGTAAATTTAATCTAGTTTTAAACCCCATTTCGATATTGTAAAGTTAGTTTAAGTGTTGTTTCTTGTTTTTTTTTTCAAATATAAAATACTAAAATATGCCAAAACATCGCTCCACTGGCGCGAATTGATCTCTTATTTTTCATAACCCTCTTTATCTTCGACCTGTGCGAGTGTGGTAAATATTTCTCTTTTAAACTTCGCCTCGGGCCGCAAACATTTTTTTCACTCGAGACCTCCATCAAAGCGAAAACATCCTGCCCGTTGACTTTTCGCCTTGTCTACCGGTTTTTCCGGGAAATTCCCCCGCCTCTGGGCGATCGGTTTTCGTAGCTGCCTTGCCAATATGATGACACAAACAAACGTTTAGCCCAGGGCTATCCATTCGTTGCGCCTCTAAATCGTTCCAATATATTTCCCCATTAAATTTATGCTTGTCAACTGCAAGATCAGAACGAGGTTTAGATGAGTGGGTGGAAAGTAACTGTTTTGGCTGTTAGTTACGATGTTTGACACAATCTGTTAGCTTTGTTTAACCATGCGATTGTAAATATTAGATCAGTCAAATAATTGTTAAAATTAAGGAATTAATTTAAAATTAATTAAACTTTTCCCAGGATCTTTGGAATTATTAGAGAAAACAGGAAAATGAAAATTATATGAACAAATCAACGGGAAAAAAAGAAGGAAACAAAAAATACTTCTATAAATATTTAAATTCCACATCCCCGATAAACTGATAAGATTGGTTAAGGCTACAATGCGTAATGTGGTTTGCAATGTCGAAATACAGGGCGAACAATCACAGCCGTTTGGAACGCATGTTGGGCTGCGACAGGGAGACGCGCTGGCGTGTCTCCTTTTCAACATAGCACTGGAAAAGGCGATCAGAGATGCCCGAATAGACAACAGAGGAAATATTTTTTATAAATCATCCCAAATTTTGGCATATGCAGATGATGTGGGCCTAGTTGCCCGCACAACACGCAAGCTAGAAGAAATGTATACCACCTTCTCAAATGCCTCAAAATCTATGGGCCTGCAAGTAAATGAGGAAAAAACTAAGATAATGGCATCAACACCCAACAATAGTCAGGAACATCGGTCCCCAATTCACGGTCGATAACTCTATCTTTGAAGTGGTGGACAAATTCACATACTTAGGCTCCCTGATCACCAAAGAAAACGCCATAACGGAAGAAATTAAGCGAAGGATAATAATGGCAAACAGATGCTATTTTGGACTGAGTAGACATATGAGAAGTAGAAACTTAAGCCAAAAACAAAAATAACCATATACAAAACCCTTATACAGCCAGTGTTGACATATGGATCGGAGACATGGACCATCTCCAAGGCAGACGAAGACCTTCTGCTTATATTTGAACGAAGGATCCTGAGAGGAATATTTGGTGGCATCTGTGAAAAGGTGTTTGGAGAAGGAGATATAACCACGAGGTATACCACAGATATAAACAAATATTTGGTGGTAAAGACGTAGTATCTCTTATAAGAATAGGAAGACTAAGATGGGCAGGACATCTAGAAAGATCACAGCAGAACAACCCCCCTAGAAGAATTCTTATGTCACAACCCGTGGGAAGTAGAAAAAGGTGTAGGCCAAAACTCAGATGGAAGGATGGTATAGATGAGAATGGTAGAAATATAGGCGCAGCAAACTGACAACGGTTGGCAATGGATAGGACTGCCTGGCGCAATAGACTTAGGAAGGTCGAGGCTCTTTTATAGGGCTGTACCACCATTGATGGTAATGAAATATTTAAATTATATTTTGTTGAATTGGTGCAATATAGAGTTTGTACTTTTTCTTTTTTCTTTATTTTAGGCAAATTGCCTATTTGATCTTTATCCAGGCTTAGTATATCGTTCCACTTCTTACGCGGCTGATTCAATTTTCGGTATGTCACTTTATCGCGATTCTCACTATTTTACCTTCTTTCATTCTGCTAACATATTTATTACACTTATTTGTTTCCTTCTAATACCAGTTATTGATGTCTTTGACAATGCATATGCATCGTACGATTCCACTTATTTCTGTGTTTAGAAGTGAATTTTCATCTATTCTTCGAATTATCCTCATTTATATTGTGTCCACTATTTGTGTTTTTGATGGTTCAGGTCTTTTTCAGAAAACACATATACGAGTAGGTATGTGATAACAAAACACCAGAAAACACCACAAACAAGTCCAAAGCTTACAGGATGATTCCACAAAATACCTATTCTAAAAAAGAATACTTGAAAAACGCAGAAACACATATCACATAAGTGATGGGGTGGAAGAAATCTGGGCAAAAATTAAGTATAATATCTTCTACTAAGTCTAAAACATAAATTCTGAGTAGGTTAATAATTACGAATATCGCTTTTTAACATAAACACTTCGCCAATTCATAAAACTAAGTCATCAAAGACCGACTTAGCGCCTTATATAATTAAAATATCTATTCTAAAAATAGCTAACAGATGATAGTGTGCGATAATACAAAATTCTAGAAAGATACCGTGACAAGGACATCGATAGAAGGGTCGGTGAAATATTAGCGACTTACAGGACTGCAATTAGGGGTCACATAATACTATACTATATTGTTCAATAGTAATAAACTACAATTTTCATTGAATTTAAGACATCCTTCTATCTAAATTACTTTTACTGTACGTAACAAGTCATGCTGGAATATTGAGTTTTACATTTTCAATTATATATCTAAGTTTTATAACTTTCCTAGCGAGTGTCCTCTCGAAACACCAAGTTTTTGTTTTGACTTCACCAGTCTGTAATTCTTCTACCTTAAGGTAAAAAAGAAGAAAGGTAGGTACTTTCACGAAAAGCTGAAAGCTTTTGAGATGTAATTTTATACAAGAATTTTAATAATACCATGGGCCGATCATGTTATGAACAAAATTGTCTTGCAAAGATTGGGAAGAGGTAGAGAACTTTTACCACTATTAAAAGGAGAAAAATAGTATGTTTGAAGCACATACTCAGAAATGAGAAGTGCGAGTTGTTGCAGCTGATTGTAAAGGGTAAAATTGAAAGAAAATGGGTCCTGCTAGACGAGGACTAAGTTGTAAGGTATTCGGGCTGCCTAATGCAAGTCAAACATCAATACAGAATAATTACAATCAATACAGAATAAAACAACTTTTAATTATCAATACAGAATAATTACTTAATACAAAAGTGTCATTAGTCGATTATTTGGTACAAAATTCTGCTTGGGTGCTATTCAGTTTTCTATTTAGTTCCAACGACACTTAGGAGTGCTATTGCATACTAATTTTTGGAGTTAATAACATATCGTTCTTTTGGTATTTTTTATCAATACGACTTTCTATGGGATCTTTCATGTTTGGCATATGGCATATATGGCCTTAATGACCCGTTTCATCTTTCTACTATTTCCTCATCTATTTTTGTACATTTTATATTTTACTATTACTATTACACTACTATTTACTATTACACATATTACCTTATTTAGCTTTTCTTTATTTTATATTTCTTTGAGGTTTTCATGTAAGGTTGCGCATGATTGTGTATTGTGTTCGTAAATAGTTGTTTGATACTACTTTATGAGATATTGTTAGTATCTCATTTATTACAATTTTGTTGTACCTCTTCTATTTGGTTTTTTAACTTTTCCTCATTTTTAACTATATTTTGCATTATGGAGTGACAATGTTTAATTTACTGGCATCTTATTAATAGCTTCTTTTGGTTTCCATAATTCTGTGACTGATTCTGTGACATATGTATCAGCCTAAACTAAAAAAATACTTGCAACTGCTGTAGTCTCGTTGTGTGGAAAAATTATATTGGCTGATTATTAATTTCATTATCATCTTCATTTCTTGATCATTGGTTTCTTTAGTTTATCCCCCATTCAAGAATTTAATTTAAAAGTAAAATGGACGGTTTAGATTTGATATCGTTACAGCGTACATCCATTCGATAATATGCATATTTCTACCTTTTGGCTTCATCACAGCGAATACATGGTAAGCTTGATTTCCGATTTACATTTTCATTTAATTTAAGTTTACGATAATTACTTTTATATTTCTTTCGTATTTTTTTTACTTATATTTTTTTTTTCGTTTATGACAATTTTTGTGTATTGACTTGTATAGAAATTTTTGAATTGCTTAAGTTGTTTTTCGTTATTGTTGTTGGTTTCCGTGTCTACAAAATTAAAACTTAGTGCGTTTACTGAAAATCAAATTGAAGCCTGGCTAATTTATATTAATTCCGTATTCAAATGTTTTCAGTAATCGCAATCTGACTGAAAAGTCGTTCATAAATCAGTCGAAAGAGCGGGGGTGGAGCGTGTTTTTGAAACGGCCGGCATCACGCACACGTTCATCGCCGGGTTGATACATCGAAGGGCACAAAGTACTAAGTAGAACAAACAATCCATAACTCATGGTGCTAATGATGCCAGTGCCTCCGCCATTCACTTCTGCACGAGATGAATTGGCAAGAGGGACGCAAAAATTAATGACATTGTGATAGAGGTGCGTCTTTTACAAGAGGGTGACTCTTTTGGAACGAATTATTGAAATAATTCGAACAGTTTGATGACGTAGGCATCAGTGTTATACCAAAACATTTAGAAAGTAAATAAAATTTTTTTATTTGTAGTATCCGAAGGTTATTTGTGGCGAGACTCTAATAAAAATTTTTCGATAAAATTAATTGGATCTAAATAATAATACCAAAATAAAATTTAGATCCTATAGACTATGCTTGTCTGTCGATCTGTCAGTCTGTCCAGTCTTGGATTAAAACAACTCTAATAGATAGAGAAAAACTGACGACATATTCTGATTCAGCACTTTTTATAACGAAAAACAATGTTCTAACGGAGAAAATCACTTCCGGTTTTGAGAAAATTAATAAAAACTGTATTCTTCGCAAACGACAATAAATACACTTACTTTGACAATGGATTCGTAAATTGCTTACAAAAATAGGTCATCCGTCTTGGTTATCTTCCGGTTACAAAAATTTTTTACTTCTGTTGAAAATTGTAGTTGATTTCTGATTTATCTTCGATCCTTTTACATCTATGTATAGTCATATAACATGTAAAAGTTGTTTAAAAGATACCTTAGAAAAAGATAAAACAATATTTTTAATAAAAATTCCCACCTCTGGCCGGTTTTAATCATACGACTCGCTTGGTTTTTAAGCTTAGTAAATATATTCAAATTATTTAAAACGAAGATTGTTTGGAGAATTATTTCGAGCTATCTGTGCATATCCGATTCACTGTTAGGATCCGGTTAAGGCCACCTTTATAATAAATATGGCTTGACGACGACAACCCTAAGTGGAAAAGTTTTTGTACAAAAAGTTTTCCTTGTGGAGGTTTAGGAAAATTTCTTGGGATTTTGATGGTTCTTTCTCGAATTCGACCGACTTGGTTTTGAAAATATACATATTCTCATTGTACATAATTTATTAGTTTTGATACAATTGATATTATATAAAGTTGGAAACACTTATCAAAATAATTGAACAGCAAAATGATTTCAGTCATTACGTGAATACATTGTATTATAACAGGGTAAAATAATTTTTGAAAATTAACAGAATTACATAGTGTTTTCTTTGGAGCCATTTATTTTTCCCTATTAGTTTATTTGAAAAATGATATTATGTATTACGTGAAACTGGGTTTTTAGTCGATTTTATTATATTTAGTTCGATTTTAGTCTATGCATATTGTTGCTCACTTAAAATTAAAATAACTAACTACGTAACGAAAGCCTTTTGTAATTTCAGATCTAAATGGAAAACAGTGGCAAAAAGAATATCAATATTGATAAAAATATAAATGGATAAAATATATACAAGGTCTTCTTTTTCTTTTTTTTAGCCTGTTTATATCCACTCCTGGACAAAGACATCCCCGTAAGTTGTCAACAGTTCTCAGTTTTGTGCTATTCGGTACCAGATTCTCCCACTGTCCATGCCTACTTTTGCTTTAATGCTGCCCAGTCACCGGTTTTGTGGTCTTCCTCTACTACGATTATGCTTACATGATTTCCACTGGACAATGTTTTTTGTTCATTTTTCGTTGTTTTGTCTTGTCACTTATCCCCCACGAGTACCCCGCTCCATTTCGTTAGGCAATTCTTCCAATTACATCGTACCCCAACATAGCTCCTTTGATGACCCTTTGTGTTGTTCTTAATCTGTGGCTGATACCTTTGTAAGTGTTCTCCATTCCATAGGTCATAAATGGTAGAACACAATTGTTGAATGCCCTTATTTGTAAATTTATTGGTACAGCTTGTCAAATTTAACGTGATACTTGGCTGATTTGAAATTAGGCTCCACCCGCGATGCGCATTCGATAACAACACAATTCGTCCTTTTATTATTTCTTGGACCTTCCAAGTGCAAGGTACTTGTATAGTCTGCGACAAAGTTTTTTTTATTTTACTTATGTTTAAAGTTACTGTGTGTTGAAGAAATATCGTATTGCAATAGATTTGACTTTCTAAATAATTATTGTTAAGTATTTTAAATTATAAACATGGTTTTTCATTCAAAATTAGAAGGCAAAGTCTTGTCTGGACAAACCATGGAGGTAATAGCAAATGTATTTATTTTTATGCGGAGAGAAGCGATGCAAAATCCGCATGTTAAAGATTTTAAAAAAGTTCAAGAGCGTGCTTCCGTAGCAACGGGAGTAAGTATAGCCACTATATAAAACGGATCTCTCGTGAAATGAAAAATATAGAAGAAGGTGCTTCTATATCATTTTCGACGCCTAACAAAAGAATGAGATCTGCCCCAAAAATCCAACTTGGGCGATTTTGACAAAGATTTACTTCGGCGTAAAATAATAAATTATTATGTCACGGAAAAACGAGTTCCTACATTGCGACATAACAAAAAAAAGATAATGAAGACAATATTTATACAGGGTCACATGAAACTTTGAGAAAAGTGATAAGAGATATAGGATTTCGATGGAAGAAAGCGAAGAACAACAGGAAAATTATAATGGAAAAACCCGATATACAAGTGCTCCGGAGGAAGTTTCTCAGAAATATTAAACAATATATTAAACACAACTTATATTCACTCCTCTCATACCCATAACAGATACTGGGGAGACAATACCACCGAAGGTTTACACAAGCCAGTGTCCAAAGGGCAAAGGCTGATTATTAGGAACATACATATCTCTGTAGGAGCTGGCTTGTACGCTTGTGTGTGTGTGTGTGTTTTTATTCAAAATTAAAATTATCCTTAGGCTATTTTCTTGTGGCATAATAATGTAATTTACTATTTTTATTGGGAATAACCAACAATTTTAGTTTAAAATAAGTTTATTTTGAAGTTTGAAGTGAGTTTCACTTTGGAAATCGTTAACTCAAAATACGAAATACCAATAAATTAAACAAATTTTGTTTTTGTTACTTGGTAAAAAAATTCTTCTAATAATTTTATTTTATCTGACTTATTCATATTGACAACTCAGTCACTATTTGAGATATATTTTATACGATATATTTCTACAAAATCTGCTTACAAAAATAAAATATTCGGGAAAGTTAATAAAGTTATACAGTTTAGTACCTAATACCAGATGTTGACAGCCATCCCAACGTGGCTAGTATTATTATATTGTAAAGAAATAAACAACAGATTAAAATATTTATGACTTACTAAAATGCTAATATGCCGAAGATCCGAATAAAAAAAGTATATGACTATAATATAAAATATTACAACTCTAGTATAAAAATTAAGTAATAAATGTTTCGTCGATATGTTCCAGGTATAAGATTAACTACTGTTCTTTTATTCTTATACAGTTTACTGTAACGCAAATGTAAAGCTTTCATCTCTGCCAATATTCCTCTTATAAAATTACAGAACGAGATATTTATAGAAGTTTTCGAAAAAACTGCCGCTTCAACATGACTGAATGGTCAATATTAATGAGTCAAATAAAATATAATCATCAGAAGAATTTTTTTACCAAGTAACAAAAACAAAATATTTTGTATTTTGAGAAAAATTTCCTAAGGAAAAATTGAAACGTCAAAATAACATATATAGAAGTTCCATTAATAAATAAGGTCACTCTCTGTAAACTTGGAGTGTACCAACGAGGCGAAGGGACCGAGCGCATTATGTATCTCTTTTCCTCCGAATGCGTTCTCACTTAGTTTTCTACGCAAGTGGACAAATTTGTCAAGTATCACCTTAAATTTGACAAGCAATATCTTTTTGTTGTTCAACAAAACACTGATTCTTTCTACTTTATTTTTACAGTTTTGTTTTATTTAAATTAATTTTTAAACCGATTTTCACAGATTTCTTTTTAAGCTCCTTTATCATATAGAGTAGCTCCTTTGTACTATTGCTTAGGAGTACTATGTCATCGGCAAATCTTAGATGACTTAACAATCTGTCATTGATTAGGAATCAATCCTATCGTTATTTATTCATTCCTTAGAGTACGACCCAGAGCGCATGGAATCGAGTGCCTAATTATAAATCCACAAATGCCAAATAAAAAGTTTATTGTATATAATATACTTTTCTATCTTTTCGTAACTATCGAACTTTTTGAGAGTCTGTTGGTAATTATTTTGGTAAGCAGTTTCTACTGATGTAAGAGACTATTGGTCTGTAATGTTTAAGTTTGTGTTTGTCTCCTTCTTGTGTAGTAAAAGTACCTGCGCATTTTGCCAAGAGATTGGAATAGCATCCTCAAAGAATCACTAATTCGTTAAAATTTTAACTGTCTCCAAAGTAGTTTCATCTGTAGGTGTAATCATTTTTTTTTTGTTATTTTGTTCCGTCTTTTACTTTTTCATTTTTCATCTATTTAAGGACATTTTTATCTCCCTGGTTAGTAATTTCTTGTAGTGTTTTAGATTCTACATTTAGTATTTTTTGTTTCATTACATGGTTTTCGGTTTTTACTACGTTGGATGAAATAATGTTTTGTATTTCGACAATATTTATTATCTGGTTTCGGTTATTTTAAGTAATTCCATTTTTGTTTTTTATTTAGTGTATTTGTGGTCGACCTTTGCTTTTTAGAGTTTTTATCACTTTCATGCTCTTGTTTTTTTCCATAATATTTTTGATTTTTTTTTTGGTATTGTTGTCCATGATGACTTGTTTTATTATTTTTATTGCCTTTTTGAGTTCCTTAATAAGGAACATCTTCCTGTTCCTAATTATCTGTTGTATTTCTGGTTTTCATTTATTATTTTCCGATTTCTATCAAAAAATTTATTCATAATTTTTTTTTCAGATGATTCTAGCAATTTATACTGTTTATCATACGTTCTTTAGTAGTTACGGTTCTTCATTGCAAAATTAGTTATTTTCTTTCTAATTTTTTATTGATTACGTTTTGCTCTTATTAATCTGTTGTCACTTGCCAAACTACATATATATTGAGTACCCATATATCTCTTACCATATGGTTCTTCTTGGCTAATATGTAATCAAATTCTTTTTTAGTTTTTCCATCTGGGCCAATCCAGATCCAACTACTATTTTCTGCTTTACTAAAAAAGTGTTCATACAAAATAGGTTTTACTATTGTGTGTATGTTAGTAACCGTTCTCGTTTTTCGTCCATAATTCCTAAACCATTTTTATATTTTTTTATTTGGTATGTTGCCGATGTTACGCTTCTCTACTTTGGCGGGAAAATTTTCCATCGATATTTTCAAATGAGCTCTTTCTGTTATTGGCTTAGAAATATCTTCATACAATTCTCTATTTCTTCATCTGTTGATTGACTAGTGGGAGTATATACTTAAATAATTTTGATGCTGTACCTTTGTGGTAGTTTACGAACGATGTATAAAAGCCTGTTCGAGCTTGCAGCAGTTTTTATGACCAGATGTTTGATTCTTTTATGGTCTTATAGTACTCTTTAAAACCGGCGCACTAAACATTTATATTTGAACACTTCTTCGCTCTTATATGTATATGTATATATGTAAATTTTGGAAAATATAAAAAAAACTGTTTAGTTTTATAAAAAACCGTTTTCTACTTTTCTGATTTTTCGAAACATTTTAACGACCTTAAAACTTAAAATAAACCATGTTGGTTACACTTTTTAAAATCAATATTGTATTTTTTTTTTTAAATAGCTGACAAAAGACCTTTCATGAACAAAGGTGTTGTTTTACGGGGAAAGTTTTGATTGGGGAATGAATTTACATCGTGTTTATCTATTTAATTAATCTACAATTAATTGCCGTTTTATACATGTTGCTCATTTTTTTGTTGCAACTGTAGGCCATTGGGCAAGCTCATTGTAAAACCACTTTGTTCTGTCAAAAGTTTATTCAGGTCAATAATTTTTTCCTAATGAATTCGTACCTTTGATTCATAAGTTTTTCTTGCTAATGCGAAAGGGGAGAACGGCTCAGCAATAGACAGTGAATTAGGTAATATTTTAAAGGTTTTGCTAATAAATCCACCTATCAAATCAAAAACAACAACCACTTCTTTTTTAAATTTTTCGCAGTAAATTCATGGTAGGAAGAAATAAAGAACATATCCATTTTTTTCGTTTTTCTCAGTTTTACTTTCTTCTGAAACAGTAATTTTCTTGTAAAATTTGGGCCACCAACTTTGAAAGTCCAAAACATTTGCATGTTTCACTCTTTCCACAGTAAATTTCCTCTGTTTTGTAGATGAAAGTATTATTTCTATTATATCTTTCAAAGTGTAGAATCTCTCATGTTTCCTTAGGTTTCGTTTTACAAGGCCGAAGACCCTGGCACATGCCAAATAGAAGTGACCCCTTATTGGAAGTCGATAGACAACTTTTTTGAATCTTTCACTATCTGTAAGTTGCATTAAAAACCTAGTAATTGTATGATTTTTATTTTGTCCTGTACAGTTGTCACTGTATAAGTACAATTCATCTACATTAGCTGGAACATTCTCGTCAATATACTTCTTCAAGAAAAAGCAAACTTCATTACTTTCCTTTCTAGCAACTCCCTGGTGGTATAAATAAAATGTTGCAATGTCAACATTACTATTGTGTATGCCAAACAGATAGACGGACAGTTGTCTAAGGTAGTATATTTCCTGCACTGGAATCGTGGAAATCTATAAGTTTTGCCATATAATCAAAACAAAAAAGCATCGCATTTTCATGTTCGGCACAGTATTCTTTCGTCTGTCGAAGGGATGAGTAAAACTTTTTGCTACGCCTCTTATGCACAAGTAGCTGCGCAACAGCAACTCTTTTGCTGTTTCATTTAACTAAGGATTTTTTATTATAGCATTGAGCAGTTCACATTCACAAAAAGTTTCAATTTGGGGCCTTCCAAATCTATAATTTAAATGTTCTTTGAAAAGTTTGTAGTAAAAATTATACTTCACACTTAACTCGTTATATTTCTCTTGAAACAAATTGAAGATTTTTTTTATGTCCAACTTAGCATCTAGATATAGAAGAATAGGGACTTATTTTCAGTGGAAATTACTGAATGTGTTCTTTTACAAGATCCGTATAATGTTGTGGAAGGGTCTTCCGATTATTCTGTTGGCCTCTTAAATCAATAGGAGACACCTTTCACAAGAAGATCTTGCAGTCTTTTTACTCTTTTTTCACCAATACTGTGCAGACTTATAAAAGCCTTTTTGCAGATGTTGATTCTTTTCTCACGAAGCAGGACATAGAATTTAAAAGAAATTTTATGCTCAACAGAATGTTTGGGCTTAGAAAACATCTTCAGCTTCATCTTCGGAAGTGTTTTGTTTTAATTTGAACTTCTCTTCTGTACGGGCCCTGCTTCTATTAAGGATTTGTAAAAAAGGTCTGCTCATTTTTGTTTGAAAAGTTTACCTCTCTTCATAAAATTTCAACTTGGTCCTCTTCACATAACTTCTCGAAATATCTCAATCTGCATCTCCAACATTTGAAAAAGGTTACTATTGTAAAATTAAGCTAGATTTTAAAACTGACTTCTGATTATCATCTTATTTCATGTCTAAAATAGTACATTTTAAGATAAAATTTAACTTACACCCCTCTTTCGCTTCTTGCTGTCTGCTTCTATTTCAACGACACTTTCACTCTCTGACAATATTTCAAAACATAAGTTAAGTCACTTTAACAATAAATGAAGAGAAATATCTTATTTTATTATTTAACAGTTGATTATAAGATAAAACAACAAGAGGTTAATTATTAATCTCCAAACAGTGAATATCTGTCAAAAATCAGCTGACCGCGCAATGTTGCCAACAGGCTATCATGGTTTTGTTGACTGCTCTGCGAAACAGCTCCGCTGAGGTCATCCCAAACCATTGTCGGAGATTTTTCAACCACGAGATATTTCGGCGTCCCGGTCCTCTTCTGCCAAATACTTTACTCTACATAACGAGTTGAAGACTTCGATATTTTTCTTCGTTCCGCATCACGTGGCCGAGGTACTAAAGCTTACGTTGTTTAATAAAATTAAGCACTTCTTTTTCTTTTGTCATGCGCTGTAGGAGCTCAACGTTGGTGACATGGTCCACATAAGATATTTTTAGTATCCTTCTGTATATCCACATCTCGAAGGCTTCGATTCTTTTTTCAGTGGCTTGCGTCAGTGTCCAGGCTTCAACACCATATAATAACACTGGAAGAACGTAGCATCTCAGTATCCGCATCTTGGTTCCCAAACTGAGATCACTGCAGCACATCAAGGATCTCAACTTAATAAATGTAGACCGTGCCATTTCAATTCTGGATCTAATCTCTTCAGCATAGTCCCATTGTGAGTTAAGGGTAGTTCCGAGGTAAGTGAATCTGTCTACTCTTTGAATCTCTTCGCTACCTGCCATTATTGCCTCGGGATCTAAATTTGTACGGCTGACAACCATGAATTTAGTTTTCTTAATATTAAGGTTCAGTCCGTATGTTACGCTAACAGTTCGCACTCGGTCTAGTAGGGACTGCAGATCGTTTAGGCTAGTTGCTAGTAACACAGTGTCATCGGCGTAGCGGATATTATTGATGTATTCACCGTTCACTCGGATTCCCATCTCTAGGTTTGTGAGGGCTTCAGCAAAAATCTCCTCAGAGTATATATTGAAAAGAGTCGGAGATAGCACACATCCTTGCCTTACTCCTCGCATCATCTTCACTTGGTCGGTCAGCTGTTCTTCGACCTTGACTTGAGCACGCTGGTGCCAGTATAAATTCATGATGATCCGAATGCCCTTCTCATCCAATCCTACTCTTTGTAGGGCGGTGACCATCTTCTGGTGCTGACAACGGTCAAATGCCTTGGTGTAGTCAATAAAACAAATATAGACATCACAACTGACATCGCGGCATCTCTAAAGTAAGACTTGTAAGGTTAAAAGTGCCTCACATGTACCCATGGAATTGCGGAATCCGAATTGCATTTCACCGACATTTTCTTCGCATTTCTTTTCATAAACAAACAATAATTTGAAACTAAATAAATAAGCGATTTATATATATATATATATATATATATATATATATACATATATATATATATATATATATATATATATATATATACATATATATATATATATATATATACAGGGTGGTCCTTAAGTAATTGTACAAAAAGAAACCGTAGATTCTACACTTTAAAATATTACGATTTAAGTCAAGTTGCTCTAATAAAATGTTAATATTAAGAAAAATACAGGGTGTTAAAGTGGAAATTTAAAATTTTATTTTTTGCTATAACTTTTATGTTTGTCAACATTTGTGTATAAAAATTTACAACTGGGTAGTATTAATTATCAGAAATTTTAATTTGATGTATACTTTGATGTATCTGATAGAGGGCGCCACATATGCCACATACGTGGCATATATTTGCACTTATCTTTTTTGCTCCTCAAGTTATGGGTATTTTTATTAAAAGATATTAAAGATACATTATTTTAACAAAAAAAAGGTATACTTCTTAATATCCTCAAAACTCAACAGTTTTCGAGATAATCGCATTTTAGAAATCAACTACATAATTCTGATTTATCTCAATTACTCCTGACAACGAAAGAAAATTAAAGAAAAACATCAATACTTCAGAATTTTGGTATAAAATACCTTTAATAAAGTTAATAGTTAACGAATTATTAAATAAAATAAATATACCAGCAGGATAAAATAACAGGATTTGATAAATAACAGAATAATTGGATTTTACATCAAATATTTTACGTTTTGTATTAAATTAAAGGCATAATCAAAACATTTTATTTACAAACCAAATTAAGTAATAGTTAAAATAAATAACGTTGAACTTTTTGTCAAAGTAAGTGTTCAATATGTCCACTATTTTCTTTAATTCATTTGTCGATACATTCCATAAAATATCGTCTCATATTAAATAGCATCATTGGTTCTAAAGAAACTGCTGCAGTATTTATTATAAGTGTTATACGTATAATAATAAGAACTTTTTTTAAATTTTTATGACTTAAATAATTATATTAATATCTCACCACAAGAATATGACTACCACGAACAATCCAACGTTCAGGAAGGTTGTTTTTAAACACTGTCTCACTCCACTTCCACTGTAACGTAATGGTGTACCATCTTGTAGAAACCACATATTTCGCCTTAAGTTTGATGACAATTCTTTAAATAAATCAATAAAATAATTTTATAAAAAATGTAAATAAATTTCGACATTCAAATTGCAAAGTAATTCGCATATCCGTAAAAAATAATTACCAATGATTCCAAACCATAGGACATGCATTTTAAATATGAATTTTGAATGATATTTTATAGATATGCGAATTACCTTGCAATTTGGATGGTTAGATTTATTTAGATTTTTATAAAATGATTTTATTAATTTATTGGAAGAATTGTCATCAAACATAAGGCTAAATATTTGGTTTATGCAAGATGGTACACCAATACATTACAGAGAAGGGGGAGTAAGAGTATTTAAAAAAAACTTTCCTGAACGTTGGATGGTTCGTGATAGTCATATTCCTTGATTATGTGGTAAGATATTAATATAATTATTTAATTCAGAAAAATCCCAAAAGAATACCTATTGTTATACTTATAATAAGTACTGCAGCTGTTTCTTTAGAACCAATGATGCTATTTAATATGAGACAATATTTTATAGAATGTATTAACAAATGAATTAAAGAAAATGGTGGACATATCGAACACTTACTTTGACAAAAAGTTTAATGTTATTTATTTTAACAATTTCTTAATTTGGTTTGTAAATAAAATGTTTTGATTATGACTTTAATTTAATACAAAACGTAAAATGTTTGATGTAAAATCCAATTATTCTGTTATTTTATCGAATTCTATTATTAATTATCTTACTGATATATTTATTTTATTTAATATTTCGTTAACTGTTAACTTTATTAAAGGAATTTTATAACAAAATTTAGAAGTATTGATGTTTTTATCTATTTTTCTTTCATTGCCTGGAGTAATTGCGTTAAATCAGAATTATGCAGTTGATTTGTAAAATGCGATTATCTCGAAAACTGTTGAGTTTTGAAGTTATTAACAAGTATACCTTTTCTTTGTTAAAATAATGTATCTTTAATATTTTTTATCAAAAATACCGCTAAGTTGAAGAAACAAAAAGTTAAGTGCAAATGTATGCCACGTATGTGGTATATGTGGCGCCCTCTATTGGCTATATCAAAGTATGCATCAAATTATAATTCCTAATATTAAGTAGTACCCAGTTGTAAATTTTTATACATAAATGTTTACAAACATGAAAGTTATAGCGAAAAATAAAATTTTAAATTTCCACTTTAACACCCTGTATCTTTTTTAATATCAACATTTTATTAAAGCAAGTTGACTTTAATCGTAATATTTTAAAGCGTAGAATCTCCGGTTTCTTTTTGTACAATTACTTAAGGACCACCCTGTATATATATATATATATATATATATATATATATATATATATATATATATATATATATATATATATATATATATATATATATGCGAAATTTGTTTTTTTTTTGAAAAATTTATCAATTCATAGAAAATTAACATTAAAATATTCAGAAGGAAAACTGCTTTTTGCCTTTAACATTTTAATTTCTGCCACACTTAAAAAAAAGCATTGAATGATAATGAAAAGTAACATAAATATTTAAAATAATTAAGTGTGCAGAAGTGGAGAGTCAGTTTTTTTTATCTACTTTGAGATCAGAGGAAAAGAATACTATTTTTTATTGGCTTTTATCTCTGAGTACATCGACTATTTTCTTGAATCTAAAGAGCATTCCTAATACTATTTCTATATAACCTATTTATCTACGTATCAAAATTAAATTGACGAATTTAACTGGAGTCTCAAACCGAAAAGATTTATTAAATTTTCTACAGTTGTTTACGCGTTGTCGAATTTTTGTTTACAATGTAGCTTACACAGTAAGTTTAAAGCTAAATAAATTTAACAGAATATGTTACTGAAAACACGAAACTTGGCACTAACAACCAAAGTTGTCGAAAAGTTGTTTTATTAAAAAATATAGGGTAAAAGTAAACTCGGGACGGAAACTTTCGCTTTCACCTAGCAGTAGATATTCGACCCCATCCGTCTCATTAAAACGTTAAAAAACTACTTTTTTAATCAACGGGAAGTTGCCATGGATGCGGAGCCATTAGCATTAATCCTAATGGCCCTCTAAAATACTTTTTTCGACATTTTGGCCTGACGACGATGCCCGTTAATTTATTTCAGCAGGCCGTGGGGCTAATAGCGTGTATATGGCCCTTTTAAAGACACCTTTCGAAATTAATTACAAGGGGGCTTGGAAAAAATTCAGCCTAATTTTATGAAAACAAAAAATGCTTCTGCAAATCGGGATTAATGGTGGACTGGTTGAATTTATGAATCTTTTGAGTACGCCGCTTGTAAAGGGTGGATTATTTGCTGTGAGAATAAGCTCCTAAAGAATTCTCTTTTCTAATTTCTTCCGGTTTATAAAAATACAGTCCTTTAAGTCATGTATAACTAAACTGTCAAAAAATAAAATTTTTCACTAGACCTTTAGCTGGAATGTAATGTTTATTTTTTAATTTTTTATCGCGTTTTTGCTATTTCTTGTAAATGATTATATAAAAAACTTCATGCTGAGAGTAATAAAGGGTGGTCGAACAATATTTATCGATTTAAAACAAACATTTAATACTCTTTTTTTAAAAATAGTCAACTGTGGCATTAAATAGAGAAAATATAATAAAAATTCTAGAAACGATATCAAGTATATTCAAAGTCAGAAGAGAATTACAAACAGTTCCACTTACCTCACTATTAGCTTTATGTAATAATCAGAATGTAGTTACCAGTTTATAACACCGTTCTGACTTTTGACACCGTACTAACACAGTATAGAAATTTGAAATTTTAACTAGCTTTACATATATTTTTTTAGCATTAAAATAATTTTTTCTAAATTAGGGTAAAATCATGGGGGTAGAAAATTGGGGACAGAAACCAAGGGGGTTCAGATAGGGCAAGCAAAATAAATCGATACTTGTGCGTACGGCACTCAGAGGTTAATTGGAGATCTGGGTTGTGGATAAGTTTAATAACACAGGGGTCGGATTGGGGCAACTACACAAAATTAAAACAAAGGGGTACTTACATAAATCTTTTGGGCAACTGGGCAAATAAGACAACAAGGAAGGGCTTCTAGCAATTTGAAATAAGGGCGCCGCTTCGAAGGATCCGAAATTTGCTGGAGGAAGGAAAAAAAGGCTCTTCTTTTCTAAAATCAGTAAACACAAAAAAAGGTTCGGAGATTTTTCTAAAATAAACAAAATGGTTGGAGAAATAAATCAAACATTTTTACTGTCAACACAAACAGCTACAAAATGATGTGAATAATACATGATATAATTAGTTACAAATACATAAAGACTATATTAATAGCCACAAACTTAGATATAGAAATAAACAAAGAAAAACTTATATGTGTCCTATTTTTGTTTACAAGCGGACATTGCTACATAACTTACAAATGTTATTGGGCTATAATTGTGGAAAATAAAAAAAATTATTACAAGTAAAGAATTTTCTTGTTAATGGAAGTATTGATAAAGAAATTAACCTTCTTTAAAAAACCAAAATAAATTAATGTCAAAAATACTGTACTGTGTGATCACTGCGCTGTTACTAATAGTAAAAAAAAAAGATTTTTGTAGAAAGAAAAATTCCATGGACGGCTATGCTGACAAATGTGTCAGTCCTTGAGAGAGCAAATGCTGCTCGCGAGCTGCTTGATAACATCAAATGTAGAAAGATGGCCTATTTTGGACACGTAGTAAGGGGAGACCGATATAATATTCTTCAATTTATTATGATGGGTAAAATCGAAGGACGCAGAGGAATTGGTAGAGAGCAGGCCTCTTGGTTGAAGAATATCAGAGAGTGGACAGGTATAAAGAAAGCTGAGCAACTCTTTAGAATAGCTCGAGACAGAGACAGTTTCGCCATGTTAATCGCCAACGTCAAGGAGACTAGATAGGGCACGTTAAGAAGAAGAAAGAATAATCGTACGTACTATAAGTACGTAGTAACTAGTTAGTTATACTCTGTTAAAAGTAATGCTTGTGCATTTGCAAATCTGTGCACAGCAGATGTTATTTAAATATATGATAAAAGGTCTAATAAATCCTGTGCGTTTGCACTTCTCGTAAATAATGGTCACTGAATGCCCACTATAAGTGTATTAAACACAGCTTTTTAAAACTGTGTCTGTCATTTTTGAGCATTTTTTAATATTCTAATACGACCGGAAACTTTGCTCGATTCAAAAAGTATATTGAGTTAAACTAATTATTTGTATTAATTAATCAGGGATAAGTAATACGCCAGATGCAATATATCTGAGCAATTATTTAGTACTGTGTATCCTGGATGTATGATAGTAATTTTTAATGAAGGTAGACTGATAAGAAATATTACTAAAAATATACAATGCGGATAATGGTTACTTATATATTTTACTGGACTCTTCCTTATTTAATATTTTCAACAATTATTTTATATTTTTATTAAATACATGTAGTAGATAGGTTAACATAAAAGTATAAACTTATTTTTTCACGGATTGGTACGGATTTCTGAATCCGCACCAATAAATATTGGTCAAGGATTTTCCTGTGTATTAGATTTACTCAGAATAGTGTCATTTGTAATAATTTATATCCTTTAGTAATAGCGATTTCACTTCGTATATATAATAAACAAGTGTCGATTAATGCTTCGTTTAGAGCTAACTACCTTAACAAGCCGGAAATATCCCCTTAGCTATCTCTTAGGCATCAATTTCAGCAAAATCTACTTGTCAATTCCAGTCCGAGAACTTCTATTTACTTTGGATAGTAATTAAGTAAATTTCTGTGATATTCTACCTACTAGCCAATCAGTAAACGTCAGCTTTTAGTTGTTGAGGCCTACCTTCTAGTTTAGCCTGCCTAGCAGAGGCGCACACGTAGACGAAAATAAGAGAGGGATACGAAAATCGAACAGAAACATCCTGTTGCTATCGAAATTATACTGTTAATTTACTATAAATATTGTATTTAAATATTTTTTGTAGAGGAGCCGGAGTGTGATTAATTAATGCACCATTATGAGTCCTGATTTCATATCAGCTAATAACATAAGCTTAGTTATATAATAGTGTAGATGCAATTTAAAAAAAAAATGAGTTCTGTAGTTTTCTAATCTACGGTACTGTATTATAATAATACCAATGAAGATACGTATAGAAGTCACTTAAAATTATTATCTTATGTAATATATACTCCTTACAATGGTGTTAAAGTTACTTGATTACACAATATCTACATAATATTAACAGACCCTTAACTTAAACATATAATCGTGATATAATATACATCTTCTTCGTCTTCTTCTTTAGCCTTTGTTTACAGATTGTTGGACATAGGCCTCCTCCGGTTGCTTCCACGCTTTCCTATCTTTAGCAATTCTCATCCACTGCTTTCCAACTACAGCTGTTATATCGTCTATCCATCTCTTTTTGGGTTTTCCCACACCTCTTTTTGTTTCTCGAGCTCTCCAGAATGTCACTTTATGAAACCATCTGTCGGTGTCTTGTCTTGCTACATGTGCATCCCACTTCCATCTCAATGTCGCTATTTTTCCCATGATGTCGGTTACTTTAGTTCCTCGACGTATTTTGGTATTAGGAATTTTGTCTCTAAGGCTTATATTTAACATGGCGCTCTCCATGGCCCGAGTTCCTCTTAATTGTTCTTCCATTTTTCTTGTTATTGCCATAGTTTCCAATCCATAGGTTGTAACTGGTAGTATACAAGTGTCATAGGTTTTTCGTTTTAAGTGTATTTTGATTTTCTGCCTTTTAAAATGAAGCTCCACTATCGAAGAAAAGCAGCCCATGACAATTGTGTCCTTTTTTTTAATTTCTATGGTTTGATTTTCCTTTTCGTTTTAATTGCATGTCCTTTGATTTTAATTTAAAATATATTGTTTTGGTAGTAAACTTTGAAGTTACCTTTTAGATATTGCTAAATGTTTTTTAATATTTCAAAGTATTGTTTAGTGTAATAGTGTTACTATTTTATTGCACATACTATAAAATCTAGCAATGGTTTGCAAATAGAACCTATTATATCCAAAGTTCATGTTTATGTGGGTCTGTGGATAGTTATATGTGAATATAATTTTAAAGGGGATAACACTTTTAACTTGACTTCTTTGTTAATCTTATTCTGAATGTTCTATCTTTAATCAATCACTTTTATACTAGACATCCCATTTTATGAACCTTGGTTGTTATTAGTACTATTACTAGGTCTGCATGTTCAATATGTTTCAATTTTAAGTCACCATAAATCTTTTACTCTTAAGAAATTGTCCTTTTACCCTTAAGTCTCTATTCACAACTTTTCTTTTATTACTTATATCACTCCTTTTTTGCCTTACTGCTTTTATTGATTAATTTGTTTTAATTGGACTAAGGTTTACACTTAAATTTTAAAATTTAGAATAAGATTTAATATATCCAAAAAATTGTGCGTTTACTATTACTACTAAAGTGCCTCTTCAGTCACTTCTTAAAAATGAAAACCATTCCCATATTAAAAGTTTTAGGAGTTCTCTGAAAACTGTAAATAGTTTAACTTTTTTCTTCTTTTCATCGCATATTTATAGACCTCCAGTTAATGTATCTAAATGCTAAGATGAAACATGCATAAGGAAAAAAACAACGTTAAAAATATTTTATGTCATACTAGTTTGTTATTGTGTTTTTATTACTTAGTTACCAACTACGTAATTGTCTATTTTATGCCCCGCGCGGGCATAAAGTGTACTTTATGGCCCGCACGGGCGTAAAGATAAAAAGAGATAACTTATTAGAAACATATTTAGCAACATTTCCGTAGCCAAGTAACATAACACGAATGATAGAATGCCTACTAGTAAATTTTGTTTTGTTCTATTATTTTTTGGATTAGTTTTGATAGTAATTTGGTTAGATCTGGTCCTCCGTACTTTAGGAGTTCGTTCGATATTTTGTCCCTGGTGATTTTCTATTTTTTAATTTCCTTAATGCTTTCTTTCCCTCTTTCTCCTCAATATTGTTGTTGATCTAGATTAAAATCTACAGGAAACAAGACTCATTGGGAAATTCATTATAAAGATTATCTGCTTTTGTTCTAGCATCTTGTCTAGCCGTGCCATTAAATATGATTTCAAACTTTAACCACACTGACCAACTATAAAAAATAGTACAAACCTTACAAAGTATCCAGCTTCAAATCTTTGTAAGTCACTATTATTAAATGTTGTTTGGTCATGTACAGAACCCAGGAATTTTGCAACAGAATTTCTAATTTTTAAAGTAGTTACTTATTTTTTCGACATTTAATGCAAAAATTATTTTTCTAAACGGTAAATTTCATTATTGGCATCTCCATAAAAATCAAATCGTAGTAAAATACAAATAACTGCAGATATGCATCCTGGAAATCGTAGAATAGCATAAAACTCTTTTTCAACTTGGACCATTTCATCATTTGTTTGATATATTTCCAATTCTTATATACATAGTATATTGTCAAAATGAAATCGAATTTTTGAATTTTTTAGAACATATTTATTTGTAGATGCAATAACGAACTATTATGACATAATTTTGTATGCACCGCGGGTATTAATAGATGTATATTCCTTTGGGCGACTTAACATCTTCGCCCGCTGGGCATAAACATCTATTTTATACCCTTGGTATATAAATAACTATTACATAATATTTCATGTTTATATTTATATGATCCTATTCAGATATTATGCGCGAGCCGCTGTACGTTGGCCACAATTTCTCTAATGCACCTTTACACAAATTCCGCTATAATAAGTATAATTTGTAAGCCTATGGCCCCCCAAAATTTCTCCCCGATTTACTTCTCATTAGTGGCACGTATTCCAAGAGTTTCTGCTTCCACCTTTGACACTAACTCCTCCACAGTCAGAACAGAAACTCATTTGCATTCAGTAAGTTTGTGGCAAGTTAATAGATATCAATTTAATTACAAGCGGTAACAGGATGTGACGCGGGATGAGGTTGAAGCGACTGAGCCTCCGAATTAGACAGAGACAGATTACTAATCGCACATTATTCCGACCAACACTGACGGATAGAAGATTCTGGGGAAGGACTTAATGGATGGACGAAACTTAGAGATAATTTATAAATAATAGGTTGTTGAACTTAAGGTAGTCCAAGCATGAACGTAAGAAGTGGTGCGTGATTATATAACAGTAATCATTTTCTTTGTATATTTGATATTGTATAAATTTATTATAAAACAAAATCAGTAAGTTTAAAGTAAAACGTTTCAGAAAATAAAACACCGCACAAATTTAAAAACTTTGTATATCACCGCACTATCACATTACTTTGTTTCCCAAGACTTACTAGAGGTCCAACAGAAATTTTGATTTTTGATTTTAACCGTTGTGGTTGTATATTGTTATTACTTGTTGTTCCCTAGATTTGTGCTGCATACATTCATATCGATTTTAAAATAAACGTTTCTTCTCAACGTAGGTGCCCCAGTTAAGTATACTATCCAAATGAATTAATTAGTCTTTACCAAGGTTACAAATTGGTAGTGGAATGTCGTTTATGAAATGGTAGCGCGACACCCTTTTTAAATAGTTTAAGCCATAGCTGTGTAATTTAGGCAGGTGATCTAATGTATATATTCAGTACAATGTGATTCTTATTATGCTTCCTTGTGGAACCCCAGAACATAATAAAAACAGATAGTGATTTTCTACCTATTTTAAACCACAAAAATTGATCAGTAAAGTAAGATCTTAAAAGTGAGCTTACGGGATAAGGAAATATGGATTTAATTTTGGAGATAAGACCTACATTACATACCAAATTTTGCTGAATGCCTGACATACGTCTATAAATCCAGCTGTACAGAAATTTGTTTTTCGGACGAATTTCTGATAGTTTTTTTTAATTTCTTTGACGGTAGCATGTTATTTCTTAAAATCAAATTGACAGTTTGGTAAAACATTACCGTCGTTTAAAATAGATTTTAGTCAGGGACAAATGTAAGTATCAACAACGTTACTTAAAAAGGGGGTAAGCCACATATTTGAATTACTCATATTACTCGATAACTGAGTATGTTTTTTCTCAATATTATTTTCTATATAATACTTGTCCTTTTCACTATTATCACAATCAAAATCTATGTTAAAATTACTTGCAGAACCATCATAATAATGAGCATTTTAAATAGCCTGTCGTACTGTTTAAAGCGCCAATTTTTAAAATTATACGACAATTACAGTTAAAAGAGTTAAAATACTTTATTTTTTTTTTTTAATAAACAAGATTTTTTTTATTTGTGGCGTCATTTATAGAGCTATTCGCTCCGTGCGTAACCATGGTAGGGGTACCTTGAAATGATCTCAGCGTGCGTAGCGGGGAAGTATGACAAAATTAAACCTATATTTTTACGCATAAAGTTTATTAAAAATGGGTGCAAATACATGTTGCTCATTTAATTGTGCTAAGAATAGCAAAAATAGTGAGTGTAGTTTTTATAGGTTTCCAAAGATTACATATAAATTGGAGAAAAGAAAAAGATGGAAGTCGTGCATTGATACGAAAAAGTAAATATCACATAATTTAATTTTTATGCAATTAAAATAGGAAAAATTTAAATAATTTACTTTAAATGATATTTCGTAAGGCTTTAAGATAACTGCAGCCAGCCGGATGACTTTAGCTTTTATATCATAATTTTTACTATTACTGTTTTTAATTACATGCTCTTTTACATGAAAATTTTGATTTGCCATTTCTAAATTTTTTCCTTTCTTTTCCGTTTGGGGTTGAAAAGACAAACTATGATAAATTTTTAGAAACCGAGTTTTTAATACTACATTTATTTTGTACGCAAACTAAAAAAGTATAATTAAAAAACTGATTATCATTAATTGTTAATTTCGTATGAATATAACATAATTTTAACCTCAAATTGGGAGGTCCAAAACTGTTAGATGAAGACGGTAGGTGTCGCGTCAGTCAAGCACGGAGCAAACAGCTATAGTTTTCATAGGGTAAGTTAGTAGGTGTCTCGATTCTGAATTGTTTCTATTAACTGTTCTTCGATTCTTTGTTTTTGTATATAACCGTACAGCATACCCACCAACGAAGTAACACTTATTTTTACCCCTGTAATTGTTATAATCTGTTTTGCTCCCTTTCTTGTGTATAAAGCTCATTTAAGAAATATTTATACTCCAAAACTGTTTTGATTTTTTCTATTTCAACTCCAGAAGCATTTTTAATTAATTCTCCGGTAATAGTCTCTTAATGGTGCTTTTTCCAATTTTCTAATCCAATACCCTCTACTGTTTTTGCTTGTTGTGTATCTGTTTTAAGTGATCTGAGAGTTTTCCACACATGCCTTAATCAAGAAGTTCTAACATACCTATCTAATATGTTATATTTTCCTTCGCAGCTGTTGTTTTTTGGTTTATTACCGTTTTCCCATCATTTTTCTTAGAAGCGATACCGTCTTATCTTACTTTTTTCACTTTTATTCAGGACCTTATTTGCTAGTAGCAGTGCAATCACATAAATGCTTTTTTAAGGCTACCTAGATTATATTGCCGTTTCAACGGGACGCTGTTAAAGGTGACTTCCGGATTTCTATTCTCTAAAAATTTCGGATAGAATATAAGGTTCCACAATACACTCTGATATCTTTCTATTTGATTTGTGTGATCTCTTTAACGATTATATAATTCATAATCGATTTTAATTTTAAATGAATTTATGAATATCTCTATGCTTAAATAATTCATTAAAAGGCTGTAAGTTATACTGGTTTAAAACTTTCACTCCTCACTCTATTTTCATTAATATAATTTTCACTAAATTGCCCTAGTATCTCATTTTTTGATTTACGCCCTACTTGTTCATTAAAGTCACCCGTAATTACTTCTATTTTATATAAACTACTGTGTCCCATTTTATTTAGTAGCAGTGTAAAAGTTTCATAAAATTCTTCCTTTTTAATATCATTTGGATCGTCCGTTGGTGAATATATGTTTAATATAGTAATTTTGTGGCCTCAGAAGTCTATATCCATGCTAATAATTTGTTTATTAACCGATTCGTAACTAGTTATATTATTCGGAAATTATGCATTTAGTGCAATGGATACTCCTGTTCTTACAGGAGTGCAACCATTTATACTTACTAAGACCGCTATAAAAGTATAGATATTCAACTTTACCCATTTTTATTCCCCTTCTTTTTTGTCTCACTTAAGACTACATTGTCGGTCAGATAGCCAAGCGGGCTGGGCGGCCGGATTCTCATTCGCTTCACTGCGAGTGGTTCAGCGGATGTGAGTTCGATCCCCAGCTCGATGTATAGAAAACAAAGAAGCTAACGCAGAAGTTTAAAACTCTAAATGAATCTGCGGCTTAGACTAGAATATGCTGGTGTCTGTTCGGCCTATGGTGGAGCAGTACAGCAAGAGATAAGGGCTTGCGTCTCGGTGATACTCCTCCATAGATCCCTACCGGAAGGGTGTGTGCCGCCTAAATACCGGGTATATATATATATATATATATATATATATATATATATATATATATATATATATATATATATATATATGACTACATTATTTAACGAAAAGTCGCCAAGAACCTTAAATAGCTGATGTTTGGCACTTAAACCCGTCACATTCCAACATCCTCAACCTATTTACTTATGTATTAGAGTCGTTTTATGTAAGATTTAGTCCTGTTTGAAGAATTAGTATCGGGATTTTTTGCATTAAATAGCTTTTAACAGATAACAAGCCGCCAGTCCGTCGCTCCAATTTCCAACTTAAAGAACTAGACTTTTTTATTAAGGTTTTGTTCCCTTAGCAGATATGGTTGTAGTTTTTAGACACGAGAAACTCATCCTTTCATCTGCTTTCGTCTACTACATAATGCACACCTTTGTACGATATGTACCGAGTGGTTATGTCACAAAAGTCATTGGGGACGTAAGAGTAAGATTTATATGCAAAAGCTGAGTTCTATTTCTAGAACACCCGACTCTTCTCAGAAACAGTGGACATTACTCCGAGTTTTATTACAATATAAAAATCGGCTTCCTATAATACCATCAAGATCCTTTACTAACCTTAAACCACCTTACTATTCCTATGCCATATATATGTCCCACTAATTTGGTCTACATTTTGTTTTCTATAAGTACATTTTTCTGTTGTTTTATTAACTGATTCTTAAGCTTTCATGTTTATAATATATACCCTGAGTAAATCTTTTAAAAAGCAGTAGAGAATGTTGTCGTCGGAATTAGAATTAACGGAGAATGTATCAATAACATCAGATACGCGGATGACACGGTGGTATTCGCTGACAGTTATGAAGCCCTCCAGGAGATAATGACTAGAATCGCAGAAGTAAGTCAGAGATATGTACTGTCCCTAAACATTAAGAAAACAAAACGTATGATGATCTCTAAGAAGGAAGAACAAATTGAAGAAATCAGTATGAATGGTCAACCAATAGAAAGAGTAAAAACATGCACCTACCTTGGTACAAAAGTCAATGAAATTGGGAGCATTTTCTAGAAATAAAATGTGGGATGGAAATAGCAATATATGCATTTTAAAAAATGGCTAAGCTATTCAAATGTCATGATTTATCAAGATCGATAAAAATCATGTTACTACGATGTTATATCTTTCCTACACTCTTGTATGGAGTTTAGTCATGGACTCTCACAGACGCTACCTGACAGAAAATTAAGGCTCTCGAAATGTGGCTTTATCGTCGAATCCTAAAGTTATCCTATAACGACCACGTTACTAACCCAGACGTTTTAATAAGAATGCAAAAAGAAAAACAGTTGTTATTCACAATAAAAAAAAGCCAAAATCGAATATCTCGGTCACATCATGAGGAAAAGCGAAAGATATGGGTTGCTGCAATTATTTCTACAAGGAAAAGTAGAAGGAAATGGAGGATCAGAAAGGCTAAGGATTTCCTGGCTGAAAAATTTACGTACGTGGTTCAACAGAACAACCACAGATCTTTTTAGAGCAGCAGTTTGCAAAATACAGATTGCCATGATGGTCGCTAACATCCGAAACGGATAGACAATACAAGAAGGAGCTTTCATCTTATCATTGTTCTAATAATTTTTTTATCTTTGACGCACCGTTTTTATAATTTATTTATATTTAGCGTTTATTACGTAACCTACCAGCTTGTCGTTTTGGCCTTTTCCTAGTACTTCTTCCAAAAATTTAACATTTATAAAGTGTACATTTTTGTGGTTTACGGTTTAGTCTGATTCGTGCGGTATCTTAAACGGGCTTGTTTAATTAGAATTATATAATTGGAAGAGCTACACTGTTATTATAATATATATTAATTTAAATTTTTGTCACTCAAACCGACATCTTAATATTTCATTTGGGAAATATATGCATTGGTTTTTTCATTTAACCCAGATACTCCTAAAACTTTTTATCTCAAAATTTTTAATTAATTCTGCTATGAATGGCTTTCTACTTCAATTATATATGAGTTTTACAAATAAAAGTTTTCATTTAGGTTGGCCTATTTTAAGTTATCAGGTGTGTGTTATAACCAACAGTAGGCATTCAAGCTACTTAAGGATCAATGATTTCATTATTTAATAAATGAAACCAAGTATAAAAATTAAAGTTCTTTATTATGGTAAAGATTCTTTATTATGGTAACTAAAAAAACATGATTTAGGGTGAAGTGCAACATCTCACTTTTTACATCTGAACGCTGCCTGCTTATGACATACACCACACCTTGTTTGTTTTTCCTGATAAATGACGATATGGTCTAATTTATCGTACCTTGACTCAAAATGTGTAAGTTGACTTTTTGACGGTCCGCGTTTTCTGAAAAAATAATGTCATAGTTTCCTCAAAATACTTACTTCCTTTTATCTATTTTATATATAGCGCACCACGTGCGCTAATATCTATTTGCGCAAATTTTCGACACCTTACTTAGCTAAACGTCGACTGCAGATAACTGCAAACCACTACTGATGCATATTTAAAAAGCAGGTTACGTTCTGACATCTAGTAAATAATAGTAAAAGTCAAATAATACAGGAGTTTGTAAAGCGTATGTTTTAACGGACAGTAGGAGTATCTGGGTTAAATAGCCCAACATCTAGTGCCAGACATTAGGTATTTATGGCTTTAAATTAATCAAAATGCTTTTAATAAACCATATAGTACTCGGTTCTCTCTATTTAATTGCTTCGTACTTTCTCCACTAACTCTTCTCGATTATACATTATCTCAACATCAGTAAATATTAAACGGGCTTTTGTTTCAAGATAATATGTTCATCTGCTCTATGTTTCGCTATTTTATATATTTTTATTTTGCTATTTTTGTAGTCAAATTTATCATATAGACTTTTATAAGCTTTTTTTATATTTGCTAGAGCTAATTTTTTGGGGACTTTACAATTTGGGGTCTAATTATTAGTTGTCTAGTTGAACATTAGCAAATATTAATTTTTACATATTTTTGCTCTTAAGATTTCGCTTAATATGTTATCTTTAAATTTCTTTTATTCTCTCTTTTAATTTTCAATTTTTGCTTCAGTTGAGATAGACGATTAATGAACCTGACAAAAATTTTTTTCTTGCAAATATTTCATGATTTTAAATACATTTATAAAAGTTTTAATATATTTTCTACAAAATACCAGAAAATATATAGCTAAAAGTGCCCTTTTTCGTGTTTAAAAACGAGCTCTTGGGCCATTGTTTTCTGCCATAAAGAAGGGCAGATCCTTACAACTCTAATTTTTTTCATGAGAATACGCAAACAATGACCCTAAAAATTATTTACAGTTGGTGCTCCATGACTGCGTTACTTGTTTACGTCAGATTTGGTGGTCCGAAAAATTTAATAACTTTGATATATGGATCCGCACGAATTTTTTGTACGCACAAAAAATATTTGTTAGTGTTACAAAAGTGTTTTCCCTTTTCACTCCGTTTTCATTTCCTCCCTCAAAATGATAAATTATTCCTTGTATAAGGGAAGTCCAAGTGAAGTCCATCCGCTGATGATTAGGAATGAGGTCGATAATAATAATGTGGAACTCGGAATGACGTTTCAATAACATTTGATGGAACAATCATCTCTATATTTGGTTTAACCTAGATTCATGTATATAACAATATTATTGTCGATGATTGAGTATTTATTCTGAACCTGATAATTATAATAATTTTTACTAATAATTTATTTTTCTTTTAAAAACAATACAAAACTGTATAACTTACATAAACACTAACAAGGATATAAAACTATTTAATCAACAATAAAACAATAGTTTGCCTACAAAAGTAGAAAATCAAATATGTATATGATTTATTAAGGAATTAGATATAACCACCTTTTTGTTATAATGGTTCACTGGTTCAGGTGTTATTAGACGAGTTGTGGAATTATTTCTTCCTAATGTTCTGTCTGTGATTGCAGCAACGGACGTAACTGTCTGCTTACTGATAATTTTCCTTTACTATCTGCGTTAATTATAGCCTTTAAGTTTGGGCTAAAGGCTATAAGTTACTGACTGACAAAATTAGGCTCAGGCTAAAGAAGGTTTGACGTAGTGTCAATCCAAAATTCGGCATCAAGCTATTAAAAGACCCACACACAGAACATAGTGTAAAACGGTATATACAGAACAATTTGAATACCGTTATTCAATCGGATGTAATGGACCAGGAGCTAGAAAAGTTACATACAGTTTCAAAAGACATACGAGAGAAATTTCCCAGACCACCAAAAATTAGGAAGAAATCGTGGATGACAAATGAGATTCTAGATATGATGGAAGAGAGGCGAAAGTTCAAAGATCAAGACATGTCATTATACAAAAGAATCGATAAAAAGATCAAAAGAGCTATTAGAATAGCTAAGGATACACATCTAAGAAAACAGTGTTCGGAAATACAGCAATTGCAACATAAGCACGATACATTTAATATGCACAAAAAAGTTAAAGAAGCCGCAGGCTTATACAAACCTAGAAGTGTTGGGTGTTTGACAGATAATCAAGGCAAACAACTGTTAACCGTGGAAGAAAAACTAGACACTTGGAAGTATTATGTGGAAGTAACTTTTGCAGATGAAAGGCAGACTACCATTGAAGACACTGAATGCCAAACAGGACCCCCGATTACCATTGAAGAAGTCACGTTAGCTATTAAAAGAACTAAAGATGGTAAAGCGGTAGGGCCTGACGAGTTTTATGCAGAATTCCTTAAACTTATGGATGAACAGCGAATAAAATGGATAACAACTGTATTCAACAACAGATACGTAACTGGAAAAATACCCCAAAGCTGGTTAAAGTCGACGTTCGTGACCATACCAAAAAAAAGTAAATGCCAAGCCATGCGAAGACTACAGAACAATTAGCCTAATGAGCCACTTACTTAAAACGTTCTTTAAAGTGATACACGGCAGAATATATAAAAAATGCGAAGAACAAGTATCATGGACGCAGTTTGGATTCCGCGATTCCTTAGGCACCCGAGAGGCTCTATTCGCTGTCCAAGTGCTTATGCAAAGATGCAGGGATGTTAACTGCGATGTGTATATTTGTTTTATCGACTACAAAAAGGCATTCGATAGAGTAAAACATGATAAACTTATAAACATCTTGAAAGAAGTGGGGTTAGATGATAGGGACTTGAGAATCATCTATAATTTATATTACAACCAAACAGCCAATATTAAAGTGGATGATCAATTGACAGAGGCAGTCTCCATAGATAGAGGAGTGAGGCAAAAATGCATTCTGTCCCCGGTGTTATTTAATATATACTCTGAATATATCTTCGAGCAAGCGCTGGGAGAACTACAAGAAGGCGTATTAGTCAACGGAATGTGTCTAAACAACATTAGATATGCCGACGACGCAGTAATTTTTGCAGATAGTCTGGACGGTTTGCAAAGAATAATGTCGCATATATCACATATAAGTAGAGAACACGGACTTGATCTTAATACGAAGAAAACAAAGTACATGGTAGTCAGTAAGCGCGAAATATTAAATACACAGCTTTTGGTTAACCAACATCCAATTGACAGAATGGACAGCTACACATACCTTGGTACCAACATTAACAGCCAATGGGATCACTCCAGTGAAATAAAACAACGCATAGGAAAAGCGAGATCAGCGTTCATAATGATAAAGTCTCTTTTCAGAAGTCACGATTTACCACTTGCTACCAAAATCTCTCTCATTAGATGCTATGTATTTTCTACCTTATTATACGGAGTAGAGGCCTGGACACTTTCCGAAGCTTCCATAAGAAAACTCGAGGCATTTGAGATCTGGTGTTACATGGTATCTTAAGATTTTCATGGGTGGATCGTGTGACTAATGTTGAGGTCCTACGTAGAATAGGCAAGGAATGCGAGATTATTAACACCGTCAAAGAGCGCAAACTAGAATATCTTGGCCATGTTATGAGGAATGAACAGAGATACGGCTTGTTGCAACTCATTCTTCAGGGCAAGGTATTTGGAAAGAGAGGACCAGGGAGAAGAAGAATATCTTGGCTTCAAAACCTGAGAAAGTGGTTTAATACATCGACAACCGGACTATTCAGAATAGCAGCAAGCAAAGTTAGGATAGCCATGTTGATCGCCAACATCCGGAACGGATATGCACCGTAAGAAGAAGAAGAAAGTTTGGGTTAGAATGTGTCCGTTAATTCTGTTGTTATTGAAATTTTCGATGCGATTGGATAATACGTTTTATATATCATAACGCTGATATCCACATCAGTAGTAAGTAGCAAAAAGTAGTTACCAGGTGTGTAAAAAAATAGCCCGAATTTTCATTTTGTGAAAAAAATATTTTTTTATTCTTTTTCATTAATATGGCTCCTTTAAAGTAGTCCCCATGAGATATTATGACCGTTTATGCCAACGCTTTTTTCAATCCTTAAAATACTTTGAAAATAACTCGATCTTTGGAATAGCCTTTAGTTCTATAACCGATACGCTATTAATATCATCTAAGTTTGTAAAACGATGGTCTTTTAAAGTTTTCTTAATTTTTAGAAATGAGAAAAAGTTACACTGAGCCAGTAAGAAATCTAAATTGTCAGTTTTTCTGGCTAAATATCCCGCCCACTGCCATTTTAAAGGTTTAAGTGTTTGGATTACATCAGTTATCTTGGTTTTCTATCTGATCCATTCTATTCTTTTTCGATCTCTTTTTATTATACCTAGAATGCATCGCTCCATTGACTTTTGAGTGATATTGAGTTTCGATATTATCTCTTTCTTTAACGTCCAAGTTTGACAGACGTATGTCATGATTGTTAGTATACACTGATCGAATGTTTTTTTTTTTCTTCAGGTGAATTGGCTTCTTTGATTTCAGTATAACTGAATTTCTACCAAAGATGCTCAAGCCAGTTTTATTCTTCTGTTGATTTCTGAAAGTAAGGAGCCAGATTTATGTAATAATTGTCCCAGGTATACATACTTGTCTACCGTCTCAAGAGCAGTGTTGTTTATTATTACATCTTGGACACTCACTAGGTCGTTGTATCGGTCGGTTTTTGTTTTTGTCAAGTTTATTTTTAGGCTAACTTCAGTGCTAGGTCGTTTATAAGTTCTTGTAGTTCTGCAGAATTATTAGCAATTAAAACGGTGTCTTCTGCAAATCTTAGATGGCTGAGGTATTCTCCATCAATGGATATTCCTTTGTTTTGTCGGTTTGTTTTGCTGAATATATTTTCTAAAGTTACGGTAAAGAGATTTGTTCATATTGCGCCTATTTGTCGGATACCTCTGGTAGTATGGAAAATTCTGGAGTGTTTTTATAAATTTTTACCTTAGCTCTTGCTTGTCTGTATATATTTGCTAAAGTTTCTATGTACGGGTTGTCAGCCTTGATTAGTCAAAACTTTTATTACTGCCTTGAAATAATATATATAGAATCGAAAGCCTTCTCGAAATCTATGAAGGTTAATGCTAGCAGTATTTCATATTCTTTAGCTCTACTCATTAGTTCTCGAAGTGTATGAATATGATTCATGGTATTGAATCCACTTCTGCAGCAGAGATATTGCTCTCTCGGCTGTGCAGTATCTAATACGTTTGTTAATCTGTTGTTGATGATCTTTGTAAATATCTTGTATATGGTTGGTAGTAGACTTATAGGTCTGTAGTTTTTGATATCCTCTTTGCTGCCTTTCTTATGAATGAGAATTATGTTTGCTATATTCCAGTGATCTGGTATGCATCTCGATCTTAGGCAGTTCGTAAATATTCCTGCTAAAATTTTTCAGGTTTTATTGACAGCGTATTTAAGCTGTTCAGTATTGTAGTATCTATTATCCTATATGCGATCTGATTTAACGATTTCCGAAGGTAAAATCGAAACATAAAAATAAACTAAGATTGTCGGTATTTCCTAGTAAAAATGGTAAATTGTATTAAGATTCTACCAAAAAGTAGTTTTAGAACATTAGTCCAATTAAACTGTCAAATATACATGTATTTCTTTTTGTTCTAGGTAAGCCACATTTGCATTCAACTTATATTTTAAATAAGCAGTAAGTAATAAAAGTAGTAATTAGCAACTAAAAACATAATTAAAAAGTGTTTAATTTGATAGATTTTATTTAAATTTATAGAATCTAAATATTACAGTAATGTAGATGTTTGGAACATTTCCATAATCAGTCCACCATCCTCTAAAAATGGTCATTATAGTTTTGTATTTATAATAATGAATGTTGATTTCAGGCTTCTATGATGAAAGGTTGATAGCCTTTAAACAGGCTATAAATATATATATTATACAAAAATGTTTTTTTTGTATCGGTTTTGGTTAAAATTGTTTTAACTTGAATCGGAAGTTAGAATATTTGGGTCACATAATGATAAATCTACAGCGTTGTGATCTACAGCAGCGTGTATTGCAAGGAAAAATCAATTAAAAAACGATCCGGTAAATGAAAAACTTTCTGGTCCATAAAATCTAAGAAAGTGTTTGTCACTATCCATCACTGAGATATTAAGAGTAGCAACAAATAAACTGAAAATAGCCATGTTAAACGCCATGATCCATAAAAGATAGAAATCTTAAGAAGACGAACAGTTTGGATTACATGAGATAATTACCTTTTTGCCTTAAAGTATTTTTAACTAGGTTTGATTTAAATATTGCGACTTAAATTAAAACACTAAGTTCATATTTCTATGCCAGTCTGAGACTGTAAGTCTGTAAGACGAGGACAATGTAGACCGAACGGAGAAGTTATCATCCTCAACATAGCACATGCCAATAGCTAATAAGAAACGTCCTATTAGCTATTGGGATATGCATAAGACCATAAATCAGGTAACAATTAGATATAAGCAAGTAAATACCCGCGAATTAACTGCGAATTTAACATCAGAGCTACAATCATGTCAATAACTGTAAATTTGTTGAATGTGCTTGGAACATACACATACAAACACGCGCACACACCAATAAACTTAAACATATATACACATTATTCTTATGGTGCCTATCCGTTACGGATGTTGGACACTAACATGGCTATTCTGACTTTGTTGACTGCTGCCCTCAAAAATTCGGTAGTGGTTATAAGTTAAACCATTTTCGCAGGTTATGCACCAGGATATTCTTCTTCGTCCTGGACCTCTTTTCCCATGCACTTTACTGTGAAGTATGGTCGATATCGTTGTTCATTGCGCACTTTATGGCCCAGTTTGCGACGTTTTATGGTTACGACCAGTTCGCGTTTTTTACCCATTCTATGTAGTACTTCGTCGTTGCTAACTCTGTCTATCAAGGAAATCCTCAACATGCGTCTATAACACCACATCTCAAATGCTTAAAGTCTCTTCAGTGATGCTTCAGTTAATTTCCATGACTCGACGCCATATAAAAGAACAGCGAATACGTAACAATGTAATAAACAAACTTTTATTTCCAATTTTATATCGTGGCTGTTAAAGATTTTTTTTTTCATTTTGAAGAAAGCTGATCTTGCCTTCTCGATCCTTATGTTAATTTCCGTTGATTGGTCCCACTCTTCATTTAAGTTGTCACTTAGATAACAAAAGTTGGTGATTTGTGTTGTAGGTTGTTGGTTAACTAGTAATTGACCAGGTGGTATCCAATTTTTGCTTATAACCATGTATTTGGTTTTGTTGTTGTTAAAATCAAGCCCAAACCTGCTACTTACTTCTGCCATCCTGGAGACAAGTGTCTGCAGACCTTCAAGACTGTCTGCAAAAATGACAGTATTATCAGCGTATCTTATGTTGTTCAATCGTTCTTCATTTATAAGTATTCCCTCGTCTATGTCCGTTAGCTCTAGGTTCATAACGTGCTCTACACATGCACGTCTATATTCTATTCAGTCACCATCATGCCATCACCAGGTGCATGACACAGGGAAAAAGTGTTACCTAAGAGATGTCCCATTGAGCTGGCGGACGATAGAGGGTTATAGCCTTGGCACAGTATGAGCGAGCTGTCGTTATTGACAGTATTTTGTCCCAATTCAAGGCATAAAATAAACACGAGACAAAAAGATATGCTCCAAAAAAATACTCAGAAATAAGCATTTTTTCTGAATCGTAAAAAAATAGTGAACAATCTGAAAGGCGACCATAGTCGCCTATGTATATCTGTCCCAAATAGATCTCAACTACTCCAATCAGTGTACTGCTGACGAATCTTCAGCATAGTAAGGCAAATTTCGTAAAATTTTCTGTTGTTGAAAATTTGTTGTAAAAGAGTTGTATATTGTCTTGGTACAAGAGCCTTTAGTATACTAGTGCCAAATAAAAGGACTATCGAGTGTTGAAGGATATAACAGGAGTCGCGAAGACGAAGTGTCATACATTCGATTTTGTTGTTTTTGTCTCTCTTCTCTCCTTAGTCCTAATCTCTTTTGGGATGTGATGACATCATCAGGCCTTTACAGTTTTTTCACGATTTTTCTCCATCCTTCCCTAATCCTGGGCTAGTTGCTTGGCTTCATGTAACACTTGGTTAATCAATATTATTGTTTAATCTGCCGAACGGCGTGGAGATCTTCCCCTAGGTTTCTTTTCTTCAACTCTACCCTCAACTATCAGTTTTTCTATCGTACCTGTTCTTTTAGTAATGTGTCCAAAATACTGCAAATATCTCTGTTGTATTTGTTTCGTCTTCTTCAAGTGCCATCTCCGTGGCAAAGGTCGACAATCATCATAGGTATTCGGACTTTTGAGACGGCTGCTCTGAAAAGTTTATTTTATGTACATCCGTACCACTCTCTTAGGTTGCGCAGCCATGACATTCTACGCCTCCCTATGCTTCTCTTTCCTTGTATCTTTCCCTGCATAATCAATTGGAGCAGGGTGTATTTCTCTCCACGTGTAATATGTCCAAGATATTCTAATTTTCTTGTTTTTACTGTATTTAAAATTTCCATTTCTTTATTCATTCTACCCAGAACTTCTTTGTTTGTGACGTGTTCTGTCCACGATACTTTTAATATTCTTTTGTATACCCACAGCTCGAATGATTATAGTTTTTTCATTGATGTTGCATTTAAGGTCCAAAATTCCATTCCATAAAATAAAGTCGAAAAAAACACAGCACCTCGCCAACGTAACTCTTAGTTCCAGTTTTAAATCCCTGGTACATAGCACTCTTCTCATTTTGTTGAAATTTGCTCTAGCCTTTTCTATTCTTATTTTGATCTCCTGATTGTAATCATTTGTGTAAACATTCATTAATTGTTTATATACTCGTACTTTATCGAATGCTTTATTATAAAAAACATGCGTATATAACTTGATTGTCATCCAGGCATCTTTGTATCAGTATATTAAGTGAAAACAGAGCTTCACGCGTTCCTAGGCTTTTGCGAAAACCAAATTGTGTATCACTAACGTCTATGTCCATTTTGTGATATATTTGGTTATGGATGACTTTAACTAGTAACTTTAGCATATAAGACATCAAGCTAATGGTGCGGTAATCGCTGCATTTTCTTGCGTTTTTCTTTTTAGGGAAACAAATAAAAATCGATGTTAACCAGTCTTTGGGTAATACGCCTGAACTATAAATTTGGTTTAATAATGTCACTAAAACATCAATGTGCTTCTCATCTAGAATTTTAAGGATTTCTATAGGAAGCATGTCAGGACCAGGGCTTTTCCCACTCTTCATTGTTTTTAATGTGTGTAATATTTCTTCTTTTGTAATATATGAACCTATTTCTTCTGACGTAAGTTTTATGTGCTCCAGATCTCCTCTTTCATCATCGAACAATTCTTCGATATATTCTGCCCATCTTGGTATTTTGTCGTCCGTATGTGTTATAGTAGTCCCGTCTCTATCCAGAATTGCACAAGTGGGATTTTATTTTCTTAGTTCTGCCAGTTTTTTAACTTTTTTATTTAGCTTAAACAGATCATACTTGTTTTGAAGGTTTTCGATCTCTTTGCATTGCTCTTCAAAGTATTTTTCTTTTGCCTGCTTTATCATCTTCTTGGTCTCGTGGTTTATCTCTCTGTATTTATTGTTGTCCTTGTTTTTAAATTGTCTCCGTTGTTCCATCATATTGAGTATCTTGTCATTCATCCATTCTTCTTTTCTCTTTGCGGAAGTCTTTAGTATTTCTTTACAGGGTTCCCGTAGACAATGTTTTAGCCGATCCTAGTACTCGTCAATATTATCGGTGTTTGTGTTCAGTTTGTTGCAGTTCACATGCAGTTCATGTGGAGGCATTCGTTTACTTTACGTTTTTTAAGTTTTCTTGTGCATATTGTAGGGATTCTTTGATGTTTTTTGATATTCTTAAGGGTGAGTATAATCTTGGCGATAAGTGGATTGTGATCTGAGGCCACGTCTGATCCAGGATATGCTGGATTGATTATAATGTAGTCTATCTGGTTTCTGACTACTTTCTCCGATGTTTTTATTTCCCAGACCATAGTTTCCTATACACTTTCCGCTTTGTCCCTTTCCAATCTTTGTATTAAGATTACCTAGGACTATCGTGATTTCTCTTGATTTCGTTATTAAGTGCCTCTTTAATATCTCGGTAAAATAATTCTACTTTTTCTTCGTCGGCATTCGCCCTAGGAGCATAAACTTGAATCAAATTGAGTTTGGCATGAGATTAAAGTAATTAAATGGTACTTAACTTTAGTACCAATCCTTTTTCTGAGATAGGGAAACTAGCATTCCACCGCTCTATTAGATTTTTTGTTAACTATAACTGCGACGTCGTGTCTATATTGGTTATTCTCGCTACCGGAATAATATATTGTGGCTTCGTCTGTTGAAGAACAACCTGAGTTGGGCCACCTGACTTCACTGATACCCAGTACATCGATATTCAGCCTATTCCTTTCTTGAATAACATTCTGCATTTTACCAGACTTAAACGTGCTCTGAACATTCCAGGTTCCTATTCTAGTGTTGGACAGTTTTATTTTTTCATTTACGTTCTTTTGACAAGGAATTCGTTGATTAACGACCTGAGAGTCCTTGTCTTCTTCCCGTTAACCAATATATTGGTTTCTTCACCTTCGAGATCGATTTCTTAACCTCAGGACAAAAGGGTGCCCTACCACCTACCAATTCTTCCGCCAAGAGCTGTTGATTAGCAAGTGTAAGATTGCTTATACCGGCAATCGGTCGGTGAAATTTGCTCCATATCTGGCTACCCTTACTTAGTTTAGCCTGCAGACCAATGGTCGTTCCGATAAAAGGTGCTACCTCTATAACACAACCCTACACCCCTTTAACATCGTTGTAGTTGTTTAAGCAATCTATTATTTACTTCGGAGTTGTACTAATATCGATACGTTAGTGGGATGATGAATCCAGGATATTCTTAACATCTCCGCTGTAGATATTAAATAAATTTTTCGAGATTATTTGTGTACTATCTATTTATCTCTATCTAATTAGCCTCCTTTGGCCCATCTTTGGACATAGGCCTCCCCAATTCTTTCCCGTTCTTCTCTATTTGTCGCTACAGTGATCCAACTGGAGCCCACGTGGTTCTTGATATCGTTTGTCATCTAATTTGGGGCCTTCCTTTGCCTCGTTTATATTCCCATGGTCTTCAACCTATAAGAATTTTGTTCCATCGGTCTTCTGTTTGTCTTATATTGTGTCTGGCAAATCTCCATTTCAGTTTTGCAACTTCTTGTGTAATATCCCTCACTTTTGTTTTCTCTTTTATGCACTTGTTTCTCTTTTTATCCATTAGTCTGATGTGCAACATTGTTTTTCATTGCTCGATGGGTTTTATGATTTTGTCCATGTTTGCTTTTGTAAAGTGTATTTTTCACTTTTTAGTATTCGAGATATGCCCAAACTGTTTTATTTATATCTTACATTGCAGTTAAATTTGTCATACGTTTAATATACATAATCAAAGTAGTTTTTTAAAATAATCTTTATTAAGAAACTTTATTTTCTTTTTTTGTTCTTGTTTGGACTGTTCATTACATTTGGACATTATTCAATATAACATAAAGTAATTTATTGTTTTCTCTCCCAAATTTCCTGTTTGTAAATATTTTTTTGTCGATATACTGTCATTCGTCTTGTTTAGGTATATCGTATAACAGCATATCATGTTGTCCAAATATAGCGTGTAGTAATTATACTATATAAAAATTAAGCAATTTTTGAAATCTTTTCTGTAACAATATCACAACATTCATTAATGCCGTTGGCAGCATATATTACTAGCAAAAGCAACGGTAATAACTCTATTATAGTTGACTTTTGCTGCAAAATCACCAACCGCGACGTTATTGTTCGCTTGTATTCTAAAAATCCAACGTTTAATTTCACCAGCCATGCTTAAAAGTATTTTAAAAGCGTGGCTTTCATTTAACAAACTTTATATTTCCGCCACATGCATGTTAAATAAAGCTCGACAACTCATACATCAGCGAAAAATGTTAAATGTTATACCAGTTTTCGGTTGCATAGTCAAAAAGAAAAGGAAGACGGCTTTCTAATGTTTAATACCGTGTATGATACAAAAAGGACAAACTTGAAAACAAAATATATGCTTCGGTTTATACACAGGTGCGAAAAATATATTTATAAAAGAACTGTTATGACTGTCCAATTCGATAACACATTTTTTATTTATTTCAAAATGAGAGAAAAATAAAACAAAACTATGAAAACGTAAATTATTACTTAAATATTTTCCAAATATTCCCTCTGAAATTATTAGACTGTAATCAGATAGGTGTTATAAAAGAGGGACTAACTTCCTAACAATAATTCTGCTACCTGATATATTGAGCTCAAATTATATGATTGAGAAATGTTGGAAATTTTTTTTTTGTCAAACTTAGCCAAAAAAATTAATTAGCAATTTTATAAGACACGGTATCAGACTTTAGTGGTCACTCAGATCAATTCTTTCAAATGAATACCTTATAATATCTGTCTATTCAAAGGGATAACTATAAGAAAGCAATAACTTTAGAGAGATTATGGCAAAACTAAAATTCCTAATTTAAATACTTAAATTGAAAACTAAAAGTATAGGTAAATCTAGGAAATACACTAAAAGAAGGCTGCATGCCTGTTGAAGGCAATGAGCTAGATATATTCAATCAATGAGAAACGACAAAAGCAGCAGTAAATGAGTGATGAGATTAAGAATCTAATCAACGAAAGACGCAAAATTAAAAACCAAAACGTCAGAATATGTAACCGAATTATTAAGAATATAAGGACTAAAATACGAGCTGCAAAAGAACCGTACTTCAAAAACAAATGTTTAAAAATTAAAGAGTTACAGGGAAAACATCGTGCATTTACTATGTATAAATAAATAAAAAAAAGTAATGAGTATTTACAAATAACATCATTGATACAGACGACAAACTGATTATCACTGATATGGATAAAATATACAGGTGGAAATGTTTATTGATAAAAGGCTAGATCTTGAAATTAAAGAAGTCATAACAGAACCTGCCATAACTATGGACGAAATTGAACAAGCAAGAATATTAGCAAAGATCAGAAAAGCGACGGAACTGGATAAAATACTGAGTAAAATAATAAAGCTTTTCAAAAGTTCAGGTAAAAGGTTTATGAAAATCATAGTATACCAGAAGAAAACCAGTAAAACTTTCTCTTTAGAGTCTGGAACATATAGTAGTAGTATTTTAAAAATTAAATTAGCAAGTATGCAGGAGATACCATTATTTATCGGCTTTAACTCTGGTAGACTAGATTATCCCATTAACCGCCAAGCAAAGAAATACTGCAACAATATGTAATATATTTTATTAACTAGGGTAAAATAAACTTAAACATTCGCAAAAAAATTGTTTTACACTTTGATACTGATAGGTGTCACAACAAAAAAATGGTTCGTTTTCGAACCGTTGACGAAACTGAGATAAAAAAATTGAAATATATAAATTTATTTTTTGTGAAAAATTTCAAAACATTTAGAGTATAAATGGACTTGGAATTTTTGACAAACACTAACAGTATGATTAGAACACTGTCTGCATCTTCTTCTTGCATTTTCTGCGTGCTTTATTACTAAATGACCTATCTTATCTTTTCGGATTTCATCTGGTAAACTATTTTTCGACGGTCTGCCCATGTTTATTGTCAACAGTACAGTTGACTTTTTATCTTCTTCCCTTTCATTCTGTTTTGACTTTTCTTGTTGTTCATCTTCCGATTTCATTAGACAAACAACAATATATGACCGAAAATCGATTTGGGAAATGGAGCTTTTATTTGTCAATCTGTTAAAGTTTCCAAGCATTTACAATGGAACTGTCAATTAAGTTTTTAAAAAGTGGCTACCACCATTCGCAATGCCGTTGTCGTGTAAGTCAAGGCCGGCCATACATCTATTGTATTCTTGGATAACATTGCGATTGTACCTCTTTGCAAAGCCTACGGGATGGACTGGGCAGTTATTGAAGATTACTATTACGACCGAGTTATCATTCCACCTAACTACAGATACTTTAGCTTCTTTGTCAAAAACGAAGTCGAACGAACCTCTATCTTTTTTAGCAATTATTTTAGATGTTTCCAGTGGAGACTTCTCAATCCTTTTTCTCGCACTGTGCCAGTTGCATAAATCCGCTTTTTATTCAATGTTGTGAACAGCTTATACGATGAAAAACAGTTGTCAAAAAATTTCCTATGATTAGAGGGAGTTTCACACTTATGAATTTTAATACTACATCAGCACAAAAGCCTTAATCTGATTTTGTTGTGCTAGCACCACCGTAGGGGATAAACTTGACTAGGTATCCATTAGATGAATAGAGGCAACATAACATGCCCAAAACGCTCAGGTTTTTCCTTTAGAAACATTTTTGCAGAGTGTCTTCCAGAATTTGGTACCATTTCTTCATCTATAGATTAATTATACGCGAAATTTCCAAATTGCAAGAATTTTTGATTCACTATGTCGAAAAGGGGGCAAAGTTTTGCAAATTTATCATCTTTTTGTAACACCGTATTATCACTTACGTGAATATACTTTTTGATACGCCGAAATTAATTTCTACTCATGCAGTTCCTAATGAATGTCACGTTCTTATCCTGGTCCTTGCTCCAGTACATATCCATTTGTGGCAAAGTGTGATATCCTGTAAGAATGAGTATTCCCAAAAACCTTTTCAGTGATGCATTTGTCAAATAAAAATCGTGAGAGGGATTATCGTGAGCATATTTTATAGTAAAATTAACAATAAAGTTGTAAACTTCATCATCGAAGATGAGCTGGAAACATTCGTAAGGAGTTTTTCCGGCGACACGGTTCTCAATTTCTATCCCTTTTTTAATTTCGTGTGACTGTGGTGCTGATAAAAATGTCGGATCAGTTTTTGTAGACCATTTTGGAGTTGTCACTCTACATACTTTACGTTTTTTATACGATTTGCTTGTTGTTGGTTCGATATCGAATTACTCCGTAGTAGGAATCTCTACAAAGCCGGCAACTTCAACTTTACTTGTGGAAGGTTACAGAAGGACGGTATCTTTAGCAGAAACTTCAAATGTATCGGCAATCTCTCAAATCTCATTGTCACCTACAACGTCACTTAATTATGAAACTAAAAAATAGTGAATAGGTTACCTGTTACAACATCCTCATCAATAATTTCTTCATCTGTCAATTCGGCATAGTCCGGAGGTATTATAGCTATATCTCACCATCAATATCACGGAGATTCTCCAATTCGGCTTCTAATTCCACTAAAGTTAGGGCTCTTTTAGGGTTATTTTTCCAAATCGACATATGTATTGTCTACAACACTACACAACCTTCCAACCCCAGATTATAACAAAACAGAATACCAGAACACCCGTCTTTCTTACACATAAAAAGATAATGAAGAAATAGCACGTGTGCGCTGTGAAATAACTGTGGGTATGTCATTTTGAAATTCCTGACCAAACAGATTTTCGAAGTCGACTTCCGCCAAGGGTTCGTTATTGAACCATTATTTTCAAACACGAGATTTAATGATTTTTATAACAATTGACGTACAAATAGGTTAAAAATATTAAGTTTTAATTTATTTGACCACAAAATTGTTTGACCAATAAAATTACTACACTAAAAATAAAGTTGTCTCGAACGACTGAAAATGTTGGATATTTAGAAAATGTGTTTGTAAAAAAATGAGTTTAAAAATAACAAATTAAATTTAGTTACACTTGTACCTTCTGCTTGCTCAAAAAATGAACACATTAAAAAAATAACGTATTGGCAATAAAAAATTCTACAAAAAATGGTGCGTTTTCCATCCATTTTCCACCATTGGCGGTACGTGGGTTAAGTAAATAATCTGTATCACCAACTGCTAAGCTATTAATTATAAATTGCGTGGCACTTTATTGACTTAAATAACTGATTAAAAAGTTTTAAAACTTATAATAAAATATTAAAAAGTTATTAAATAGTTTCAAACAAATAACAAAATACTAAAAATGTTTTAATGGGTAGCTAAAATGCTGTAATTAAAAAAAAATAAATAAGGATTAAGTCAAATATCATGATTCTCATATAATTGATGAGGAAACCATCGACAACTTCATTGTGTATGATACTTAATAAAATAAAATGGATCACGATAATTTATGCAATAAAATTACAAAACGTAATAAGTGCTGATAATATTTCCAGCAAATGGCAACCTTTATCAGAAATAATTTTATTCCTAACAAGGAATTTTAGCATTAGTCCGGTCATCCGTCGAATGCCCCGAGAAATCCACTCCTGATTTAACTCTGAACTGTCGGACAGCAAATGGGCTGAGCCTTTAGTCCTTTTTTTTCTTTCAATGGTAAGCTCTCTTCTTTTCCGACAAAGCTCTCTTTTTACTGAAAATATAATTTTCTACTAGAATCTTAGCAGCCGTGAAATGTTTCGTTAGGGTGGTTATTTAATGGAATGATTTTTTCGAACAAGCCCAAAAAGGGAGAAAAAGGGAGCAGAGAAGGTCTTTTGACAAGAAATAAAGTAGTATGTTCATTGGCCGTTTGTTCGATGTTTTCTCGGACATAAGAATTGCCTTTAAAGAGGCTTACGCCGAAAAAATGGGATTTGTCTCTATGCAGGTTGGCTCTTAAGTCGACGAAATTTCCATTTCCCTGGTTTATAGTGTCGAATAAAAAAGCTTTAAAACAGTACGAAGTTAAAATATATAAGATGGGTTGTTAAGGCAATTAAACAAATGGGATAAAAAAGAGTTGTGGACGAGGTACGAAAAAAAAAACACGTCAATTTTATTTTTTTAATATGGGTTTTTTGTAAAAAGGACAGTTTAAAAAAACTATTTCTTTTAATACTTTTAAAAGATAGGATAAATTGAAATAAAAGTTTGTGATACATAGAACATATTACAATTCATATTTGTACCATCTAATATTATAAAAAATAGTTCCAGAGTAAAACTATTTAACGCATAGGATATTTGGCGCATATTCTTGTATCTAATTGTTCTTATATTAAAAACAGAATCTATCTACCTATTAAAAAAACTCAACATTTTGCAGTAAATAACGAAAAACTAAAACATAACATTGTATTTTTTAAACTAAATAGGTACAAGTCAAAAATAAAATAGAAATTTCACATAGGCAGAATTGTAAATTTCAGTATTATGACACTTCACGGCCAATACGGAATCCATCTTTGTTACGAAAGTTTTACTCTGAATATGACAAATTGTCGTAAAAACTGTGACAATCTTCTGGAATTACCGATTTTAATTCCTGAAGGTGTTGCCATTTCGATTTAGGAATGTTACACCTTTGCGTGTACAGCGGAGGATAATTTTCAATTGGAGGATACTTTTTAGACCTTATTGGTAATTCAGTGAATTCTGAGCTAGAGTGATCCAGTTTTACTTTGATAACGCCCTGTGGATCATAATTGATAACCCTGATATCCATAACTACCGGATCTTTTGCTACTCTACCTGGTCGTATCGATGAATATCTCAGAGGGTTTGTATAATTTTTAAAGAAACTGAACTTACAGTTTATTGCTTCATACGGAGATGGGTTTTTTCTGGCTTCTCTAGTAATACCAATATAATCGCTTGGAAGCTTAATTTCCCGGTTTTTTAATTTTCGTTCAATACAGGCATGCACTGAATCGACTTCCATCTGGGTATGCCCAACTTCCAAAAACTTTTGAATAATTTGTACATTATACATTATGCTAAAGTTTAGCAAAGCGTTGGACATAACACAATTTCTATTTTGCGCCGTACATCCGTCCTAATATATGATTATCGGTTTTCTATCATCAGTGAGACAGTATTTGGTAAGGTAGTCTATAAGGCAAGACGTGAATGTAGAGGCTACCAGTTGATTGTTCTGGTCCTCAGAAAACCAGTAACAAGTAGCGTGTTTTGTAGCTACGTTATATACTGTGATGTTATGGCAGCACAATATTGTTTTATAATAAAAGGCATTTGCCTGGGTGAATGGTGCAAGTTTTACAGCCTGAAAATCGAGTTCCAGGGTGATTTGACTGCCAATTGCTGCTTCGTTTTTATCTTTGTCTTTTGTAGCTCTAGCTGTATCTTTTTTGTTAATATGATCCTGCCAAATATTCTCCATAATATTTCCACTTCTGTAGCTTGCACACGTATTACATTGATCCTTTTTCGTGGGCAAAATTGAAATATTTTTCTTGACAATCATTGCAGGTCGTCCTGCTTACACATCCAACTGTTTCTTGTTCACACTTACTAAGGTAGAATTTATAGACATCCATTATCCTGTGGAAGGTAGGTTCCAAATACAATTTGGAGGAGCATTTTCTAGCATAGTTTGAAGGCATTTTTGGGAGGGCATTTAAAAAATTGTCTAGAAAGTCTATGTTGTCTAGTAGTTTCTGATCAGTTTTGTACTGTTTACCACCTGAAGCATGAGGCATTTCAAAAGAACTTTGTTTAACCCAATATTGTACCATCCGATACTTAATTCCAAGCGTGTCTAAAAACATTTGTCGGCAAACCTGTAACTGTTCTTGTCCATTATTTAAATGGTACTGTAAAGTTTTGGTACGTCTGGAGTCATCTCGATGAACAGTATTTTTTATTTTATTAATATGCTTTACATGTGCTGCAACAAAAGCATGTCTTTGTTCCCAAGTTATTTTCCAAAAATGCTCGAAAATTCTTTTTCTAACGTCTTCTGAAAACTCGGAACAATACCTAAATTTTGATTTTCTACACACTTCTTTGTCACAAGTGGGTTGCATGTGACGAGCATCTTTTTGTTTCAACTGTTCATAATTTCCTGTTTGCCCTTTCATGAATCCCAAATAAGGTTTCCCTTCCATTCGGAGTTTCTTATTTTTGTTTCTTTCCCATTGGCTAGGATCAGCAACATTTCTTCTTTTACGCCCTTCATTAATATTGTGATTATTGGGATCAAGTTCTGCTTCAGACCTGTCTGTAGAATTTTCATCAGATCCTTCGCTATGGCTATTATAAACAGGATCATATTCTGAACCATCATTTGATGAACTTCTGTTTACAAATATTTGATTATCTCTTGATTTGTATTTGAAGTTGACGGTCCTTTAATACTTAACTGCTGATCAGCTATGGGACCTTGAACGTCATTTGACAAATCAGTATTTGTACTTGATGGTTTTACTGCACTTAAATGTTGATCAGTTGCGAGACCTGCTTTTTGATTGTCAGTAGTAGTTTCATCAAGTTGGTCAAGAGCTGGATTATTTTCTGCACCGTCTGTAGCTTTGTTTGACGAATCTGTTTTTGAAGTTAATGGTTCTACAATAACTGAATACTGATCTAAATCTTTTCCGACTTTAGGACTGTTAGTAACGTCTTGAAGGATAATATTGTGTCCTGTTATAATCGGATCAACTGTAATAGGTACATCCCGACTTGTTACAGATTCCCCCAAAATAGTTATTAAAGTGATCGTTTCAGTAACGTTGATTTCATCAGTTGCCTAAAAAATTAATTAAGATATAATCAAGAATTGCTTTGAAGAGTATTAGTACCTTAGTCACAGTTTTGGCTAATTGATCGCTTGATGCTATCTGTAACTCTCTTGCTATTTCAATAATTTTTTTTCCTCTGCCTGATGGATGCATTCTTTTACTAATCACCCTGTAAATAATTACTTATTATAAATCAAAAACCCTTACGTACTATTGTACAACAAATAGAGTGGTAATTATTTATTAATTTACAGTAGTCTAAATGTAATATACATACAGCCAGATTTGTCACAGATTAATTTTACCTAGGTTTGTTTTATAAGATTACAATACATAATTAAATTTTATATGGACAAAAAGCATAAAGTCCTATCTGGCAATGTTCTTATGAGTGAATTATTAGCAGTTATAGTTTCTGATAAAACGAAATGTCCTATCTATCTCTAACCTAACCTAATCTATCTCTTAATATAGCTAATATTTAGAATTTTAACGGTAAATCAATACTACAAGTATACTATGTGCTTCATACTATTTTTATTAACAACTTACCAATATCGTGAACAAAAATAAACGTAAAAATAAACGTTTTTCTACAAAAAACTTCGACAAATCACCAGCATGTACTTTAGTTTATGCAGAGAAGACACTAAATGCTTAGATAGGATTATTTACTTGCAGATCTGTTGACGCTAGAGATAGTACAACTTGAAATTAGATGGTACGATGCGATGTTGCCTATTTCTCGAAAAAATATAAACTTTGTAAGACATCATTATCCTTTTTAATAACTTTGCGCCAAAAATCTCAATTTTGAAAAAAAGGAAGATAGGACATATTGATCCTTCACCGTCGATATAGAGTTGTATATACGTTTAGTTTCGATTTCCATGTCGAAAATTAAAAAAATATATATTTGGTTTGCTACTTGATATTATAAAAAAATCTTTTAAACTATTTTGATCAACAATTGCTGGTAACTCAGTATTATATTCCCATTTTATTCAATCATTAGAAAATATCGTTGATGGTGCTTCACTTCATAATTCCGGTGAACGTCACAAAAAGGAAAAAGAGTAGATTGACAGATTTACTATAGAAACAATATCTATAATATTTTATTTTACTTAATGATGTTGATTACATGTTTATATAGGTATATAAGATCTGTAAAATTATCTATTTTTGATACAAGATTGATTACTTATTCTAATATTGAACGGTCTTGACGTTTTGCTTAAATAAAATATTCGCATTCACAAGGTATTTTGTAAATACAATCCTTTTTTCTTTATTGTTTAATATTAGGATTGGCTTTAGATAAAATAGATCGTAACATGTTTTTCTGATCATTTTTATGTATGGTACGTTACCTTTATGTTAAAGGATTACCTTGTGTGCTATTCTCATACCTTCAAGGACATAATATATTTCTTTATACAATGAAGTTACTAATCATCATTATCACCTGGATGCGTCGACTGCTGGACATAGTTCTCCCTCAGCTCTTTCCATGTGTCTGTTTTGTGGGACTTGCAGCCAGTTATTGCTAACACGCTTCATGTCCTCTGCTCCGTAGTGCTTCTTGTCTTAGTCTTCACTCGACAATACGTTTTATCCGTCGGTTTTCTGATAGTCTGGCGACGTGTCCTGGTTAATTCCATTACAGCAGCGATGCGATTTTTTTGATGTCATCTTTTGATCACGCAAATCTTATTTACTACCTTTTTTGTGTGTGTTAATATTTCCGCTCCATAAGTAAGTACAGTCAACACACATTGGTTAAAGATTTTTCTTTTGGGTAGGTCCGGTATAAATACATAGTTTAATTTACCAATCGCTGCCCAGGCTAATCCTTTGCAACTTAGGTGCTCACATGTCTGGTTATCTCTGCCCAACCGAATTTTATGTCTTCTTCTTCTTATTCCTTCTTGTATGGCTTTAGCCTGTTTCTTCCCACCATCTTTTTCTTGGCCTGCCAATACTTCTTCGTCTATTTGATGACTTATTTCGTGTTATTTGTACTATTCTATCCTCTGCCATTCTACTGATGTTAGTTCGTTTCACTCCTGTTTTCGTTTTGTTACCCATCCATTTATGTCTTCTATATTACATGCTCTTCTTATGGTTTCGCTTCTCTCCCTATCCAACAGACTTTTCCCTTTAATCAACAGCAATATTTCGATTCAGCAACAGTCATTATTTGCGTTTTATTCATATTAATATTTAGTGCGACTTCCATGGAAGCGTGATATAATTTTTCAAACAATATTATTGCGTCATTTATACGATCGGCTTTATGAAATTACTAACGAGTGTTAGTTAAAGTTAATTTTTTGTAATCAAATGAACTATTCTTTAATAAAGTCGTCCCAGGTATGTATGCTTAAGTTTAAGCATGAGTAATAAAACTAAACGCTGGATTTTTAAAATAAATTCTAAACATAACGTATCCGTTGACGATTTTGCCCAAAAATCAACTGTAATAGAATTATTAGAGTTGCTTTTGCTAGTAATATATACTGTCAAAGACAATAATGAATGTTTTGATATTGCTTAACATTACACTTGTGTCTATATGTGTGTGAGATCATATGTGTGTTTTGTATGCGTGTGTCATATTGTTAGTTAATTCTGTGGTAGGGATCATTAATGACAGAATCATTGGCCCTTTTTTCTTTGAAGAAAATCTAACAGGAAAATGTTATTTAACTTTTTTGAGAAATCCAAACAATCTAACATGTATCCAAATTCCAATAATCTAAATTTACCTAGTGAAAATATCTAGTTACAACCAGATGGAGCCCCGCATTACGCACGTGAAGTACGTCAATTTTTAAATCATTGCTTTCCCAGGAGATGGATGGGAATACGAGGTTTAATAGAGTTACCATCAAGGTCGAAAGATCTAACACCTTTAGACTTTTTCCTGTGTGGTGACATAAAACCAATAGTTTATATTAATAGACCCCAAAACTTACAGGACTTGAAAGATAGAATTAGGCATGAAATGAGTCTAATTACTCCAGAAGTCATCCGCAATGAATTTGATGTATGTGTCCGTAGATTCGCATATTGTCAATAAACCGATAGATGGCATTTCGAACATTAAATTTAAAATAATTATTATGCATAGTTTGATTACTTTAAAGTACATTATTAATTAAATCAATAGTTATAATTTCTTCTTCTTTCTTCTTTGTCAACTATTTTCCATCAACTCCTGAATGTAGGTCTCTCCCAATAGCTTCCATCTTTCTCTATCTTGCGCCAATATAATCCACTGTTTGCCTGCCACTGCTCTTATTTCATCTACCCATCTTTTTTGAGGTCTTCCCATGCTTCTTGTTGTCGTCCTTGGTCTCCATTCGAGAATTCTCCGTGTCCACCTGTTGTCATTATATTGGGCTACGTGACCTGCCCAGCGCCATTTCATTTTTATAATTTCCTCCACAATATCCCTAATCTTCGTTCTACGTCTTATCTCGGTGTTTCTAATCTTGTCTCTTAGTGATATTCCAAGCATGATTCGTTCCATTGCTCTTTGCGTTGTTTCTAATTTTTTGGCAGATTTTTTGGTAAGTGCTACTGTCTCCAAGCCGTAGGTACAAACAGGTAGTATGCATGAGTTATACACCTTTTTCTTGAAGTTTATAGGAATGGAGGTGTTTTTCAAGATATGTGCTAGTTTGCCGAAAGCGCCCCAAGCCAATTGTGTTCTTCTTTTAATTTCAGCATCTTAATTTGGTTTTCCTAGTTTGATAACATGACCTAGATATACATAATGTTCCACATTTTCTATGGTATGATTTAGTTGAATTTAAATTAAAAACAATTGTTTTTGTACCCTTTAACAAATATTTTAGTTAAAAATGTAATGTCGTTAAATAGAGAATTAAATTCTCGATTAAATGAGGTGTTGCACTATACCGATTTCTATTTAACAAAATTAACGATTACGTCACTACACCTACACCTGTGACGTCATGCCTACTTTATGTACATTGTAAGATGGGTATTTTATAAAAAAAAACGACCTGTTTCGGGATTTCCCTCAATATAATGATAATATTCCATAATTTAGCCCATAGCCTTTCGTAAAACATAAAATTGCAGATAATTATATTTCAAATATAATTATTTCTTTCTTGAATTATTTCCGAAACTAATTATTTTTATAATCACAAGACTGGACTTCAAGATATAAATAAAATCATTTTTGTACAATTCTGTATAATATAATATAAAAATGAATAGGAGACCAATGCCCAAGATTCCTGTTGCGAAATGGAATATACTTACGTTTCATTTTTATACAAAATACTTTTACCTCATTATTTTATATTCTAGAGTTTTATACCGAAACTTGAAACTTTTCATAATTGAGGAAAACAAATTTGCAACCTGATGATTCGTGACGGATCATTATTTCGATGCATATGAAATATAATCTCGTAAGTTATTATAATGGAACACAATATTGTTTAAAAATTTTCGTTCTATATTTTACAACAACAACAAAATTTATGTTAAATGGTAAATAATTTAAGAGGCACTTTTTAGAGAAATAAATAATTTTTTAGCTGTGTTTCGATTCTGTCTGCTATAAATTAATTTTATTCTTCCTATATATACTTGATATATCTTATAAAGTTATGCAATTACAGTGATCTTTTCATTCGTGTCAATATATAGTCAAATTTATTCGTGTCAATATATAGTGTTACCTAGCTTTGCTTTGCTTTATCTTTAACATTTTATATAATTAGATTTTAAACACTGTTTTAATTCCTGCTTTACTGTAGTCCATTTTGTTTGTGTTTTCCACTTCCGTATATAATTATTGATGTAGATTTTATGTTTTCGACTTTTTTTTACAAAGAGGAGGCGTGAACCGTGACAGAAATCTGCAGTAAGAAGATAACTTGAAATGTATAGTTATTGCAGAATGGTGCTTATCTGGCATCGAATTGGCAAGACCTAAAACTAACCTATGTTTTTATAAAAAATCTGGCATACTTTGGTGATTTATTCAGAACTATAAGTATACCATTCATCAGGTTATATAAAAATTAAAATTTACTTTACTTTCAATTGAATTTCAATGCATTTTAAAATTATAGAGTTTCACATCTAAATAGAGCAATTAAAACGGTTTGCGCTATCTGTTTAAAAGAAAAACTATAATTTTCTGAGATTTTCCTTCTTTTTGCTTATTTTTTCAATGCTAGAAATTTAATCTTTTTTAATGGGCCGCTCTTAAACCTAACGTTAAGTACACCATAAAATTTAACACAAAAGGTTTTAATTACGTTAAAGTTAAGCTGCTAGGATCAGTTTTATGTATGTACTTTCTCGGAAATTACAACATTATTTAACGGTATTAGAAGGTTTCAAGTTCTTGATATGCTATGATTACAACTGCATAGATGGCTCTGGTTTTATGATCAATAGTTACCCTACAGGGTTGCTTGATATTAAGGAAGAGTGTGCATAAGTTAATTACAAAAAATACTAACAGATGATGACGTTTTCTAAAAAATATTATTGATGCATTATTATTATGCATTTGATTGATATTAGGTTGATATTAGTCTTCTTCTTCTTTATGTGCCGTCTTCTACCGAAGCTTGGCGACCATCATACGATAGGTTTCTCTGTTTTGTGCCGCATGAATTATGTTCGCAGCTTCTGGTATTTGAAACCATTCTCTCAAGTTTCTCAGCCAGGATTTCTTCTTTCTGCCCAAACCTCTTCTACCTTGAATCTTGCCTTCCACAATAAGCTGTAGCAGACTGTACTTATCATTACGGAACACATGGCCCAGGTAAGACGCTTTTCTCCTTTTAACAGTTGTTAACAATTCCACCTCTTTACCCATTCGTCTTAATACCTCTGTGTTGGTCACTCTGTCTGTCCAAGGTATTCTCAGTATGCGTCGATACAGCCACATTTCTAGAGCCGCTAACTTCTTTATAGTTGCTGCTGTTAACGTCCACCCTTCTACGCCGTAAAGTAGCGTAGAGAGTACGTAGCATTTCGTGGCGCGCCATCGGAGGTTAATGCTTAGGTTGCGGTTGCTTAAGAGCTTTCTCATTTTGATGAATTTGGATCTTGCTATTTCAATTCGGATCTTAATCTCTACTTCTGGGTCCCACTTGTCATTTACTGTATATCCCAGATATTTAAATCGGTGTACTCTTTCAATACGTTCGTCTTCAATATGCAGGTCGATATGTTGAAATTTTTTTTTACTGATAACCATAAATTTAGTTTTCTTTCTATTGATCTTCAGTCCAAATCGGCTGCCAGTTGTATTAACTCTATGTAGCATCATCTGTAAATCTTCGATGTTATCGGCCAGTATAATAGTATCATCTGCATATCGAAAATTACTTATTGGTACGCCATTAATCTTGATGCCCTCATTGTACTCTTCTAGTGCCTCTAGAAATATTTGTTCCGTGTACAGGTTGAAAAGCAGTGGCGAAAGAATACAGCCCTGTCTTACCCCTCTAGAAATATTTATGTTTTCACTCACCATATGTCCATTCTTCATGTAGACTGTTTGATTCCAATATAGATTTTTTATAATCTGGATGTCCTTAGTGTCAAGTCCTGAAAGACGTAATAGTTCTATGAGTTTGTCATGTTTGATAGTATCGAATGCTTTCTCATAGTCGATAAAACAGACGTAAACATCTTTCTGTTGATCCAAGCATTTTTGAATCAAAACTTGTATTGCAAAGAGGGGTTCTCGAGTTCCAAAACCGCATCTAAAACCGAACTGTGTTTTACTTATGCTGTGTTCTAATTTTGCTCGTATTCTGAAATGGATAATACGCAAAAATACTTTAAGGGTGTGGCTCATTAAACTTATGAGGCGATATTCACTACACGTCTTAGAATTATATTTCTTGGGAAGGGGCACAAATGTAGATTATGATTATGATTATGATATTAGTGATACTAGGTTTATTACTATATTTATTTCTTTTATGGGCTAGAACAAAACGTTTCATAACATACATTATACTAAATTTATTTACTATTTTGAACTTGTATGGAAGGAAGAAATTACAATAATAATAAGCGATTAAAATTCAATGATAGAAAAAGGTCGAGTGGACAATATAGTAGGTCATTATGGTTTAGGAACAAGAAATACTAGAGGCAGCAGATTGGCTCAATTTTGTCAAGAAGATAAATGGTGATTATGAACGCATGATTTCGATTACTACCCTTTAGACCATATACCTGGAGGTCAGTACAGGATAATAAACACAAATTGCATTTGAAGTCAGATCGATTTTATACTAACCAATCTAAGATTTATAAAATCCATTATAATTAGCGTTAAGAATTACACTGAAGCAGATGTTAACACTTACCATAACTTCCTTATCTCAAAAATAAAACTAAGGGTAATAAACATAATAAAATCCAAAGGTTTTAACATCAAATGTAAAACACCGAGAATATGAACATTCACCTTAGATGATTTAATAAATACTGGAAATCAGGAAACGAAGAAGAAAAGTGAGGATAGCAACATACATTAACATAAAGAAATTGCAGAAAAACCATGCTCATCATAATTTACCTAAAAAAGTCAGACAATTATCTGGAAAATCACGAACAAATACATCTAACGGGTTAATTGACAAAAACAATAAACCTAATAATAACCCAATTGATATAAGGATGATATAAATATATTGAAGATCTTTTCATAGATACAACAACGTAACCATTGGAAATTGTTAGCGAAGAAGCTATAATAATATTAAAATCTGAAGTCCAACATGCTGTAAAAAACTTAAAATCTGACAGAGCCCCTGGGACAAATAAAGTTCACATCGACCTGGTTAAACTTATAGACGAAAACAGTTAAAGCGCAATAACTATCCTCATTAATAACATATGCATATCTGGTGAGAACCTACAGAATGGCTAGTATCGACCTTTGTTTCGCTACCAAAATTAAGTATCCCAAATACTTTATTGACTATAGATTAATCGGCTTAATGCCACAATTATTAAAAACATTTTTAAGGGTTATACATACAAGAATACTCAGGAAGGGTAAAGCGGATATAACTAATAGATAGTTCGGCTTTCATAATTGTTTCGGAACATTAGAATCTCTGTATAGTTTCACATCTCTTGTTTAAAAATATTGAGACCAACAAAAAGATCTTTTCGTCGCATTTATAGACTATGATAAAGCTTTCCATAAATTTGACATAACATTCTCATGGAATGTCTAAAGCGAAAAGGACTTGACAAAAATAATATTAACGTAATGAGAAATCTCTATTGGAACCAACAGCCTGTGGTAACATTAGATGAAAATAGCACGGATACGCAAAAGTAGAGGTGTGAGACAAGGCTGTGTACTTTCACCATTACTGTTTAATATATACCCCAAAGATATGATAAGATGCAAAAAATTTACAGAAGGTATCAAGATAAATGGTAAAAATATAAATAGCATTCGATATGCCGACGATACAGTCATTATGGCTGTCAGTAAGACAGACCTGCAGGCGCTACTAAACACAATTCATAAGTAGTTTGTTTAACAATAACCATACAGAAAACAAAGACCATGTTTATCAGTTAGAGGGATAAAATCTTAACATTAAAGTATCCAGATTAAAAATGGACATATTGAATAGGTGGACAAAGTGAACTACTTAGGAGTCTAAATTACTGAAGATTTAAATCTAAAATTAAAAATTCGATCAAGAATAAAGAAATCAAGAGCAGCCTTTTTAAAGATGAGAAAAGTAACCAAAGTTTGCAATTTCGATATGGTATGGTAAAATGTTATATGCATTCTATTCTTTTTTATGGTGCCGAACTGCACTTGGACTGTTGTTGGCTGGGACTGTTAATGTTGACTTAATAAGAAAGCTGGAAGCTTTGAGATGTGGCTTTTTAGAACAATTTTGAAAATACCATGGACCGATCATCTTACTACAACGAAATGGTCTTGCACATAAGGCTAAGAGACACAGGGCTTTGGACTGTCATTAAAAAAAAAAAAAAGAAAGGGGACACATCCTTAGAAATAAGATGTACGAGTTGTTGCAGCTGATTATGAAGGATAAAATCGAAGAAAAAATAGGTACTGGTAGACGACAAATATCCTCGCTGAAAAATATTTGTGACTGGCACGGTTAAATACACAGAAGCTTTTAAAAAGGCAGAAGATAAAGACGAATTTGCAGTGGTTATAGCTAACCTAATAAAATATTCCGGAATAGCATAACATCAGTCAAGACATACCCAGGAGCTGATATCAAATTAGACCATAACCCACTGAATGGCAAAATTAGGCTCAGTCTAAAGAAGGTTAGACATAGCGTCAATACAAAATTCGATATCAAACTATCTAAAGACCAACACACAGAACATAGTGTAAAGCGGTATATACAGAACCATTTGAATACCGTTATTCAATCGGATGTAATGGACCAGGAGCTAGAAAAGTTACGTATAGTTTTAAAAGACATACAAGAGAAATTTCTCAAATCACCAAAAATAAAGAAGAAATCGTGAATGACAAATGAGATCCTACATAATGATGGAAGAGAGGCAAAAGTTTAAAAATCAAGATATGTCATTATACAAAAGGATCGATAAAAAGATGAAAAAAGCTATTAGAAACGCTAAGGATACACATCTAAAAAAAAGTATGCGGAAATACAGCAATTGCAACATAAACACGATTCATTTAATATGCACAAAAAAGTTAAAGAAGCCACAGGCTTATACAAACCTAGAAGAGTTGGGTGTTTGGCAGATAACCAAGGCAAACCACTGTTACTGTGGAAAAAAAATAGACACTTGGAAGAATTATGTGAAAGTAACTTTTGCAGATGAAAGGCAGAATACCATTGAAGACACTAAATGCAAAATAGCACCCTCGATTACCATTGAAGAAGTCACGTCAGCTATTAAAAGAACTAAAGATGGTAAAGTGGTAGGGCTTGACGAGTTTTGTGCAGAATTCCTAAAACTTATCGATGAACAGGGAATAAAATGGATAACAATCGTATTCAACAACATATACGTAACTGGAAAAATACCCCAAAGCTGGTATAAGTCGACTTTCGTGACCATACCAAAAAAAGTAAATGCCAAGACATGCGAAGACTATAGAACAATTAGCCTAATAAGCCACTTACTTAAAACGTTCTTGAAAGTGATACACGGCAGAATACATAAAAAATACGAAGAACAAGTATCATGGACGCAGTTTGGATTCCGCGATTTCTTAGGCACCCGAGTACTTCACTGTCCAAGTGCTTATGCAAAGATGCAGGGATGTTAACTGCGATGTGTATACTTGTTTCATTGTCTACAAAAGGCATCTGATAGAGTAAAGCATGATAAACTTATAAACATCTTGAAAGAAGTGAGGTTAGATGATAGGAACTTGAGAATCATCTATAATTTATATTACAACCAAACAGCCAATATTGAAGTGGATGACCAATTGATAGAGGCAGTCTCCATAGATAGAGGAGTGAGGCAAGGATGCTTTCTGTCCCTGGTGTTATTTAATATAGACTCTGAATATATCTTCGAGCAACCGCTAGGAGAACTACAAGCAGGCGTATTAGTCAACGAAATGCGTCTAAACAATATTAGATATGCCGACGACGCAGTAGTTTTTGCAGATAGTCTGGACCGTTTGCAAAGAATAATGTCGCGTATATTAGATATAAGTATAGAACACGGACTTGATCTTAATACGAAGAAAACAAAGTACATGGTAGTCAGTAAGCGCGAAATATTAAATACACAGTTTTTGGTTAACCAACAGCCAATTGACAGAGTGGACAGCTACACATACCTTGGTACCAACATTAACAGCCAATGGGATCACTCCAGTGAAATAAAACAACGCATAGGAAAAGCGAGATCAGCGTTCATAATGATGAAGTCTCTTTTCAGAAGTCACGATTTACCACTTGCTACCAAAATCTCTCTTATTAGATGCTATGTATTTTCCACGTTATTATAGGAAGTAGAGGCCTGAATACTTTCCGAAGATTCTTCAAGAAAACTCGAGGCATTCGAGATGTGGTTTTACAGACATATTTTAAGAATTTCATGGGTGATCTTGTCTTGTGGAGATACGGAGGAAACCGTCTCTGAAACATATCCCATCTGTCGATTGTGCTAGCCACGGTAAAAGTGTAATATCCATTTTGTAAAAATTATATTGTACTGTTTCTGCAGTATGCGACCCTGCATTACCTTGTATGTAACGCAGTCAGAACCTACAGCAGTGGCAAATGGAAGAATAACAGATTTTAAGATACAATCTGTATATTAATACTGATTTAAAATATTAAACAAAAACCATAATTCAACAATTCCATCGCGAAACATTATTCCAGCCCACATCATATCACTGAAGATCACTATATGAACGAACTCTTTGTATATTTATTCCTGAGTTTTTCTTGTCGACCCGGATCTCTCCACTTTCTCACTATTTTTTATTTAGTGTCGAGACAATACCTTGCTTGTAAACTTCAATGTACCTACTGGTATTGTCAGCACCTTAATATGAGTCCACGATTTTTATGATGTAACATGGGAACCCTTAATGGACGTCTGACGTGTCAGCTTCATGTAATCTATCTTTCAATGTTTGGTCACACACAGTAATTTTGTGGTTATTTTCTAAGGCCTTACATACTTCATGTACAGACGATATAATCCTATCACATACCGATGCTGTCGACAGGCAGTTTACGATTTACGTTTACGATCTTTATGTCTTTTAGCGGCATTACCAAATTGTTCATATCGACGTCAAAATCGCGAATTCTTGTTCCGAGATGCGTGAAAATGACGTGCAACATCGGCTGCTGAAAGATCAGCCTGAATCATATTCACAGCACTTACCATTTGAACATATGTTAAATGCTGACGCTTTATGACTATCGTAATCTTGTTTTAGTAAAATTTTAAAGTAATTGCGGGTTTTCTTTAAAAATGGAAGCATTTTTCTTTACAATTTAAAGCAATTAGTTGTACGTATTGTAGGCGCTGTCACTTTTGCCTTAATAAAACAGTGCAATTGACGGATTAATGTTCATGGCATACTTTGATTTGTAGAGAATAAGTTTATTAATCAAAAAGTGTTAAAAAAAGTGGAATATTCCTTAGACATTTTTAAAAATCTTTATTTTTTATCCTGTATCTGTCTATCCAAAGTCTATCCAAAGTAATATAACGTTACCAAAACAAAGCCTTAAATAAATAGTTTAATTTATCAATTTTATTGACAACGAAAGTTCTTTTACTGTGAATGTTTTCTTTTCTTTCGTTTTGGACAGTCAAAAATAAAGACATCTAATAGCTGAATTCGGTCCTGTCAGTGAAATGTGTGTTTTTAGGGCCAAATCAATAGCATCCAAGCCTTACGTTCAACCAGGCTAAATAATATCGCCCTTAAAACATTTATCTTGAACACCTGCATGGGGAAACGGGCCTAGTTTGCGCCCCGAAAGTCTATCTTCATTTTTTGTTGGTTACAAATCAATACGTTGTTTAAAATTACAGAGAAATTGAATTCTATTTTTAGCAGTTAAACGAAATCAGCGAGATATAGAGGTAACGTTTTTAGTGGAAATGAAATAAGGTATATCTGTTGTAGGGACTGTATTAATAAAATACCTAGTAATGGATTTAATGGTCACCTAAAAAATTATTTTTTTCTAAATAGGATCTGAATTATTTTAAAGAAAAACAGTAAAATAATGCTAGTTTGCAATTAATATAATAAATTATACAAGTAGATGCAGTATTAGGCAAGTATTAGACAAGTAATATGCAGAAAGCTCACGGCTTCTATATTTTAGGGATAAACTGGTTTGGTCAACTGTAATGATGTGTTGCGTACAAAAATAAGAGAAATAAATTGAATGAAGTTAAAATTTCTTAAAACAAATCTATTTAGAAAAAAATCGAGATTTTAAGAAATCATCATCACCGTGATCAGCCATTTTGAGTCCACTGCTGGACATAGGCCTCCCGTAAATAATTCCAATGCATTCTATCTTGAGCACCCTGAATCCAGTTGTGCTGAATGCGCTTGATGTCATCTGACCACCTTGTTGGAGGACGTCCTCGATTACGATAAGCATCGTGTCTAGATCTCCATTCCAAAATTTTCTTCGTCCACCTTCCATTTTTTAATCTGGCAACATACCCCGCCCAGTTCCATTTCAATGTTGTAATCTTTTGAACTGCGTCAGTAACACCAGTTTTGCTCCTAAATACTTTGCAGTATTTTTTGATACTCTGCCTCTGAGGGATATATTCAGCATTGCCTCTTCATGCTTTCTGTGCCACTTGTATTTTATTGATTACATTTCTGGTAATTCTCTTGATTACTGGTCTGGTTGAAATTAAAAAACATATGGGAAATTAAATATTATAAATACAGTAGTCAATATGCATTTCCCTTATAACACTGTTCATGTCTAATTGTACTCTGTTTTAGGGGGATCAGAATTGATTGTGAAACTTATAAACGAGAGAAAATAAAAGGTAGAAAGAGACTATGAAGCTGATGATGACACAAGACAAGTAATATGCAGAAAGTTCACGGCTTCTATATTTAAGGGATAAACTGGTTTGGTCAACTGTAATGATGTGTTGCGTACAACATTAAGAGTTAAATTGAATGTATTTAAAATTTCTTAAAACAAATCTATTTAAGAAAAAATTCGAGATTTTCGAAAATAATGAAGCAAAATATATAAGATGTTAGGTTAAAGGTTAAAACTACCCTACTTCTTCCTGGTAAAGGCCAGCGTATGAATGCTTTATTCAATATTGATTTTGTTTATATCAGCGAAATAGACGAAGATATAAACGCTAATTTATTTCAGTAGATATTTTTGTTCGTATTACTAAACTTAGAACCAGGCGATTGTTTTAATTAATGAGGCGCCGTAGAATAGTTGTATGAAGGTGTGCCTACCTCTTGACGAAAAAGGCAAATTTACAATTGTCTCAGAAAGGAAAATTTCATTTAAAAGGTTGAATTCAAAATTAATTTGAATTTAAATTAGTTCAATATTGGTTTTACACATAAAAGCAAATATGAAAATTGCGTTGTAGATGAGATTACTGCAGTGCGAAATATGTATTATACTTGGTTCTTCAAGTCAGTGTCCGAGCTATGTCATTCAATTTATACGAATTAAGTCAAACCTATAATCGACGTGCGAATTAGGATACGTTAAGTAATTAGAGGTTACAATATTAATTTGAGCTTAGGATAATATTCTCGTTATTAGCTTATCAATACGTACTTACCACACGAAGTCGAACACTTACGTAATCTTTAGTGGATATCATAATTATTTTTAAAAATAAATATGTACTAACCTTAAAGCACAAAAATAAATGTCAGTTAAAAAAAAATTGAAAACTGGTCATAGAAAAAGCGCACGATTATTCTAACATTGTTAGAACTCGATTAACGATATTACTGCGAAATTCATCTAACAAAACTAATATGATATACTCCATTCGCTTAGCTCGGGCATATTTTGACAGATTTATTGTCGGAAACCTACAACACAACAATTCCTACTTCTCAGTTATATAGCTCAAGTATACAACAATCGCAAACTTCTTTCTTTGAAAAATAGAAGATTTATTCTAAATAGTGGAAGTGCATACTAAACCCATCAAATTTTGGGTAGTATATATTTAAAAAAATATATTTTAGTTTTTATAATTTAACATAAATATTTATTATATGGTGCCGATAAATAAATATTGATTGTCGGTAATTCGAAAAGTTCTATTTTATTTACTATTTAGTTTGTTTAGCCATAGCCAATATTTATAGAAATTAAATATTGGCTATCATCACGTGTGCTTGGTTGTATAGTAATTTCCAGCCACTTTTAGTCTGTCAAAAGGTTACTAACTTCACAAAAAAATAATAACTAAATTCACTAGACAGTTCGGACTGGGAATAGAGAACCGAGTATATCTATAAATGAAAGGTATAGTGAGACTAATGTATAATATTTTAAATTACTACTAATTAAACTAAACTAAGTAATTTAATTTTTTTACATCACACTATTATGTGATTTCAGATTCGTAAAAATATGCATATATTTTGTTCAGAAAATGCATTTTCAAATATTAATGACAGTTCATATATAATTGGCAATTACCACAAACTTTTTTGTGGTAATAATCAGAAATTGGTTATATTCAAATCATCTGTAGCTACCTTGTCAAGTGTCCAAGGTGTTTCTAAATTATATAGTATGTAGAAATAATATACCGACAATATATAAGTCTTTCTTGTGCTCAAGAGTGAAGAGCTGATTTTTTATGTAACAGCAGCAGCTTGTCACTGAAAGGTTTCTCGAAAAATTTATGGCCCCACGTTTTGTAGGGATTGGCAGGGTCTTCACAAAAGATTTTTGTTTTAGAAGGTATTTTGATAGTCGATTTATTCTTGTTTAATTAATTCTGTTAGTTGCATTACTGTTAGTGGCAAATTATTCTCAACCTATTTTGAAATCCTATTTCTTTCGAGGGGGTTTTATTACAGTGTGAAATTAGTTTTAATAACCATTTATTGAATACAAATATTACCAAAGTGATTTATAGAAAAAAAAGTCATCAACAATATAATTGCAAATTTTCACCCAACTGTGAGTCAGAGTCAAGACTTTTTCCTTGATGAGAATACAACTTTAAGCGCGTCTTTTAATTTAATTAGTGTTCAAAAATATCTAGCCTTTAAAATCTTCTTACAATTTCTGTAACATTCGACAAATAGTGTAACTGGATGTTAATTGTTTTAATAAGGTTCTTGAATTTGAAGCTTTATTTTCTATATTATTACCGTTTTCGTTTAACATTTTGCTTTATAGTGACTCTCAAATGTATTTGTTTTGTGTAGTGTATGTTTCAGCTTTTTTATATTTTTGTGACTAATTAAACTATTCATATATAATACAAATTTACTGGGCACTGCGATGCAGACTCGTTTTCTCAGTGTGGCAGAGAAAACTGACTCTAAGCAGTCCCTGCACCTATTTCTAATCGACACTTTTCTTTGCCCATGTGACCTCCTAACACAAGCGAATGAAAGGTCACGTAACTGATAAACCTGACATTTTAGAATGAGACACAGGGACTGCTTTGCATCAGTTTTCTCTATCGCACTTGAGGAACGGGTCTGTGTTGCAGCGCTCAGTCTAATTGTATTATGTCCATAGATAAAACTTCTATTATAACCTATTATGATATTTTTACTTAATTGAGCAGTTTTGTAGTACTGTAGTGAAATTTACTAAGAGCTAAGCTTAAGATATAGAAATTATAAAAAATTAAATATGATTATAATTTGGATTCCAGCATTACTCTAATCATTTATAAAGATAACAAAAAAATAATAGAATTGTGTCGATATACGAAAACATTAGAAAAACAGTTAATTTTGTAGACAAATCGTTAGCAAGATAAATAAATCAAGAATATTTAAATACATGTCTTTTTCTTTAAGCATATGTTTAAATTAAAATAAATAAATATCTAATTGATGAAAAAAAAAAGTAAAAAGTAAGGACCCATAAATAATATACAACCAAAACAGCAACTCTGTGAATGCTGACGAATTATGGATCTGCTGGAATTTTTGCGATTGATGTTGTAATTTTTACTACAAAAAACGTAATCATCAACGAATTAAGCTCATTCTTCTTTTATATAAATGATAATGTCATAAAGTTGTATTTTACTGGCGGTAGCTTCCACAAAACATTAAATTTTTAGTGCTGATGTTATTTGTACTAAAATCCCGTTGTAGAATTTTAATCAAGTTAAACGGAACATAGAGACCACTTTATGATTCGTACATGTAAATGAAACAAATTTAAAGCATTTCAAAAAATAGAGTGAATAGTGTGTACTCGCAAACTGCAAAAATACAAATTTGGTTGTTTTATAAAGACGATAATATTCTATTGCAATTTTTTATATTTTGCAAACATGGGAAACATAAAAAGGTAACTTGCTATTTCAGGTCATTAAAAATACAGAGAGTGGTAAAATGAATCAACAGACATAGTTCATATAGTGTTTGTGAATGCAGCATTTTGAAAATTGTAGATTTTTATTAACTTTTTCCCATTATTTATTATTATTTTTGATCTGATTTTTAGATACTGGTTTTTAAATTGTATAATATATTGGTTCAAGATTTCTCAAATTTTGAAATTATGAAACAAGAAGAAAATTGAATGTTGAATGTCTTCACACTTCAAAAACAATCACGCAACAGTCAATTAAATATTTTGCTCCAAGAATATACAATCAATTGCCCATAAATTTTAAAAATATCAAAAATTTTTATTTGTATAAATTATACTAGATAAAAAAAACGAAACAAATTAGATTAGATTAGAAACTGTAAAAATAAAATAATAATTTGTAAAAAAAAATCAATAAATATTAAACCTGTTAATATTAGACAGATTAAGTCAACAAGCATGTTAATGCTTTAAAGATTTTGTAATTATAGATTTTGCTTATAGATCTATAGAATAGATAAAGTTGTAAAATATTACTTTGTCTTTTTCAAAAACACTAACGATACGCTCATGTAAATATAATTGTATATAAATGTTCCAAATTTAACATTATTTATTGAGTCTCCTCCAAAGAAATACCATACAAATATGTATATATATATATATATATATATATATATATATATATATATATATATATTGTTGTATTTTTGAATGTCCATTAGCAATAAAAACCGATATACAAATTTTATTACTTAAATAAAAATTAAAATTATTGATATTTCATAATGACACGGGCATATAAATTTTCAAACATCCTGTATAAGACAAAATATGTATTTTAAGTTGTTCAAAGAATTGTTCATTAGGCCTCAGAGACAAGACTTTCAAATATTATCGATAAGAAATTTAAATAAGTCGGTTATTGTGGAATGGATTTACCCGTAATAAAAGTGTATATAGAAAGTGTTTAAACAATAGAAAGGGATGTGCGGTGGTTTTTCCCCCCGAAAGATTATATCGGTAAAAGTTTATTAACAAAAGACATTGAATTGAGAAACAGGTATCGTTTGTAGCTATTAGTAAGAAATATTTGTAAAGCAGATAGATTTAGCTAGAATAATTAAAGAATGTTGTTTTCTGGAATTACCCGAATGACGTTTTATAGAGAGAGTTGGTTGGTAACGATATACGTGACAGAGGTAGAAGATTTTTATTGGTCAATTTTTGAATGCAAGGAGGGAGTGGTTTTAGCTATGAGATAGGAGAGAGGAAAGGAGTTAGTCAGTTTTCGTCGCCCAAGAAGGAAGGAGCTTTGTGGTTTGTGTTTGTTTGAAGTCCCGAAGACGTAATTTACCGGGTGTGTTTATTTTGCTGTGTAAAAGCTGATCAGTGTGAGGAACGGGGTACAGAGAGATAGAAAAACCAAAGGGTATAAGAATATTAATATCAGACGAAGCCGGAAACATTTGAAGTTATAAACAGGCGCGGAGATTGGTTCAAAAGGAGGCTGCATAGAATTACACGAGTTGTTGGGTTGCAGATACAAGGACAGATAGGAGAAAGGTGTACGTCTTCTGGACCAAAATAGGAGCAGAAGCAGAGAAAGGTTTTTTTTTTATGGCGTGGCCATAGAATTGCAACGGCAGATAACGAAAGGTCAGTCAATTTTCATTAGAGCAGGAGTGTGGTTTTCATTTATTAATTAAATAAATTGAATAAATAATAGAGACAGTAAATTTTGCGATCATTTAAAGAAAAAAATTATAAAGAGAGCTTAGTTATAACACATATTAAAAATCAATGTAAAATAACATTTGGGTCCATGATAGAAAACAACTTCTCATATATTTAAAGTATTGTATTGCAAATATTACAGGATTGATTGTTATATAAAATTTCAATAAAATAAAGGACATCTCACATATACTTCAGTTGAAATTCTGTGTATTTTATTCAGGTCATATTACCTATCCCAATTAGGAAGCCAATTGGAAAATATTTTGAATCCACGATCAAAGGTAAATAGTACAAGTTAAATAGCCTGAGATTGTAATTAATTAATGCTGATTTATTGTGATTAATTGGAGATTAGATCATTTAATAAATATAGACAGGATCTTTTCTAAATAAGCAATAGAATATAATTTAAATAGCATAACAAAATGGCCCCCAACGTGTAAAGCTTTGAAAAATATTTCTAGTTGGCAAATTTGAAAGGATAGGAGTAGATGAGCAGATATTTGAAAGTTTATATGCCGTGGATAAAGTGAAATATTATGTAAAATTTGAGGACATAAAGATTTATATTTTTTTTAAGATACAATTTACCATAATTGATTTATTCGTGATATTGACAATTTATAGGTTACCATAATTGATTTATTTGTGTGATATTTACATTTGATAATTTTACCATACTTGATTTATTTGATTGATTTTGACATTTGATATTTTACCATTTGATTTATTTGTGGGATATTGAAATTTGATACTCGTACTCAAGAGTTATTACATTTGAACAAGAAAAGTCCCGTTTGTTGCAACAGACCAGTAGAATTTTATATTTGGCGGGGACAAAAACAGTAACGAAAAGAAACAACATGTCGACCACAAAGAGTCAAAGCAAAATGCAAGAAAGGAAGGAGGGTAACAGAAAAGAGGAAACAATGTTTGAAGAAGGATCGGATAATGAAGGAAATGTTACAATAATAGAGGAAAGAAAAGAAACAGGGATGTTAGAAAAATTATTAGCAATGATGCAATTACAGACACAACAAATACAAGAGAACCAAAAGGAAACATCACTAAAACTCGAAGAAAACCAACGGAAAACAAGACAAGCAATAGAACAGAAATTAGAAGAAATTTATAGAAAAATGGAAAAGCGTTTGGACAAATATGAAAATGAAGTAAAAGTCTGTTTAGAAAAAGTTAGTGAAACAGAGAGAAAACTAGAGATGCAGAGAGAAGAAATGGAAACTAAAATGAAGGATATGAAGGCTGTCCATAAAAAGGAACTGGAACAGTTAGAAGAAAAATTTGAAATGGCGTTACTAGAAGACAGGAAAGAAATGGAAAGGAAACTTAAGCAAAATGAAAAACAAATTGCAGAGATGGAGATAAGAGGAGTAGAAAGAAAGGAAGTTATCGTACATAGCACAGAAGACGTAAAAGTACGATTTGGCGGGGATATAAGGAAACTACACCCAGTGCCTTTTATAAATAACCTAAAGAAAAAAGTCACATACGTAGGACCGTTTGCAACAGCAAAGGAAACCATCCGAAACCATCTCAAAGAAGAGGCAAATCTTTGGTTTGTCAGCAAGGAAGAAGAATTTGACAATTGGCAAGATTTTGAGAGAAGATTCTTAAATTATTTCTGGGGAAAAATCCAGCAACTACAAGTAAATAAAGAGTTACAAAATGGAAAATACCATGAGAGGATGGGCGTATCAGAAAAGATGTACGCATTACAACTCTATAATAATGCAAAACATTTGCAATATAATTATTCATCAGAACAATTGGTAGAGTTGATATCGCGACACTTTGAAGATACCTTGGAAGACCACATAAATCTCCAAAATTACAAGGACATTGACAGCTTATGTCAATTTTTGCAAATGAGAGAATCACGTAGGCATGAAAGAAGAGAAAGAAGACCGCAAGAAAATTATAGACAAAGAGAAAACCAAGAATATAGAGATAGAGGTAAAAATTTTAGAAGAGATTATACAAGACGAGAATTCATACCTAGACGGGGATACGAAAATAGACCGAACGGAAGAGAGAATTATGAACCCAGAATCCAGAGATGGAATGAAAACAGGGATCGGGAAAATCAGAGTAGAAATAACCGCCCATACCAAGGAAACAGATACAATAACCCATCGAATGAACAGGAATCTCGCGGTAACCGATACGGGAATGATAGACCAAAAGAGAACAGAAGAGAAATAAATAATATGCAAAGAGAAGAAAATAAATATGAGAGAGAAGATGACGGGCGAGAAAACACAGAAGAACAACAGGCGTGTTTTCAAGAAGGCGCTCACTAAAAACGAAGAAACAAACAGGAATTTTTTGTCACCCCAAGGAATTTATTAAACTGACAGGAAACAATGAAAAGAGAAATGGAGTTAATTTAAAATTTGTGAATGGATTTATAAATGAGAAACCAATTAAAATTATGATAGACACAGGCTCTGAAATAACACTGGTCAACAGAAAATTAATCGAAGAAGTAAATTTAACAAGTCTAATTTATAAAATACCTAGGGTGAATTTAGTGGGCGCAAATAAACGGACATTGGCAACAATAAATGAAGGTATACGAGTAATGGTACGATTGAAAAAAAATATGTATGCACTTCAATGTGTAATAATGCCGAATATGTCACATGACATGATTGTAGGCGTTGACGAATTAACGGAAAAACATGTAGTGATCGACTTCAAAACCAATACGATGAAAATAACAAAGGAAAAAGAAGAAGAACAGGATAAGGAACAAGAGAAACAAATTACGGACGAATCAGAGAAAGAACAAACGGTGGAAATGAACCTGGTGACGAAGAAAGGAAAAGGAAGAAAGAGGGGAAAAGGTCAGAAAAAGATCAAAGAAAAAAAACCTGGGATTCCTCAAAAGATGAGACGAGCTCAGGAGAAGAAGATGGAAAGATTTTGACAAGAAATGAAAGCAAAACTTGGGATTCCTCAAAAGAAGAGACGAGCCCAACAAAAGAAGAAACAAAGGAAATGAAAGAAAAGGAAAAGGATTCAGTTGAAAAGAACATATGGGATTCCTCAAAAGAAGAGACGAGCCCAACAGAAAAAAAAAACAAAGGAAAATGAAGAGGACACAATGGAGACAGGGGTTTTTGAAAAAGACACGGAGTACACGGTGAATATGTGCGAAGAATTTGATGGGACAGACACAAAATGGATATGTGGAGAAGGCAAAGAAAATGATTTGCGTAAAATTTTAAGAGACTATGAAACGCTGATAAATAAGGAAAACCGAGTGGCCACAAATACGTAGCATAAGTACAGCTAGCATACAGGAAGTGCGTTTTAGTTTGTCTCGAGAAAATTTAGTTGCATAGATTGATAAATTTTATCGATTACAAAGGCGGGGATTTGTTGTATTTTTGAATGTCCATTAGCAATAAAAACCGATATACAAATTTTATTACTTAAATAAAAATTAAAATTATTGATATTTCATAATGACACGGGCATATAAATTTTCAAACATCCTGTATAAGACAAAATATGTATTTTAAGTTGTTCAAAGAATTGTTCATTAGGCCTCAGAGACAAGACTTTCAAATATTATCGATAAGAAATTTAAATAAGTCGGTTATTGTGGAATGGATTTACCCGTAATAAAAGTGTATATAGAAAGTGTTTAAACAATAGAAAGGGATGTGCGGTGGTTTTTCCCCCCGAAAGATTATATCGGTAAAAGTTTATTAACAAAAGACATTGAATTGAGAAACAGGTATCGTTTGTAGCTATTAGTAAGAAATATTTGTAAAGCAGATAGATTTAGCTAGAATAATTAAAGAATGTTGTTTTCTGGAATTACCCGAATGACGTTTTATAGAGAGAGTTGGTTGGTAACGATATACGTGACAGAGGTAGAAGATTTTTATTGGTCAATTTTTGAATGCAAGGAGGGAGTGGTTTTAGCTATGAGATAGGAGAGAGGAAAGGAGTTAGTCAGTTTTCGTCGCCCAAGAAGGAAGGAGCTTTGTGGTTTGTGTTTGTTTGAAGTCCCGAAGACGTAATTTACCGGGTGTGTTTATTTTGCTGTGTAAAAGCTGATCAGTGTGAGGAACGGGGTACAGAGAGATAGAAAAACCAAAGGGTATAAGAATATTAATATCAGACGAAGCCGGAAACATTTGAAGTTATAAACAGGCGCGGAGATTGGTTCAAAAGGAGGCTGCATAGAATTACACGAGTTGTTGGGTTGCAGATACAAGGACAGATAGGAGAAAGGTGTACGTCTTCTGGACCAAAATAGGAGCAGAAGCAGAGAAAGGTTTTTTTTTATGGCGTGGCCATAGAATTGCAACGGCAGATAACGAAAGGTCAGTCAATTTTCATTAGAGCAGGAGTGTGGTTTTCATTTATTAATTAAATAAATTGAATAAATAATAGAGACAGTAAATTTTGCGATCATTTAAAGAAAAAAATTATAAAGAGAGCTTAGTTATAACACATATTAAAAATCAATGTAAAATAACATTTGGGTCCATGATAGAAAACAACTTCTCATATATTTAAAGTATTGTATTGCAAATATTACAGGATTGATTGTTATATAAAATTTCAATAAAATAAAGGACATCTCACATATACTTCAGTTGAAATTCTGTGTATTTTATTCAGGTCATATTACCTATCCCAATTAGGAAGCCAATTGGAAAATATTTTGAATCCACGATCAAAGGTAAATAGTACAAGTTAAATAGCCTGAGATTGTAATTAATTAATGCTGATTTATTGTGATTAATTGGAGATTAGATCATTTAATAAATATAGACAGGATCTTTTCTAAATAAGCAATAGAATATAATTTAAATAGCATAACAATATATATATATATATGTATATATATATACATATATATATATATATATATATATATATATATATATATATATATATATATATATATATATATATATATATATATATATATATATATATATATATATATATATATATTTGTTCAACAGATTATTAGAAATCTTACAGAATTAACTTAATTTTCAACTATTGAATATTTTGCAACAAACAGCAAAACACCTATTTTGACTACTCGTACTTCAATTTAAAAAATCCTGTAAAAATACAGCTAATCTACCCAATTTGTGTTATCTTCACAAAAATATACAAAAAGTTAGAAGTTAAATGAAGTGATTTACAAACAAAATCTCAATTAGATTAAAACTAATTATTAAAAAGCAGTTATCAATCTGTGAAAGTTTTTGGCTACATTTCTTGCTGTCGACAAATTTCCAAATGCACTTTCTTTATTAAAACTTTTTCGCACTTCCTCGAATCAATTAAGTTAGAATCCAATCTGATGGACCTCGGATTTCTATAAATCTGGCAAACTAAAATTTATGATGTATTTGAGAAAAAGTTCAACTAACGATGGAAAAATGTAAGGAATATCAACTTTGGAAAAAAGTCAATAAAACAAAAGTTTTCTACTATATACACACTTTTGGAATTATGAAAAGGATTAAAAGTTTATTATTTATTTGCTCAATGTAGACGTTTTTGGCAATATTTTTATTTGCCATTATTTGTTTTAGAGTTCATTGAAACTGTTAAAAGGTCGGGTTTGATTTGAACAACTCCATTGTTCTAATGTAGTTTTTTATTTTAATTTTTAGCATGTTTTAGCAAAAAATAACAATTGATTAAATATCACTTCAAAATAATAAAATTTGTAGAAATAAAAGTAGAAATAAAAATATTCAATACATTTTCTAAAGAAGCTGGAAGGTGAATATAGGGGAGTGTTGGACAAAAGGGGATAGCTAATGTTATTTGACTCATACCTATTTGACTTGACATCTACTTCTTTCTAAGTGTAACTTCTTTATTGATCACTTTCTATATTCAAGTACCCAAATAATTTGACGAAACATTGAAAAAGGCAATTTTTAAAAAATGGCAAAGTATCCCGTTTTGTCCACCTGGTAAGGTAAAACGGGATGGTTTTTAAATGTATATAAAAACGATATATTGACTTGAAAAATAAAACATTATTCATATAACATTAATATTAAATTTAATAGTTTAAAACCGACAAAAATTGCATGAGTAATTTGGCTCATCATCATTCTATACCCGGCGCAAGTTTCGTGGGCCCAAAGTCGACATTGCTGACACATTACCCAACTATCATCTGATTTTGATTTGGAATACAGTTCCGAGTAATAAATGCAAACTTCGTCTTCGTCTTCATCATATGGACTGCTGTTCTGTTTGTTTCTTTCTCTTTTTTCTTTTCTTGGTTTTGGAACATATTTCTTATTTTTTCCTTTTTTTTACAAATTTGTTTTTCTTCCAAATTTAGTTTTGGTTGCTTGATGGGCTTTTACCTATAGATCTCTTCAGTTTTTCTTTACAAGGTGTTGAGGTTAACATAGCTGTTTTTCCTCTCCTTTTATCATTAGGGTTAATTTTTCTTTCTGCGTGAAGAAGGGCAACTAGTTCTTTGGAAGTGACTTGAAATTTATTGACAGAGTACAAAAAGGGGGTATCTCAATAGCCTTATTGCAAGAAAGAGAAGGAGGAGCAATACGAAAAACTCTCTTATTTTCAAGCACTTTGTGCACAAAGCATCTTCTGGTGAAAAATTTCTGAAAGCAATGTGGTTGGAGAATTTTCATTTTCTGCATCACCATTAACTTGGTTTTGCCATAATGGAGGTGTATGAGGTGAAGAACGTCGATTATTTTCCAAAACGAGACCAATCATCGGATCATTTATCGGTGTTTCTGTCGTTTCAGCTGGTTCAAACATCCAGTCTTTAAAAATTTCCGGATTGAGAGGTTGAATGCCAGTCTTTTTTAACCCATTCACAGCGGCGGTTTGGACGCTAGCAGCTTTCATATATGCGCTTTCGAAAAGTTTTCCTATTTGGGAGACTAGGATTGATCGTCCTGGATGTTGCTGCATCAATTTTTTAACTTCTAAACGTTAATAACGTTAATAAGTGCTGACTGGTGACATAAAACTGACGTCTAGAGGCTGCAATCGATGAGTGCTATGCCGACGGAAGCACAACATTACAACACCAATATCTCTAGATTTCTGTATGACGTCAATATTTTTTATGTGGGTTGTATGTCCGTCCACAAGTAAAAGAACATGATGTTCTTTCAAGGGTTTTAAAAAGTCAATAAAATGACTAAATAAATTAGAAATTTTTTTTGCATCCATCCTGACGAATGATAGAAAGTTTTACTGCCAGATGGAGCATAATCTAGCAGCTCATGTTTTGCTCGGGACCTGGTAAAAATAAAGGTAGGTGGCGTAAATACACTAGAAGCACTCTTGCAAATTTCCACAGTAACAAGAATATCACGTTTAGCTGAAGACATACACCCAACTTGCCTTTTCCCACGCAATGATTAACATTTCGATCTTTTCTTTGGCAGTCATTATGCTCGTTTTGTCAACGTTGTAAATTTGTTCGAGTGGTATTTTATATTTTCCAAGCACGCCAGTAAGCAGGCAAAAATAATTTTTTTACGACAGGCCTATTAAAACCCATGGCTTTAGCTAGAGATGTTGGCTCAGTGGTACAAAGTTTAACGATTGAATTTTTTTTTAGAAAGCTGTATAATCAAGCTTCACCGGCCATTTTTTTGTCTCTTTTAAATGGATTATCTAATACAGTTATTCAAAGTAAAACCAAATAGTCGTGATACTATTAACAAAATGTGTTCCACTAACTCCTCTTTTTGTTCCGCTGTGAAAACTGGTCTGTGGTGTCCTTTCTTTGAATTTTTGCGTTCGAGAGTTTCATTTTTAATTTTTCTCAACTCAACTTCACTAGAAATCTTAAGATAACCCATTCTTCTGCCAAGAACCTCTTCCACTACTTGGCGCTTACTTTCCTCGTTCCAAGACTGCCGATCACTTTTTTTATATTTTCCCATTTTTTAATAACCCTAAAAGAATTAAATTTAATATGATTAGATGAAACATAAAGACAAAATAGACAAAAAGACGAGAAAGATGTACAAAAAACGATAAAGAAGGGACTTAAATCCCTATCTAAATCACTCCAAAACAATTTATTGAACAACAATTATGTATATTACGGTATAAGATATTATTTGTGAACATAATACTAGGACGATCCAATAAGTACCTCATCATCAATTAGCCAATCGCGTCCACAACTGGAAAAAGGCCTCCTGCAGTTCTTTCCAGTGTTCTCTACACTGGGCCGCTTGTAGCCAGTTTCCCGCTACACGTTTTATATCATCGGTCCATCTAGTCGGTGGTCGTCCTCGGCTTCTTTTATAGTTTCTGGGCCTCCATTCCATAATACGTCTTGTCCACCGTTCATCTTGTGCTCTGGCTAAGTGCCCTGCCCAGTTCCACTTAAGCGTCGTGGTTCTTTCGATGACGTCTTGAACTCCTGATCTTTGCTGATTTGTTGGTTTGTTATGTGGTCTCGAAGGCTCACGTTCAGCATTGCACGTTATATGGCTCGTTGTGTAACTCTGAGTTTATTGTATAATCAGCATCCCTGATTTATGAGAGTCTTTACTCATGTCGGGAAATTGTCTTGTGGTCTTTGGCTGGTATAGAGGTCTTTATAAAACTCTCTGTTCTGTAAAATTCTTCTTCGTTTCCCTTTTCGTTCTCGCTTAGGTTTCGTCGTATTTCCATGAGAGCTTTTGTATTTTTGCTAATCTTTTCACTTTTGGTGTCATTCTTACTCTGTAAAGTTTCGGCTATATTTTTTATGTATGCTTCTGGATGATTTGGTGAATTCAAAACTATTCATTTGCAACTGTTTATCATCTTTGCTCTTTCTTATTGTAGATTTATCGTTACTCTAGCTCTTACTGGTCTGTGGTCGCTTCCTACTGATAGTTTATTGAGTACAGTGCTATCTTGAATAATTTGCTTTTTGTCAGTTACTATATAATCATATTCAATCTTAAGTCTTCCATCTGGACTAGCCCACGTCCATTTTCTATTCTGTTTCTTCTAAAAAAAGGTGTTCATTGCATACAGTTTTTGTTGCAGTAGAAAGTTGGTAAGCATTTCGCCTCTTACGTTTCTTACTCCGATTCCAAAATCTCAGATTGCCACTTCTTGTTCGTCCTTTTTCCTTCCGAGTTTCCCGTTTAATTTTCTATTATCAAATTGTAATGAGCCGGTTCCTGCTTTTTTGCTCTTTCGATTTCCTCATAGAAGGCTTCGGCAATTTCATCTTCGTAATCGCTAGTGGGGGCGTATACCTGGATTATTTTCAGATTGTATCTCTTATTTAGTCTTAGATTTATATACATAACTCTTGGGGAAATGCAGTCAATGCTCTATATATTTTTCTGTAATTTTTTGTGTACTAATAAACCTATTCCTCCAGTTGTCGATTTCGTTTCCCTTTACAGTGGAATAAGTTTCCTGATTTTAGTTTGACCTGATCTTCTTTTGACTTCGCTAACTCCTATAATATCCCATTTCACATGTTTGAGTTCTTCCTCCATTTCTGTAATTTTTTCATCCTTAGATAAGGTTCTTACATTATACGTAATTATGTGCAACGTTCGTTGTTCTTGGTAGCCTCTTACATCCCGGGGATTCTTCGCACCGTCTACCCGCTGTTCGTGAGTCCTACCGCTACCTTGGTCGGGAACTAGCGAGCTGCCGGGGACTGAGGACCGTTTTCTTGAATGTCTGTTCATGTTGAGGGGGTTTTGGCATTTAAACACCACGCTTGCCAGGCTGGTTGGTGAGTTGGTTTGGGAAATTGGTAGGATAGTAGGTATTGGGTAGGAATGGGGTTAGGACATGATTTCTCTCCACAGGAGTTCAGAGAGAATCAAGGCTTGCGTAGGGCAGGATCGCATCCCTGAAGTAAGTCTATCCTCCACTGGGATTGTGGAAGAGTACCTACCCGCTACCACAATAAGTACCTAGTTTACAAAAAAAAACAAGAATTTTGGATAAGCGAAGAATAATTTCACAACGTTATCCCAATAATTTTGGCTTAATCCCATATAAATATAATGTTTAAGTAAAATTTTTTATTGTCTGTAAAAGTAAATAAACATAAAACAAATATTAACAGATAGTACTATGGAATACTCTATCTAATTCAAAGAGATTCAATGAGATCAAAAGAAACGTATTATACGTTAATTATATATGAATATTAAGAAAACAATCTCAACACAAAATGTCCCAAACTTTATAGGACGCGTTGCTGGTTAATCACTTATTATTCATAAATAACAAAATTATATATTATTCTATCAGAAAAAAATAGCACATAATGTCAATGTTGTAAACAAAAAAATTCTTAAAAAAAAATAAATACTAATCAAAAAGCTTATCCGAAACACAGATGATAATAAAGATACTCACATTTTCAAATGCTCCTCCAAAGGAAACAGAAGAAAGCTTTATAGAAAAGTCTGAAAAACTTGTTTGTACATAAACATACACAGAGAAGGTAGGATGTATATACAGTATAGTATTGATATAAAAATGAACATCATCCAAATAATTCACGCTTCGAAAAGTTTGTATAGAGGCCCTCTACATCAGCGGGATTAAAAACTGCAGAGTTTTTTCTGTCGCTGTACTGGAAAAATTCCTATAGTTGACAAAACACTGAAACTTCTACCAAATATGAATGAATGAGAACATGAGCAGGTACATGTTATGGCTCGGTATACCGGGAAAACTCAACGGAAATGTTTCAAAGCGACATCGTAGACAATTTATTTGAGAAATGGTTGCAACAGACAAGTTAATTTACGACATAAACGTTGACTGATTTATATATTATCATAGAATATATTACTTTTCATAAACTTCATATCTCAAGATATAAAAATCAATACTAATATACAAAAGTTTAGAATAAAAATTTAGGAGAGCAGATTTTGTGAAGCTTTTGATTAAACTATGAGCATTAACAGTGGTAAATCTCCCTTATTATATGAAAACTAATTCCATTTTCTTTTGAATTTATTTTTTTAATAATTCTAATTTTTTACTTGATTTTTTTTTTGTTTAAAATGGCTTTGGCAGTTTGCCATACAGCCAGTTACATGATCTTTTAATTTCATTAGGCGCAGTTAAAAATACTTCATTTTAGATATTTTTGTTTTTATTTTAATTTGTTTTATACAGAAACTTTGTATGAGAATAGTTTTAGTGTTTTATTAACTTCAGCATTATAGAGCAAACCAATATGGAACAGCGTAATGTCCAATGTGACTTCTTTAATTTAAATTCATCTACGGTGTAGCAGGCAATTACTCTGCGTAATAAAACCAAACTGAATTCACAGGGTGGATATTTTTCATGTCACGTCGTTCAACGACAACAAGCAGTTGTTGCTTGAAACACTTCCAATAAAGTTGCTTTTACGGAATCCCCAACCCGACTAGACGTTCTCTGTCAGTGGCGGAGAATCTGAAAAAGAAAAAGTTTGCAAAATATTTTACATTAAATTAATGTCAATGCTAGTAAATTCACACGAATATATATGTGTAAGCAGATATATAGATTAAACCCCTTCTTTAAGTTTTCCTAGTATAGTAGAAAATTTAATTGAAGTGCAACAATAAATATGTTTGTTGTAACGACACATAACAGAACAAAAATCAAAAACTATTTAAAATTTAACAACACAATATTGTCTTAATATTTACAAATCATCGTTTTACACAATAATTGTCTTTCCCAAAAAATTATTGTACATTTACAATAAAACAAAATAATAATAAAATATTACGTCCCTCCAAAGTTTTATGTATCTTTCTTTGTATTTTGTTATAATTTTATTTCAGTTATTTTCTTGCTTCTCCGCCTATGTTGTTTGCTACATCTCTTAGTCCCGTTAGCCGGAATTTATTCTGGGGATCACTTATTGTTCAATGAAAAACAACTGACGTACTTGTTTGCAGGGATACTTTGTAAGAGGACGTAATGTAATATAAAGTTAAGCAAACATTTTTTACTCGATTTATTATTCACGCCAAGTGCTTCACAGAATCTTCAAAAATAAACGACTACAACAAATGTCGTTTGTTACATATTTTATATATTTTTAAGAGACACCGTGATTCCAATGTCCAAATCAGGGTGAATATTTTATATTTTGTGGGAAGAAATTATATAATTTAAAATGACATATTTCTTGTTTTGGCATTTCGACCAGTAAGAAAATTGTTTGAAAAAACCTTTAAATGTTAAAATTTATATATTTTCTAAATTACTATACTTTTTACGAATTGGTGATCAATGAACTAGTTACAGTTTAGATTTACTTTTCGACAATCTTAGATGCATCAGCTACGTCCTCTTTTTATCAAACAATCCCGAAAGATGTTAATGTACCGTAGATATGACGTAGATATGATGTAGAGACGTGAACTGCGACATTTATGCGTGCTTCATTGACTACCATAAAGCGTTCGATACAGTAAAGCACGACAAGCTGATAGAGCTATTAACCAATATTGGAATAAACACCTGTGATTTAAGAATTGTCAGCAATGTGTACTGGAATCAAACATTATCTATCCGGACAGAGGCTGGAGAATCCGACGATATCAAAATCAAATGTGGCGTCCGTCAGGGATGCATACTATTACCACTGTTGTTTAACATATACTCTGAGGAAATCTTTCAAGAAGCAGTGGGTGACGTTGAAGCCGGAATTCGAATCAACGGAGAATCTGTCAATAACATTAGATACGCGGACGACACGGTAGTATTCGCTGACAGTTCCCAAACCCTCCAGGAATTAATGAACAGAATCACAGAGGTCAGTCAGAAATACGGACTTTCACTTAACACTGAAAAAACAAAATGCATGATGATCTTAAGAAGGAACAGCAATTGGAACAAATCAGTGTAAACGGTCAACAAATAGAAAGCGTAAAAACATACACCTACCTTGGTACGAACGTCAATGAAAATTGGGATCATTACATAGAAATCAAATGTAGAATAGAGAAAGCAAGATCTGCATTTCAAAAAATGGCTAAGTTATTCAAATGTCATGATTTATTAATGCTCACAAAAAATCAGGTTACTACGATGTTATATCTTTCCTATACTGTTGTACGGAGTTGAGTCATCTACTCTCACAGACGCCACTTGCAAGAAAATTGAGGCTTTTGAAATGTGGTTTTATCGTCGCATCCTGAAGATATCGTATACCGACCACGTTACTAATGAGGGTGTTCTGTTGAGAATGAAAAACGAAAAAGAGCTGTTAACCACAATTAAAACGAAATTCAGCCAAAATCGAATACCTCGGTCACATCATGAGGAACAGCGAAAGATATGGACTGCTGCAACTAATCTTGTAGGGAAAAGTAGAAGGAAAACGGGGACCAGAAAGGCGAAGGATTTCCTGGCTGAAAAATCTACCAACCTGGTTCAACACAACAACCACAAATCTTTTTAGAGCAGAAGTGTGCGAACTGCAAATTGCCATGATGGTCGTCAACATCCGAAACGGATAGGCACTACAAGAAGAAGAAGAAGATATGACACCTAATTCTAATTTTTTGTGCCTGTTGTTAGCTATATGTTGTTACTCTTAAATTATAAATCATATGCCCTTGATATGTATTACTTCATAAATGTTGGTATTTTCGTATTGCTGATCCCTTTTTTAAGTACCTATCGATAACCAGATCTTACTGCATTCTATTAACGACGTTGCTACGTAATTGAGAGCGTCTTCCTTTAATTTTTCTCATTTTACTATCATTTAAAAGCATTGATGAACATTTCCAATGAAACCTGTATGTTCAAAATTGTCAGACAAGATATTAAACACGAAAGTATAAAAGGATCCAACCAAATCTGTGGCACACATACATAAAGTGACTTTTAAGTATGGAACGCCTCAATTACATAATGTCGGAAACGGCTTGCAAGATTTATACTAATTTTAGTTTGTGAGAGTTTTGTAATAAGACCGAACTTACGGTGGTATTGACATTGTTATAAAATTATTAAATCAACTCGTTCAATTTGAGTAATTCCTAATAATTTATACCCCAAAAGGAATTCCATACGAGTAACAAGGTTAACTGTCATAACACTAGTAAAAGAGTGTAACAAGACTTAAACAACAAAAGATATATCGAAATTATGGCGCAGAATATCTGCAACAACTGAAGACAATTTAAAAAAAAACTAGATTTGAAATATTAGAATACTAAGAAACTAAGAAACTAAGGAAGTATAAATAAAAACGGTTAAAGAGGATGCTAAAATGTTGTCCGTTTACTTTATTATAACCAGACATGTATGATAACATGATCGTCTGAGTTTTTCTGGACAATGGAGTTGTTATTCATCCACGGCATTCAAATTGGATTGTTACATGGTAATAATATACAAGTACTTATGACCATTTACTTTACCGTCAATAAAAAATTTGACCTAATTATAAAACAAAACATCTAAAAAATTTCATTGTGTTAAATCGTTTGAATCGTAACATTTTCCCATAATTATTATATTTACAAACTCTTTACGTCTATCAAAATCCTTTACACATTTTTGTGAAACGTCAAGTTCCCTGCGTATTTTTTTATTGCTCACGTGTGGATCGTCTTCGGATTTTTCAACGATTTAACATTTTACGAAAGATATCACTATTTGTCTTCAAGTCGATGCAGTTTTTCTATGTCCTAATTAAGGCAAATCTTTTTAACCCAACTAACAGTAGATCACTTTATGCAAATTGGCTTATAATGAAAATTATTAAAGATATTACATGTGTAATAGATAGGCACGCACCTCTCTATATTGTCATATTATAAGATCATTAAAATCTCAATTTGTTCATTTTCAGATTTCATTCTTTTGGTTTCAGGTTTTACATATATCGCGTGATTCGTTTTGTAGATATTTTCAGAAGAACTATAGATTTTATGTTTTTACAGATATTTTAGTAATAAATTTAGCACTGAAAAATATCCCCTTTTAATATTCTTTTCATTCAATTTAATCCAGAAGAACAGGATTTACAGATGCAGTTGAAAAAATAGGCTAAATGAGCTTGAGCGGGACATGTTGCCAGATTAACGGATGATAGATGGACCAGAAAGATTCTGGAATGGCGACCAAGGCAAGATGCATATCGACGCAGAGGACGACCACCGACTAGAGGGACGGATGATATCAAGCGCATCACCACAAACTTTATGTACGAAGCTCAAGATCGAAATAGGTGGAAAATTTTGCGGTAGGCCTACGTTCAGCAGTGGACAAATACAGGCTAATTGATGATGATGATTCCACCAAGAATTCCACTTAACAACAACTCTAGAAGCCGTTGCCGTTACTGCTTGGTGTCGAAATAAAATCGTAATTTGCAACGTATATATTCCTCCCTATTACGCTCTAACAGCTCTCGAAATTACAAACCTAACTAACCAACTTCCTGAACCATTTCTCTTAGTTGGAGATTTTAGTGCACAAAGCAATATGTGGGGCTCCAGTAATACTTTCGGTAGAGGCAAAATGATTGAAAATATCATAATCAAATCCAACCTTAACTTTATAAACACTGGAAGCAGCACATACTTTCACATCCAAACAAGTACTAACTCTTTCATTGATTTAAGTATATGTAATCCAGAAATATCTACTTATCTTACATGGAAAACACTGGAAAGTCTCTATGGCAGTAACCATTTTCCCATTTAAATTTCTAACATAACTCACAAAGATAAAGCAAAATTAAGTGGAAAATTGCTCACTAGCTGATTGGCATCTACTTAACTTAATTGTCAAGGAACAAACAAATAAAATCTCCTTTATGAATTCTGCTGATGAAGATCTTAACATGGAGATTAATTGTATTATAAATTCCGCTGAAAAATGCATCGGTAAATACCACTTTGATCCCTCCAAAAAATATGTTTTGTGGTGGAATCAATCGTGTAAACTAGCTGTAAAAAATTGTAAAAAGTCATTAAACCGATATCGTAAAACTAGAAACCAAGCGGATCTAATAAATTTTAGAAAACTAAGAGCTAAATCTCTAAGCGAATTGTTAAAGAAAGCAAAAAGAACTCATGAAACAAATACATCAGTAGCATAACTTCCGACACACCTTCTAGTCAAATATGGACTAAAATAAAATAGATGAAATTTAGATATACAACATACAAAATTCCAGCCGTTATAGAAGATAACAATGTCATAACTGATGACCAGCAGATTGTAAACACACTTGCCAAATACTATTTAAATAAAACTAAACATGGTAACAACTGTACTGGACCAACAAACATAACAAATAAACGTGTTGTCAATCTCCCACTAATAATCGACGAATTAGTCGAAGCTGTTAACTCCCTAAAGAACAGTGCTGCAGGGCCAGATGACATTCTATCGATATTCCTAAAATATCTACATGAAGATACCCTAATAAAGTTACTAGAATTCTACAACAACATATGACTAGGTAACCAATTTCCATCATTTTGGCGACAAGCTATAACAATTCCACTCAAGATAAATGATACTTCTGCCAATACAACTATGTCATTTAGACCCATCGCATTAACGTGCACACTTGGCAAACTCCTTGAAAAAATTGTCAACAAACGCTTATTTTAGTATCTTCAAAAACATAATATTATCAATACCGCTCAATCAGGATTTCGTCCAAACCGTTGCACGATGGATAATCGTATCACTCTTCAATCCAATATCATAAAAGTATTCTCTAATAGAAACAACCTTATAACTGCCTCACTCGATATAGAAAGTGCTTTTGATACAGCATCAAGGCCGGCAATTCTAGAAAAACTTAGAGTCTAATTTATCTGGAAACATATCTATTTGTTAAGAATTTTTTAAATAACAGAAGTTTCAAAGTCTCTGCAAATGGTAAAATGTCTCCCTCATACATCCTGAAGACAGGAGTATCTCAAGGATCAGTCCTCAGCACAACCTTATTTTTACTGCTTCTTAACGACCTTAGTTCCTTAGTACAACTTCCTGTCAAACATAATATCTATGCGGATGATCTAGTTATTTACTGTTCGGGTAACAAGCTAAGTAATAAGCTTCACTAGCACTCTTTTGCAAAATACTATTGATAACATCTCTCACCGATCTAACAAAATTGGTTTCGGCTTCTCGCCTACAAAGTCTAAAGTGATGAACTATAGCAAAAAATATAAACAAACTCTTTTACTCATAAACTTAAATGAGCATCCACTACAAGTAGTTGAAAATCACAAATTTTTAGGAGTAATTTTCGACAAAAAATTAACATGGAAGAGACATAGAACAAACTAAAGCCAGTGCTTCAAAAAATATAAATCTCTTAAAATCACTAGCCAATTGACAATGGGAGCCGAAGAAGAAGTCCTATTAGGTTTATACAGAGTCCTAATAAGATCTAAGTTAGACTACGGATCTATATTATATATGTCTGCTCCTAAAACTTAATTAGAATCATTAGATGCAATTCAAAATACTTCAATAAGAATATGTCTTGTAGCCTTTAGATCTAGCCCTACAGAAAGCATATATTATGTCGAATCACTTTGGTTTTAATGATATGGAATCCTTCACATGTTGGTATTAAATGAGAATGAAGCATGCAGCAAATGAAGCACGTCGCTCTGACCTTACAGATGAAAAAGTGCAAATGTTTCAAGACATAATAATTTAAATTAAAAAGTTATCTACCTCAATGTGGCAAAATCAATGGAACAGGTGCACTACCCAACTAAAACCCATGCAACTAAACAATTTAGGACCTAGAATTGCTACAATGGTAAGAAAATCGAAGACCATCATTAGAAGGCTCAAAATTGGGCACACCCGGCTAACCCACGGATATCTGATGGTTCCTGAAGAGCCCCCAAACTGACAATATTGCAACTCCCGTCTAAGTGTACTCCATATACTTGTGGAATATAATCAGTACGCAGCAGCACGGATCAAACATGGTATCCACGGAAGTTTATGTGTATATTTTAAAATCTAAAAACAATATGTCTAATGTGATAGAGTTCCTTAAAAACTGTAAATTATATCACTTGTAATTGTATCATCTATCTATATTTCAATTTTGTAATCATCTGCTAAATTTTTATTTTTTTTATATCATCTATATTGAAATTTATTGAATCAATGTAACTTAATTTATTGTTATTCTGTAATACAGTCCCTCGTGTCAATAGCCGCAGCAGCCGAGACATGTAATTTGAATTAAAAAAAAATAATAATAATAAATTGTTTATTCCTACTAAAATAAAATAAACAAAATTTAAAAAATTATAATCTATTTTAACATCTAAAAACATAATTCAAAATATGCATGATTAGAAAAAATCTATGCTAGTAAAAATTAGTTGAATTGAATAACTCATCATGCTACAAAATAATATCTATCATATTTGTAAATTTAATCAATACAGCTTTGCAACTGATAGTGTCAAAATATTTGTATGTGTCAAAATATTTATTAAAATAAATAGTATCTAGTTGTGTCGCAAAAACTGGTAATAATGTTGTAGCTGCATATTTGTAACAAATTTGAATATTTACCGTTAGATTTAATCGTTTATAGTCCGAAAAAAACCTTCGAAAAAAACTTTTAAATTGGTTCGTTCTTTCGGACAATGTGCAATACATAAAACTACTAATATCTAAAACTGTTTTAGGGATGTGAATTGATTTCGAATTATGGTACATTTAATAAAGGATCTACATATACATACGCGCCAATTGAGCAAATTAAATGAACATTATTTTGAAAGAAAAATTAATTTTGTAAGAAGGTGGAAGAAACGTTAAGTCGAAATGTTTTGGAAAATATTTTATTTTTTATCATACATATTTCATCGCAATGGGTTCGTTCACAGACATAATTTTTTTTTATTAATTCCAAGAAAATCTTCACCTATTTCGAGTTACGTCCCATAATAGGTAGTCGTTGAATATTTAGAGAAATATTGTTGGATCATATGCTACTGGACCTTATTTTTTCAAACGGGGCGATGAATATCATAGGTTTTTACAGATGAGTTGTCTTGGTTGTTAAAGTATGTTCACTTGTGAATTATATGTAGTATGTGGTTTAAAAATAAGGGAGTATCACCGCATCGCACAATAAACGTAAGACGTGTGTTAAATAATAACTACAGCTACAGTTGGATTAGATACGGTGGTATAGACAATTTTTTTACATTAAGAATATTGTATAAGAATTACAAACCCATAACACATATACAAATTCGTGTACAAAATCTCTTTGCCTGTTGATAACAGTTGTTATCAACAGGTCCTCGTAGACACTTCGTCTCAGGACCATTTTACTCATGTAGAGTCATACGCCGCCATGTTACCTATCCAACGGTAACTTAACCATCACAAATTATAAATACTAATAATGTAAAACAACTTCAAATTTAAAACATTTAAAGGGTTTTTACCCATATATTTTGGTGGCTACTAGCATGTACAACCGTTTGCACTGATGATGGATTGTTTAATCCGAAAACGTTTTGCAATGTGTTTGTGATAGCCCGTTTGAGGCATTTTTATATACCTTTTATAAAGGATTTTAAACAAATTTTTTTTATTTCAAATTAACACTACAGTAGAAAAACTTTGACATGTAATTTACATTTTTATTACCTTCGAATCCTAACCCACAGCCCTTTAAATTCTACCATGTTTCTCAATAAAAATGTTTTTCATAATTTTAAAAAACCTTTTAGAAATGATTTAATATACAGGGTGTTCTATTTAAAAATTTTGGTTCAATCCGTTGTTCTCCCTGTATTTCTAAATTAATTCTAAAATAATCTAAAATTACAGACATTTAGTTTAATATATTTTTAAAATATTCTGAAATATTGACAAGAAATAATTCGGAAAACAACACAAAAGGTTTATCAGAAAAACTCGAAAGGGCTAGTAGGAAATTAGTCTCCGTATAATCATTAATAAAATTAATATTTTAAAAAAGTATTTAAAAAATTTACTTGTTGATTTACTAGCTTCTTACACATATGTTCTCGCATGTCCTAAAATGCATTTTTAACTTTTGCGACTTTACAGCCATTAAAAATTTCACAAAAATCTCCACTCTCGCATTTTTTTTTCGTCATTTTGACACAAACTAAACACCACAATTATTACGCGTCTCTGCTGCACCCACTAAATTACCATTTAGAGCATTCTTCTCAGCGGCAAATACAACCCCGTACGGTTTAATTCAGAGGTTTAAAACATGGATAGTTCTGGATAGTGAAGAGGCCGAGCTCAACTAGCCTGGTCTCTGGCATGCTAATACCATCTCTCTTGGGACTTTCATTAAACAAGTGGCTGTCTACGTTTACAAGCCCTGACCGGGATTATGCGAATCTTCAATTAAGTTGCATTTTCACAAGGAAAAACGGATGTTGGCTTTTAATACAAGGTTAAAATAGATTTTTGGGAATTAGTTAAAATTCAAAATTAAAGGATATTTTAAGTCAAATTATTATTATTGAAATTGAATCGTTTATAATTAATTCAAATATCTCATTTTCACTTTAGACCAATAATTTATTTTCCTAATTTACCGAATTAAGAGACAAAAATAAAATACCTTTGTTAAAACTTTTTATATCTTGCTGTGCATAAAACACAAATTATATAGTGAAATGTTTATTTGAGGTGTCTTTTTAAACATAATTTGAATCTGTTTCACGATACGTAACAGAACACATGTTATACGATACTTATTTTTATAAATTACTTCTTTTAGCCGGTCAAATAACCAAGCAGGCTGGGCGGCCGGTTTTTCATTCGCTTCACTGCGAGTGATTCAGTGGATTTGAGTTCGATCCCCAGCTCGGTGTACAGAAAACAAAAAGGCTAACGCAGCAGTTTAAAATTCCATATGAATCTGCGGCTTAGATCAGAATATACTGATGTCTGATCGGTTGCTATGTTGTAGCAGTTCGGCAAGAGATAAGGGCTTGCGGCTCGGTGATACTCCTTCATAGATCCCTATCGGAAGGGCGTTATGCCTAAATACCGGCGTATATATATATATATATATATATATATATATATATATTTCTTTTATAAATCAGAACACAATAATTTTGAAAATTCGATATACGTATAATACGACTTATACTTTATTTTTATTTGGTCCGACCATCGTGCTGAAGATCTTACTCTGGATTTTTTGCCCGTTGTTTATTCTGATGTCAAATGTTACATATTATGTCAGGTTTTGTGTCAAATGTCACATATTATGTCACATCTTATGTCAGATGTCATGATCTATGTCAAATGTCACGTATTATTTCATCTTTTATGTCGACTGTCACGCAGTGGTGTCATGGCAAAATTAACATTGCGGAACGCACCTTCCTTACCTTTTTTACAAGTAAAATATTACTAAATTCTTTTTAATACAAGTTATGTCTGCATATTTTGAAATGTATATGCATTTGTTTAATTCAAAAATATATTAATTTTGCAATTGTTGCTTTTTTATTTTATTTTAATTGTAAAAGAAGAAGAAAGCATAGCCAAATTTAAATGTTTAAGAGATACAAACGTAACCATTTATTGTAAAATTAAACCACACAATTATAATAACCCAGTTTTATTATTTATATGACAATATCACACAGAAATAGGAAGCTGGTGTTGAAAATACAATCAATCAAAATTACAATATCTGAACAATAATTTTCTTTAACTTTCAGAAATTGAGTTTATAAAAAGTTATTCAATTTACAAAAACTGAACAACTGAATTTTTCTTCTTCCGGAAAAGGTTTTGCCGTGCGTGTTCTAGTGTCGTCAGCTGTGCGGTGTCACATAGGCTTCCACATTTTATGGAATTTTACATCGTTTATACTTTGTCCATGTTGTTTTATAAACATAAGGCTTGAAACATATGTGGTTAAGAGTCTAGTTCGCAAATCAGTAATTATCTCGTTCATGAGACTAAAACCTCGTTCACATTCTGAAGAACTACATGGGATCAGTTAGTACAGCTCTACATCGGAATGAGATCTTTTGGTACTCTTAAAGGTGAATTAGCTCCGACATAATCTCAAAAGCAGTTTGTTATTTTGGTATTGTTAAGTTTAAACCTTTTGCGAAGATTCTGAATTTCTTCTTCCCCATATCGTACGGATTTGTCAGTAGGGTACTGATCAGTTTCCAGTACTTTTAAATCAGATAAAAGAGAATTATATTGTTGCTACAGTTTGACGAGACGCTTGGTGTTAAATGAACTGAATTTAGTAGTAAACATTCTTCTAGTTAAATTGTTTATTACACTTGTTATCAGTTGTTTGTGGTTGATGGTCGCAATTTTTAGATTGTTTGTAATGGAGACATTGTTAAAATTATAGTTCTTCTCAGCAATGTAAGCCTACAGGCTCTTGGTCCCAGGCTTTTCTTTCAGAGTTTTTTCCAATTTATCATTGTAAACAACAGTAGTTTCTTTATTTTGCACAGCCTCTAAAAAGCATTGAAAGTTCCGCCAAAATGTCATACATAATGGCTAAATTTACCAGAAACTGTAATGACGAAAGTGGCCTTGATAGACCACAGTACATAGATCTTTCAGTAGAACTTCCGTTCTTGTCTGTCTTTACCTTTTCAAAGTGGTTGTTGATGGCAGAGTAACCATATCACACAGCCGAAACTGCACGATAAGAACTTACAAGTCATCGAGTTCCTAAAACTTTTCCAATTTTTTGTAGTTGTTGTATCAGCTTTAAGGCACACTCGGAGAGTTCACGTTGGTTTTTCGGTGATTTACTGTTAATAAAGTATATTCTACCCATAAATATTTGAAAATGATTTACGGCCCAAACTTCATCAACTGCATCACTTAAGGCTAGCTCTAATGTATGATTCATGCAATGCCAAACAATAATATTTGGGTACATCTCAAGCAATCTTTTAGTTACACCGGACTTTTTACCCACTTGCAAACGAAATAAAACTTTCTTTCAAGTAATTATCATTAAATCTGCTCATTTTCAAACAGCTTAACAAACTTTTTAACAATTACCTGAGATGTTTGACTAGTAAGTTAAATCAACTCTACGAATCGTTGTACTGTATCAGAGCGTTTTCTATAACCCGTGTTTTATTTACAAAACCCAAATTCTCTATTTATTTTTTTTTCTTAGCCAGTGCCGGAACGGCGTTCCGGCGCGTTCCGGCACCATGACATCACTCTTGTCACGTATTGTATCAAATAGAACTGTTATATCAAATATTATGTTTTATGTTAAATGTCACGAAATATTTCACGTTCTATGTCAAATGTCACATATTATGTTACCTGTGGAAACCGCGGAGGTCAAAGTATACTCAAGTAGTTTATTACCTACTTGGGAGTACATGCATAAGATCATAAACGTCATATTAATATCCAGTAAACCCATACAAGCAATCAAGCTTTAAAAAGCATTTTAAAAAACCATACCAAGATCACTGAAACTTTTCATATAAATAGCTAGAAAAGAATATAATGCCTAGTTACATATACTTGTAACACTAAGTCTCATTCAAATACAAAATACATTAAAAATATTTTGAAGTAAATATTATATCTTTCAAAAATCGTATGTTATTTCGTTTTATTCGTTAAAAACCCACAAGTGGTTTTCAGATAATAAGATCAAGTGCATTAATATATCTTAGCAAAAAGTTCATCCGTTTCACTACGTAAGATCCAATTTTCGTTCTCGTATGGAACTTTTATTATATACGTCGAATTTCAGATTGGAGATTTTCCAATAACGTATATATGGCGAAATCAGTCGAATCCCAGGAGAAATGCCATTGTCTGCTGAATTAATCAGCGATATAAAGGGCTAGAAAAGCATATAATTCCTACGAAAAATACCGGTCTTGCAAATAATTGAAATGATTTCATATGCAGCTTTCAATTTGGGTTACTTGCCAAAGTTAACAGATCGGATCTCTTATTTAAATATTTTCAGTGAGTTTTGTCGCTCGATAATTTATCTGTATCCATATGAATCACATAATCAAGTCATAGCATATGCCTAATTTTATATTTTTAGTGATAGATATAATATTAAATTATGTATTATTTTATTAAGCATCGAATCAAACATATTTGATTAGGGATGGAATTTTTATTTCCGTCTTTGTGGTACTTATAAAATAAGAAGCTATCTACAACTAATATTTCAGAATAAAATTTTGGGTTGTAAATATCTTCTTCGGCCACAAATAAAAAGTTTCAGAACCTTTTAATAAAAAGTCTTTAATTTAAGAATTATAATTAAACTAAATTAAAAAGAATTTTTATTAAAAAATTTAAAGAACTCTTTAACAGAAGCTTGAGTTTAATTATTGGCGCGTTTACGTTATCGGTTCCTACAACCTTCTTGTTGTTTTTTGTAAATCAGGGATCATATATTCCATTTCTAATTCTTATATTGGTGGTCCAAGTAAATCTACATTTTCATTTGTAGTATCTTGAGTTAAAAAAAGGTGCAGTGTATATGATTGCCAAACATTTCATAGTTCGTTGTGATCTGTTATGATGTTATTGTCTTTTCTAATTTTTAAGCTGTTTCTTTACCTAAAGGTGTTTGTTATTTCTTTTAGTCTTTTATGGAAGATTGTTCTCTGAATTCTCTGTTCTCTAAATATCTGGGGCATATCATAAAAGGAAGCAGATACATTATAATTCAGTTGATACTCAACGGAAAGATCGACGGAAAAAGAGGAATTGGTAGGAAGAAATACTCATGGCTCCGAAACCTTCATCACTGGACTGGCTTATGAGCAGATGAATTATTACATGCCGCTCAAGATCGAGAACGATATCGGCAAATCGTCATGGAAGCCTAAAACTTGGTCACGGTACTCAAAGAAGAAGCTGGAAGTTTGTAGGAGTTCATGTTTGGCAAGTAGTTGTTTTGCTTCCGCACAGTTTGAGATGTCCATATGTTTTAATTTTTTCCTATGTATTTAGAATTTTCCTATTTTTTTAAATCGATTATTTATTTCTTTGTATTATCTTTCAATATTCTTTAAATTTCTTCGTTGTTCCATATTCCTAGGAGTTTCAGTGGCACTCAACTTTTATTTGCTTGGGTTATTTGTAACCTACAAGGCCATATGACGTCTCGAAAATATTGTTTAATCGTAAAATATCATCGTTATTCTGGCTTTACAACCCTACGTGGTTCCTGGCCTCCTCAAGAATTTTTCTCCTGTCGTTCTATCCATAGTTTTCCTCCGCCAAGCACGTATTTCCATATTTCTTATGTCCTCATCGACGTTATCAAATAACTTTGATCTAGTTATTCTTATTCTCCTCTGACCAATGGGTCTATCAAAGAGCGTTCTTTTAGCTGTGTTGTTTTCTTCGATACATACTCCCTATAACATACCCTATTTACCTCAGACGTCCTATTTTAATATATTGTGCGATATATGGGTTTTGGTATGTTGTGTAAAGTACAAAGTTGGACGAATTCTCTACACTCCACTGTTATTAACTGCTCCATAAATTCGCCTTAGTACGTTTATTTGGAAACATCTTAATATGTTTTCATTACTTTTTCTTAGAGTCCTTGTCTCTGAATCATATGTTAGGACTGAGCTTATTATTGTTTTGTTCAGGATTAATTAAGGATTTAAAGAGGAGATTGAACCTAGAATACCATCTGTTGGTCGTGCAACTTCTGTAGTTAATCTCTGCGGTAGTATTAGGTTCAGTGTTAACGAACACTCCTAGGTATACAAATTCGTTCACTGCTTTGATGATGTCATTTTCTAGTGGTCGTAGTATATGTGGTTGTTGGTGTATATTATTAAACCCACTTTTGAAGCCGATTCTTATAGTTCCACGTACCCTTTTCGTACGGCGTTTTCCTTTCCCGAACAAAAAAACTCACAAATCATATAATTAACGCAGCAGAAGAATCTTTGGAAAAAGTAATGTAAGAAATACTAACGTATCGAAAAAGAAAACACAATGGTTTAGAAGACAAAATGTGAAACAAAGAAGAAAGCTTTTTTACAATACAGAACAAAACAAACAGAACCGGCATACAACTACTATAAACGACTCAGAAATGAAACGAATAGGTTGGGTAACCAACCAAAAAGGGACCACTGGCAGAAAAAAGATTTAGCACGACTACGGAACACAAAAATAAATATAGAGAATGGTTAGACGACAAAGAAAAGATGTGAACGAACTAATAAAAACAAAACACATTCAGAAAGAAACATCGGTAGACTAGAAACTCGATCAACATGTCGAGGTAACGATAAACAAAGAAATAAATATCAAGAAATAAGAGATAAAGGAAGAATTAAGAAAACTATAAAATAGAAAATCCTAGGAGAGGACGGAATATCGAACAAACTCCCAAAGTATGGAAAACCAGATCTGACTAAAACTAGATTAAAACTATTAAAACTATTGATAAAAATAATAACTTATTCAAAAAGGGAGATAAATCGGACCCAGAAAATTACAGAGGAATAAGATTATTAAAATCAACACTAAAATTAACAACCAAAGTAATAACAACTAAATTGAAGGAAATTATAACACTATCAAAAAAACAACATGGGTTTAGGTCAGACAAATCATGCACCGACGCTATATTTATATTGGCAAGTGTATGAGAAATCAACAGAATACAATAAACTGGCATACCTTTATTTCGTGGACGCTAAAAAAGAATTTGATCGGGTCAAATTAAAGGGCGCTGTTCACTTATTGTACTCAAGAGAGATAGTCCTAGAAGTAATTAAAACCATCGAAAATATTTGCCAAAACAACATAATAAAACTAAAAGTAAAACACGAACTAACTGACCCTATTGAACCTGACAATAAGATAAGACCGAGAGATTCCATGAGTCCTCTATTATTTAATCTGATTACGGATGAAATAAAAAAAGTAAGAACTAAAAAAGAATACTAAAGGGGAGAAAACAGCTTAAAATATTCTGCTATGCAGATTAACGTTAGATAACAGAACAAGTGATGTAGTTTAAATATCTAGACATCACATATATATATATATATATATATATATATATATATATATATATATATATATATATATATATATACGGAAAGTTCGAAATAATAGTGGAAGATCAAGTTAATAGAGTAAACAAAGTTGCAGGTTGCCTGAAATAAATAATATGGGGAAATAAAATATCGGGAAAGAAATGAACGACAGAATTTAGAAAACAGTCGTTAGACCAATACTAACGTACACAGCAGAAACTCAATTTGACACAGAGAGGACAAAAATGATGTTAGAAACAGCGGAGATGAAAACACTAACAAAACTTGATAATAAAACACTATGGGACAGTGAAGGTGAAAAACATCAAGAACTGGGTAACAAATAGAAAAGTAGAATTGAACGATCATACAAGCCGAATGTCAACAAATAGAGTAGTGAAGATGGCAAAAAACGGTTCCCCAATAAGAAGACGATCAGTAGGAAGACCACATAAACGATGGAACGACAACATATTGAAGGCACATTGAAAAACAAAGAATGTCATGTCTACATAAAAAAATAAGAAGAAGAACTATTACTTTTTTAGGGACAGATTAAATAGTTTACAAGAGGAAGGGTCTCTCTCGCGCAGCCTGTTATTTGTTTTAAAACAGAGAGTTCTCCCTAGTTTCTTTAAAGTCAACTTTTCAAAGAGTTCTTCTTCTTCGCGTGCCATATCAGAATTATCCGACGTTGGCGATCACCATTGCGAAGGCTTCTCGATCTTCTGCAATATGAAATAATTATCCTGCATTTGGTATCTGAGTCCATTCACGAATGTTTTTTAACCAAGAAACTTGTTTTCTTCCTACACCTCCACGGCCCCTTTATTTTGCCTTTAAGGATCAGTTGTAAAATTTTATATCGACTTCCCCTGACTATATGTCCCAGATGACATAGAAAGACATTTTTTTCGATGTTTAACAGTCTTTAGCAGTTCTCTCTCTTTTTTAACGGTCCTAGTACTTCCTCATTAGTTTTTCTTGTTGTCCAAGGTATCTTCAGCATTCGTCTATGAACCCACATTGCCAATGCTTCAGTTTTGTTCATGATCGATACTTTTAGCGTCCACACTTCTGCACTATACAAAAGTACAGACCAAACATATCACTTAATTATTCTTTTTCTTAGTTCTAAACAGAGATGGTTATTGCAAAGAAATGACTTCATTTTTATAAAAGTAGTTTTAGTAATTGCTATTCTACGTTTTATTTCTATTTCTGGATCTAGTTGGTCCGTTCACACAGTTCCCAAATATGTCATTTTGTGAACTTTCTCAACTTGGACTCTGTTCAATTGAAGCTTTGCATCGCAATGGGGGTCACGACTAAACACTAAAAATTTGGTTATGTTTGAGTTTATTTTAACGCCCATTTCCTCTCCTACTTCGTGAATACGACCAAGCAGAATTTGAAGACCTTCAATATTATCGGATAGATTTACTGTATCGTCTGCATATCGAATCACATTAAGTAGTTCCCCGTTGATTTTCATTCCATATGGTTGTCTCAAGTGCCTTTTTAAATAACTGGTCCAAGTAAACATTGAACAATGTTGGCAACAAAATGCAACCTTGTCTGACTCCTCGTTGTATGGGGATTTCATCGGTGTAGTTATCTCCAATTTTTACGATAGCAGTTTGATTTCAGTACAAACTTGTAATGACACGAATATCCTTGTCGTATAGTCCGATATTTTTCAGTATTTGCATTAATTTTACATGCTGTACTTTATCGAATGCCTTTTCGAAGTCCACGAAACATGCAAATACATCTTTTCTTTGTGTGTCTCCCCGATTTCCATAGCATTTCTAAAACCAAATTGGGTATCTTCAAGATCCTCTTCGCATTGGCGTCTAATTCTGTTGTTAAGTATTCTGAGAAAAGTTTTAAGAATGTGGGTCATTAAGCTAATTCATCGATATTCTGAGCATTTTCTCGCATTGTGTTTTTTAGGTATTGCGATCAAGATGGATTTGAGCCAATCTGCGGGAATTATCAATGTTATATATTGAATTAAAAAGTCTTACTACTACTTTTATGTTATCATTTTCTATTAGTTTCAGCAACTCAGTTGGTGTATCATCTGAACCACAAGCTTTTCTAATTTTAGCATTATTTATAGCATGTTCTACTTCGCATTTCATAATTTCTGGGCCGTCAGTACAGTTTTTGTTAGAACTCGTCAATATTATTCTTGTCATCTTCAAACAACTCTGATATATACAGCTACAATTCTTTTCTTCTTTCTTGCTCATTTACAATAATTTTGTTATTAGTGTCAACAAGCACAGAGGGAACTCGTTTTTTAAATATATAACTTATTTCTTTCAGTTTTTTGTGCACATTAAATAAGTCGTGTTTAGATATTACATCCTCCATTTCGTCGCACCTTTCTCTCATCCATTTTTCTTTGGCTAATTTGATCTCCTTTTTTTTTCTTCTCTGTAGGTGTCTATATTCTGTTACATTAGATTTCATCAGTCGACGTTGGTCCATTAATTTCAGGATGTCGTTTGTAATCCAGTTATTTTTCTTGATTAAAGAGTTAGTTTTATTAAATTTACCCACTAATTTGGTACTTCTAGCTCTTTCATTGCTTTGAACATTTCTCTGTTACTTACAGGGTCGTAGTCTACTTTGATTTCTATGAATACCTGATGATCATACCATATCCTAGTTAAAGTTTGTCTCAGGGTTGCAGTTTGATAAATTGTCGTTTTAATACCTCTGAAACCAGACTGCCTTTGAAATGTATATATACAGAAGGATGTTGAGAATTCCATGGATACAAAAAGTGACCAATGGTGAGGTACTTATGAGCATGAGTAAAGAAAAAGGATTACTCAGCATAATTAAAGAGAGAAAAATACAATACTTAGGCCATGTGTTGAGTAATGAAAAATATGAAATACTCCCAATCATATTGGAAGGTGGAGTGCAGGGCAAAAAATCAGTTGAAAGACGTCCTAATCCGTGGCTGAAATACCTGAGGAGATGGTTTGACCTCTTATCCACAGAAATCTTTCGTACAGCAGTTTGTAAAGCTACAATTGTCATTTGGATCGCCAACTTTCGAAAGGAGATGACGCAATAAGAAGAAGAAGAAACTAGACAGTTATTTTCCCCACTATTTGTTTTGCATACGGTGGCATACTATTAGAGAAAATATTTTATATGCTGCATTTAGAATCGAATTTTTTCTGTGGTTTGGGCGTTCAAAGATATCTCATTTTTTGTGTATGGTGCAAAGTATTCCAATATTATAATCACTGAAGAGGGATTTTTGTGTCCATATTTCTTTTATAAGCTGCTGTAATACCATAATGGTATAGTAACCACCTTTTTTATACAGGTTTGCTGTGAGATTATCTATTCCGTGTGAATTATTTTTGGTTAGTTTTTAACTGCGCCTTAAACTTATAAAATTATTGGAGAATCCTCTTCCCTTTTATCCGTTCTGCTTGCCTATCTGTCTCGTCTTCCATGTTTTCTTCTTCTTCCTCTTTTATTATTTATATAATTCTCTGAATTCTTTCTCTTTGTTAAGGTTTTCTATATATAAGTGTCTCCAAGTTTTTTGTTTTCTGTTATAGTTGCCATACTCTAGTGTGTTTTGGTTCGCGGATTATATTTTATTTTCCACCTACCCGCATAAGCGTGCGATATAAGATAGACAATTCGACTCGTATAATAGTAAAATATGGTTTTTATAAATTTACAGTTCCTTAAACTCAATTATCTAAAAGAACCAGTCAATGGACACAACTATGATTATTACACTTAAAAGCAATTTTGTTCTAATAAAAAGGAGCTATATTAAACACAAAAAAATTATTCATCCACAAAGAAAATCATTCCTTCTAACAGGATTTCACGTTTTTCTTCCTGCGGCGATTGTTAGGAAACTGGGTCGTGCAGACGGACTCGAAAATTGAAATGAGCGAATATGAATTAAAGCTTTTCCTAGACGTCGGCAGTCAAAGATAAGAAAATCCCTCAGTGATTACGATTAATTAAATAAATAAAACATAAATCAAGTTAAATAAACTGTTTTCCATTTAAACTTTCAAGTCGCGGCAGGGCCTGCAAACAATTGCAGACGCTGGTAAATTCCCTTCCTTTTCGGAGGAACTCAAATAATTAATATCGTGATACAAAACAAGCTCGCTGTAAAAGAAGAAGAACGTTCTGAGAAAGAGAAGGCGAAGACATTTGATTATGCTTGTCGCCAGAAAATAACGCCAAACTTTCGAAATTGAATCGTTAATATTTTTCTTGTGTCGAATTATTTTAAATACGATTAAGTGATAATTTGATTTTATGAACGAGCTAAGATCGTACATGAATTCGTGATGATTCTTAACTAAACATTTTTCTTTTGGTCTTATTAACCCTGAAAAATATTTATTTATTCTTTAGGTTTATAATTTTGGTACTATTTGTTACAGCTATTTGTTTTTTAAATGTTTCTTTGAATCTATGTAGTTGCCACGGGCAATTATTTCTAATTTTTTTTTTCACTTCTACTTCTTTAATCTTTATATTCGCTATAAGGTGTATGTGATTACCTAACAGCTTCATGATATCACGATACCTGCATCAGGTTAACGACTAAGAAGAAGATTTGGTAGTGTTTATTTACTTTTTTATTACCGATATGGGATAGGTGGCCTTGGAAACGTCTGAATTATTTAACTGTTTTACTGTAATATATTGTTGGTTGCCAACAATAGTAATTTAGCAGACGTCTATTGAGAAATAGAGTAATATGCTATATTGTCAAATACCTACTAATTATTTTAAAGGATATTTCTATATCAACAAAACTTGTATGTAGTAGTGTAATTTTTTGTAATGGAAAAAATTAACGATACAACTAGACATTCGGGAAATAACGGAAGATAAAATCGAAAGAGTTCTTTAAGGGAGAAAAAATATTACATATTCTTGCAGCTGAAGATGACATAGATGCTGTTTTCCTAGAAAGTGCCGAGTACTGGACTGAAAGTAACGGAAATGATAGTGACGATGGTGGTTATGAGATTTAAGTCAAAAATAGTACATGAATTAATCGAAACAACTACTACTTCCCTCACACAGAGACACATTATTATAGAGAGAAAATATTATTATTAGATATTTTGTTTATGAGAGGTCTCCATGTCGAAGGTAACCGTATCCCGTCATCTCTTTTATTAAGACAATTTGGCCTTTTTTCAGTCTCTATGGCTTCTCGGATAATTCTTGGTATATAGAAGCGGGGCTATGGTTTGAAGTTTTCAAAATTAATTTTATAACCTGTTTGAAGATGGTGTTGACCTAGAGCTAAAATTGAATGGGAATTGCAAATAGAAACGAAATGTTCATAAATTCTATTTTGGATTATACGATTTGTTTGGCCTATATAGGAGCGGAGCAGTCTGCACAAGATATTTCATAAAATCCGTGTTGTTCATTTGAAATATTATCTATGAATGATCGGACAAAAGATGAAAGTTTTTGTTGAGGGGTAAATATTTTTTTTATCCCTGTTGATTTAAGAATTTTTTTGATTTTTTCAGTGACACCTTTGATGTAAGAAAGACAAGGTTTTGTATGATAAGCGTCTAAGTCTTTGGATTGTAATTAAGTGGGAGATTGATGTCTGTTAATGCTTCTATTGATGTAACAGGAACCGTTTTGGATAAGGGCTTGTTTATAACAAGAGCTCATCGGGTATACTTGCATCATCGCAAATGCTTATTGATCTAAAGACAAGGGTGGCTGAGTTAATTTGTGAAGTTGGATGATAAGAGTTAGCAGCAAGTACCGATTGGTATGGGTGGGTTTTCGATAAACAGAGTCATGAAAACTTTGGGATTAATTATTTTTATGATAACGTCGGGAAACGGTAGGGATAAATCAGTTTCCGCCTTCATCGTAAACTGGATAGTAGGATGTATACCATTCAGATGGGTTTAAAAAGTCACCAAAGCATTCCTGCCATGGAACTAATCACCACTATACTCACAGAACTCATGGTTGAAGAATTTACGTGATTGGTATCCATGCAGATCGATTGATTTGTTTAGAGCAGCAAGTTCAAAAACAAAAACAGCCATTGTGATTGCCAACCTCCGTAGGGAGACGGCACTCTAAGAAGAAGAATAACAAAAGGAAATTTTCGTACTCAAAATCAGGATTCAAAAGTTGATAAAAGAATTGTGAGAAAAGAGTGCAAAGGATGCAGAATTAAAAAGAGAAGAAAGACAACACTATATGTGGGCAATTCTTGTGTTAAAACCGCTGGTTTTGTGTAGATTGTTTTAATAATTACCACCAATAAAATCTTATTAGGCATTTCTAATACCGTTTTAAATGAAGTGGCCGATCGCACCTATAGTTGTATATTCCCAAAAATCAAATATTTTGTATTTATTATTTTTTATATTTAGTATTTTTATTTAGCAGATTTAAAAGTAACTTGTTTTATCAGTTATAATTAGTTTCCAAATAAATCTGAAAAACATTTAACGTCCCATTCTCGCAACTTAAACACAATTAGTAAACTATAAACAATATTGTCTTTAATTTGAGCTGTCTAATTATCTTATTACTTGAAGCGATATGTCGACATCACGTCGTCACAGTTTTACGTCATAGACTTTGGATAGCGAGTGAGTACAATATACTACACAGATAATTTAATCCAAATTAATCTTTCAATATTTAACGCTAAACTGTTTTTTGCGAGAAAATCTGAATCTTATGAAAATAAAAGGAGTTGATAAAACGAAATTTGCGAAGTCACCCCTTGGAAAATTTACCCTTAGGTGATAAACGGATTTTCTTTTGCTGATTATAATTTGTCGAATAAAGTGTTAAAAGTGACAGTTACACAGCACACTGTTCAATACACAGCATTAATTTTCTACTGTATATTTAACAAAATATACAGTAGAAAATTAGCCTGATTTTTCGGTAACTCAGACGTATATGCTATAGTCAATAAAAGAGATTCATTTTGTGAAAAAGGTCATTAACTGCACCTAGTACATGGAATTTATTACATCTTTTTATTATAAAAGTCACTACTTGCTGAATGTTTGCTAAATGGCTATTGTTGCAGTATTTTTTGTATGAATTACAACAATACTGTCTCATGTGATAGTTATGTAATATAAATATAAAGGTATGTAATATACGTATAAGTTTATTTAAATTATGATTGATAATCTACGTTGCAATTTTGATAGTCCACATTAATTTTTTTACCGACTTAGCTAAAGCCTATTATTTGTAATATTATTTCTGTTGTTAATTTGATTTTAAAAACAATAAGTAATAAATATTTGTAGGGTAAATAATTCTTAATAATATTTGTAGGATGAATAACGATTCAAAAAGACACCGAACGGAGAGTGGAAGATATATTCTACTACCCTCAGCCACTTGATGGGCCACATCCTCACCTGATGATGGCTCCAGTGACTGAGGAAACCGTCAGGCAGATGGGTAACATAGGAAAAAACACATCTCCTGGCCCAGACGGCATTCACAGAAGATGCCTCAAAAATCTTTCACAGAATATTATCCCGTTGCTTACCAATATAATCAATGCATCTCTTGCGCTGAGCTACTTTCCTATTCGTTGGAAGGTGGCCAGCACTGTCATGATCCCAAAAAAGGGAAAACCCTCACCAACTCTAAATCATACAGACCCATTTCACTACTGAGCACCCTAGGTAAAGTCTACGAAAGGATCCTCAAGGAGAGACTCGTACAATTCCTAGACGCTCACTTCCTAATTCCTAATTACCAATTCGGATTCAGGGTCGGACACTTTACACAAAATGCATTGGTTGAAGCAACAACCTTCATTTCACAATCTACTAACGAAAGGAAACACGTCGTAGGCATTTTCCTCGATGTCCAGAAGGCCTTCGATCAAGTCTGGTACGCAGGCTGCCAAGTCCACCGAACTGGACTGCCAACATCTTTCGTTAAACTAATAAATTCCTATCTCTCCCATCGGACGGTCAGAATCAAAGTAGTAGACCATTTTCCACCCCCTTCACTCCACAAGCGGAAGTGCCCCAAGGCTCAATACTTGCTCCAATATTATACACAGTTTACAACAGCGATATCCCCTGCCCACAGCCGGATCAGAGTCTCTACTCCTATTCGCTGGCGATACAGCCATTCTCACCTCAGGCTCCAGCAGAGAGGGAAAACAACGGTCTGTATTCGAAAAATCGCAAGCCTACCTCGATAGAGTCGTGAGGTGGTGCAACCAATGAAGGGTTACTTTAAACCTATCCAAAACCCAAGCTATTGTCTTTAGACCTTCTCACGGGCGTGACCTCCGGGGCCGGGTGACACTTCTGGGAGAGGACCTTATTCTCAGGAACTTAGTTCTCTACTTGGGAGTTCGTTTTACGAGAGCTCGCAATTGGAAGGCTGACGTCCAAGAAACCCTTGACAGGATGAGAAAGAGGTTTAATCTCCTGAAAGTGCAAACCGGAAAACTATGAGGAACGTGCTCTAAAACATTGTTGCACACCTACTAGATTTTTATCAGGCCGATACTCTAATACAAGGCATGCGTTTACGTTTCTCTCAGGAGCCACGAACTTAATGCCATCACAGCCACTAAGCGTAGAATTCTACGCTACTGTATGAGAAATGACTGGTTGTATCCATCAGCCCACATATACACATTGGCCAACATCACACCAATTAAGGACAGAATCCTAACCCCAGCAGGAAGTATGTTGTAAGAACCATAGCTGGCTCGAACAACCAAGTAAAACAAATTTTAAAGACGCCTTGTACACATAGAGGGCAAATACTCACCAAGTACCCTACCAAAAAAGTTCCATTCTCTCCAGCTAAACTTCAACACAACACTGGACCTGAACTTCCTGACGAGTATTTTGAAATTCTTGAAACTTTCCCCATCTACTATCGCAGATAAAGACTGCTCGCCATAAACGCTGATAAAGAGCCGTTTTTACCGTATGGCTGGTAACCTCTGAAGTACCTTAAACTGCATGCTGGGCTAATCCAACTTCTTTTTGTGCGTTCTATCGATTCCTATCGATCACAAAAATAAAAATCCACCTTCTTTTCCTTCCATTCCTTAGTAGTCTACTACTTCTTAGTTCGCGTTTCGCTTAATTGACGTTTATTACACCCCCACAACTCCATAAAAAAAGAAGTTCCCCATTCCTTGAAGAGGCGTAAGCCTAAACAAGGTTAAAACTCAAGAGTCAGAGTCATGAATAATTAGAAGACGACTTTGTTAAGGATAGGAACTGGGTCCAACCTGATATCGCAGAAAGTTGAAATGAGTTTATGCAGTATAAAAAATTAATCAAAATAAATGAAACTTGTGATATCTATAATTCTGTTGAAATACAATCACCTATAAAGAAAGCTTTTTCTTGATGTAGAAAAGCTGATTCCTCTGAATGGTCAAAAAATATTGAGAAGACAAATAGATTTAACTGTTTACCCCATAAAACAAAACAAAATATAAAGGCAGCAAACGTCCTATGACCAGTAAACTGTCAATCTTGTAAATTTAGATGTAGTCAAAATTTTTCCGAAACGGATAGGATCAGTATTTGTAAACAATACTGGTCTCTTTTTGAATGTAAAAGGCAGAAATATTTCATTCACAGTTGTTACTTTGGTGCAAAATTGTCTACTAGAAAAATGTTTTTCGTGTATAATGTTCAGTGTAACCAGAATAGTTAAATTCCGGTAAATTATTCAAAGTACAGAAATATTTTTTTTGCGAAGTGTGAAGATTCTTTGTTATACTATTACTCTTGTAAACTTTACCTTTATAATTTCACTGTTTATCGGTTGTGTAGTATCGGTGTCCCAATGAAGCGTATTGCATGCTGTGATCTGAGGTGAATAGTAGAAGAGGCCACAATGAAATTGGTACAGCTTTAATGTATTGGATTAATGTACTTACAAAGAATATTTTAGAGCTTTTATTGTTTTCAGATACTTGTGGGGGTCAAACTTCTAATCAGCATATATCTGCGCTTCTGCTCTATTTAACCCAAACTACTTGTATTGAAATCATAAAGCAGAAATACAAAGAATCTGGAAAATAGTGCATGGAAGTTGACAACATGTATAGCGCCATTGAAAGGAAAAAAGAAATGTGACTGTTAATTCTGTTATGAAGTAGATAAACGTAATGAAAAGAGGCAGATAAAAAATACACAGAAGTTCTGCTAATCCCTACCATGTCAAACAGCTGCCTTTTTCTGATATGTTGGATCTTAAAGACTCCTTAGAACGTACAATTAAAAATGGTCTTAACCATAAAATTGTTAACATAGTCAGATTGCTTGAAATTTAGTCTTTGCGGTATGAAAAAGCCAATCCAGATATAAAATTTCGCTATAGTCACACAGAGCGCTACATTGTACTAAACGTACGTGGAAAATGTCAGAAAAATTGTGTGAATGAAATTAAAAGAGCTTACTTTTTAATTAAAATTAACTGCTGCCTATTACTAACTTATTACGATTTATTATGGGATGAATTAATATTATAATTACATAAACTCGTTATTGTTCTAGAAAAAACAGATATGTGGAACGCAATTTTAAATTCCCCATCGTTGGTCGGCCCATTCATCGTCGTTTTGCTTTGTAAATCGTAGAAGGCAAATATTTAATTAAGAATTTGAATTTTGGTTTCCAACAAGTAGAACTCTTCGGACTTTTACTTTTCGCCTCATTATTGTTGTTTATATAGAAAACTACTAACTATTGCACAAAATGCATAGAAGAATATCTTTAAAGTATTAGTAACTTCATATTATTAGATCTAAAAGCAATAAATAGTAGTAGAGATTTTATATTTAAGTGCAAATATCTCTATAACAATAAAATGCCTTCTTGTCTAAATTTCTTTTGTTTGTTCGTCTGAGCTTAATTAAATCAAAAATCTTAGTTTTGTTCAGATGTTTCGGCGAATTTACATTACACTATGTCTTACACTATTCGACAAGAAAATAATATAGAGTGTTCTAAATACGCAAATACGTTAAGAATTTTGACTGTCTGTTCTGATTCTGTCTTTGCACTTCCATGTACAGACGGAGTCCATATGTTCGCTTTCAAGGAATGTCCTTTTTCTATGAACTCGGATTTAAATATCAATTGTGTGAGATATAGTATAAGACTGGACGCTAAATTAGACTTCTATCAGCCTAGAGAACAAGCTGGATTTAGATCGGGATACAGCATTAACGACCACCTACCCAACATACTTGTAAGAAGGGACATCCGAATGAGCATGGTAACAACATAAATGAAGAGAAGCTCAGTCATTTTAGATTTGCAGATGACATCATTCTCCATAGCCGATCGTATGGGCGTAGGAAATTTCGACACTAAGCAGGTAGCGACTAAAATTTAATGGCAATTTTCGACACCAGCCCCAATTCCCGTTTTTATCTTACAGGTATATTCGACACCAAATAAATATAGCTGCGACATAAATAAAATACCATAATTAATTAATTTATTTATTTTAATAAAAGTAATGTGCATTTTATTTCTTTATAACTATAATAATATCTAAATATAATACAACTAGTACCTAATTTTTGTACATTTTACCGTTAATATACTTGTATACAATGATTTATTTGCTATTATAGGAATGATAAGATACAGCTTTTATAAAATCTAACCTACGTATTTGTTGGGATCGTAGTTTATCCATCATTTTCTCCAAAAATGCCAATTCAGCCTTAATAGTAGTATCTTTGATTTTTGCTGGTATATGTAAACTATTTATTTTGACATAAGTGTCTACTTGAAATTCTTTTAACTTTTCAATAAAAATAAAAATAGAAGGATGTGTTGAATAAAAAGAAGAATTAAATCTCTAATGAAAGGATTCACAGGCATTTGTGGTCCTCGCAATAGACGGATTCTAATTAGACCATATGTGTGGTGGAAATAGAGCGCTATCGAAAATGTAATTTTCCAGTAAATAATCTGCATATCAAGTGTTGCGTTTATAGGTTTATATGACATTAAATCATAAAGAAAGCATTCTTTAACTTCTGCTGGATTTAAATAAGTTAAAACAAACGTATGCCTTAACCATTTTCCAATTTCTGAATTTGTATCCTTATATTCTTGTACCAAACCCAAAGATTGAATTTTTTTAAACCAGTTTTGGTGTAAGTGAAAACGGCATCCACTAATTTTTGCATTGGGCCACATATACAATAAAGCACAGTGAATTGCTTTTTCAAAGTCCACAAATATTTCAGTTGGCTCTAATGATGATTGAAATGTTTCAAAAATCTTAGACCTTAATAAAGAAAATAAATTTTTGTATGTCATTGACAATTTGTCCTTTAACAAACAGTATGCTAAAGGAACATAATGTCCATTTTCCAAGCCATGTATAGTAAATAATTGTAGAAAATATTTGGTATTGTATGAAAATGTACCATCCATATACAAAGTTTTTAATTTACACAACAAACGAATATTTGTCTCGCATGAAAATATAATTACATTTAATTCAGGATAATTTAAAAACAAAAAACTTTCATTGCGACAGGTTTTAGGAGAATAATTACTAACCGCGTTATGGACTTCTGATATGCTTCTTGGTAACGGACTTGGTAACAGTTTACGACGACAGTTGTAAATGTTCTTTCTTATGCCAGCTATGTCAGGAACCGTCAGCAAATTGGCATCACACTCAGCAACAGCAGTTCTTGTAATTTTGGCAGGCTTTTCCGATATGCTCTCTTGGGCTTTTGTTTTACATGCATTGGTTACCATCATGGCATGGTTCAAGTTACCACCATTAGTTACATGCATGGTTCAAGTTTTTTTGGATCGGTTTCATGATTATGTACCAAATCACTTCTTGTGATGGTGAGGTCCTCACAGCCTATTGTAAAAACTTTTGCGGAACACTTAGTGTTTCTTTGGATGCAGCGCCAAAATATCTCGCCGCTTTTTAACACTTTCTAATTCGAGAACGAATGATGCTCCACCACTAATAAATCTCGACCACGGTAACTTTTTATCAAACTCATTTTTTAAATATCCGTATACGTGCACAAGTCAACGTCAAACAAGAAATAAATTACAACTGAAATAATTTAGTCACAAGTACACATGTGCCACGCCCCCCTCCGTGACAATAAATATTAGGAAAACCCGCTTGTCCTGCTTGGGTGCAAATGTCCATCGCCGCTAATTACCTACCTACCTGCTCTATGCCGCGGTGTCGAAATTTTCTATAATAAAATTTGAGCCTTCGATTACCCCAGGTACAAAGACAATTTGTTGTCGAAAGTTCGCCCACCGGATCGTATAAATGATGCAATATTAATGTTAGAAAAAGTGTTATATCACGCTTTCTTGGAGGTCGGACTAAAGACTAAAATATGAAAAAGGCGCAGATGATGGCTAATCTGCTCTTAAATCGAAATATTGCTGTTGATGGGAGGAATATTGTGCAGACTACATCGTATAAGGACTTAGGACACGAAATTGTGTTGGGCAGAAATATCCAGACCTGTGAGCTCTTACGTCCCATAGAATTAGCGTGGGCGGCGTTTTGTATATTAAACTATGTATTTAAATCGGATAAACCCATATGCCTCAAAAGTAAAATCTTTGATCAATGTATTACCTGTATTGTGTACAATGTGTACCTAATTACCTATACTCACGTATGGACCGGAAATATTAACACTTACAAAAAAAGTAGCGAATAAGATTTGCGTGACTCAGAGGGCTATGGAGCACTAGATAATGGGTGTCCCTCTAAGAGACCTCATCCCAAACGAAGAAATACGTCGTAGAACAAAAACAACACACGCCATCGAAAAAATCGCATCGCTTAAATGGAATTAGGCAGGACACGTCACCAGATTATTAGAACACCGATGGACAAAACGTATTGTCGAGTGAAGACAAAAAGACGAAGCAATACGGAGCAGAGGAAGCCCACCAACTAGATGGACTAACGATCTGAAGCGTGTTAGCAATAACTGGATACATACCGCACAAGACAGAGACTGATGAAAAGAGCCGAAAATTTTATTGAAAGTAAACACTTAATATACAATTACGCGTTGTATAAATCCCATCATGCTGATAAACCAAGGAAATTCAGATAAAAACGACAAAAAAGTATTGTTAAAAATTCACAGTCGAGAAATAAGAAACATAAAATACAAATTTACCGTTTCTGAAGTGTTTGTTTTACACCTCGATTCGATGAGATTACAAACCCAAGGTTGTCTCGCATTTATTCTACTGAATTTTTTATTAGACCACTAAGTTTAAAAGTTTTAAATTATCATTAGTTAATAATAAGTGTAAATGGAACGGAGTTTTAAGACTTCCTTTTAACAATCCTAACGATAATTATATCCTGCCACCGATGCGACGTGGAAGGGCTATTAAAAATATATAAAATTTAGATCACCTCTATTTATATCACAAAAACATGTCTGTAAGAGGATTCGAATGTTGTTAAGAAGTTTAAAAAACATCCACGTTTAACTTTTGAAATGGAAATAGTCAATATCGTGTTTCGACGTATCTTTCCTGTGGTTTTCCCACCAGGATATTACTGAGGATCGTAATTTTCTCCAATACTTCTTCACTTTACCTTTCTTCATTTTCTTCAGATATTTCTCCATCTGCTCTAAAAATTTCGCAGACTCAGTGTTCAATTTTTTCACATGCGAAAAATAATGTTATTTTTTCGCTGTGTTATTAACTATCCTTCTATCACAATTTTACAATTATTACCTTAGTCCAACCCTTGATAACACTTCCTATTACAGTTTAACCTCCCCTCCCTTAGTTATACAGATAGTTTTAAAATAGCAAAGAAGAAAGACTCTCTATTGATTTTTGACTATCACTAGGGACAGTCGTTCGCTCTCTCTTGTCTGCTGACTGTCGTTGAGGACAGTCAACTCTCTTTCTTGGCCTTTGCTTATCTAGAAGAACAGTTGCTTTCTTGGCTGTTATCTATCGCTAAAGAGACACTCTCTACTGTCGACTGCCGCTAACTAATTATTTCTCTCCCGCTTCTAGTTACGCAAAAAATACCGCAAATACTATTTAAAACCGTGTACAGACGCAAAGTGTACTCTATCTCGTGATCACAGTGTACGTATTGCAAAACACGTGTTCAGGAACCGGTGCCTGGACAGATTCCGCGTAAGAAGAATAACCGCGAGTGAACGCCGGGAAACCGCGAGAGTGTGGAGCAGCAATATTATTATAAATAAATAATATTATATTGCTTTAACTAAATGATTTATACTTATTTTAGGCATTTTAAAACTGATGATGGAATTATTATTCCGAAAACGTTCGTGTAATTTGATTTAGCCCTTTTAAGGTTTTTTAAATATACCCATTTACAAAAATCTAAAATATAAGTGTATCATCTGTATATCGTAGGTTACTAATTTATCTGCTACTTTGATTGGTTTATCCTATTCGTTTAGTTCTTTCTTTATAATAAATTCAGAATATACTTAGATTAAATATAAATAATATAATGCTTCGATTACATCATCATTAAAATCTCCTGCTAGGTTTATTTCTCCTTCGGAAGAGGAACGTAATCGATATAAATATTTCCGGTCTCAAGCCTGACATATGTATTCAAATTAGGTTTAATATTTTAATATATTTATAAAAAAATTCTTTGAAACACAAATTTCCAATGATCCAATGTCTATGATGTCCGCTATTTTGTATTAATTTAAGCGTATGCATACCTCCGAATATGCAATTATCAAGATATTTTCTAATAATAGGTACTATATTCTCTATAAACAATACTGTATTTGATTTGGTACGTAATTAGTTTCAGATAACATTGCAATATCGACTTCATTAAATAACAGAATTATTTAAAGTATGCGCGTTAGATATAATGGATTTACTATTCCGTTTAAGTAAATTTATATTTTTAGCACTAATAGTGGCCATTAGTATAATACTAACAAGGTATTATCACCTACCTTATACTGTTTTTGGCCTTTATTGCATAATATACCTATAAATAATTTTATAGATAAAAATTATTAAGCCTATGTACCAGCAATATGATTGCCAACTTCCGTAGAAAGCCGGCACTCTAAGAGGAAGAAACCAGTATTATGGGGTATCAGATTTGACATTATTTAACTTATTACAGCGTTGATTCTAGTTTAGTCAACTTTTTTAAGTTATTACAATAAGTTTATTACTCTCCCATACATAAGGATTCAATCATTTCATTGCACTTTCTCTATGATTATATCGTCCCTTTCCAGACAAATAGAAGTATATTAACAAACTATATATCTCTGTATTTCCCTGCTAAAGAAATATAACAATAATTTATTTTGACATAATATATTAAATTTGTGCTCTATACGTGAGAAGCCCTTAAAATACATTGAGTAAGCACGGGGGCTTAGCTTAAGCTCATTTATATGATCCACTCTCAATTATACGATTTCAGATAACAATCCTTGCTTACCTTTTTTTTGTTTTTTGTAATTTTAAAATGAACAGCTGACAAGAATCGACTAAAATTTAAGTATAGAAGAACAGTGGACCAAATTCAAGGAAGCTATTCATATAGCGGCTAAAGGCTTTTTAAAACTTAACCAGGCTAAAATAAACAAAGACAAATAAAAATAAGGCCTACAAGAGACTTTACCAGTGCAGAACGAGATCAAACCTAAAAGACTATAAAAATCTTAGACAAAAAGAAAAAAGGACGTTTAGAAAGGAAAAGAAAGAGTCATACGTAAATGCTCTAAACGAGTTTGTTAACCACCACAACAGAAAAGACTCGCAAAAATTCTACCAGAAGATAAACACCTGCAGAACAGAATTCAAACCCAGAATAACAGAATGTAAAGACAGAGATGGTTCCATAATTAGTGACAAAAACAGATACCAAATAGGTTGACGAATCATTTTGTAGAACTGCTTAGCTACAGTCGTGAAGAAGAATACCAAATAGAAATTACCTTGCCTAAAATGGATAAAAACTGCTTGTTGAACAAGATAAAGCTGCAATATCGCTTCATCTTGTTCAACTAACGGAACTTACACTCACAGGCGTAGAGAGTGTAGTCAGAATTCAAAACGACTTTTCAAGACCCTTTTATTGTAAAAATGGACTGAGACAGGGAGATGGACTGTCGTGTCTCTTATTTAACCTTGCACTAGAAAAAGTAATTCGAGAGTGCCATACTAATACGAATGGCACCATCGTTAATAAATCTGTGGTCGATATGTCCACCGTTAAGTGGTCGGATATGCAGATGACATAGACAATATTGCTAGGTCCACGGAATCTCTGTATTTAGATCATTAAGGGCTTCTGTACTGAGAATGGGATTGAAAATAAACGCACAGAAAACCAAGTATATGTATTGTACTAGATCAGGCAACCATCTGGTTGCCTGATAAAGATACATAGACTATTAATTGATGATCTGGAACTGGAATGTGTGGATACCTACATCTAGCTGGGCTCGCTACTGACCAAAGACAACAATGTCAGCGAAAAAATTAAAAGAAGAATAGTGATTGCCAATAAGTGCTATTATGGCTTGAGAAAACAGATGGCCCCAAAACTACCCAGAAAAATTAAAATTACCATATATAAAACACTAACACTATAAAGTGTTAACATACGGGTCAGAAACGTGGTCACTTACACAGAACGACGAAGAACTGCTTAGACGTTTCGAGAGAAAAATTCTAAGGAAAATATATGGAGGAGTTCAAGAACAGGGTTTGTGGCGTAGGCGTTTCAACTTTGAATTATACAGAAGTTTTGGGCAACCTGGCGTTGTAAAATTTATTAAATAAGCACGCCTTCGATGGATAGGACATGTAATTAGGCGAGATGAAAATGCAATGGTCAGAAAATTTCTCGACCGAAGAGGACCAGTGGGAAGACGAGCCAGAAGAAGACCAAAACTTAGGTATCAAGATAACATAGGGGATGATCTAAAATCCATCGGAGTTACAGCATGGAGAAGAGTTGCCAGAGACGAGGGCGAATGGAAGATTGTTCTGAAGAAGGCTTTTGCTTGTGACGAGCTGTAATGCCACTGATGATGATGATGATATCTTTAAAAATAATGATTTCTATTTTAGCAAATTTTATTCTTAAGTTAATAAAGTAGTTGCTTCAAGTTATGTGCCGAGCAAAGAAGTATTCTGTTCCAAACACTTAATCAGTACAATATTAGATGTATCAAAATTATAAAATTAATTTCTCTGAAAGGGGCCAACATGTACACTTTGTCAAAACTAGGACTAACTTTAAAAATTCTACAATCGGCACGTCCCTTGATCCGTATCAAAATTACCAGAAATATATCGACGGCCGTAGAGTAGCAGCAACATACTGCCAAGACGATCCAAAACTAAGGAAACCCTATTATTTATGTCTTTTGTGTAATTTGGGTTGACCCCCCCTAAGTTGAAAGTTTTCCCCCCAAGGCCAATTTCTAAATGCTCTACTACTCTAAATAATTTTTCTGTCTGCTTTGTGCGTCTACGGGCAAAATTTCAATCCTAATTGACAAACCGTAAAGCATTCACTACTTTTCACATCTTTTGTTTTTATATTATCGCCAAAATTTTTAATTTGTATCTTAAAAAGTTTTTCACCTAACAGCCGCAAAGTTATTGTTAACGTTTATATTTTAGAATATTATTAGTAGTTCATAATCATATAAATATTATATAAATATAGTCAATTTACGATACGATTTCAATATTTATAAGAAAACTAAGCACTCATCTGAATAAAAAAAATCGGATTGCTGATTTTATGATGATCATAAATTTTTAAATTTAAATTAAATCCATGTAATTTAGATATACAGTATTATCAGTTGGCATCTTATTCTAGGGTATGACGGCCCCTATTTCATTCCCAAGTCGTGTCCCCGAACGAGTCAGCTATCACCCCTTGTTTAAGGAATTATTAGCAGAAAGAGGAAATTCACTTTCCGCTCGAACCCTATTGTTTCCAAGGACGAAGGCCTCGCCAGTTTCTCATCTCAGGATCGGGCCTGGTTTTCATAAAGCTATTTAAAATCTTTGTAATTAGTTCCTAAAAGTACGAATAGAAAGCAGTATTATCTTAGCATGTCTACAAATTATACATGTGCCTTTTCCTTTGGTAACTACTTAGTATTGATAACCTTAACATTCCGCATATTTTCCTATTATGTAAAAGAAATGACGAGTATTGACAGATAATAAGAATTTTCTCCATCAAACAAATTGAAATAAAAACAAAACCTATACAGTGTATCAATTTTAAAACATATAAACATATAAAACAAATACAGTAATAAAATTAAGTTAACTAAAATGACATGAAAGAGAACTCACCCCATCAACCCTCTAGGCCTCATCCACCACAACCAAAAAAGTAATTGCAAACCCCTACTTGTGGTATATAAAAGACTATAAAAAATGCTGTCCAATTGTATAAATAATAATTATACAGGGTAAAGCAATAATTGTAAAACTTTGGATTAAATGGAAAAGTTAATACGGTTTTTGTTAAAAATGTCAATTAAGTAAATATTCAAACTGGGTTCCGTCGTTTCGTAAACAATAATACAGCCTGTTTTTAAATTCTGCACAAACTTTGGCAAATGGTTTTCTAGTAATAGCGCGACATGCTTGCGTAAGTCCAAATCGCAATTTTCCAAGTGACGCAAGTTGAGTTTTATAAACAACTGACTTGAGGTAAGCCCATAGAAAAAAGTCAGGTGGCGGTAAGTCTGGTGACCTCGGTGGCAACTAAATAGGACCTCTCCTTCCAATCCATTTGTTCGGATCATTAGTATCCAACCAGTGCCGAACTGGAGCTGCCTAGTGAGAAGATGCTCCATCTTGTTGGAAGTGCAGCAAATTTTCGTCTAGAACTAGGTTGTCTTGATCGTCCCTTTGGTTCTCTAATTCATACACAATTAAAGGTTCGATGATGTTTTCCAGCATATTGAGATAAATGTCGCCACTTAAATTGCCTGGTATGAACAAGGGGCTAATTATAAAATCGCCTAATATTCCTACCCAAACATTTAGTTTTTTAGGATATTGAGTGTGACCTTCTCTGAATCTATGCGGGTTCGCATCACTCCAGTATCGCCAGTTTTGCTTATTTCCGTTACATTTAGCATAAAAGTACATTCATCGGTGACAAAAATATTTTTTAACAATCTCGGTTCAACGCAAATTCTTTCAGTCACGAGTTTATAAAACTCAATTCGTCGGCGTGGATAATCATCGCTTAATTCTTAAAGAATTTGTCTTTTGTACGGATGAAACTTATGTAATTTCAACACCTTTCTAACCGACTCATGTGAAAGTCCTGTCATTGCAGATACTTGTCAAGTTGATGCAGTAGGCTCTATTGCAAAATTTCCAAAGACCACATTTGGGATGCTTCATTCAGTAATTTTGTTGCATCCCTTTTTTTATTTTGCACTGATCCCGTTTCTCTAAACTTTTCAAATAAATCGCGGACGTACACGGGACTTACATTTTTGTCCGGATGTCTTTCATGAAATATTTGAGCTGTTCGCAAATAACACTGATTCTGGAAGGCAAATGTAAAAATAATCTGCACGCTTTTAGGTATACTGTAAACTATAGTAACAACTACATTTGAATGACAGTACCGATCGTACAAATGATGAGAACTAATGATATTTAAAATTCTCAACTAAACAAAAAATTATTGAATCTGACAGAACCCAGAAAACAGATGTTTTCAACCTGTTTTGCAAAAACGGCAAATTTAGTTTTTAGTTAACAAAAAAAAATCCGACGGACACTCATCATTAAAAATAATAGTCCGGGAGACAGCATTACAAATACAAAAGTCATAGTAAATCGGCTGATATTAACACTCTGTATAATTAATAAACAATAATCATACAGGGTCATCAACAGAATCAACAAAAACCTCAATAAATTTTCCAGTGAAGCCAAAGTTTTACAATTATTGCTCCACCTTGTATAATTAATATTTATATTATTCATTAACATTTTTATGGTCTTTTCAGTGATTACCACAAGTAGGAGTTTGCAATTTAAACTTTTTGGGTTGTGGTGGGCGGGGCCCAGGGTGTTGATGGGGTTGAGTTCTCTTTCATGTCACTTTAGTTCCCCCTTACTATCCTAGAAAAGGTTTCAAGAATTTTTCGATGTCAGCGTTTGTTCGTGAGATATAACCCATTAAAAGTTTTAAAATCGACGCACTGTACATTCTTGTATTTAAGTTGCAGTGTTTTAATTTCCGAACATTTCTCCGTTATCCATGCATTATTTTTTTTTATTTCTGGTAGTATATTGTTATATATTATTTATTCTTATTTATTCCATCATCTACAATACTTCATCTGTCTTCCACTTTTGCTTTCTATCTTTCTATTTTTATGTGAACGTATGGTAACAGATGTCTTCATTTCGTTTCACTGTTCTTCTATACCGTTAGTTTTCTTTTCAACTATTCACAAAATTCTTATTAAGCTCTGTTTTTACTTTTTTTCTGCATGTTGTTTTCTTTAAGCCTTATTTTAAAAAAATCTCCGCCTGGATATATGTTAGAATTTTAAAATATTTTGTTTATTTTTTAATATAATCGATTTGGTTTCTTATGATTTTCTCTAAAAATACAGATTGATACGATGGTCGCCAATCTCCGAAACGTATAGAGTATTTCTAAAAAGAACAGAAGATGATGACCCTGGGCAAGAAAAAAGGTGCAGAAATAAAATTGAGATAATGAAATTAACCAGTGAAAATACAGTAAGTAAAAAGAATATCAACGAGAAGTACATCAACGAGAACTTAAGAAACATACAAGGAAATTGCATAGAGGAAACCTGTGAGAAAATAAAAATAGCTATAGTCGCGGCTGACGAAGTAGTCGCAAGTAAAATAAAAAGAAATCACAAAAACAAGTGGATGACGGAAGAGATACTTAATCTAATGGAGCAACGCAGAAAGTACAAAAAGGAAAGCTGGACGAAAAAACGATGTGAAGAATTGGAATCACTATAAGAAAAGGGAGACAGCTTTGGACTACATAACAAGGTCAAAGAAATTTCGTGTATATACAAGAAAAACCATAAGACTCACCTGAAGAATGATCAAGGAAACTACGTTCATACACAAGAAGAACTAGCTAAAATCTGAGCAAACTATGATTCGTCCCTCTTTGCGGATAATAGACCGAATCTGCCAACTACTAACTTACCCATGGAAAATTTATCCGGCCCTTCTTTTATTCGCGCCGAGGTGAAGTACGCTATAAAAGTAGCAAAACTAGACAAAGCGCCTGGACCGGATCGAATTACTACAAAAGCCATAAAACTGTTTGAATATGATAACATCGACATGCTAGTAACAATTTTCAACGCCATATATAACACCGGCCACATTCCAACGGATTGGCTTTATTTAACCTTTATAATGATCCCTAAATCACAAAGAGCGACAAAATGCAAAGACCACAGACTGATAAGTGTAATGAGCCATCTGCTTAAGGTGTTTCTTCGCATCCGTCAGACAAGAATGTTCAGAAAGGTGAAAGATCTAAGCGGTGAGATACAATTTGGTTTCAAGAGCAGACTATCTACACGTGAAGCAGCTGTCTGCTTGAATACGCTTGTACAAAACTGCATGGATCAACAACAGGATGTAGTCATAACATTCCTCGATTATGAAAAAGCGTTTGACACTGTGACGCAATGATAAAAATGCTACACAACGCTAACATTGACGAGAAAGATATAAGAGTTATCCAGAATCTCTATTGGAATCAAAAAGCACGAGTGAGACTAAACAAATCAACCAACACAGAAGAATTTGAAATTTTTAAGAGGGGTGCAACACGGGTGTATTTTGCCGCAATAATAACAGACAACGAACATGATATGCAGTTAATGTTAAATAAAATAAACACCATAGAAAAAATATATGGCTTAAAGATAAATGCTGGAAAAACTAAATGCATGACAATAAGAAAAAACGCACTTTTAAGAATACAACTGCAAGTAGATGGTGCTGATGACGAATGACCAATGGGATCCTCAACAAGAAATAAAATACCGTATTGAAAAAGCAAGACAAGCTTTTATCAAATTTAAACCGCTACTATGTAACCGTAATCTTTCCTTCAATCTTCGCTACAGGATGGTTAAATGCTATGTATGGTCCATATTGGGTTACAGCATGTAAACATGGACGTTAAGAGAACCTTCCATTAATAAGTTGGAGGCCTTCGAAATGTGGACGTTGCGAAGAATGTTCCGTATACCATGAACAGATAGGGTGAGAAACGAGGAAGTCTTAAGAAAGGCAAATACTGAGAAAGAACTACTCAATTGGATTAAGGTAAGAAAAATTGGATACCTCGGCCATCTTCTGAGAGAAAAAAAATACGCAATCCCTTAACTAATCATCCAGGTAAAGATTAAATGCAAGAGAGGAGTAGGTCGCAAACAAATGCCGTGGCTACGAAACATAAAAAGCTGGACAGGCATAAATAACACTGGCGATCTTTTGCATGCCGCAAAAGACAGACGTCTGGCCTTACGATAATTTTATTCGTCAACGCACTATAGGTGCATAGAAGAGAAAAAGAATATATTATTAGAATTTGCAGAATGAAATAGGCAAATACACATTGAAGATGGGAATACAAAAAAAATAATTTGAAGGCACACAAATCAGCAATCATGAGAAAAGATTTACATGACAGGGAAACTTTTGCTTAGAAAATGATAAAACAAGAAAATAAAACAGAACAGAAGATTATGCTCTCAATTAACGCAACACTTATAAAATATATATTATACTCTTAGTAGTTGTATAGAAGGATATTTAAAAGAACAAATATTATATATATATATATATATATATATATATATATATATATATATATATATATATATATATAAGTGACCGAGAACTTCTACTGGCGGTCATCAACATCAAAATATACAAAAAAAACTCAATACAAAATAAACATCAAATTTCTTAGATATAGAGATTTATTTTATTTCTTTTACTGTCTTATAAATAAATATAGGTTGAAACCTAAAATACCTAAAACATAGCAATCGACGCAAATTACATTAAATGCCTGAATGGCAGAGGTGAGGTCTCTTAGGTTTAAAATTCTTAATATTTCGCCTAATCGCCTAACCTACCAAAACCAACCCAATATCGAAATATCCAAATCAAGAGCTTAAATCCGATCGTTTAGCTTTTATCAAGTTACAGAAGTTTTGCGACGTCTTCCAGACCCCAGGTCTATAATAATAAATATAAAACAAAATAAGTTAAAAGTTGTCTACATAGATTTTGGGGAGACCCTCAACCTGTATAGCCACAACCTTAAGAGGAACGTTTTTCAAGGTAAAAATATGGTCACAGGAACCTGTACATTTTAGATCAAACTACGCTTTACAACATAATACTCTAGTAGAATGTTCTGGTTTACAAAATGGCCAATTTACTTCTTCCAATTCTGGAAAAGTTTCTTATTCTTCCTCTTCTTCGTCTTCTTTTTATATAGACATGACTTTGTTTTTCAATGTGCCTTCAGTAAGTTGTTATTCCATCGTTTTTGTGGTCTTCCTACTGATCGTCTTCCTATTGGGGAACCGTATCTTGCCGTCTTTACTACTACTACTACTACTATTTGTTGTCATTCGGCTTATATGATCGTTCCATTCTACTCTTCTATTTTTTACCCAGTTTTTGATGTTTTCCACCTCGTATCTATGTCGTATATCTGTACTTCTAGCTCTGTCCCATAGTGTTTTACCATCAATTTTTCTAAGTATTTTCATCTCTGCTGTTTCTAACATCATTTTTATCCTCTCTGTGTCAGGTCTTGTTTCTTCCGCGTATGTCATTATTGTTCTAATGACTGTTTTGTAAATTTTGCCTTTCGTTTCTTTCCCGATATTTTCATTTCTCTGTATTGTTTCATTTAGGCAGCTTGCAGCTCTGTTTGCTCCATTCACTTTATCTTCCACTTTGGTTTCGAGCTTTCCGTAGCTAAATAATGTGATGCCTAGATATTTAAACTCCACCACTTGTTCTATTATACCTTCCAGCTCTAATTTACATCTTTGTTGTTGAAATTAACCTGTTAAATTTTCTGGCGGTTATATTAAATTGGTGCAACATACGTTGTAAATCATCTTCACTTTGAGAGAGCAGTATTGCGTCTTATCCCATTGCCAGCTTCAATAGGGTCGGTTAGTTCTTCTTCTATTTTACTTTTATTGTGTTGTTTTGATAGAAATTTTTGATCGTTTTGATTATTCCCAGAGGTATGTCTCTTGCAAGTAAGTGGATAACGTCTTTTAATTTGACCCGGTCAAATGCCTTTGTAAGGTCCACGAAACATAGATATGCCTGGAGAAGTTTAGAATCCATTATTTGAGGACGAAATTCTTGCAGTTATTTTAGTATGGATAAGTGTAAGTATTTCTAAACAAAGAGAAATATTTTGAAATAAAACGTCCAATGATGTTCGTATTACGGATAAAATAAAACTCACAGGTATTGGTTTACTTTTGTTAGGTTTATTTAAATCAAATCATGAACAAATTATATTAATCTTGACCACAGACGAGTCAGGTCAGACATATTTCGATGTTAATCAAATGCACACAGATTAGCATTTCTCCTTATGTTTTGTTCGTCTACAAAACCCAGATGCGGGTTTAGTTTCCAGTAGGGGCCACTATGTTCGCTTAAAGCAAATCTTTTAACATCGACAATGTTTGACTTTATTCATAATGTTTAACATTTAAAATATAATTTCAACAAATCTACTGTTTAGTGATACGGGTTATTTAGCAAGTATACTTAAGTTCATTGATGATGATCTGATGAGACCGAAAATGTTTTAAACTATGTTAATCAGTTAGGATTGTTTTACTATTACTATTATTTATACTTATTTACCATTGAAGTTTTTAACTTTTATGGTATAGAAATAACTACTAGAAACTTTTCCATATTAAACTTTTTAAATGGTGAAATGAAGATGTAACAAAAAAACGTATCAAGAAGTAAAAACTTCTTTTTGTAAAATGGTATAAAATTTTATTGTAAGATGTAAAACGGCACTAAATATATATAATGCCTAATCATTGGAATGAAGAAGAAGGAAATAACGTAGTGTTTGGTTTCTCCAAAATGTTGTGTTTGACTTAACTTGGAATTAATAAATATCTCGACGAAACAGTTATAATGATCATGATTCTGATGACGATAGATTTCTTAATAGCCACCGTTTAATGTGAGAAACAAAAAAACAAAAAACAAAAAATTTTTGAGTCATAATAAGATTAAATATTGTCGTTAAAAAAACTTATTATTTTAAAACTATTTTATTTCTTAATTAAACTGTTTATATACTGGCAATAAAAAATTGATTAATGTTTCTCGTTTTAGCATACTAATACACATATTTAAAACTAGTAAAAACAAATAGATCCTTCTTTATATTCCACAAACAAGGAGGCTAACAACTAATAAGGTATTTATGTTTTTTATTGTTACCATTGTTATTAATTAAAAAATTTACAGTGTTTAAATTAATTAATTTTTATTTATATCCCATCCTAATGCGTTATTTATGTTTGTTCATTGAAGATGACTACAACTGCAGAATACGTATTGAAACAATAGACAAATAAATGCTGCTGTTGTAATATAATAATGTCATAATAAGGTATTATTTTTTACAGTTGAAATAATTAGAATATGATTTGAATAATTACTATTGTATTATTACATGGTTTCCATTAAAATAAAAATTACAAGAAAAAAGAACTCCTAGTTTTTATGTTACTTCACACTTCTGGTTCTTTTTTTATTTATTATTTAATATTTAACAACACTAGTGTTGCATAAAACATTTATTTTATACCATGTGGTCCATATGTATGGAATAAATTCATTTTTAGCGTTATTAAGTACTATGTGAAAAAAACCTGAAACAGGTCGATTTTATTTTTAAATTGACAATTTACAATATGAAAATAATATTCCCCTCCAGCACCCCCTTTGAATTATAAGCACCCCCTCTAAAATTTTAAATAGCAAAGGGGGTCGTGTGACACCTTGTTAGAAATGGATTTTAGTCCTCTATTCAGCAATATAAAGTTTTTTGAGTTTGTGCAATTATAATTGAAAAAATTGATTTTTACAAATAAATTAAACGTTCAACTTGATCACCATTATTCACTTCTTAACAATAACCGAGATGATTTTGGAATTCTCATACAACATTTTGTATGACCTCAAGTGTTATTTTGTTAATTTCTACCGTTATCCTAACTTTTATATCAGCAATATTGTCTGGTCTATTAAAACATACTTTAGAAATATTCAGGTTTTTCCGTATCTGTTCTGCTAAAATTAGGGAAAACATTTTAAAGATAATAAAATTTTAGTCAAAAAGCCAAATAAACAATTGATATGAATCTAGTAGACTGCTGTCATTTAGGTATTTAAGGTTACTAGAAGACGTTAGTATAATATTTGTGCCCGATCAAATTTAATTATGGCTCATTTTTCCGAGACTAAAAGAATAAACATTTTAATTATGATTTGTTGTGGTAATAAAACTAGAGCTCAAAAGGAGGTTTGTAAAATGTTAATAATGAATACCCTGGTCAGCAAGTTTTGCAGTCTACAGTTAGCACAATTATTGCAAAGAAGTTTCCTTATACTGGACATGTAAAAAATATTGAAAAACCAGGTAGAAATATTAAATTTATTGATAAAAAACTTTAGATGTACTTCTAGAGATTGGGAAAAATCCGCATAAGACAACTCAAGAAATTGCCGCCGTCAATGATGTAAGTAAATCATCTATTTTGAGAGTTTTACATAAGGAAAAATACCACCCTTACAAAGTTCAGTTGGTTCAGGAGTTAAATGAAGATGATCCTGATAGAAGGCAAGAATTTTGAGAAATAATGATGGACAGAATAAACGCAGATTTGCAGTTCAGAAAAAAACATAGTTTTTTTCTGATCAAGCGACGTTTTATTTAAACATAACGGTTAACAAAGAGAACTGTAGATATTGGAGCAGAGAAAATCCTCACTGGGTGTGTGTGATTGGTATCATTACCAATAAAAGCTCCACCGCATTTTTCGGAAAAACGAGATTTTTCCCAATAGGTGGATTGCAAGACGTGGAACGATCGAATGGCAGGCTAGCTACCCCTATTTGACTTCTCTCAATTACTTCTTATTGGATTATTTAAAATCTAAAGTATACTTATTTTAATAGACCAAACCATATTGCTGATTGAAAAGTTAGGATAACAGAAGAAATTAACAAAATAACTCTCGGAGTCGTACAAAATGTTTACATGTCGCACATTTAATTTAATTGTAAAGTACATTGAAAAATACATTCTAAATATAATGTGACATTATTATCTTCATTCAACCTAAAGTTTTGTGATAAAGACATTATCAAAATTTTACATTTTTAAAATTAATTTTATCAGTTATGGTTGCACCAAACTTTAAAAACTTTATATTGCTGAACAGATGACTAAAATCCTTTTCTAACAAGGTGCCATACGACCCCCTTTGTTATTTAAAATATTCGAGGGAGTGCTTATAATTCAAAGGGAGTGCTGGAGCGGTATAATATTTTCATGCTGTAAATTGTCAATTCAAGAATAAAAATCGACCTGTTTCAGATTTTTTTCACATAGTACTTAATAAAGATAAAAATGAATTTATTGAATTAATTAGAATTAAAAAGGAATTATTCTGAGAGATATAGGAGAGGTACTTAATCGCGATTATAGGTATATAGTATAGGTACTTAAACAGTTATACACGATGTGAACTCCTAGCCGACTGCAATAGAAATGAGCAATCCCTTCCACTTTTCAATTTGTTCTACACGCAACCCGCCAGCTCTCGCTTGTCGGGTTATAAGAAAAGAATGGTTCGATATAGAATTGATAATATAATAGAAATTAATACAAAGAAAAAAATAAAATAGCACACCAATGTTGCAAAAACCAAAAAGTGCTGTGGATGAAAGAGTTGTTAAAATACATAGAAGCTTAACAAACAGATTGCAGACCAATACGACAAAGTATTACGAGAAAAGCACTTCATAGAACTATACAAATGCAAAAAAAGCTGTCAAAAAAAGAATGCGTATGAGAGATAACGAAATAATTGTATCGACATAATATAATGAATATGTAAAAGTAACATTTGCAGACGAAAGGCACATTGCTATTAAGACATAGAATGCCAAACAGGACCCTCGATTACCATTGAAGAAGTCATGGCAGCTATAAGAAAAATTAAAGTTGGTAAAGCTGTAGGGCCTGACACAAAAGGCATTTGATGGAGTAAAACATGACAAGCTCATATCCATCTTAAAAGAAGCGGACTTGCATGATAGAGACTTGCGAATTATATGTAATTTATATTACAAACAAACTGCCAACATTAAAGTAGATGACCAATTGATAGAGACAATCTACATGGATACAGGAGTGAAACAAGGATGTATTCTGTTTCCAGTGGTATTTAACATGTACTAGGAGAGTATCTTCGAGCGAGCACTGGTACAACTACAGGAAGGCGTCTTAGTTAACGGAGGTCGTCTAAACAATATTAGATATGCTGATCACGCAGTAGTTTTTGCAGATAACCTAGATCATTTACAAGCAATAATGTCGCTCATCTCAGATATGGATATAAGTAGAGAATATGGACTGGATCTCAATACGAATAAAACAAAAGTACATGGTAGTTAGTAAGCGCGAAATATTAAATACACATCTTTTGGTAAACTAACAGCCAATTGGCATGGCAATCGCTGCACATTTCTTGGTACTAACATAAATAGTCAATGAGAGTATTTTTTTTAAATAAAACAACGCATAGGGAAATCAAGATCAGTGTTCGTAAAAAGGAAGTCTCTTTCCAGAAGTCACGATTTACCACTTAGTACCAAAATCTCTATTATCAAATGCTATGTATTTTCTACAATATTGTATAGACTGAAGGCATGGGCGCTCTCTTAAGCTACTTTAGGAAAGCTCGAGGCCTTCGAGCGTGGATCGTGTGACTAATATTAATGTCCTACGTAGAATGGGCAACGAACAAGAGATCACAATCAAATAGCCCAAATTAGAATATACTGGCCATGTTATGAGAAATTAACACAGATATGACTTATTGCAACTTATTATTCAGGGCAAAATATTTGAAAAAAGTTGACCAGGGAGAAGAAGAATAATTAGGCTTCAAAACCTAAGGAAGTGGTTTAATACACCTACAACCATTTTATTCCGAATAGCTGCAAATAAAGTTAGGATAGCGATGCTGATCGCCAATATCCGGACCGGATAGGCACCGTAAGAAGAAAAAGAATCGACATCCTAATAGTTAGAATATGGAAAGCAGAAGAAGTTCCCGAGTACTGAAAAGAAGGCCAAAATATACCAATATTTAAGAAAGAAGAAACAACAGGTTATAACAATAATATTGGAAGATCTCTACTAAGTACAACATACAAAATTCTAGCAGCTTTCATTACATATAATAACTCGAACAATCTAGAAATGCCACGAACACAACATAGAACTCCACACTCTCTTCGTAGATTTCAGACAGACCTCTATATTGCAAGGAATAAATTAATATTGAAATTAAGATGAAGTGACAAAACTAATCAGATAAAAAAAATGATCACGGATATATCCCTAGCTATTGAACATCATAAGAATCTAGAACAAATACAGTTGCAATAAAAACAGTAGTACGACAAGGCGATTCCCTGTCAACCACACTATTCAACATAGTAGTAGAAGAAACAGTCGCGATGAACGGGATTATAGGAACTAAAGCTCACTCCTCAATACAAATAGTAGTATACCTATGTAGATAATATAGGTCTTATGGGAAGAGACAAAGAAAAATTATAAGAAACATTAGTAATCCTGGCAAATAAATCCCAAAAAAAGAGGTCTGAAATTATTAACGAAGGAAAACCAAAAAATCTAATCTGTTCTAGAAGAAAGGATAACAACGAGAGAAATCAAAATAGAAAACTATAGTTTTGAAAAAATTCAACAATTTAAATACTTGGCAGTAATTGTAAATGGTAACAATAAGAGAAGTGAAGAAGTAACGGAGCGAATACAAGCGGGCACAAAAAGTTAATGGAAATAAGACCAGTCCTTACATACGCAGCTGAGACAACGTGCCTCATAGATAAAGAAAGATTAAGAATATATAACAAAAAAATCATAAAGAAGAATTATCCAATACAGATAAAATTATTTTACATTTTTATATTTTAAAACACGTATAATATCTGTACATTTTTATTATAACTGAAGAGGTCAAAATTAGTCTTCAATAACTACCAAAGAACCATTTTCATGGATAAAACATAACAAAACGTTTGATGATAATAAACTAGTTAGTAAAGAATATCTAACATTTTCTCGTGTAAGTCCCCTCCTGTGCTCTTAGGGCGCGCGCACCCTTCTTATTTCCATAAATCCCAAAGTTGCCGGTTTCGTTTCTCGCAAAAAATCCTGTTTACCGACCGCCAAATCTGTTTTTTACGATCGACCGCAGCAAACTGCGATGAAATATGTGCGTGCGTGCGGTTGTCATTTATGTCGTAACACGGCCAACTCTGCAATAATATGTGTAAGTTTTAATTGAAAAATCGCGAATGGGGCTAAGGGTAAGGGTGGCAAAGAACAGTATTTTTCCGGTAACAGGAACGATCAGTTACTAAGGCATTAACCTTTTAACCGTCTGCCTTTGAATTCATTCATCAATTGGCTACCATAAATCATAGCAAGTTTTGATTATTAACGTTACATCTACGTAAATTATTAGCTTAAATTTGATATCAAATCCGATATCAAATGTAAATCAACACTTCTTAGAATTTCACTTAAAATGTGGCTAATTTTTATAAGATCGAGGCCATAGGTCAACTGTCAAATTGGTATTAAATTTGATATCAAATCCAAGTATACAATAACACATCTCAGAATTTCACTGAAAATGTGGCTAATGTTTAAAAGATCGAGGTCAAGTAAGTCAACTGTCAAATTTGTATTACCGTCCACTGCCAACTATAAACATTTACATTTTAAGATCATTCAGAATGTTTATTTCAGAATTTTTTTGAAAACGTTTTTCCAATTTAAAATGGAAACACAGAGACAAATGTAAAAGGTTTTTCTCAGATATTAAATGCACGACAATATTATTCCACGTGGAAGAAGACCAAGAAACCTTCGCAATGATGATCGCCAACGTCGGATAATATTTTGAGATGACGCGTGAAGAAGAAAAATTCTCATTACAATCGATTGAGGTTTAATCACAAATAAAATAGAATCTAATTTAAAAATTCCACAAGAAAATTTGTTAGTTATATCATTGTTTAAAATTTTTCAAATCACTTAACACTCATTGAGCTATGTATGTATTTCTCATTATTTAATTTTATGTGCGTTTATAACACTGGTATTCATATTTTATTTCAACCCTTTCCACACAACTTTTTTTTTCTTCACATAACACACTTGTCATATTATCATTTAATCATGTTTTTGATCATATTAAATTATTTTATGAAATAATTTAAAAGACGAAAAGCTAACACAGGCAGGAGCCAGAAAAAACCGACGCTCAGTTGAATTAGAGGACGATATTGAACCTGTAAAAAGTTTCAGCGTTGTATTTAACAAGGGTGGAATAAAAGAACCAGAAATTCAAAGAAAAATTATATATAAAGAATTTAAAATAAAATTAAAAATATAAGATTATATATATATATATATATATATATATATATATATATATATATATATATATATATATATATATATATATTAGAAAACAAAGCTTATATTTTGTTAGCCCATTTGTACCACTCCAAAAACACACATTGAACATCGAAAATCAAGGTCTGCAAAACTATTATCAGATCAATAGTACGCTACGTAATCGAGACACGGTTGATCACAGACTGCACAAAACGAAAGCTGGAAGTCTTTGCAAGAAAAGTCCTAAGGAAGACATTTGGACCCATTAATGACAACGGAGTATGGAGATCCGGGTACAAATGTGAACTCTATCAACTGTTCAAAAAGGCACTGGTCTCAGAATTCGTTAAACGTAGAGAATTCGATGGTTTGATCATGTAGTAAGAATCTGGACTAAAAACATTACCGAAAAGAACCCTAGATAGTAAAATGCAAGACCAAAAGAAAGGCCACGGAAAAGGTGGGAGGACGAAGTGGCAGCGTAAGCGCAAAATTTGCTAGGCGTCGGAACCTGGAGTTGATCGTGGCGAGACCGACAAAGATGGAGCCATAGTTTGAAGGAGGCAAGACTCGATTTGGGTTGTAGCTCCATTGGATAGAGAGAGAATGAGAGAAACAGAGGGGGCGGGCGAGCTTGAGCTATTTAATACTTAAAACAATGCAAAACAAGTTACGTTACTGAGTTATGACTAAGGTTTCTTAAATTTTTTTACCATCAATGTAAAATTATCAATATCATCATCATCAATATATATATATATATATATATATATATATATATATATATATATATATATATATATATATATATATATATATATATATATTATTGTGATATTTAAAGTCTTGGTGCGCCAAGCAATAATTAGCTAATTAATTAATTGATTAATTAAAATTATTTAAATGATATGATTATGACTCTATCACAATTTTTAATTCTTTTATCTCAGGGTTAAATTCGTGCTTCAATATCTATGCTATTACATGTGAAAGGTAAGGTCCAAAGAATACCGGAATAATAAAAAACACATATGATCTAACACTATATATTGAAATAAAAATAATGAAATAATTCACACTCAAAAGTTTTCAATAAACAAAATCTCATATAATAATTCTCAAAATTTTGTTTTACGTACGTGAACAATCAAAATTAATGGTACAAACAATATTAGTTGAAATCTCAAAATCCAAGTATTACTCTAAATCTCCTAATCAAAATATTTATATCCTTTCTAAATTAAGTGTAAAAAATTGTGTTATCAATGAAAGAAAAACTGCAGAAAACAAAACTATCTCTCTCTGATGATGAGTGATCCAAATCCTTGTTATTTGTAGACTATACTATTTACTCGTGGCCGCTCCCTAAGTAATCAGCAATCTTACAGTAAATTATTGCAAGTATCTCGTCCTTAATGATCTCCTTCAAATGCACGAATCGTTTAAATTATGCTAGCTTCTTCTTCTCTCAATAAACTGAATCTCTCGTTGGCCTGAGTGAAAAATGACTCTTGGAATATCTTTTCTTTACGATAAACTGAATCTCTCGTTGGCCTGAACAGTGACTCTTGGAATATAAGTAGAAAAATATGACTTACAATATTTTACTGGATCAGCTTCTGTCAGCTACACTAACTACACGAAAACTCACAAACTTTCACTGCTACTGCTTCCTACCTCTGGGAAACTACCCGAGAACAACGGCCGTTCGCCTTGCACCCTTGGAAACCAACTGACTATCTTTTCTCCCTCAAAATTCTAGCTAAACTTTCATTCCTACATACCTATCCCACCTTTTTTATTCTCCGCCAATCAAAACTCGTCACAATTCCCCATTCTTTCATTCCAATAACAAACAAATTTTTACCTATAATTATAAAATTTCCTAAAACTTATTTACAAATAATATTTTTGTATAATTCTTAAAAACTAACAAAAACCTCTTTCCAAATCTCTTCTATTGTCTTTAATCACTGCCTTAATGTATTTGGAAAAACCCGGTTCAATTGTCTTTGGGATTTCACTTAAAATTATGCGGGTCACTCAAGTATAGTATAACAAAGGAAATAATTTATGCATAGCTTACATTTTGTTTAATACAGGTAATCCAAAAATTCAAATACTTTCCTTCTTCGAAATGTTTGTTGGGTATTATCCTACTTATCTGAATTATTTTAATGTTTTTGAATTTTGAAATATTTTAAACAAACCAATATTTTTCTCGTTTTTACATATCATAACAATATATATATATATATATATATATATATATATATATATATATATATATATATATATAGAAAAGAAATTTAATCTTTGCAGATAAGTTAAATAGTAAACTCTTAAATATTGGGGAAATCTTACAGATTGTATATCTTATTGATAGAGTTCACATTTGTATATATATATATATATATATATATATATATATATATATATATATATATATATATATATATATATATATAAACGTTATGTGCACTAAATTATGTCTTTATACAATATATCCATATTATATTCAGAAGGTAGAAAGATAGGTGCTTATTTACAAAATACTGCTCTAATATTGCAGTACAAAAAATGGTGTACATATGTGAAATTATTCATATAATTTCATAGTATGAGAACCGTATTAAACAACGCTGGTTTAAAATAATTAGGAGAGGTAATAATAGAGTTATACAGATAATAACCAAATCAGTTTCATAAAAAAGTCTTATTGGGATTGCTGTTACGCACACTCGTGGTATTTATTCGCGGATATTTGTCGTACAGGTGAAGTTTTCTTAAGCGGTTTTTACATACGTGTCTCGCAATACTTACTCTAGAATTGAAAAGATAGAGCACATTTACGTCTGTTGTCTATACGATACAAGTGAAGAGAATTCGCAGTATTTGCGTCAAAAAATGCGTTTTTGACAGAAACACACAAGCGCAGAGTAATGCGTCTTTTCGGTATAGTTACCACAGTCAAAGAGCTGAAAAGCTTACAGTTAACAGTCAAGAGAGAGATTCGCGATATCTTTTGAAATGAATATGATATGATGCGCGATATGATGAAAAAGCCATAAAACCATCCGTTCGCGATGGACGCAGCTAGGTGAGAGAGTCTGTTTCTATCGGGAGTCAACAGTCTATTTTAGAACTATCTGGATGTCTAAAGGGTTGGGGTTAAAGAGGGGCAGGAAAGAGGACTAAGAATTGATTTAAGGTAATGAGTTTTAAAATTGTGGTTGACTTACAGAAATTAATGCAGCGGAAGATAAAACATAGTTTCTCGCAGGTAAACAATTACGTTGTTTTAAATTCTCCCTTGTCAGTGTGTGACCTTTCATGCGCTTGAAATTTTAATTACTACTGCCATCAATAAATTATTGGTGTAAAACATTGGTGTAGCTTTTCTTCAATAATTTCAAGAACCATCTTATTTACTGCTTCTGTAGTGAAATTTTTCAGTTTATTCTTGTTCATATACATAAATTTCACAGCTTTGTTCGGTTTAAAATTCGCCAAATTAAAAGTTTTTGTCAACTAAATTTATTTATTTTAGATAGTGTTTTAGACACTCAAGTAATATTTAAATTTGGATGAGCTTGTTTATGAATTTTATTACAATGCTGACAAATAATCCCCGCTATATAAAGTAAAACTAATCCAAAGTAATTTAAACGTGTTTTAGATTATTTTGTGTTCTTTACACTTTTAAAATGTATTAAGAAATCAGATAATTATGTGTATTCATGTATATACTCATATACAGTATAATCATTTATATTATGATTTAGTTAGCCTTACGACAGGATTTCCGTATCTTCATCAATTGTATCCATTTATTTAAACTATAATACAGTTGCTGACATACCATTAGTATTATAATTTTAAGCGTAATAATGTGGCTCAAACCAAGATATTAATTACCATACATTTTTACACAAGTCGAACTATTCCGAAAAATTTGTTGGAAAATTCTGAAAAGTTGTGAAATATTCAGTCATCTTAACGTTTTGTTGTTACAATACAGTATTTCATTGAATAAAGACTAAGTTTCTTAGTGTTTTGAGATTTGTTACAAAATAACAGCCTCTATTTAGTTCGGCCACCCCTATCGTAAACGAGGGGCTGGTCGAGAGGTGGTACGCACAAGGTCGTATAACATCGGAAGTCGCTTGTAACGCCTGTCTCTGACATACTACAAGCGGTCACTGCTAATTACGTTAACAATCCACGACTAACTGCCCTAAATGCTGTGCTGTTTATGGTCTATGTGGTGTATTCAAGTGAACCTGTTACAAGTTATACCCCTCAATTCGATGAAAGAGGTACAGGGACAATTTAATGCGTTGGTACAGCGAATTTAGTTTAATTTGCTAATAGTAGGCTAAAACGCTAAAGGTTTATGTTTTCTGCAACAAAATTAAAAACTTCGCTATTGCGAAAAAAATTTAATAAGTAAAAAAAAAATGTTAAATTTAAAGATTGAAAATTTAAATTTATTACACTAGATACGATATTATATTATGCTCAAGCTTTCACTCGTTATAGAGATAAACAGGAGAATTCCATTAAAAACTTTACTATAATATATGTAGTATACTATTTAATACTTTATTAAAATTTTCTAAATTTTCTATTTAATTTTAAAACGGTTTAATAAAAAGCACCTGACTTATATAGCCACCGGATTTTATATCGTACAAAACTCTTCGAAAATTTTATTTTATTATATAGTATTTAATCAACATTTCACTTTTCTTCCCTTCGACAAGAAAGTGAGAACTTTGCTTTTTGGATATAAAACAGGAAAGCAAAGATCTCTACATAAGTGAAGAGGATCAAACATTTCTGAATAAACGAGGTCAGTATACATTATTTGCCAACCTCTCTTAATTTAGATTCGAATAATTTTCCGATAATTATAATTATAATTATAAAGACTTAAGTTTATTAACAGTTAAAAACTGGGTAAAATCTTTTGATTTATGATGAAAGAGCTTCCTAAAGGAAACACATGTCCATTCACAAATTTATACGATACGATAAAACAGTGATAAAATCGTAAACCTTAAGATTGATGTAAAGCTGTGTACTTTATCAGGAATAATATACTCGTATAATCGTAATGAAGTTAAGGATATTATTTTACAACTTCGTTGTGTGTTAACTCAAACCCGCTTATAATAATATTAGATTAATTAATATTAGATTAAGAGAGGTGGCCTTTCGGTCTGTTCCACTGCGACCTTTTCAGATCTATTGTGGTCCTGTAGTCCTAGATAACATTCTCTAGCCTGACCCTCTCAATTAATATTAAACTCACCAGTCTTCCGGGTTGAACCGCGTCGATATCCATTGGGCCGAGCTTTCGACATCCTCTTTGATGTCTTCTTCAGAGCTTCCAAGGTCTCAGTCTCCCGAGTTTCACTACTGAAGTTTCACTTTCCTGATTTACAGCAGTAGTGTTCATAGTGGAATGATTTTGTGTAAAGTTATATGTTTCAGACGGTGTGCTAAACTAAATTTGCTTTACAAGAGATGGTGGATAACTGTTTTCTAGGAACAGTTGGTATAGGATTCTAAGGTTTTTTTGGTTGTTTTGCTGTATCTGAAATTTGTATGACCTTAGATTTCATTTGTGTAACTAAATTTACTTTTATGGAATGTTTATGGTAGGACATCTTTTTTTATCTTTTATTTAACTGAAGCTTCTTATTTTTTAGCAAAAATAAGAAATATAAATAAAATAAGAAAATTTTTTTCTGTGTGTTTAACTTTGGTTTATTTGTAATTTTTAGTCATTTTTTAATTTACCCAAAAAATTTAAAACAACAAGAGATCGCGTTCGTCGGCAATTTCGTCATTTAGGCCACTTTGAGAAAGAACGCAATGTAGGCATAAAAGAGGCCGGTTTTGGTTTACAGGAAGTTTTACAAAAAGTTTAAGCTAACCCATCAACAGTGTTAATAGTTTAGAGGAGGTTGTCCAATGGTGAGACTTATTGGCATCGCAGAGGTTCTGGATGTCCTAGAATATTGCAAGGTCGTGATTTGCGCAATCTAAACATGAAGTTAAGTACATTAGGGATAGTGTACATGAAGCATGAGATGATTTTATTGGAGGTACAGGAAGTGTACCGACTGCAGTGCTCGGCAAAACTGGAATGACCACTGAATATTTGTCTGCTTTGGTGAGTAATCTAGCTTTTCTTTGGGTGGCTTTAAATTTTACCATTATACGCATGAGCGTATAATGGTAAACCGTTTTCGAGGTGAGAGACGAAATATAAACTTGGCTATTTAACATCATACAGCAATACAATAAAGCATCATGTTATAGGATGTCATATGTTTGGAAAGGAGATCCACCTATAGTTCTTATTAACGTCATGCTGACAGTGCCGCCCCGGTACACAAATATAGTCGCCTCGTATTTCGGTGAAACTGTGTAAGAATATATTTATCTGTAATAAAAGCAGGCAATAAAAATTAAAATAAAAGTACTCTACCAGGAGTAGTTGTTAACTGCAAAATTATCGATGACTGAGATGTATTATAATACAAAGTTTTAATATTCCCATCGATATTTACATTCAGATGTGCTGGTATTACGTTAGAAAAGATGTACAGTCGCCCAGATAAAGTTATCATCGATGCATTCTTTGCCTAAGATAACAATATTTGCCTGAGCGACCGAAACTATAAGGTAGTTTATCCAAATAAATTTCGTTTTGACCGTCCAGTGGTTTACACTTGGGTAGGTAGTTTACTTTATTTTAAACTTTATTTTTAAACGAAATATTGTTTATTTGGATGAAACCTGGTATGGTACTCATGACACGGTGAAAAAAAGTTGGACGAATAATAACAAAAAGTGTTCTAATTCAGTACCGCCCAATAAAGGACAGAATTATAATTTTACACTGCGGTGTAGAAAATGGATACATCGACGATGTATTATTAATATATCTGCAAAAAAAATGAAAGACGTGAATCTAGATTATCATGAGGATATGGAGAATTCAAGTATAAAAAAGTTCAATTCAGGAACCATAGATGTAAACGTTCAATGTTTTTTTGAAAAAAAAAACAGAAGTTAGTTTTTATAAAACTCACAAAGAAAGAAAGTACGTAAAAATATGTAAAAGAACAGTAAACTTTATAATTTTACGAAGATAAGTTTAAAATGTGGCACCCGTGGTGTAATAATAATTCTGCAGCTGAAAAGCCAGTGGAACCCTCTTCTTCTTAAGGTTCCATCTTCTAACGAAGGTTGGATATCAACATGGCAATTCTTACTTTACTTACAGCAGCTCTAAATAGTTGGCTAGAGCTCAGACTAAACCATTCCCTTAGATTTCGTAGCCAGGAGGTTCGTCTTCTTCCTACATCTCTTTTACCTTTTATTTTGCCCTCTATAATCAAACGTAGTAGCCCATAACGAGGACCTCTTAATATATGACCGAAATATTCAAGTTTCCGCCTCTTAATTGTCTAATCAATAGGAATATTTACAAAGCTGTGTAGTAAAATGTAAGCGACATTTTCAATATCTCTCTGATGATCTCAAGCATATGCTGAAACATGTTTATGAAGGACTGTGTTCTAAATTGTCTAAATAAGAAACAATTTTAGAAACATGTTTATCAGAGTGTCGAAAGCAATCTGATACAAGACTATAGGAGCAACATCTTCTTCTAGACAGGTGAGAAAGGATTGTGCAAATTCACACAAATAGAACCGCACCTAAAGGAACATATAATCAGAACAATATATAAAATGGAAGTGGCTAATATTTTTCCAACTATTGAAAGCTTTCGAAGTGAACTGGTTCGAAAGGATATTCTCTTATATTTAGCAACAACACTTTGATGATTTCTTAAAACCCATAATTTTAAGTAAAAAACTATAAACAAGCGCCAAACACTAATGGAAAGTACTGGAATAATTATTTCTTAAAGCGTCATTTCTATCCGATAGATAACTGAGTATCAAAAAATCAAACGAAATCTTGTTTATTTAGATGAGACTTGGTGTGATACTCATGACAGGACAGAGTATTATAATTTTACACTGCGGTGGAAAAAAATAAATGGATCGATTATGTATTATTAATATCTGTAAAAAAAAAATAAAGATGCGTTTTTAGATTATCATGAGGAGATGAAAAGTTTAATTTTTGAATCATGGTTTGAAGAATCTCTTCTTCCGAGATTACCTAAATATAGTGTGATTATTATATGGACAACGTATCATATCATTCAAGATTAATGAGAAAATTCCAAATAGTACTTGAAACAAATTCAAGATTTTTTATTTGGGAGAGATTTGTACTTTGAGGCATCATAGTAAAAAGCAATTGTTGGAGATTGTTTATAGTAGACAGTACCAGAAGGTATATGTAGTTGATAACTGTACTCGCAGTAATGGGCATACCGTGCTTGGACTTCCTTCTTACTATTGTAAATTGAACCCAATAGAGTTAATATGGACTCAACTTGAAGCAAATAGAAGAAGAAAAAACGTGGCTCCTAAATTTTTGTCTACTGCTCTCCAGTTAATTAGAAGAGAAGTCACAAAGATCACAGTAACCAACTACAAAAATGTAATCAAACATGTAATCTAAGTGGAAAATGACTATGTTAAATATTTACCAGCAATAACCAAATTAACTATAAATTTAGAAGATACAACTGATACTAGTGATAACAGTGAATCTGAGTAGATTTTTAAGTTCTTATTTCCAACTAGGTGTTAGTTGAAACCTTTATTTTTATTGTAATTGTAGATATTCTCGTTTTGTTTATATATCTTTGAAAATAGAGTACAAATACACTTCATGATAGAACAAAAACGTACAACATATCGTTAGGTTAAAATGACAGGGTTCCAACTAACAAAATCGCATATTTGGAGTTATTAGTGTGAAAAGGTTCCTACTGATCTTCCCTATATTTTGATCTGACAACAACGCTGGCTAACAACGCAATTCTGACTCATTACAATGCCAAGGTTCCATTTGGGAATATAAATAAAACCAAACTAGAATGACATTCTACAAATCGACAAATCGAGGTGACACATGAAACCTTGTCACTCAACCAATAAAGGTGGATTTTCACAGATCCGATATCCGATGGTACGATGATACGATATAAATTTCAGAGAATTTCATTGTACTTCATTCTACTTCATTGTACTTCATTCTACTTCATTGAATTTTTGTACGAAATTAAAAGTCATCGGAAGAGGTTAAAAATATTTTAACTTTTGCACGAAAATTTTGACATTGTTGACATTTCTAACTTGAACCTGAACCTTTTTTTTTCTGGAGTGTTTATGTTTACTATTTGAAATGTATTTAAAATGGAATAAAGACCTAATTATTATATAAATGCAATGAATAAAGTGTTTACTAATAAACTTGTGTCTCGTAATAAAAATTACGAGAACGTAGCTCAATATAATATATATTATATATCAAACAAAACAGCTAACATTTATTGACAGTTCATTGAAATAAATATCAATCCATGGATATCGGATCTGTGAAAATTTTGTAGTTGTGTAATTAAAACGTTTGTATACTAAAATACTTTTACCTAAAAAATTGTTTAATTGTATGTGATAATTACTTTTATTAACAATTTTTTACAGGTATTATTATTTTACAATAAGTTCTGTTTAGTGAGCCTATTAGGGTTATCACTCGCTAGATATACCACAGAAGTTAACAACACCAATATTTTTTCTTTAAACTTTATAGAAAATGAAACTTTTTCTTAAATAAAATTAAACAAAAATAAAAGTTTTTTTATCTAATTTAAAATTAGATATCTACGCTACTGCTCAACGAAGCAGTGGCCAGTCTAACATTGTTGCCATTTTCTAGGATTTGGCTCGCTCTGGGTCCTATAAATTTTCTCACGAAATTACGTGTCGACTATACTGCAACTCATTTTACATCCCTACATACGAACCATTCCAAATGCAATTTTTTAACAAGACGTCATATTGCCCAGTTCCCAAACGGAGTTCATGTAGGAGTCTGGTATAGAGACTTTCGAGCGCCCATTAAGATCAGCTGATTGGTCACCCATCGAACATGTTGTGTTGAATAAGGTAGCTCGAAACAAAAATCAATTGCCATGTCCTCTAGTAAACTTAGTAGATCTGTGGCATGCTACAAGAAGAATCTAGATGAGTATTCCGCAATGTGATATGGACCACTTTATTCGATCAATAATCCATAGAGTTACTAAGCATATAAAAAATCAAAAATGAGCCACTCATTAATTTTTTGTCGAAAAAGACGTTGCAAGTTTGTTAATGTAATTTTCGTTTTTTTTGCCATCTGAATGGACCTATAATACTCCTTGTAACAATGTTTTGTAAAATAATTCCTTACATAATTATATTTTTTCGTATACGTTAGATACTATTACCGAATACTAGAAAATACATTAATATCGTTAATATTTTGCTACTAATAATTATACCCTTTTTAAAATAATGTTGCCACTATAACCATGCTCTACTTTGTCTTGATTTTTGCTTCATCATAAATTTACGGTAGTACTCGTTTTATTATGTCATTCTCGATTTATAAAACTTTGAGCATGAAGAGTCACAAGTCCTTCCACTTCAACTTTCTTTTTTTTCCGAATGAATACTTATTGGAAATTTTCACGAGCAGGATTTGACGCCAGTGGCTCATTTTTTATTTTATCTAATGGAAATATCGTCAGGGTTTATCAGTAATGCACTTACCATGCCATTTATAAAGAAACTGGACAGTTTAAAAGGCAGTGACAGTGGATTACTTTTGTAATCGTATTCTGGAATTGTATTCTGGAATTTTCAATTCTATATACTTTGATTTCAAACACTTTACGTACAGTATATAGTGAAATGCAAAATATTAGTTAAAAATAAAAAAAATCAAATAAAGTTTAAAAAACTACGATGAATTAACTGAGAAAAATCAAAAGGAGACAATTCGAAAAAATATATATCTTATGTTTATTAATATGTTTTTCAAACCATCCTTGTTAAAGAATCAAAGATTATTTTTAGAACTACAATCCGCCAAAAAGGTGAAAGTTGTGGGATCACTGTACTTGTGAATATTCACGATTTTTCTTTGTGAAACCAGTGGCAACGTATAAATTGACTAATTAGGTTGTAGTGAATGTTTAAAAGAAGTTAATTTGTCCAAAAATAGAAATCAACAGAAAAGGTTTGCGTCGGAAATTTTTTATCATTAAAAAAATACCTTTGTCAGCAATTCATTAAATGTTTTCTTAAAACTTTTACTAATAAAGCACTATCCAAAACGACTATTTAAAATCGGTTTGCAGAATTTCGCCGTTGACAGTGATAAACATCTAGAGTGTCAATCAAAATAGACACTGCAATAAAATCCATTTTTCATGAACATTTAGATATGAAAAAAATCTGTTTCAGGAGGATTCCATCTTACTAAATCAAAGCACAAAAAGAGCTTGATTTTTGTTGTTGGACGTACAAAATCCGTGTACAACATTATGACAGGGAGCGAAACTCAGGTATATTCGTGTATACCTAAAAAAATAACAGCCTACTGATTGGGTGCATCACAATTAATAGAATTTCACGTTATTGCAAAATTCCACGGTTGAACCGAATTGAATCACTTTAGTTAAATGAAGCAGAAATGATATTAATACTATTTACGCGGTATCTGGAAACTGAGCTCTATAACACATATTCTTCGAAAGATGTTAAATAAAGTCGTGTGTGATTAGGAGTTGCATCAATATGTGAATATTTGTTAAAATAATTATCGAAAAAGTCGTGCGATTAGGAGTTGCACCAATATGTGAATATTTAATAAAATAATTATCGAAGAAGTAGTTGAGGAAACACCGTCGTTGATGGGTGCGATCATGGGTAAGAAGACCAGCCTTAGGAGCTTCCAACTGTCTGATGAGAAAGTTGGCAGAAGAGAAACGAGATGCATAACTTAATCATCTTCGCATAAATCAAGCAAAATTTTATGAACTTCATACAATGGTTACATTGTTAATTGTAAAACCATTGCGTAGATATTTTAGTAGATAGGTATGTATCGTCCAAATACTCTCTTCCTTGACAACGTGGCGCACACAACTGACCATCAGTGACTGTAAAAGGGAATCCTTTAATTCTTGTGTTGTACATATTTATTTCTAGCTCTACTGCGTGGAAGTTGAACGCTACATGTAAAAATATTGAGTATTTTTAGTTCTTTTAACGCCATTGAACGACGTGGTTGCAATTTGGTTGCTTCATCAAAATTAAAAAGCGAAAGTGAACTGTCTAATTTCACTTTTATTCGTTTACAGGGTACTTCAAAGAAAATGATCACTTCTTATTTGGTTGTACTGAACGCGTTGCAATCATTTCTTTCAAGGATCGATGAAATGTTCATGCTGAATACTATATACATTGGTATAGTTCACCAAATAATATAGCTGAAAGTGTGAAATTCTCATTGCCTGCGCTAACAATGAAGTGAGAACGCACATACAAACGGTCTGGACCGTCAGTGCGAGTGCGAAGTCCGTCGTCGTTTGACGAATGCGCATCATGATCGTCACGCATTTTCACACTTTCAGCTATATTTGGGGAACTATATTTAACAATTTGTTTGCCAACAGTATTCGATGAAATAAAGAAAACGCAAAAAAAGCATTTTTCTTTATCGCGACAATTCCAGCTCGCATACAGCTCTTCAAATTATACCTGTATTGACTTAAGGACATACTGCATCATGTCGTAAAAAATATTGAATTAACATCTCATTGCTCGTATTTACCCAATTCATTACCTATTAAAAAATGACTCATTTGTTTTCTCCACTATCAAATAAATGCGTGGATAGCGACTTTTTTTCACATTAGGAAGCTGTTGATGTCTTTCAAAACCATGTTTCTGCGATTTCAGCGTCAGAGTGGAGAAAATAATTTCAGAATTGGTTGGAGGGTATGCAAATATATACTTGCATTTTGTTTCGAATTCGGCTTCTTTGTTTTTCGCCTTTAGTAATGCTAAAATTTAAAAGGTTACTTACGTAATATCTTGAAAGAAGCAAAGTTAATAATAAAGTCAACTGTAGTCCCACTAACTAACTAACGGTGCTTTATAGCAGTGAAAATTGAGTGATGAAAAAAAAACGCTATTAATGTCTTAAACTGAAGTGAACAGAAAAATATATTCGAACGAGTTAAAGTAATAGAATATGACTGACGAACTCCTAAATTGAAGAATTATGTGAGAAATTAAAATTATGCAAGATCGTTGAAACAAAAGATGAAAAAAGGCACGTAGCAAGAATGATATAGGGAAGATGGAAATTAATAAATCGCTAAGAAGTGAAAAAAGAAGAAGAGTGTGAGTACGAAAAAAATAGATAGAAGTGTATAAAGATGATCTGCATAGAGCAGCAAATTAGACTTTGAAATAAGATTTAAATTACATGTAGAAACAATAATAGCGTAATTGTCAGACCATTTACAAACAACTTAACAAGTAAGTAGTGAACTATTTGGATTTATCTCATGACTTTCAGTTCAAAATTCAAAAATTTTATAACTTTTAGTTTCAAAATTCGTTCAGTGGGTTACTATTTTAAATTTAAAATTTAGAATATTTAGAATATATATCAAGTGTAACTATTTGTGAAATTACGGACAAATATTTTCGATGTGACGTGTTGTTATGGACCAATACAAGGCAATAGTCACTTTCATATATTTGATCAGTTTTATTTACCAAAATAATTGCGTTTGCAGTTAAAGGAGAAACCGTTATAATCCCGAATTAAATTTTTGAAAAAAATAACACAATAAATATCGACATTAAACCTTACATATACCCACTTTCTTCCCCATGACGCTGTCACTGCATTCAAGGATGAAGGATGGACCGGAAGTAAGCCATTACGGTACGTGTCGCTTTCATTGTGTCTTTCATCGTATTTTCTGTGAACGATAAAAGCTTCAATAATTACTACGAAGGTGTCAGGACCTTAAGGAGTGGCTCTTCCAAAGGATCGGGAAGGAAACGAGTACGAAAATGTTTTCTAATTTTCCTTATGGCTTTTTGGGAAAGGGGGGATCGATTTCATTCGCTTTTTGTTAATGAATCAGGTAAATAAGGTATTAAGAGTGTTGACCTCGATGGGAGGCTTATTTTGATTATATCCTACACAGCTTGTGGTCTTCACTTTCAAAACTTATTTGCTTTTGAATGGTTTTGAGGAATGTAGTTGGCAGAGGAATAATAATAAACAGTATGTTGAACTTATTATTTAATTATTGAACCACATTTTTACGCGTACGCACCGAAACACACTAGTTCTCTCTAAGGTGAAAAAACCGTGTTAATTATATACTAATTCGCTCCGAAGACCGTATACTAGTTCGCTCTTATGGTTAAGCGGATTAAGTATTTATTTACCAAGTTCTAGGAAAATTAATATAGGCAAAATTTGCACTTTGGCTTTTGTATTTTATAAAGAAATTATATAAAATATTGGTTTTTACATATAAATATACGAGACAGAGGAATTAGATTATGTAAATTATATTGACTTCATTTTTGTTCCTATTTTGAAAAATGTTTTATTCTGTGATTGATTCACCAATTAAATTAGAAATTTTGATCTGGAACGTTAAAATACTGTCAAGAATTTAGACGTATTTCAAAGTTTCTCTGAAAAATTTAAATATTTAAATGATTATTTCTTCAGTTCTGAACGTATAGTGAATAATTATAAAATCAAAATCATATTCGATAAATAAAAATTAGTGAACTTATTGGAGAAGATCTTTAAGTGATTTTAATCTAATTAGATACTTACTTCAATAGTTCATATTATTCATATTACTTGATATTATTAAACAACGAAAACGGATGATGTTAATAGTCCAGGGGCACCGAGGCCCCAAACGTCATCGACATCAAACTTCTTCATATTCTGCAACGTTAATCAATTCAACTTCGAAATTCTCAACCAAAAAACAAGCTATTTTATACAATGCTCTGGAAAACTTCAAACTTGAGGAATATCTACTTGCACTGGGAAAAACTATAGAACCAAGATAATTATTTTTTCATCACGAATTTCAAATCACGAAATTTGTATTTACCTAGCTAGTGAGGAATTGAGAGAAAAACTGTCATGAATGCTGACAACGGAAGAATAACTATCAATCAACAAATAATTTATGCTAGACGCTTAATTACACCAAATGAAAGATTAATGATCTCTGATGTGTGCCCTAGTATTCCTCACACTTTCATAGAATCTGAACTTACAAAGTTAGGCCTCAATTTATTAACTCCAATTAAATTTTTTACGATTAGGTACAAGAAACCTAGAATATAGACATATACTGAGCTTTCGAAGACATACATTTACCTCTCCTTTGGAAGCTACATTAATTCCTCCCTCAATTATTATAAACCACGATCTTGGTAGGATAAAACATCTTATTGTATTTTCTTATCTTTAGAAAAACAGATGTATTACTATTTTAAACAATCTGACCATTTTGTAGCAAATTGTCTATCCTGTATAAATCCAAATCAAAATTAAACAACAACAGTGCCAACTACTACCAGAAATACAGTAGTTAATACTCTTCCACATGATGTCCCGACCACATTAGCATCTGGAGGGAAGTCCTTTTCCTTACAATCCTCCACTATACCTTCTTCATTAACTATACCAATATTAACTGCATCTCAAATATCACCGTCAATATCATTCTCAAGTTCTCAAACTACATGCACAAATACAAATATAACAATATACCTAATATTTCACAACCTCATACATCAATCCCACACTCTTCCTCAACACTTGCATGCCCTAGCCATAGCATATCAATAGATACCACTGATACACTTAAAATAACTCATACACCGAGTAAAGAAGTAAACACAAATAAGCGCAGCCTTGCAGAAATTTTAACCTCACCTTTACAAGAAAAATTTTACAAAACCAATACAAAAACTTAAAAAATTCAAAATTATTGATTATTCTAAGATCATTGCTAACAGTATGGAAACCGAAAAAGATTTTATTACTAATAGACTTAGAACAGCTATATTAAATTTTGAACAACTAACCAATTTTTTTAAAAATGCTCCAGGATCTCCAGATAAATTGAATCTATCTAAAACTTATACAGAGGACACATAAGGCTTACTTAATTTGTTAAAAGAAATATATCCCCACATTACATCAAAAAATGAAATCGCGATGTACTAAAATAAGTAATTCAATTACTTGACAACTAAGACCTCAGCTCGATAGCGACTCCTCCATAGAACTTTCTACATAAGCTCACATTCAAATCTATTCTACAGTGGAATTTGAACGGTTAATATACCCGTTTTTAAAATTACTACGACCAGTATTTTTACAGCAGAATTATTTGCCATCAATAAGGCCCTAACCTTTATTCTAAAAAAAAACTTCCTAAATCTCTTATAATATCTGATTCACTTAGTTGTATGACATCAATTTCTCAGATTTATGCCTCACATCCAACATTACAGCAGATTAAGTTAATTTTATACCGTATATACCAAAACAATTTGACAGTTTCTTTGGGTACCGTCACACGTTGGAATATATGGTAACGAAAAGTCAGATAGTCTAGCTAAGTCCGCAGTAACCAATACAGCTGCATTAATGGAAAATCTAACGGTGCATTTCGATTTACGACGTTACTTAAAATGAAAATTGCACAATGTTTGGTAAAACCAATGGAATAGAAGCACCACTAAATTTATAGAAATAAAACTTCCCCCCCCTCCATTTAACTTCAAAGCGACAACATCAAGTCCTAATAACTCGTCTCAGATTAGGACACACTTCTACAACACATGAATACTTGTTGAAGAGAGAAAAGGAACCTGTGGGATTTGTTTGTGGTTAAAGCAAAATAAATAAATAAAAATTGATCTGATTTAGGAATTTTGTTAGCTATTTTAGTATTAATTCTGTTTTTAAAAATTACTGAAATAATTTGTGCCCATTCGAAAATATATGAGACAAAGCAATACAAGTGTAAAACCAGCCGGGATATCATCGGCCTTTACAAAATGAAACAAACATAAATTAAAACAAATCATTTATTTTGCTATAAAACAAAATAAAATCGATTTGACCAAATCGAATCTACTTATTTTATTTTGCTTTATTTTATTTTGTAAGTAGTCAACAACTCACTAAAGTCGAATACAAAACACTCACCTACGTCCAATGGATCCAAGAAAAATAGACCAAACATATATTTAAGATATTGTCCGTCGTCATTGTCCTTTGACTACTCAGTAGTCAGTCCAACTTTTTGAATTTTTTTTCACTATGATTTTCGGAGATGAAATCTACGTCCTTTGAAGGCAGTTACGTATGAATTTGCTGACAATGAAGTATATACTATACGCACAATATAAATCTAGACCAGATCCTAAGATATTCCCGATGGATATAAATTCGAGAAAAAGGAACAGAAAGAATGTTTCTATAGATACGTTGTTAAAAAAATTAAAAGACATAAAAACATTCGAAATTTCCACCGTAAATCCCTAAACCCAAATAAAAATGAACTGTCTCTGTTAACAAATAAAAATATTTCATTTCCTCAGGATAGTAGAGTTCTAGTATAGTAGATAGTAGAATACTTTGGTTCCTATAGTAGACGAGATTATATTTATAGTTTTGGACATAATGTGCTACAACTAGTCCCTTATCATTGTGAATTTAATCAAATTGAACATATTTGGGGAATAAGTAAAACTGACTACGATAACTATATTACACGTAACGGTTATAGTGATGCAACATTTTCGGAAACATGACAAAAAATATTGAATACTGATACTCTAAGAATGTTGGATACGTGACAATCGCATCTTGAATCAGTTAACCCAGTCTTCATGTACAATCCAAATAAAGATACCGATAACGGTGATGATGAGTATGGATCTAATTTTTGATTATACTGCAGGATGTTTTAGTTTTCCCATTAAGAAAAGATTTGAGTGTTGTCACTAAAAAAGAACGTTATCACTAAAATTTAGAAACAATAAAATTTTTAATTTTCTTTTATTATTGCCCTAATACTTATATATTTCTCAAAATAATGTAAAAGACATTATCAGTTCAAACCGAATTTTTGCTTGTCTACAGTCATTTAAATATTGGGGAAAGTTTTTATTCTCAGTACAGCGGATCATTTAAGTCAAAGCTTTTATCTCTCATCCAAAACAGTCCCAAATTCATGAAATATACTGTATAATAAATATTGAGTAAGAAAATAAAAGATATAGTACTTTTTTTCCTTAAAGGTAAGTTAAGATTGGTTTGTATTCACACAGTACGAAAAGCTCTGTAATACTTAATTACGACAGTTTTCCTTTAATACCTCCACTCCAAATCATAAGAAAATCCACATAAAAGTTTTCGGTACTTGAATCTGTCGTGATTACATTTTTAACTTTCATTCCTTATTCGTTTTCTAACATCATCGCAATATTAAAAAAATACAATAACCACAGATATTTCGTTTCGGGAAAAATTATTTAGCTTTCCTATTTTTCGTAAAACAGGTCAACTTTTAGTGAGTTATCTTTCCGAAAACCGCCTGCAGCGTATATCGTTTCGTGACAAATAGGCCGGTTATATTATCAGGGTCGTAGGCCTAACAAATCCTTGGTCTTGGGTCGGGCTGGGTTTCAACTTTATATAACGATTTTTTTTCTGAGGTTGATAGGGACCGGACACAACAAGAAAGGTTTTCCCGAATTAAGAGACTGATGGGTGGTTGACCCCAGGTAAATATCTATTTTGGGCTAAATTGGGGTAATATAGTTTTTTTACAGTTCAATTTAACGATGAAGTTACCTTTTTTTATGACAATATTTTATTAGAAATAAAAATGTATATTATACTGAATGGTATATAAATATCTTAGGTAGCATAGTTTATACAGACAATTAGAAAATTACCGTAAAATGGGGTGAAATTGATTCAAAGGGGCGAAATTGATATTTGGGAATGATTGTGAATATTTTATAGCGTAAAACCTGTGATTGTTTAGTTGAAGTAGGTATATTTTTTATGGAAAAAAGCTTGTTTTAGTTATGCTTATATTTTTGATAAGTTTTTTTGGCCTTCAAGCTTTCCGGTGCCTGAAATTGATAACATTTTTTCTAAAGAAAACTATAATTAGTGCTTTCTTCTCAGAAAAAATGATTCGAAATTATATAAAACAATTTGATGCTCGTCTATATAAGACTATGACGAAGTTAGGGTGGAAAATGTCCTACAGAAAGTTCTTGAGGAAGGATGGTCCTTACGACGCGCTGCAGAAGAATATAAAATTCCCGTTAAAACCCTTATAAACCGCTATAATTGCCGACATTGAAGAAACAATAGACAGACTGTTTTTTCCGCTAACGAAGAAAAAACCATTATACAGCGTGCTGCAATATGCTACCAGTGGGGATTTCCCCTTAACTTGCGAGATATAATAATATAATGAGCCAAAAGTATTTTAAATGCAAAGGGTGGACAAGTGCCTTTTTTCAAAAACAATTTACCTGAAACTGACTGGGGATATTTATTACTAAGACGGCATAAAGGAGAAATTACCCGAAAAATGGCGACCAAAAATAAAAGATCTAGAGCTAATATTTTAAAAGAAACTTTATTGCTTACTTTCAGAATCTGCCTAGAGAATTAAAACATACTAAAACTAATAGCATATTCAATTACGACTAGACCAATATACAAGAAAACCCAAGAAATAAGAAAATAATATTTCAATGCGGCACCAAATATCCCGAACGGGTTTTTAATTTTACCAAAGCAGCAACGACCATAATGATGTGTACTTTGGCTTCCGAATTACTGTTACCACTATATATAATTTCTAAAGCATGTTGTTGCAATGGACTATAAATGGTCCAAAAGGACATATGCCAGATGCTGCTCTGTAGGTTCTCGATATAATCGCACCCATCATGGATGGATAGATTTACAAACATTTGCAGATTGGTTTACTTTGACGTTTTTACCACATGCAGAACATCTTAAAGATCAAAAAATCATCATAGGAGACAACTTCACATTTTACCGATGAGGTGATATGTTTATGCGAACAAAACAATGTGGGCTATATGCTTGGTCAAGAACTCAACACATATTAGATTAGCTTAGATGGCATATTAGATGGAAACTTTTAGTGATTGAAAAAACTGTCGCCCCAAAAAAGATTTTCCAAAGTTGTTAAACACTACCCTTCAGCACATGGATAAAAAAACAAAAACAGCGGACGAAAACAACTCTATAAAACAAATTATTGTTATCTTCTTTACAGACACTGAAATTTACCCTTTCTTCCCCGAGAAAGTTTTAAATAAGTTTGGTTCATTCTATAAAGGAGAAATGATATTCAGCTGCACTGTCCAGGGGAAATATTAAGCAAACCAAACTAAATGTCAAGTCAAGAAGTGGCGCAGTTCAGCAACCTGATGAAACTGAAAGGAACAGTGAAGAAGAGCCACCAATAATAAAATAGCAAGTGAAACGTCTAACTTGAATGAATCTGACAATAATGATGCGGTTGAATATTTCACCTATAACTAGGACGGCATCAAAGAAGGAGTTTTTCTGCTGGTGAAGATATTGGGAGGAAGAATAAAGAAGCAATACTATTGCTATGTTGCTCAAATTCAAATGAAAAGAACAAATGACATTGTAGGATATAAATCTACGAATGAAGTAAAAAATGCCTTCAAACTGGTCGAATATGATAAATTTTCGGTTGAAGTGAGTGATATTATTGCCATTTTGCTATATACTGATAATTTAGAGAAAATTTTCAAGTTGATCTATAAACTCTAAGATTAAATGCTTAGATCGCTTAACTAAAAAAATTGAGAAAAATATTTATAGTTAGATAAGTTATGTTATAAAAGTATACCAAGCATAATCACAATTTTCTAAAACTTCAAAATACGCAAATCATATTAAACTTAATTTTCAAAGTAAGATTGTTCGTTTTAAAAGTCGAAAAACAAAATAAATATAATATTGTAAGATTTGTTACATACTTATAGGTAAACAACTTTTAAATTTGTTTTGTATTTTGACGTAATACTTTTTATAATAATAAGCAGATAACATCGTCTAGACGGTGTGTTTGAAGCTCTTCATTTAAAAGCATTTTATTCTGTCTAAAAGCTTGTATTCGTTAGAAAAAAAAATTATAATGACATAGTTCATGGCACGAATAATTAAATAAATGTACTTATAATTAAAATAAATATGTCAAAATAATTTAAATAAAGATCTTACATCCATAAACGTATTTACATGTTGGCAACAGAACATGGCTTGGAGATTAGGTTATAAATAAAACGAAGTCAAAAAAAAATGTAGGACATTATTAAAAAATATATTAAAAATTATCAATTACAAATATAAAAGGAAATATAAACTTATTCCAGAGAATTCAGAGAGTCCTACACAAACAAATTTTGTGCCACAACCATATCTATAATGAATTTCCCACGCGTTTTTAGTAGAATGTCTATAATTTTTGCATATCACAAGTTTGACTTATTTTAGAAGGATAATCTTTGTTAGGGCTTCTTTTTCTTTCCTTTATAAGCAACTCTGCTTGTTCATTGGCGGATTAATACCTCTATGGAAGTTTGTCATTCCATTTTTTGCGCGGTCGTCTGATATTTCTTTTGCCGATTGGTAACCTGTCTCTTGCTATTTTGACGACACGGGTCTACCCATTCTGCTTATTCTACGTCGATCTCTCAGCATATTTCCTGTAATTGTTCGAATTTCTAATCTCTGATTTTTCCAGATCTTTGTGTTGTGGCTGTGTCGGATATTGTTTCTAAGGCATATGTTATTATTGGTTTTACACTGGCTTTAAAAATGCTTAACTTCATCTCAGTGTCTATTTCGCTACCTAGTGTTAAGGCATCCTGCCAGTTTATTAGCTCTTTGTACTTGATCTCTTAACTCTTTGTCTAGGTCTTCATAGTTGGACAGTGTACTTCGAAGGGATTTTATTTCCATTACTTATTCAATACTGATGCAATCAATTTCTGTTTTATATCTGGTTGGTTTTTTACTGATTAGTATTGTTTTAGTTTTGTGCATTGTATTTTTATTTTTTTGTTTTTCATTTTGTATCCTGTTTCTTTGTTAACCCTTTTGATAATTTCATCTATGATTAAATTAAAAACCACAGGGCCCAAGAGTCCCCCCTGTCTTATTCCGCTGCCTATTTCTATAGGTTCTGTAAGTTGTGTATCTATTCTGACTTCCAGTTTGTTGTTTTGATATATGGTATAATAAGTATTTGACGATGAAGACATGAGAAATATGGAAATACGTGCTTGGCGGAGAAAGGCGATGGATAGGAACGACTGGCGAGAAATTCTTAAGGAGGCTAGGACCCACGCAGGATTGTAAAGCTAGAATGATGATATAATAAGTAGTATTATATACTTTTATAATTATTATTTTTAACATAACTTAAGCAAATCATAACTTCCTCCAAATTTATTAATGATGTTTTGAAGATTAGTTATGTTCTTAATATAAGCTTCCGGAAATATCAATTATAATGCATTCATAGGATCTATCACTGGCTTTTACTTTACATACTCCTTTATTAGTAACATTAACTGTAGTAACATTACTACTTCACTTTCTAAATCTGGGAAAACTGTGATTTTCTGATGAAATATCTTTGAATTTATGGCGAATGGATTTAGTGTCCGCAGTCATTTAAACACAAACAAACAACAAAAACAACATCTTTGAATTTATTTTATATTAAAAGATTTGCATACGCAGTGCATCGCATTGAGCATACAACCACCAACACTAATAATAATTATCAAAGGGTGCTCGTAAGACTTTATAAAAAGTCCAGTAAGTCCAATAAAAATTATTAATATAAATATTTTATTACTGATAGGTGAGTTTTTTCAGTAGAATAAGTTAAAGTTCTGAAAGATACTTCTGGCGATCGAAAACATCACCAAAAAAAGTTATTAATACTTATTACAACAATGAAAAAGATCATCAGATAATTCAAGTCTAACAAAGACTTTGTTAAAAGTTTTAATCGTGATGCCGTTAGAGATAAAAAGGCGTTGTACTTAATCAAAGTGCTTTTGTCTCCTTCAGCTCTCCTGAATTTATTGTGTAAGAATTGTTGAGACTTGGCGGAATGAGAGGGCTTTGATTATTTTTTTTTGGTTCACTGATGGGGCCGACGTCAGTTAAAGACAAGAAATGTGAAAAGTGGTTTATCAATTTACAGGAATACTATAGTATTTGAATAGATTTGAAACATTTACAGTTAAAAAAAATGTTAATAGTTAACCTTGACGGCTCACTGCAGAGTTTATTTGCTTCATAAAAAATAATATTTTATTGCAAATCAGAGTATTTAGTTTAATTTAAAATTAATTGGAGCACGAGCGACAACGTTAAACATTTTGAGTGAATATCGCTAATAATTTTTTGACAGCAATAAATTGTTTGTATTGACAAATGTCAAGCCGACGAACAAAAAAGCAAAAACGAAAATATTATGCTTTATTGTGTTTATGGTAAGTTTTAAAAATGTTTAGTAAAATGAACAAGACTGGGACGATATCGGACTGAACAAATCATACAAGCAAAGAGGAACAACACCTTTCAACAGAAACACGATACAGGACAGACAGGCTTTAACAAGAGGATTAGAAAGAAAACATTTAACTGCCGATTACAGTTTGTGTTCTTTCTTAATATTTTTCTTTATGTTTGTCGCATACAAACGTTGGTTGGAGCGTTTGAGACACACAAAATGAACAAGGCCATGTTGCTTAGAGTCGGAGGAGATGTGGAAATAGTTCTTTAGACAGTTAGTTCTTTCCACTAGTACGTAAACTAATGTAGAATTTGGGAGAGAGCACAGAAAAGACTACAAGATGATAAAACAAGAGCTAAACAAGAAATATTAAATGAACAGATAAAAGAAACGAATGGTAATCCAATTGCCGAAAATAATGTGTATGAAAATTTAGGTATGTATAACAAATTCTAAAAATGCAATGATTTTGTTTTCAATAAAAGAAAAATAAAGAACTAAATAAGGTAAATACGTTTATTGCAGTAATAATTTCTGACCTACTTTTATGCAGGTTAGTACTGTAGTATTTAAATTAAAAATAATAAAATTTTTCTTTATATGCCAGCATCTAAAGAATAATCTTTACATAATTTCATAGTGCACTTAAGAAAGGATTGCAATTTCATAATTCTTTACCATTTTATTTAAATTAGTATTTTACGTAAAAAAATTAAGAATTTATGATTATTTAACATAATGTTAAAGTCATAAAAAATTATTTAGGATTGAAATTATAAAAAAATAATATTATTCAGTAAAATCGTAAAATAGTTTCGAAATACAATTTTATTGTCAGATATCGCTATTGCGTTCGTATTAAAGCCATTTTAGTATTGCTTCTTAAAAGACAGAAAATATTTATATTTCACGTTGACAAGAACACCGTTGAATAACTGTTCTGATGAGACCTATTAGGTCGAAATACGTATCAACAGATACAAAGGCGCTTTTTTCGTGAAATCAAATATTTGCTGTCTTTTCAAAATATTATTCAACTTTATTAACTTTTTTTAATATTGCTTCAACAAATTAAATATCAAACGAAGTAGTTATTTGGATAGTCCATTGTCACATTGGTCGGAAAAGAACAGAAATGCCTTTATGGTATCTGCATCTAAAATACTACGTAACAAGAAGTCATGTGAAGTAGAAAATAAATAGTACATCCATAAATCTACGCTTTGATTGCCATAAATCCATAAATCTATAAATCCATATCTGAATAAATCCATAAATCCACAAATTCATAAATCCACCAGAAGAAATATTACACCAGAAGGAGGTCTATATTCAAAGATGTTTATTTTTTCCTTCCATAATAAAACAGGAAGCTTTATTATAGATTAATTTTTTTACTCTAACAATCGTTACAAAAAAAGTTATGGATAAATAAGAAAACCTACTTGATGGACTACAAGAAAGACACACTATAACCCTTTGCACCGCTGATTGGTATAAAATGAACGACGTAATTTTTCATAAGCCGGCGTTCTGCCGAAAACAATAATGTAGATTCATATCGTGTGATTTCTCTAACCAATCCGATAAATTTCATAAGACGTAGTTTGGAAACGGTAAGTGCTTCATCAATTAGCCTATATTTGTCCACTGCTGAAAGTAGGCCTCCCGTAAAATTGTCCACCTATTTCTATTTTGAGCTTCTTGCATTCAGTTTGTAGTGATGCGCTTGATAACCTCCGTCCATCTAGTCGGTGGTCGTCCTCTGCTTCGACATGCATCTTGCCTTGGTCGTCATTCCAGAATCTTTCTAGTCTATCTATCATTCGTTAATCTGGCAACGTGTCCGGACCAAGGCCATTTAGCCATGGCTATTTTTTCAACGGCATCTGTGACTCCTATTCTTCTTTTTTCTAGGTTTGGTACGTTATCTCTGATGGTAATACCCAATATTAATCTTTCCATAGCGCGTTGTTTAACTCTTATTTTATCTATTGTTCTTATTGTCAGAGTCAGTGTTCTTGCACCATATGTAAGAACCGGTAAAACGGACTGCTTAAAAACCTTTCTTTTTAAACAAACTGGGATACTAGACTTGAATATGTTATTCAATCTACCAAAGGCAGCCCATGTGAGACCTATCCTTCTTTGTATTTCAGTTGTCTGATTATCTCGGCCTAAGCGAATCTCATGGCTGACTGACTTAGTGCTTATAGCGACTAAAAATAGATTTTTGGTAAAAAAATTGGTTTGATAAAAGGGATAAAGGAGATATAAAAAACTACCATCTTATAATACTCCTCAATGTAATGTATAAACTCCTAACAAAAATTTTAACCAATAGATTGACGACAAAATTCGATGGATACCAGTCGAAAGAACAAGCTGGTTTTAGAAAATGATTCAGCACAAGTGACCATATAAGTATGAAAATACTTATAGAACGAGCAAATGAATACCACATTCCTCTATATATGGCGTTCATAGATTTCGAAAAGGCTTTCGACAGAGTCGAAGATTGGGCAGTGAAAAGTTCTTTGATTAACAGCCGAATTGACCACAGATATACGGAACTAATAACCAATATATATAAGGAAACCAAAACAACAATTAAAGTATATGAAGGAACAAAATCATTACAAATTAGTAGAGGCGCGAGAGAGGGTGATACAATATCACCGAAACTTTTCAATCAGGCTCTTGAAGATACTTTTAAAATATTAGAATGGAAAAAAAAGGTATAAACATTTGTGGACAACGCTTGAACCATCTAAGGTACGCTGATGACATCGTATTGATAACCGATAAAAAAGAAGAATTATTTGAAATGATGAAAGAACTGGACGTAGAAGCTGGAAAGATAGGCCTTAATATGAATTACAGCAAGACCAAAACTATAACAAATACAGATGAAGAATGAGAATCGGACAAGATGAAATAGAACAAGTTAAGGATTATATATATATATATATATATATATATATATATATATATATATATATATATATATATTTTGGTCAAACTATAAAACTTAACAAAGAGAACCAAACAGCAGAGATCAAGAGACTAGTTAGACTGGCATGGGCGGCATTTGGCAAACTAAGCTACATTCTTAAAAACAAAAGATATCCACAGCATCTTAAGACTAAAGTTTATAATCAATGCGTACTCCCTGTTCTTACTTATGGTTCCCAAACGTGGACATCTACAAAAGCAAACATGGACAAAATCATAAAAAACCCAAAGAGCAATGGAAAGACAAATGTTGCACATAACACTAATGGATAAGAAGAGAAACGAGTGGATAAGAAAGAAAACAAAAGTGAGGAATGTTAGACAAGAAGTTGCAAAATTAAAATGGAGATTTGACGGACACAATATAAGACAAAAAGAAGACCGATGGAACAAAATTCTTATAAGTTGGAGACCGTGGGAATATAAACGAAGCAGGGGAAAGTCTCAAATGAGATGGGCAGATGATATCAAGAAGCACGTGGGCTCTAGATAGATGACTGTTGCGACAGACAGAGAAGAATGGAAAAGGATTGGGGAGGCCTATGTCCAAAGATGGACCGAAGAAGGCTAATTAGATATATTCATTATTGGTTATCCATGGAACAAACATGGTTACTCGCGTCTGGTCTAGGGACCCATCAAGACATTAAATTAAAACCGGGTCCACAAACTAGACCGGGTCACGGATAGCAGGTTTAAAACAAATGGGATAAAACAAAGGTTACTATTTTTTATCTACGCTTACAAATTGAGGTTACTTTTCGAAATAAATTCTGTTAAATAGTTATATACAATTTTGTTATTTAATGACAAAAGGTAACAAATGTTATAGGGATTTATATTTAATTGTTTAAATACTGCAATTGTTCCACGAAATCTTGTAACTTAAAATATATAACCTTGATCTAACTAACGAAATCTTGAATAACTTTGTATATCTTTTTTCTATCGGGTATAGCCTTTTTTATTTAATTTAACTTATTTTACATTCATATTTGTGACTTATTGTATAACATAAATGTTTATGACTTAATAGCATATCAGATTATAAAAAGTATCTAAAAGATACAATCATAGTCAGTGGTAAATTAAATCCTCACTATAAAAATAATTGTTCTGAAATTACATTACTTCGCTACACTAACTTCCTCTAGTTAAGCTGATCGTTAAGCAAAGAAATTGTAGAATTGCAGCAGTAACAGGATAAAAGATGTCATTTGCATGTGCAATATACCTTTGAAAAGCTTTTAGCTGAAAGTATAAACACTGTGATTTTGTTGAAATATTGTCTCAGGGCGCTACTAATACACTTAGCAGACGTTTAAGCGAAATTACACTATGAGAATATTCGTTAAGAAGGAGAATGAATTTTAAACAAACTTAAGACAAGTGCCTGCTGCAGTTCTTTTAACAGAGGCGTATCATTCAATTATTTTCTTTTATAAGTAGTTTTTGTAGAACAATATGTTAAGTTCTATTATTACGATACTGGAAAGATATCTGATGCCTGTCGCTACCCATTTTACTTCACTTTATAATTCACTTACCCATTTTCAGCAATTTCACACAGTACAACATTCATACATAAATCATGAATGTGTTGCTTGTGTGAGTCCATTTCAAATAGGTAAAGAAATAATAAATAAGACTTACAATCAATTTAATTTAACTATCAGACGACCGGTTTCGCTTTCTACAATATGCAAAGCATCTTGAGGTCTCAATACAAAGTTAAATAAAAGTACCGGCATCATTTATTTAACTTTGTATCGAGACCTGAAGATGCTTTGCATATTGTAAAAAGCGAAACCGGTCGTCTGATAGTTAAATTAAATTAATTGTGAGTAAGTCTTATTTATTATTTCTTTACCTATTATTCATAGATAAAGTTCCAAATCGATATATAGAATAATTTTTTTGCAACGTCTTACATTTTGGCTGGGACAGAGGCGAGAAATCTACGGAGCAACTCTTAATTTAAACCCCTATGCTCTGCGTACTAATAAGAATTGGCGGCATAGTTGTTATTACATATTTTAATATAAATTTTTATGTGATGTATGCAAAGTTAAATGACTAATTAAAAATGGCCCATGGGCTAGATAGTCCAGAATGTACGTTATAGATTTTTTGGTTTAGGCACAAGGATATGACCGAGAAATCAGAAAAAGTTTTAAATTTATATCAATAATAGATACAAGGAACACCGAAAGATGGTTTTTTGGTTAGTACAGACGTTTGTAGATTACTGCTTCTCTTCATTCATTAAGCCCTTGTTATAGCGTAGCGACACTCTAAATATTATTAGCTTGGTGTCTCCATTGGCTGCAATCATATGCCATATGGACGGCTTTATGTAGGGATTTTTTCACTAGAGACTTATTTTGATCTAAACATCCAATAGTTCCATGGCTGCCGTTCTTGTAGCTATGTGACCGAAGTCAATTACTTAAAAATCAGGTAATGATCACTAGAGTTAATTTTAAGCAAACTATTCTTCTATTAAAAATTAAATGATATCTTTTTAAAAAAGTATTTATTATCGGACCAAATTAGTGATGTTAATAATAATTAAACTGATATATTTACTGTGAATGATCTAGGGGACGATGGTTCAGTCCCTGGCCATAAAACAAATGGAGAATAGCGTAGTAGTTTAAAATTCTAAATGAATCCAATACCACTACTTAGACTAGAATATGCTGGTGTATCGTATCAAACTATGAATGAGTAGTGCGGCAAAGGATTAAGGCGTTGCGGCTCGGTGTTCCTCCTCGATAGATCCCTACCGCAAGTTATTTGTTTTAACTGTATTATCTCTTTTTTTAATATGTGTTGTCTTTCCAATATCTAATCTTTTCTTGCAATTTGATTCTCTTTAATAATCTTTGTAATTTTAGAACAAAAAGAGTTTTTATTTTTCAAAGAATATTTAGCTAAGGTTCTACTGTTCGGTTAACTGTTACTTAGTGATTTTATATAAAATAAATCGTGTACGTAATAATATTAATTTCTCTGTTCATTGTATGTTAGTCTTTACAATTTTATGAACTGAATTTTATTTATTTTCTTTAGTAACATTAGTTTTAAATTTTGAAAAATTGTTATCGGGTGTTTTTTTGATTTATGTCCAACATTTATATAATTATATAGATAGCAATTTTGTTTTGAACTTTTTTCGGAAAACCAATTAATACATGGATGTGTATTGATAAGTTTATTATTAAAAATTACCAAAGTATAAATGCGAAAATTTCTCGGTCGACGAAACCAAACTTCAGATTTTTGCTTCAATCTGTGCCTTCTATTAATTGCAAGGCAAAAGAGACAATGTAAAAAATGCAAAGAAAGATGTGGAATCTAAAAATAGCATTGCACAACATATATATCCCCATCCAAGCAAAAATCTTTATTGATCTGGTTTCTTGTACTTACAAAAAGTAAACCGAAATAAATGAAAAGACAGTCAAGGTTTAATTTTACGTATACTACCTCTGTATATTTGCTTATACGTATTTCATCCTACCAGGATTCATCAGAGCAACTGGTACATAAGTTCTAAAATTAAAATTAAATATTTTCCATATTAAAGCAAAAATCTAAAGTTTGGTTTAATCAACCAAGAAATCTTCGCATTTCCACTTTGATGTTTTATTCTCGGATGTCGCCATATCGTCCATATTAAAGCGGTTTTATTCTTGATTCTTTTTATAAAAAAAAAACAACTAAAGTCCTTAATCGGATATTGTTTATAAAATAAATTGTAAAGACTGCAACTCAACATATATTGGGCAAACACACCAATATCTATATGGACGGGTTGTTGCACACAAACATAGCGTACAAATCAACAAATTAAATACTACAGCCTTAAGTAAGTATTCTCATATAAAAATAAATTATAATTACATAATAATATGGGTTTTTGTGGGTGTCTTAAAAGTGATATAGATCTTATCGTAAATGGAAAAAGTGAGAATATATATAATATATATATATAGTGTTAGTTTTAGTATCTGTAGAATAAACAAATTTGTTTCGTTAGCAAAACTTATGGGTAAAACAGTCTACATGTTTTTTAACAGTGTACGAAACCAAAGTAATAGCTTTGGTTTCTTACACTGAAAAAGCCGAGAAAAATTTTTATTTCTTGCTGATCTTATATGGAAGAAGATCGAATCCTGAGAAGTGATATAGTGCCGGTAGTTGTGAACGCGTGAAGGAAATCTTTTCTTTTTGTGAGTAAGAGTTTTAAAAAATCTGTAGGAGTCCTGATCTACGATTGTTGATGGGGATAAGTTGTTGTAGTTAAATTTTGCAGAAGTTTTGGTAAATACAAATAAGTTATTATTCATCAGGAGAATCATACACAAGGGGATTTTTGGCAGTTAAAAGAGATAGAAAGAATTATTAGGGCGTTTGATCTAGATTCCGTGTCACCAGACCAAAGTAAGAGGTTTTGCTAGAGAGTTTTTATTGAACGAGTATTAGGGACAGTTCATAATTGAAATTTAATCGTGTTTTTTAAGATTTTTTTTGTTAAAATTCTGTCAAGTATTTTCTGGTATTTGTTAAATCTAATTTAATTTGGGCTGCCTAATTTAATATTTCAAGATACGTAACATTGACATTTCTAAGGGATTTACTTATACGTGTTATAATTTTTCCAAGGGATTTTAATATTATATTTAATTGTATTAAACAAACTTGATTTTCAGTTATTTACTCCTGTTTATTATTAAACACTAACGGAAGACAAAGGTATTTCTGAACTCAAATAAGAAGAACCCCTGAGATATATTACTAATTATAATACACATATAATACATATACATATAATCCACATACACACATATATATATATATATATATATATATATATATATATATATATATATATATATATTTATATATATATATATATATATATATATATATATATATATATAATATATATAGAGAGATAGAGAGAAAAACAAAGCTTATTTAAGGCTGTAGTATTTAATTTGTTGGTTTGTGCATTATGGTTATGTGCAAGCACCCTTCGATGTAGATATTGGTGTGTTTGTCCAATATATGTTGAGTTGCAGTCTTTACAATTTATTTTATAAAAGACATCCAGTTAAAGATGTTCAGAGAAAGAAAGAGAATGAGGGAACTAGTAACAAAAGCAGGCAACGGTAATAAAGATATATAAATAAGTCATCGATCGAAAGTGGAAACTATATTGTCCTAGAAAGAGGTGGACTGATAATATTAAAATCGAAGAGTTACAACAAAAACAGGAAATAAGCCATATTAAAAGCAGGTTAACAAGAATAGTCTACAAGATAACTTTGGCTTTGTGGTCAAAATTGATGATACGTTTGACAGTATTAATATTTAGAAGCAAAGTCAATCATGACCAAATTAAATAGTAAAATAGCACTTTCTTTTTGTTTTTTTTTTTAATTTTTATTGGGAAACACTGCAAATCTGTAACATTAAGTATTCTAACAATATGCATGCTAGATACTTCTAACTAAGTCAAGGAAATGTGACAATTTTCTAATTCTCATTGTAGTCTTTTTAGTAACCATATATACATACTAAAACTTCATATTTTAATTATGAGTCAATAAATTCCTTTATGATAAAGTAATCTAATTTAATATTTTTATTTAATTTCAGTTTGTTATATCTCATAGTTGAAATAATAAATTGTCGTTTCAGGATAAACATTTCATTTGTGTTTTTATTATTATGAACATTTACATTGGATTTTTATTGAGTATATTATTACTTGTATGTTTATCCCCACATGTAATAATTCATTTAAAACAGTTGTTGGTCTATACCGACTTTCCACGGCTTTTATTTTAATTAGAATGCATATGTATAAATAAATATTGAACAGCCACAGCAAAAATATACCGACGTTTGTCGATTTGATGAGACTATCTAAAATATCATGATTAAATAATAAAACAAATTTATTATTTAGAATTGCTGTTGGCATTTGTTTCTTTAAATAAAAATAAATAATATAGTAAAAAAATATATGATAGATAATCTATAATGAATATGTTTTTTTGGCTATATTAACTCCTTATGTATTTTTTTGAAAAGATAAACGATACAATAATTATTGTTCTGATTGATTTATATGATTCTCAAACAAGGAAAGTTTAAACCATGTGTCAGGTATCGATAATATGGTAATTTACCGACAACCATTAACAAATGAGAATTTTTTCAGCAATATATTATACAGGATATTAAAAAACCATTCAAACATTTCTCTAATTTTAAGCTGTCTTTTCAATTCCGAGTATTAGTAAGTATGCTTTACTCACAACTATCTGAGCCACCGAACTTCGTACCTCCTTAAAATTAAATAAGTTATCAAAATGAACTAGGCTTCTGTCTCGAGTCTGTTAAGTAACAGAAATCTCTGGGTAATGAAATGAATTCGGTCGAGGTGTCAATAGCAACTGTACTATTTCCAATATCAAACAACTACTTTGAAGATTGCACTTTGATCTACTTGCAAATAAACTTATTGTATGTTATTTGTCAATTGTAGCATCTTAATATGCCACCACAAATTGGATGATGAAGGGCATGTGTAGTTAATTTTGAAATAGTTATTAAATGAGGAGTAGGCTAAAAACATTGTCACTAATATCTTTCAAAGTTCTGTCTAGTCCCTGTAATACCCTCTTGTGGGCCAATATACATTCATCCCAAACGATTAATTTGCATACCTGTAAAATCTTCGGCTTTGTTCTGTTTTTGGCGATGTTGCAGTGTGGTGTTCCAATAATGTGTATGTTTAATAGTAATTTAGTAATTTAAAAACATTTGCAAGCCAATTTTATTCTTTCTTATTCCATTTTATTTTATTTAATCCTATTTTATTCTATTTATTTTTTTTTATTTAATTCAATTTAATTTTATTTTATGCTATTCTACTCTATTTTATATTATTTTATTTTATTTATTTTTTTATATATTGCGGGATCCTTTAATTAAGTACAAAATAATTCTCAACATTCTCAAAAACAAGGTCATTGAAAAAAGTAAAACGTAAAACAAGTAAAACAGGTAAACGGGTAAAAATTAAATTGTTATTTATATAATACTATACATAATACTCACCCTACAATATGAAATAAGTATTAGATATAGCTAGTTTAGCTGGCACAAAGGTTCTTCTTCTTAGGGTGCCTATCCGTTACGGATGTTAGATACTAACATGACTATTCTGACTTTGTTGACTGCTGCCCTGAAAATCCGGTAGTGGTTAAGCTCATTTTCGCAAGTTATGCAGCCAGGATATTCTTCTTCGTCCCGGAACTCTTTTCCCATGCAATTTACTTCAAGTATGGTCCGAAGTAGGTCATATCGTTGTTTATTGCGCATTATATGGCCCAGGTACTCCAGTTTTATGGTCACGACTAGTTCACGCTTTCTACCCATTCTATGTAGTACTTCTTCGTTCGTAACTGTCTATCCAGGAAATCCTCAACATTCGTATATAGCACCACATCACAAATGCTTCGAGTCTCTTCAGTGATGCTTCAGTTAAAGTCCATGACTCCACGCTATATAAAACAGAGAATACTTAGCATTTTCGTAAACGAACTTTTATTTCCAATTTTATATCGTGGCTGTTTTTTTCATTTTGATGAAGAAAGCTGATGTTGCCTTCTCGATCCTTATCTTAATTCCCGTCGATTGGTCCACTGTTCATTTAAGTTTGCAATCAGATAACAAAAGTTGGTGACTTGTGTTATAGGTTGTTGGTTAAATAGTATCTAATTGACCAGGTGGTATCCTATTTTTGCTTATAACCATGTATTTGGTTTTTTTAATGTTAAAAACAAGCCCAAACCTGCTACTTACTTCTGCCACCCTGGAGACAAGTGTCTGCAGACCTTAAAGACTGTCTGCAAAAATGACAGTATCATCAGCGTATCTTATGTTGTTCAATCGTTCTCCGTTTATAAGTATTCCCTCGTCTATGTCCGTTAGCGCCAGATTTATAATGTGCTCTGAATATGTATTGAACAATAATGGGGACAATATCTGTCGCACACCTCTTTTTATCTTTAAAAGGTAACGTCAAAATAAAGGATCTTCAACTAAAAGTTCTCCGGTCTGTATTTAATTGCGCTTGCGTATATTTTAAAATAAAGGTGTTTTTATTGTATGACATAAAATACATCTTAAATAGCTGTCTATTTATTTTTTTATCCATAGGTTCCTTTGTAAGTCATAGTATGGTGCTATCTATTAGTTATATAGCGATTTAAAATTACATAAAAACTGTTAACGTCTGTTCGTACGATTTTTTTTAAATTATCTTTTACACAAACCTTCTGATAATAACAAACACAACAGAAAGTACTATATATCTCCATTTTTGAGCATCTTATGTGTATTAAGGCAGTTCCTCGCGATTCTGGGCATAGCTAAATTCCAATGTAAAAGTTTATATCAAATAACGCAAAAACTATGGCAGATATTGGGATGATTCTTTTTTTATATGGAAGGTCTTAAAAAGTTCTAGTGCACTATTTGGTTGTAAATTAATAAGTTGTTTTAACAATATTTTTTTTCAAATATTTTTGTTTAAAATAAACGTAAATTTTTTTTTAATAGGGCACTACAGAATTTGACCCACTTTCCGAATCTGTTTCTATTTTTAACATAAAGTGTAACACAAAGCAGCTATTTGGTATAAACTTTTTTTAAAATCTCAAATTTTGCTAAATGTCACTCTCTCTCTCGGTCAGTACAGGCTGTCCTTGTCGATAGTTTCTGGATTCTCGCCGACGGTTAGGTTGGTTAGGTAAGAAGTATATTGATAATACCCTCTCGAGGGTGGGTCATAAATAATGTTGAATAACATTATTAGGGTTTATTCCGACTTTTGACAGAAATGTGACAGAAATGTGTGTTTTTAAAATGGGTAGTTCACGACGACGTTTATGTTCCGATTGAGGAAATTTTATATAAATAAGCAGTAAGTACCTATAATTTGATTAAAATTTTATATGAATACAAATATTTTCTGTTGATTTGTGATATTTTCCTTCTAAATATTTATACTGTTATTATAATAATACTATTGTTTCAGTACTTGCTTATATAATAATAATTTATTATGTAGAAACAGCGTAGAATTTTGGTCAATCAGCCAGTACATTTTTTTTGTATTTCAATCAATTATTATTTTGTTTTCTTCTTTACATAAGCTTAGAGTAATACTTGGTAATACTCAAACATTTTGCAGTATTTGAATATGGAATTTGATTATTTATATTTATTGGACAATACCCAAATATTTTGCAGTATTGGAATATCGAATTTGATTATTTATATTTATTGGAATATTTATTTTGAACGTTTTTGTTAGTAAAGTTTACATAATAGGATGAAGTTTGTTTCTTCACTTGCTTGTCCAGTCATATTAGTCCAGGGTAATAAAGATTTTCTCGTGACACTCAATAATCCAGGTAGCTGACAACTTTTTTAGTTATTTTAGACCTATAAGAAGAAAACCTACCTGTTTTCTGCCTAAAGTTCGGAGCCGTTTTTTAATGATTAACAATTTAATGCAAAAAACGCGATTCTTTCGATTTTTTGACTCTATTAGAAAACTAAATACTTTTAGCTTTCTAAGACAAAAATTAGGACATAAAAATACAAATTTTTTTTTTAGAATATCGACAAAGGTACAAAATGCCGAGATTTGTAAGTTGAAAAATCAATTTATTGATTTGCAAACTGTAAAATAAGTGACAATTGATATTTGTTAAAAACTTTTAGTAAACTTAAAATTTAAACTTTAAATTTCCACCAAAGGTTGGGTATTGAGGTACTTAACAAACCGTTAAAATTTGGAACCAAATTTTTAATTAGTGAATATTTTTATATCCAAAGAACGGGTTTGTGATTTTCAATTAATTTTCGGTAGCTAAGTAGCTCAATTCATTTGCAGTATAATTTATTATTGTTTTACTTACATTTTATAAGTGTGTTTATAACTTCACAAAAAAAAGAACACAATGTGTTTCATTTTTAATTTAAAAGCAGTTATCAAATAAAAAAAGTATTTTTAAAACTTTTATTGATATTTAAGCTAAAAAGGGCCATAAAGGGTTAATTATCTGATTGTTGTTTATTTATCAAAAAATATTTAACAAAAATTAAAATGCTATATGAACTTTTTATAACTGTTTATAAGTAAATAAAACGTTTCCATGTTGAATTAAAATGTTAAATATTTTTATTATTTATAGCTTATCTTAGATTCTAGGTTAATATTCTAAGCTAAGCCCATCTAAAGAACGATATTCGTATGAAATCTTCTAATCTAAAATTGTCTATCCAAACCAACGTTCTAAACTAGTAACAAATATATAGACCGTAATGCAAATGCAATTATTTCAAAGTGGTTACAATGTAACATTATTTCGAAAGCAATTATGTGTTAATAAAGTTCCCCTTTCGTCTGTCCCCCATCTCTGAAAACTTAACTCAAAACTCCCCATAGGAAAGAGGAACAACTTCTGAAGTTTCACTAAATATCGTCTTTCAGATGATAACCGAATTGAGCGCCAGGCTGCTTTATCGACACGATAAAACTTGAAAATATAAAGACGTTGATTAAAATATTTTATCAAGTCACCCAGGCAAAATGAAAGTTTTTCCCTTCTCTGCCGGCTCGAGCCGAGCGAGCAGAGAAAATATTATTCCTTTAAAGCGATACTGCTTTTGAACTGCTTTGACTTTGCACTCACACACTCTTCTAAAACGGCAGAAAAGCGTTATGTTGGAAAAAATCATCACAAAAAATTGTTGGGAGTTTAAGTCGAGTCGACAGACGTCTTTGCTGGAGTACAACCGGCGGTGTTCAAATTTAGAAATATCTTTTTTACTTGCTTGTTTTACTTCAAAAATACAGGTCGCTTTTGCATCTTCAAAGAAGAAGGCTACAAAGAGGTTTATAATATCTTACTCCCTCGTTTTTGAGGTTATATATACATAAATATATATATATATATATATATATATATATATATATATATATATATATATATATATTATATATATATATATATATATAAATTTTTATATCATAGTTATAGTTATTAGTTTCTAAAAACATTATATTTATTGATTTTTTTTTTGTTTCAGGTAAGTCAGAAATTAATAACACATGTTTTAAAACGCAATGTGGTAAGTAACAAAAAAAACAGTCCATTTTATTACCATTGAATATAATGCAAGAAAAATATGTAATTTATTTACAAAATAACATCGTACTCTAGTATTGATACAACATGGGACCAAAAATGAAGTGGCAATATATATATATATATATATATATATATATATATATATATATATATATATATATATATATACAGAGTGGCCCAAAAGTCTGGAAACGTCTAATTATCTCGTAAAATGCCAATCATAATTATACAAAATTTGAGGTACATCTATTTTGGGATACGGAGATTCCATATTTAATATTTACAATGTTGCCAGATTTGCCATTTTTCTTATATTATTAGTTACTTTGGTTTTTAAAATACATCACCCTGTATATTCAGTCATTATTGGAATCTCCTATTCAGTACGAGGTCAACCATATGTAACACTTATAATTTTATGTAATCTGGAAGGTCATAAATACATAAAACCGAAGTCTGGCAACGCCTAAATTGTTTCAATAAATTTTTTAATACTAACTATTTTCAAATACATTAAAACGTAACAATTGATAGTTTAGAACATTTTTTAACATAGTAGTTACGTTATTAAGTGTTCAAAATGTGCTCAATTTGTGAGTTGACAGCACCCTAATCGATGGTAGAAGGCGTCTATTACATTTCTCCATGATTATCTAGAAATTATTCGAGATTCATTGATAATTCGTTGCCTTAGCTCGGCAAGACTTGCTGGTTAAGTTTAGTAAACTGAATTTTTCAAGTATCTCTAATAAAAATAATCTTTAGGATTGAAATCGGGTGAACGTGGAGGCCATTCAATTCTACCTTGTCTACCAATTTATCGTCCAGGAAATATCTCATCTAAATATCGCCGAACATTTACACCAACTATCTGACGTTAAATTTCTTTCGACAAAAAATGACCCAATTGAATAAGTAACTACTATATCTGACCATACATTTAATTTTTGTGGTCTTTGAGTATGGTTTTCACGCATTCAGTCTTCAGTGTGAATTTACGTCACACCAGTAGCTTAAATTGTGTCGATTTACACTTCCACACAGTGTAAAAGTTGCTTCATCGGAAAAACATATTCTGTTAACAAAATTTTAATAATTTTCAATTTTATCCATCATTACCTCAGTAAACTCTAATCTACGATCAAAGTCATCTTCACTTAATTCTTGCAATAAGTTAATTTTGTATGATTTAAATTTATTTTTACGTAATAAACGTAAGACTGAAGAATGACTTACATCATGTACTAGTGCAACCCTGCCTGGGGATGTATGTGGATCTTCAACAAAACTTTGCTTATATGTGAAATTTTGTTGTCATTGATAACTCGTTTCGGTCAACCTGATCGGTATCTATCTTTAACTTCTCCAGATTCTTCAAATCGCCTTACAGTTTTTTGTACCGTCGTCTTATGAATAGGAGAACGGTTTAGAGAACGGCATTTTAGAGAAGCAATTTTGCATTGCAGAACTTTTTGAACCACAACTACTGTCAATTTTAGTTCATAATTTAAATGGTGATCAAATGTCAAAATCACAGCATTCTCCATTTAAATATTTAAATTTATTAAAATCTACATATTTTGCACTGTTTTATGTACTTAAGATCTTTCAGACTACATAAAATCAAGTGAACATATGGTTGAACTCGTATTGAATAGCTGAACTCGTGTGAAATTCACACTGAATGCGTGAAAACCATACTCAAAGACCACAAAAATTAAATGGTATGTATGGTCAGTTATAGTAGGTACTTATTTAATTGGGCCATTTTTTATTGAAAGAAATTTAACGTCAAATAGTTGGTGTAAATGTTGGCGTTATTTAGATAGGATATTTCCCGGACGATAAATTGGTAGACAAGGTAGAATTGAATGGCCTCCACGTTCACCCGATCTCAATCCGATAATGGACAAAATATATTTTAAAATTTAATTAAAGATAGTAAAACTTCATTTGTGACATCTTTTAATGGTGTGGTTTACACCATTAAAAGATGTCACAAATGAAGTTTTACTATCTTTAGCTAAATTTTAAAATATATTTTTCCCTTATTTTATATGTTATATTTTATATGTGTATTATTAATGTTGAGTGTCAAAGCTTTATATAAATAATCTCAACGACTATGTCTTGAAAAAGGAATTAAACAATTCCGAAAGCTAGTCAAAAGAGGGTTTCTGTAACATCCCGGTCAAACTTCTGACTGCAGCCATAATAAACTTTGATGTATATATATATATATATATATATATATATATATATATATATATATATATATATATGTCTATATATATATATATATATATATATATATATATATATGTCTATATATATATATATATATATATATATATATATATATATATATATATATATATATATATATATATCATGTCACCATCGACGATATAAATGAACCGTCCTCTCTTCCCAGTAGCAGTAGTGCGTTGATTATTGATTAGTATAGTAGTGTCTGGGGGCTTGAGAGACTAAGACCTAGGAAATCCTTAATAAGGCATCATAAAAGATGCCGAAAGCTCGGTGCAATGATAATCAATGCGATTCAACCTATTTATTCCATTTAACGCTGTGGATTAGTCCGAATATATCCTTTAGGCTATTTCTTAAAGATTTTTTGTTTTTTTTTACTTGGTCTACTATCTGTTTATACTCACTTCGATCCTGAATATTTTCCCTATAGTTTGCAATTTCCATCTTTGATATATCCTTAAGTAGTTGGTCTTTTCATCGTATTTTTGGTCTTTCTCTGGTTTGTTTATTACTGTTTTTAGTTCGTTATCCCCAAAATTAGTACATTTTCTTTTCTTCTTTATATGCGTCCAAACCATCTCAAACTTTATGCTTTAACAAATTTTAGTTATGTCTTCTCTCCTTTTATATTTACTATTTCGTGGATAGTTTATCAGTCTTTTATATTCTCCGTGTTCTGATCTCATTGAGCTATGTATATTTATTCAGCTTTAGTCTTTAAGTAGTCGGTGATATTTCCAATACTCTAGTTCTCTGCTATACTTCCTTCACTTATTTCTGCACTTCTTTCATTGTTGCCATTCACTAACACCTTTGAGTATTTCAAGTAATCGACCATCGAAAATTTATTTTTACCAATATTTATTTCTGTAGTTTTGTTTATATTGTCTCTTGTAGTTATTAAGTGTTTTGTTTTGTTCTGAATAATTATTAGTCCTCTGTTCTTTGCTTCTATTATCAACCTTAGAAACCAATGCTAGATCGTTCGCGTATCCTAATGATTTTTGTTGATATTCAAATAATTGATTTTTTGAGGTCTAAGTTTCTGATTACTACCTAATATGATATTAAATGACCTAATACCTCTCAACAAAATTAATTTTTTTAAATATTCTTCGACGCTTTGATTGAAGTTCTGGACTTCATCCGTGACCCTGGACAAGCGACCCTTAACAGGTGCTAGCTTCCCGGGTCAAGAAGCTCCTGGAATCTGCGGAGGGCAGGGATTTATTCACTTTCCCTGATAGGACTATCCAATTAAATCCCAGGGACTCCAAAGGAGTTCCTACCCGCTATCCACTTGACCCAAGGGAAGACAAACGCAGCATAGAATGACCACCAACACACTGGATGGACGACATTAAACTAATATCCAAGAAATGGCAACAAGACGCAGAGAACCGTTAAAAGTGGCGAAAAATGGGAGAGATCTATGTCCAGCAGTGGACAGAAGATGTTGCATGATGATGATGATGATGATGATGATGATGATGATGATGATGATGATGATGATGATAATAATAATAATATAAATTGAGCCGTTGACAGACTATTTACTTGTCTTACGCCACGTTCTATATTGATGTCGTTTGGTTTTCTATATTAAAGTCGACGAACAATATGTGTAGTTCTATATCATGTTCGTAGCTTTTTTCAATGGTTTGCATTAGAACGTGTATTGCATCTAGTGTTGCTCTCCCCTTTTCTTAATCCCTGTTGATACTCCGCTATATTTTTTTCTTCGTAATAATTTAATCGATTTCTGATAATTGTAGTCATATGTTATCTTCAGTAACCTAACAGCTCTATGCAGCACTTATTTGGATCCCCTTCTTAAAAATTGGTGTGATGTAATAAGAGATGCCATACATGCATCTAGTGTTGCTCTTCCATTTTCTTAATCCTGTTGATAGTCTTCTACATTTTTTTCTTTGTAATAATTTAATCGATTTCTGATGATTGTAGTCATATGTTATCTTCAGTAACCTCATAGCTCTATGCAGAACTTATTTGGATCTCCTTCTTAAAAATTGGTGTGATGTATCCGTTTTTCTATCCTACACTCATGTTTTCGTCCTTCTAAATTTTGACTATTAGTTTGTACATCAGTTTTACCAGCTCCTCTCCTTTGTTTATGGACAGTTAGTTTTTAATTTCATCTAACCCCGGAGTTTTGCTTAGTGGTGGAGAGGGTAAATTTGTTACCAAACTTTCCACATTTAAGAAAGGCGTTGTTGAACACCTGATTGCTTCAAAATTTTTATTAAGGACCACTGAAGCAATAAAACACTTAGAAGTATTTTCATTCGATTTATTTATAGTGAACTTATAGGGCTGATTTAACATTGATAATTATCGCAATTGTGATTATACTAAAAAGAGTTATACAAATATCAATAGCTTTACGTGCTAGGAGGCAGTAACAAAGATACATTGAGTTACAGAGAGAAACAAAACGGTTTAACACAAAACAACGTGGTTACGAGGCGTCTTTCAATTACGCATCACGCACTTTTGGGGATCGACAACACAACCCGTCTTCACTTGCCGACAGGCAAATTCGCACTGTTCTTATTCTAAGGTAAAAGCTAAGTCCTTTAAAGTGGGGCGGAGAAAGATTCTGAGGTATAGGGTGGCACACACATTAACACGAGAGGTGACGATCTGAGCGCACAAGTTTATAAAACAACTAAATACAATTACAATAATATTAACATGTTGTTTTTACCACTTACTTTTAGTTTCTTTATTGAGATTCATGAATTCTTAATAGGTAAGTACGTCTTCCTCTGCATCTCTATTATCTGTTATTTCTTTGTCTTTGGCCGGTTTTATCCATAAAATGTTTTCCCAATCTTTTTTATTTATTTTTATAGTTATTTTGTTTAGAAGTGTATTGATTTTTTTTGTGTATTCGAACAGTCTTTTTATATCCTTATTATTAATTTATAATTGTTGCATTTGTTTGGAGATCCATGTCTCTTTCTTTCGTTTATAAAGTTCTGTAGCTCTGAATCTGTCTTGCTTTTTTGTTGGGTATTGTGCTAGTTATTCTTGCCTTCCATCCACTAGCCATTTGTTACTCGCGAAGTTTTTAATTTGATTTTTTTTTTGTGACAGTGTTCATGAAACCATGCTTTCGATTGTTTTTTGCTTGATGTTCTATTATTTGTTCGGCCGTTTTTATTATGATGTTTGTGATGTTACTCCATTCCTTTTTTATATCCTCATTATTGTATCTTTTTAGTTTCTGTCCCATGTATTCTTCAGTATACTGTTGCCTTGTTTCTTGTGTTTTCATTTTATTTATGTTAAATTTTTTTCTATTTCTTTTCCTTGTTAATATTTATTTTAATTATTTATTTTGTTTTATTATCTTTAATTTTGCTATTAATAGTATGCTTGTACTGTTTGTGTCCACTTTTTTAAAATTAACATATGATCCTTTTATTGCAATCCGTTCTTCCCGGTATCATCTTCGTTATCTTGTGTTCTGTTTTGTGTTTGTGTTTTGTACTGACTATGTATTGTTTGTTGTAGATGTTACGTTGCACATTTTTCTCCATTATATTCCTTTCTTATCTTTGCATGAAAGTCTCCTATTATTATTAAAATGTCATTTCTGAGAAAATTATCACAGGTTTCTTCTGGTATATCACAAAATACTACTTTATCTTCTTGGTTCGTTTCTTCTGTAGGTGCGTTGCAGTTAAGTACCGATATTTTTGCTTCTTTACTTTTTATTCTGATATAGGATATCCTTTCAGTAACTGGTTTGAATTGTATTACTTTTTCTCTTATTCTTGTGTTTACCATAAAGGCTGTCTCATTTTTCACATGTTAGTTTTCTCCCGAATAGTATGTAGTAAAGTTTTTTTCCTCATGAATGTTAATGAAATAAGTCTTCTGCTCACAATCTGTAATAGGCTTTTATTAGAATTGAAAAATGATTGGGCTACCGGTTTCGTTGTTAACAATTTTTTACAGCATCTTCAAGTCCTCAAGAAACTAAGGATATCAGTACAAGTTGTATCGATGCATCGAAGTGTAGGATGTTAATAATATTAATATTAACTTTTATTATTTGTTAGAGCATCCTCTTTGTGGATGAATATGGATGACTAAAATAAATTAATTTAATCTATTTCATTTTTGTTTTTCTTTATTTTATTTATGTGTTGGTATGTTTGTGTAAATTTTTTTTCTCTAGAGTGAATGGAATACAGAATGGATGCTATAAAAAACAATAAAGTTCAATAATTATAGTAATATTAACATCTTACACTTGTTTTATCAACACAACTTGTACTGATTGCCTTAGTTTCTTGAGGGCCTGATGATGCTGTTAAAGTTTTTAAACAGTAAAACCGGTAGCCCAATCTCTATTTTTTAAATTTTAATAAAAACCTATTACAGATTGTGAGTGGAACACTCATTTACATAACATTCATAAATATGTGCCCACACCAGCAACTATTTTATCATTTTTTTCCTTGATTCTTCCATGCTATTTCCTGCAAAGCTTACATTTCTAGTTAATATTTTTTTATTTCTAGGGCTATTTGTTGCATCTTACCTAATACTAGCATGGTTCCAGGATCCTGTTTTAATGGGTTTTTTCTTTTAACCCTATTACAAGCACCCGGTCGGTCGTAGGAAATAAGACATCAAACGTCGCCTCATTTAAAGCATTCTATAATATATGTTACCGCGACTACACTGCACTGAGGATAGGAAATAAATAAATATATTTTGGCACGTCATACAGATTTGTTTGACAGCCATAATTAAGTGCGTACGATAAAGCGTTTTTGAACCAGGTAATCAGATTTATTAAATTTAAATAAAATCATGTTTTTGTTTTTTTTTCTTCTTGAAACCATCTATTGTACTGCAAAAAATTTGGTTATTTATTGTATATTATCTTCTTCTAACAGTCATATAAGTCCTATGGGGTTCGGCAAATTTGCTGTCCACTCTCTCCACCAACACCCGGTATTTATTTTGTTTGTCATTTTTATAATAATCAAGGCAACATCGAACCTTTTCGTAGCAACAATCGGTTTTGTTGCAGTTGTCTCACAGTGTTAAAAGAACCTTTGTCATTTAAACCTATTTGTAGCTGCCACAGAGTTTATAACTGGGATCTTCTCTCTGTTTGTTTTGTTTATGTTTTTATGTGTAGACTCAAAATAATCAATAGTTTCTAAATTCCCGTCTGAACCATCCGTTTTCAGTTTTCAAACAAGTTGACACAAAGTGTTGTCAGACCCGCCAGTGTGACCATATCTTACCGAGGCAATAATTTCCAGAGTACGCCCGCTATCTGAGTCATTGCTTATGACACATTTTTCCTAGTTGAAATGCCAGTATGCTAGTATGCCAGTTGACACACTAGGTGTCAACTGGCATAAATTGTCAAGATTTATCACGATCTATATTGAATAACATAATTGCAGAGCCTATGACATAAGTCATGTTGGGGTTGACTCAGTCTATTCTGCGTATAATGTAAAACTACCGACCAACAGTCCCATACCAGTATGATCGTTTTAAGTTTGAACCGGTTATTACTTTAGTACTAGTTTAGTTACTACTAAGGACTTTTTTTATTGAAGAAAGATCCTAAATGATATGTAAATAAACACCGTAAATATTAACATAACCATAAACATTACTTCATTACTTATTATATTCAGCCATTTGCCTCCATCTACACATCCGAAATGCTGAGTTTAAAGTTTGCTCTTTCTTACATTTTGACAAAGGAAATGAAGAACTGTGTAATATTTACAGACAGTAAAAGTGCAGTAGAAAGATTATGTGAAACAAATAAATCCAAGCAATTGACTCATCTTGATATAGAGATATTAAAATTGTACTACGAGGTTTCAAAGCTCGGAGGAGAAGTTATTATCGCATGGATCAAAGGCCATTCTGGGATAAAGGGTAATATAATAGCAGATGCATTGGCAAAAGAAGCATTATCAAGCGGAGAAACCATAGTCAACAATATTCTACCGGTGTCAGATATAGATGTATATAGTAAACAACGGCTTAAATTAAAATGGCAAGCCAATTATGCGGAATCCGAAAGACAGTCATCATTTAAATATTGGCAACCCACACTTCTTAAAAAAAGGTGGTTTTATTCAGAGTCCAACAGAAGTTTTGTTTAAACTATTAATAGGCTAAGGTCAAATCATGCTCTAACACCTTGAAGAATGTACAAAATGGATCTAGCAGACACTCCAAACTGTACTTGTGGTAAATATGGAGATTTAACACATATCCTATTAGAATATTAGAATGTGTAAACCAACAAGAGAATATTACATGTTTTTATGAAAACTTACGAAAACTAAATATATGTTTCCCATTTCACATAAATGAATTAATTTTCCCTGGAACTTAGAAATCTTTAATTGTATTTATCAGTTAATAAGAAATTGTAAATATAAACTTTAAACAATATAATGTACTAACCCTAGAATTAAAATAAAATTTGTATGCAATTTGCGAACATATCAATCATGTAATAAAACTTTTAATACGAAAAAATAAAAAAAAAATGGAAAAAAAAGAACCAAAAAAAAACAAATAATATATATACATATTATATACAATATCAAAAAAGTAATACAAGGAAATAAAAAAATCAAATAAAAAAAATATAAAAAATAAAAATAAATATTATATTCAGATAGGTTGTAAATATAATTGGAGTTGATAAAAAAAATGTAAAATAATTCATATTGATTGTAAAATGTTGCTAAATACAGTTAAAAACCTTTACTGAAAAGAAAAAATATACCTTATTTTTAGAATGGTAAATAAATTCCCCCGTATACTGAAAATAAATATGTAGGTATTTTTCCTAGGTCGATTTCTTTACTTCCTTCGTAACTCAATCGGACTGAAATATTATACTTACTGACTGAATGTACTACTATGCTCTTCCTTACTTCCTTAGCCCCTACCTACTATTCGGCTAACCCGTCTGTTCAGGTCAATTCACCGGTCTTTGGTAATTGATCCGTTCTTGCGGTGTTTTTCCGATATCTTGGCCTTCCGATTCCCAAGACGGCCATTCGACTTATTTTCTAAGAAAGACGTACATAGGGGAACTCTAACGGCTCACCAGAGGGCGCGGGGATAAATAAACTATTAAAAGTTTTATTTGAATTCTTGTGATAGGATAACTTGCGTTATGCCGAACACCTTATTCGTTCGTTCTTCAGTGTTTCTTCGGGCTGATATTGATTGTGATTGGTTACTAGATTTGGTATGAGCCTGAGAGACTTTTCGAGTTAACACAGGTCAGAGAATACAAATTTTTCGATTTTCTTTAGCAGTGCACTGGGCAATTGGGTAGGATAGCGAATATCCCTTGAGCTTGCAACGTAGTGCAGAGGAATAAAGCATTTTAATCTTTTGTTTTTAACAAATTTTATTTTAAAAAGTTTATGTTTGAATTAAGGAAATTGAGAAGATCTTAAGACGAATATTATGTTTCTTTATATATTCCTAATATAACCCGCTAATTTTTCTTAGGTCACAGGTTTTATAAACAATGTGAGTGACCAGAGTGACCATATAGTCCATTGCGTTAGTTTATGTAATGCAATAAGAAGAATAACTGGTGTTTCCGATTTTCGATATATATGCTATACTTGAAACTGCATTTATTACTACCCGATATCTTTCCCGTGAGAGTTTATTAATCTTTAAGTGGTTCTGGGAAATAGTTTCACAATTTTAATATCTTGAAAACCTTTAGGAGTTATAGGGAATATTGTATCCCAGTCAATTAGATTTATTTTGAAATAGTGGCGCCATCTATCACACGGGTGTGTATCCAAAGATCTGGTTTAGAAAATATTGTAAAATACGGTGTGGGACAAACTTGAAAAAGTTTGGAGTGAACATTGTTTTATAATTTATAGTGCTTTTTACTAAAGAGGTAATATCTCTTTAGCAAGAGTATAAACGCATAATTTTGGGAACTTATTGAAGGAATATTCTAATAAGAAAGTTGTTAATTTTTCGGCATATTCCAAATTTTGCGTAAGTCATAGACTAACTCATTGGTTTTTGAAATATATATTAACAGTGTCTGTCATTATTCAGTACACTCTAACAGTACGCCAATCACCTAGTGTTTTAACTTCCTCCTTAACTCCAAATGTCAGTATAAATCACATTAGAGATGAGTATGTTGAGGATTCACTAGCCCTTGATAGATGTCGCTGCTTGATACTGGATTGGTTTCGATGTTGACATTTGCATGTCATGACATGTCTTCTGTCAAAATTTTAAGTTTTAAAAACAATTATTTTGGTTTTTACAGCCGTCAAAAGCAAGCAAATTTTGTGCTTTCGGAGAAATGTAAAAAATCGATTATCGTTCGGTGATTCACACCCTAGTTCCTCCACAAAAAGGTAAAACGAATCTGCATATCAAAGCCAACCTGGATAAAGTTTATGGTAAGGTTCACATCAGTGTTTTTGATGATGAGCGTCCCGGGAGGCCAAAAGAAGTCACCACGCCGAAAATGAGTCCATGACATAATTATGGCAGATCGTAGAATTAAGCTCCGCAAGTTAATAGAGGTCCTAAACATTTCCTACGAACGCGTACCAACAACATTATTCACCATCATTTGGATTTCCTATTTCCTACGAACGCGTACCAACAACATTATTCACCATCATTTGGATTATGAAAAAGCCATCCGCGCGATGGGTGCCGCGTTTGCTGACAATCGATCAAATTCAAAAACGTGTGACCACTTCGGAGACGCTTTTGGCGATAATACGGCACGATCCGAAGGATTTTTTCGCCGATTTATGACAGCTGATGAAACATGGGTACACTATTACACACTGAAAACCAAAGAACAGTCGAAACAGTGGCGCAACCATGGCGAAGGGCCGCAGAAGAAGGCAAAGGGTGCACATTCGGCCGGCAAAGTGATGGCAACTGTTTTCTGGAATTCGAAGGGTATCATGCCTATCGACTATTTGTAAAAAGGAAAAAGAATCAATGGTAAGTACTACGCAGCATTATTGAATCGATTCGATGCCGAATTGCGTCGAAAACTCCCCGGTTTAGAACGCAAAAAGTGCTCCTTCACCAAGACAATGCCCCGGCTCACTGATCGGCCGTCGCCATGGTAAAATTACACGAATTGGACTATGAATTGATTGAACACCCACCGTATTCCCCAGATCTTGCCGCCAGCGATTTTTTTCTGTTTCCAAACCTAACACACCGTTTCACAACAAATGATAAAGTCGTCGCTGAAACTTCGGTCTATTTTGAAGAGCTCGAGCAAAAGTACTATTCAGATGAGATAAAAAAATTGGAACATCGTCTTACTAAGTGTATCGAGCGAAAAGAGGACTAAGTTGAAAAATAAATTTATTTAATTCCAAAAAACTTGTTCTTTCTATCAAAGCCTAGTTTTGTATCAATCCACCCTCGTATAAAAGTTAGTTCATGCAAAATATCTCTGACGTGAAAAGCGATTGTGATGAAAAGATGCATCCATCTGTCACAAAATATGACTAGACCAAATATTCTTATCAACCCATAAAATTCCCCCACGCTCAGTTTACTGGTAAAATTTGACCTAACGTTGAAATTGAACGAAATTTAAATTACTGACGAACGAATATATACTGCAAAGAGTAATACAAAGTAATTTGTATCCTTATCAAAAACACAATCATCAAAAAGTGTAAATACATATCAGAAAGAATAGTAACAGCAAAGATAAGAATGGAGAAGGAAGACCTGAACATTTTCGGTGTATATGGCCCAGAAAATAATAAGCCTCAAATAACAAACAAAGCGTTTTAAGACCAATTACAACAAGTAATAGATCAAGTCAGAGGAAAGATGATAATACTGGGGGATTTTAACGCTCGAATAAGCAACCAAGTAATACCCGGCATCAAACAAAAACACAACGAAAATGTAACATATGAAAATGGAAAACTGATGATTAACTTCTGCACGAATAACGAACTAAGAATAAACAACACATTTTTTAACCACAAAGACCAACACAAATATACACTTAATAACATTCATGGACAAAGATCTATGATAGATTATAATATAACCAACAGAGATAATACATTCATCAAAAATAATCGACGTAAGATGTCTCAACTCAGCAGATGTAGGTAGCGACCATAGCCTAATATTATGTAAAATAAGAATTATCCTGAAATACTTCCCACCCAAGAGAGCAGCGAAAACACAAACAAAAATCAAGCAAAACGGAATCGACGTAATACTTATACAGGAAAAGAATATCAGAGAAGATCGTTGGGAATGAAATATTAGAAAACGATAACAGCAAGGAAAGCTGGGAAAAACTCAAAAATAATATAATTAACGCAGCAACAGAATCACTTAAAGAAAGGAAAGTAACGAACACTAACATATATCGAAGAAGAAAACACCATGGTTAAGAGAGGAAGTAAAGACAAACTGTAAAGAAAAGAAGAAAGCCTTTTTTACAATACAGAACACAACAAACACAACAGGCATACAACCACTATAAACGAATCAGAAATGAAACGAATGCTTTAGTTAGACAAATAAAAAAGGAACACTGAAAAAGTTTCTCAAAACAGATGAAACACGATTTCTATGGAACACAAAAAAATATGGATAACGATCAGAGGCAAAGAAAAGAGATGAACGAATTAATAAAAATGAAACACATTTATAAGGAAACATAGGTAGACTACTTACGATCCCTGTTTGCTAAAGGTGACGATGATGAACCACTAACACCAGAGGTGACGACAAACTAACAAATAAATATTGAGGAGAAAGAGGTTAAGGAAGCATTAAGGAAATTAAAAAATAGAAAATCACCAGGAGAAGACGGAATACCAAACGAACTCGTAAAGTACAGAGGACAAGATCTGACCAAACAACTATTAAAATTTATTCAAAAAATAATAGAACAAAACAAAATTCCTCAAGAATGGAGATCAAGCATCCTCATACCTCTCTTCAAAAAGGAAGACAAATCGGACGCAAAAAATTACAGAGGAATTAATTTATTAATTAACAACCAAAGCGATAACAAATAAATTGAATAAAATTATAACACTAGCAGAAGAACAACAAGCTTTTAGGTCGGGAAGATCATCCGCCTACGCTACATTTATAATGAGGCAAGTTCAAGAGAAATATTAGAATACAACAAACCGGCATATATATGTTTCGTGGACCTTAGAAAGGTATTTGACCGGGTTAAATTAAAAGACGTTATTCACTTACTGTATGCAAGAGACATCTAGGAATAATCAAAACAATCGAAAATATCTACCAAAACAACACCATAAAAGTAAAAGTAGAAGAATAACTAACCGACCCTATTGAAGCTGGCAATAAGATAAGACAGGGAGATTCGCTGAGTCCTCTATTGTTCAACCTAATTATGGATGAAATAATAAAAAAAAATAAGAACAAAAAAAAGATACCAAATGGGAAAAAAACAACTTAAAATAATCTCCTATGAAGACGACTCAATACTACTCTCTCAAAGTGAAGATGATTTACAACGTATGCTGCACCAATTTAATATAAACACCAAAACATTTAACATGTTAATTTCCCCAACAAAGACAAAATGCATGGTTACAACAGCAAATTTACTAAGATGTAAATTGGAGCTGGAAGGTCAGATAATAGTGATGGAGTTTAAATATCTAGGCATCATATTATCTAGCTACGAAAATCTCGAAACCGAAGTGGAAGATCAAGTGAATAAAGCAAACAGAGCCGCAGGCTGCCTAAATGAAACAATATGAAAAAATAAAAATATCGGGAAAGAAACAAAAGGCAGAATTTACAAAACAGTCATCAGACCAATAATCATATGCGCGGCAGAAACAAGACCTGACACAGAGAGGACAAAAAGGATGTTAGAAATAGCAGAGATAAAGACACTTAGCAAAATTAATGGTAAAACACTAGGAATAGGACAGAGCTAGAAATACAGATATAAGACATAGTCGCAAGGTGGAGAACATCGAATGACAACAAATAGAGTAGTAAAGACGGAAAGAGACAGTTCTTCGAAAGAAAGACGATCAGTAGGAAGACCACGAAAACGATGGAATGAGAACTTACTGGAGGCACATTGAAAAACAGATAGTCATGTCTATATAAAAAGAAAAAGAAGAAAAAGAATGAGGCTTATGCAGTACGAAGAAAAAAGAAAAGAGAAGTAACATGATTTGTGTTAAGTACAATGTGACTGACTCTATTTAAGAGTGACTCTATTTAAGAGTGACTCTATTTATTTATGTGAATCTTTGCACCGTTTTATAGATCTTTAAGCATAAAGTAACAAACAGTTGCCAAGTATAAGTATTTTTGATTTGTAATATATTATTGTATGTATAACTTTAAAATTTTTCAATAGCTGGAAATCATTATCCCACTGAAATTTATGTGCAAACATAAAGCATTACAGTTTGTTGGGATAAATATTTCCCACTTCAAAAAAACGTTTTTTTTGTATCATAAAGAATGGTTAATTTATATTTCTTTTAATCCCATTTTACATTTCAAGACAAACTATTTAAAAAAATATAATTGCTAGTCTCTTGCCATCTATGAGGTTTAATAATAATCTACAACAATAAGGGTGTCGTTCTTCTAACTCTGACTAAAAAATTTCACTTCTATTTTTTTTTCTATTTCTTCAGTGACACTATACAAAAAAGGGAATATTTTTCATTATAATAAATTCTATATAACTCACTACCTGCTTTAAAATTCACAAATCGTGAGTTAGGTACTTCGGGACTAAAAAGACCATATCAAATTAGAAATGCAGTATATTTTTTTACAGTTTTGTTTTTCCTGGTATTACTTAGGTATATAGTCTGCATTTTATTGTACATACAAATATTAAAAAAAGCAAAGCCGATATAAATAAACACTGGATCTATTTTTAATGGAATTACCCATAAATAACTGTAATGTTTTAATTTCTAATGCAGAAATCCTTTTCAAAAAAATCTAAAATATAAATTGTGAAGACCTTGAGCAAATAAATGTTTATGATTAGGGTGATTGGCTTACTGCAAACCATAAGCCTTTATAGGTTAAAGATATTATTTTTATCTCACAAAACAATTTCTGGATAGAAATGGAAACGCCAAAAAACAAATAAAATATGTAATTTTTTTGAAATAATTGTGGTATACTATTTAAAAAATATATGTCTTGAATATGCCACAAAAAAATAGTTTCAGAACCACCAATAAACAAAACCTACATCACAAGTACTTCGAAACTAATTTATTATATTTAAATTGTGTATATTTCAACCTAAATATACTTTCTTGGCCTTCAAGGGAGATCGAAATAAAATCTAATGCTTTATTATTAAATCATTAAAAAATCATAAAGAACTTATTTGCCTTAACGACTACTTTGATTTAGTGTTACTGATTTTACTTCACTTCACTTGACACTTTTTTCTTCACATTCGCTAAATAAAACCTACAAACTGAATATCTCCGCTAAATTTCCAATTTTCAACGATTTATCTCCCAAACAATTAAAAAAGACCTAATCAAATGAAGTTCTTAACATGAAAATTGGATTCGAGTTGACGAACGTTAAAAATCCGATCTATCAAATGATTTCCCCAGATAAGCCTTTTTAAGGATAATCAGGAGTTTGTAACTTGTTTGGCGTGCTCCCTAGGGACTCTCCTCGGAGCTCCCCCAACGAGTTTTGATACAACAGAAAACCGAGCCCTGCTCCTGCTGTTCTTCTCTTCTGATATAGCGGCCAGATGTTCTCCGGATTGTAATTTCTAATTCGGGAAAAAGACAAAAAGGATCTCGACACATTATACGACTGATTATTTTGTAATTACATTTAGATTCTGAGAATATACGTTTTTTTATCTCCTTTTTTGTAGAGATAATTTATAATTTGAAGTTTTACAGTTATACTGTTTTCATTTTACTTTAATAATATTTGAGTCAATAGAAATTTGATTAATGTGTAATTTAAAATGTAGGAAATATAAATGGTTGACAGCTATTTTGATTTGGTTTTATAGTGGACAAAACTAGGTCTTTGTTTCGGTAACCGTTTTGTAAAATTTTTACTGACTAACCTATATATAATTTTGTAAATGTCATACAAGGTCGGATTGAACTTATCTCTTGCTTGCATAATTTTTATTGGTTCATATCCTTAACTTGTTATCATGTGCCTTATCAGCTATGAAGTAGTTGGCGCTACTCTCCTTCGTGACCCTTGATTTACCGCAGAACTTTTTTCCAGCTTTCCCTGTCAAGTGCCTGTCTTAACCCTCCCTTCATTTCAATCTCTCCCAAATCTTCCTGCACATTGTCCATATGTCTGAGGTTGAGTCGGCCCTTTTTTGTTTTTCCGACTGGTCTATTTAGCATAGTTATTTTAGCAGGATCACTTTCATCCATCCGCATAACTTGACACACCCATTTTAGATGGTTTGTTTAATGGTTTTTACGATATCAATATGATTAAAAATTCTATGGAATTCGAAAATATATCAGCTAACGACTCACGATGGACGAGCAAAATTATAAATTGGAGGCAAAGAGTAAACAAACGTAATAGAGGAAGACCACATACACGTTGGGCTGACGACATTAGGCGTATCGCCAAAAATTGCCCACAAATAGCACCAAATGGTAAAGAATTAAGGAGTTTAAGGGAGGCCTATGTCCAGCAGTAAACGTGATAAGGCTGGATGATGATGATGATAAACATACATCTTGCTCTTAGTTGAGGGTCTATTATAGGCCAACATATTAGAGGTCAGCCACGCGTATACAGTTTTTTTTACCTTTGGATATGTTTTTGCAGTCTACCAGTGACCTTAAGCAGCAGAATTTTTTTACTGTTTATATAATTTTTTGTTGAACCTTCAAGTTATCTTTTTTGTATTTCTAATATAGCTAGCATGTATTTAGTTTTCTGGATGTTAATCACAAGTCCGACGTTTTCTACTTAATTTTTGATACGTGTCAAAGCTTCAACCGCTTTTCAATCACGTTTCTAGCTAGAATGGTACCGTTATGTTCAATGTTAGTTAGAGCTTTTTAACTTCTTAGAAATGGATACTGTCCCATAATTTTTAGGTGGAAGATACCCTCACCATTTTGTGGGTAGTTTGGTAAATTTTGGCAGAAAGAAGACCACTTCTTAGTGGGCACTCGTTGAGTAAAGAGGTACTTCTCGTGTGGCGATCCTTAGGGAAGGACGCGTGCCTGAATTATCGTTTCCTTACCGTCTCTGTGCTTTTTCTTTTTTAGTGATATACGCTTATATAGTTTAAGTTTCGAAATCTAATACTATATTAGAGTAAATATAGTTATAGAGTACCTTTAATTAACCGTACCTTTTTATTAACTTCAATGCTGGATACAAGTAAAGTATTATAGTAAAGTAAATTAACTTCAGTGAATTAGTGCAGCAGTCATCAGGAATTACTGTAAGTTACCATAATCTCAGTATCTCCACTTATCTGGCGAATAATATGGTATGGTATCATATTATCTGCAATCATCTGGGCGAATCAAAGTTCATCTATGTCTTCACCTGTAGTTGAGAGTAACTACTGATTTTTGTATTCAATTTAAAGAACATTCAATAGTTTGTTACTAACTTTTCATCAGCTACTAAGAAATTTCAATAAATAATAAGTACGAACATTTAGTTGTCGTTCATTAAATAACAGTGCGAGATAGATAATAACTACGACCAAGTGCAGTTTGGTAAAATTTTAACATAACCTTTTTGTATTCTTGTAAATTTAGATTTTATTATTTTTTGCCATTTGCTATAATTGTTATACATTTTTAACCCAGTATCTCGAGGTATGCCCATTACACAGCAAAAAGGGCCTTTTTTAATCAACTTTGGATGAATTTTTCTCTTACTCTGCATTAGATTCTCTTCGCTGATAATTGAACCAGTGCATTATTTATATTGTTGTATTTGTAAAGGTAGTTATTATATATATATATATAATATATATATATATATATATATATATATATATATATATATATTTATTATATATATATATATATATATTATATATATTATATATATATATATTATAATATATATTATATATATATATGGTGTTAATCACAGCTGATTAAGTTAGAAGATAAAACCAAGTTAGACTCTTTGGGTAAAAACAGCTGAAAGGATAGGGTAAGTGTACTCTTTAGTCCTTTATTGATCCAATATTTCGTTGATAGTTATCAACATCATCAGGGATAAGCTACAATTACTTTACATGAAAATTGACAATCTGCTATAAATACGTTGATCTTACTTAAGATTTGAGAATGGTGCCGTAAAAGCTGGCCAAATTTATAAAATTTTGTGAGAAAAATTGTATAAGTTCTTATACAATATTCTTCATCTTATAAATTCTTATTTCTTATTAAACTGTACAGAGTGTTATGTAAAGTGAAACAACGTAGTTGATTGTAGGTTGGAAGACACTAACCTCTAAAATCTTCTTCTCTCTTAGATGGTCAAAGTAGAGGGGAGACTTTAGTGGCCCTTGTCTTATTGGTTGTCTGTACCTGTATTAGAATAGAATCTAAGGTAGGAGATATTTTAAGTGAAATTTTAAATTGTTAACATGATTGAAGATCATGGTAACAAGAGTGTAATAAATAGATTTTGGTTGATTCCAAGACCTAGTTATTTTGTAAAGGTTGAAGATTAATAAAGTACTGTTATATTTAAGTTTTGATATGAAATGTTAATTATTGTAAATTGATAAAGTGCTGTATGATTCTTTTACTTTAAGAGTCTATTGTTAAACTATGTGATAAACTAGTGTTAAATTTATTCTAAAATGGAGAGTATTGAATTGTTGAATTTCATATGTTGTTTGTCTACTGTTAGAAGAAAGGAATAAATTTCACTGAGATGGTTAATGTCTGTTTTTTTATTGATGTTGTTTTCTGTTTGTGCTATACAAGCCATTTCTAGGAAAAGACGTTTCTTGTAGTTGGTTTCTCTTTCTAGAACCTCTACTGACTCAAAGTCCATCTGATGTCCTTCATTTACTACATGAAGTGCTAATGAGCAACGGTCATGATGCAGTCTGCAGTCGCTTTTATGTGAAATTATGCGATTTTTTAGATGCCTTTCTCCGAGCTCCGAGCAAATTGACACTAACAACCGAGAAATAGGAGAAATGTTATTACACCAATGACAAAACAATGAACACACAATGATTTCTCTACCTTAATCAAAGAACTCACAACTAGACTAGCAAAGGTACTTAATTCTTTTTATAATTTCAAAATTGCCAACAAAACGGTATTTTCAATTAAAAACCTTCACACAAAAGTAAAAGACAAAACTCCTAGAGAGCAAATGTCACATGTAGTCTACAGCATTCCATGCAAAAACTGCAATAAAAAATACATAGGCCACACAGAAAGGCATCTAAAAAATCGCATAATTTCTCATAAAAGCGACTGCAGACTGCATCATGACCGTTGCTCATTAGCACTTCATGTAGTAAATGAAGGACATCAGATGGACTTTGAGTCAGTAGAGGTTCTAGAAAGAGAAACCAACTACAAGAAACGTCTTTTCCTAGAAATGGCTTGTATAGCACAAACAGAAAACAACATCAATAAAAAAAACAGACATTAACCATCTCAGTGAAATTTATTCCTTTCTTCTAACAGTAGACAAACAACATATGAAATTCAACAATTCAATAGTCTCCATTTTAGAATAAATTTAACTCTAGTTTATCACATAGTTTAACAATAGACTCTTAAAGTAAAAGAATCATACAGCACTTTATCAATTTACAATAATTAACATTTACATCAAAACTTAAATATAACAGTACTTTATTAATCTTCAACCTTTACAAAATAACTAGGTCTTGGAATCAACCAAAATCTATTTATTACACTCTTGTTACCATGATCTTCAATCATGTTAACAATTTAAAATTTCACTTAAAATATCTCCTACCTTAGATTCTATTCTAATACAGGTACAGACAACCAATAAGACAACGGCCACTAAAGTCTCCCCTCTACTTTGACCATCTAAGAGAGAAAAAGATTTTAGAGGTTAGTGTCTTCCAACCTACAATCAACCACATTGTTTCACTTTACATGACACTCTGTACAGTTTAATAAGAAATAAGAATTTATAAGATGTAAAACTCTCGAGAGAGGACATTCGGTCCTACACACAATTAGTTGAAATTGTGCATTGTCTTTGTACCAGTCTTAGTGAATTTTAACATTACATGTTTTTTCTGTTTTTCTTTTGTGAGAAAAATTGTATAAGTTTTTTTCTCACAAAATTTTATAAATTTGACCAGCTTTTACGGCACCATTCTCAAAATCGTAAGTAAGATCAACGTATTTATAGCAGATTGTCAATTTTCATGTAAACTAATTGTAGCTTATCCCTGATGATGTTGATAACTATCAACGAAATATTGGATCAATAAAGGACTAAAGAGTACACTTAGCCTATCCTTTCAGCTGTTTTTACCCAAAGAGTCTAACTTGGTTTTATATATATATATATATATATATATATATATATATATATATATATATATATATATATATATTATATATTACATTATTCATATTACTGCTTATTTGTTATGTATACCACCATTTCATAATTGATGGTGTATTTTTATCTTTTTTGTACATTCAGCTACCGATATCATTGTGTTGTTGAATATACTGTTTTTGTTTTATGTCTGCATTTTATTTGTCGACTCCTAACAAGTTTCCTGATATAACCATAACTCTGAATATTTGCTTTTTACCTTTAATTATTACTATACCTTTGACCAGGAGAAAGATCAGGCTGATTAAGTTTCAGGTAAGTAGATGGACTGAGTCCACCTAATATATTTATTATTGGTTTATCTAGTATGTTGACCAAATTTATTTATTAATTAACTGTTAATATCTTTTCTTGGGTTTGATCTCTGAACCTAAATATCGTTTCTTATCTCTTTTCTTTTCTAAGGTTTCTTAATGTTCTCCTATCTTATCGTATATTTGGTAATTTTGCCCATCTTTTTGTTTGTTTCTGCATCTTTTCTAATATCTCTTAATCTATCTTTACTTATTTCATACGTTTGATCCATTCCCGGACCCAAAAGCTAGTTTAGAACCCACGTCTCGCTCTCCACCAACCATCTGGCTGCCGTCCACAGTGTCTTCATTGGTGACCTTTTTAGCATAAAAAGGTTTCCGATGTTACACTGTATGGCTGTGAAAATTGGACAATGGACTCTTGAGAATTCCCTGGGAGCAAAGAGTTACTAATGTTGAGGTATTTCGTCGAATGTGTAAACAAAAAGAATTTCTAAGAATATACAAAGAAAGGAACATGCAATACTTGGGTCATGTGTTAAGAGGCAAAAAATATGAATTACTTTAAGATATACTGGAAGGAAAAGTATAGGGCAAAAGATCAGTAGGAAGATGTCAGAACTCGTGGCTGAAAGTCCTAAAGAGATGGTTCGACCGCTCATCCACAAAATTTTTCGCGCAGCAGTTTCCAAAAGCAGAATTGCCATTTGGATCGCCAACCTTCGAAAGGAGACGGCTCCATGAGAAGAAGATAAGTTTTATCAATATTAGTTCATATCCATTATTATCTGTTTATTGCTTAGTGCGAACAAGTACAATATTATAATTATCTGGTGAAGTGATACTAAACGTTCACGTTAATTAAATTTACAGCTGAAAGATAACCAATAAAAATAATAAACATAATAAACATAATATTATTACATTCTGACTAATAAATATTTCTATGCCAGGTATTGGTATAAGTTGCATTTAGTAAAATTGCAATAAACAATAGATACGAAATAAAATTAATACACAATTAATTGAAACGTATTCTTCCCCTACATTTAAATTAAAGCCTATTAAATATGTTTATACCTATAAATTTCTTTTTTGCTTTATTAAATAGCAATTATTTATTTTTCGCCCCTTCATCGTATCCATTTCGTTTTACGGCAACATTGCGTATAATTTCAGTACTTTGGGGCATAACCAAAAACTCAATAATCCTTGATACATTACACAACCCCTCCGAAACTATACTAGCTTTCCAAATTATGGCAAATTAATCCTTAATGGCCAGCAATAGCCACCCTAACTGTATAAATGGTTCATTATTCAAGGTATGGTCCGAATCAGCCTCCGCCGACTAGGTAGATGTATCAATTATGGCGTAGAGAATGGAGCATCGCGTGAATTATGGGTCTACGTCACAAATCTAATGAAAACCACGGAATTCCAAGTGTAGCGGTATGTCACGTCGGTTATGGTACAATCTCTTCGAATTGTGGATGATGGATGACAGGAAGTTACTGTTTAATAAAAGATGAAGTATTCATACATGCCAGCTGAATTAAGTTTAACGAAAAGATTTTAGTACTAATTATAATTAAAATAAAATACGTAAACTACAAAGAACAGTTTAAAATTAAAGAAACACTTTCTCCGTTAATTTTTTTTTTTTTATAATATCGTTTTAAGGATCGTTCCTGCTTTCTAAGTTGTTCAACTAATTAATAGTTTTTTTTATTTCGGACTAAAATGTCTGGAGGTTTTTTCTGGTATTGCAATTTTATTGGAGTTTGCTCACTAAAATCGATTAATAATAACTCATAAGTTAAATCGTAAATTTTAGTAAATGTTTTCATTAGGTACCAATTTTTCGTTTTCTATTTATAATTTGTTTTGCCAGACAGCCTAATTATGTTGTTTGGCCTAGGGTTATCCATTGTTTTTAGAGACCTGTAGCTTATCAAAGTAATTACCTAATTAGTATCCTTAATATATACAATTTTTATTTTTAAATTTCTTTCACAAACTCCGTTGCAACATTTAACATTTGTAGAACCTTAACTCTGTCACATATGAACAGAATAATTATTATAATTATAATATAGTACAGTCGAATTTTGTCACTTTCTTCTTATAGTCAATGTTTTTATTTCACTTAACTAATACCATGGTAGTTATCAGTCACTCCAATTACTATTTACCATTTTGGCATGTTTTTTCTATTTCTGTTGTTAATTTTGATATTTTCTTAATCCTTAAACGATTTATAAAAGTAAAGTAAATGTTCTGTAACGTATTCTCTGCTAGTCAGCTGCTTGCTCGATTTCCGCGTGCATAATAGAAAAACAGGTGTTTTTTTTTACTGGAAATCACGCACTTCCCTACTTCTCACTACCTGTCCGGTGCTTCCTCTTATTCTATCTAATTATTAAAAGTTCTGCATTTCAATAATTCGTACTACTTTTGCTCACTCGTTTAGTAATTATGGCTGAAAGAAGTTCGGTTTACTTAGATGATGGAGGTGCGGAAATATTTTTCTATAGTGGTTGGAAGAATGCAATAGTGATAGTGAAGTTGACGAGAATGATGTGCGAAGATGCAGTTGTGTTTGTCCTTACACCTTTTTCTGATGCTTTTGTTTCGCGCTCCAGTCATAGATCGCCGTTTTTTCCTTGGAGAGCAAGATTGGTCCTTAGGGAAATAGGTTCCCTTTTCTATACTTTTTTGAAGGACCACCCAGAAAACTGGGACAAATAAAATTAATATTTCGACTGTGTTAAACTTTCTAAAGTGCAGCTAGTGCGAACAAGAGCTTGGAGCTCACCCAATGCTGGATTCGAACTAATGTCAGCTCGCCCCCTTGAATGACACTCGGCTCATAACGGTTTCTTAAAATTAGGAAATCGCTCCCCTGAAACGCGGCGTGTATAAAGGATCTGTTTATATCTACAATATATTCAACTCTTTTTCTTTCATTGGTAAAACTACCTGAGAAGGTTATTTTTTAACTTTCTTTTCTATTGGGCTTAATGACTCAAACCGACAATTTGGAAATTACTAATGATCGTGTTATTGTTATAACTATTTGACGACTTTAAAAGCGATCTTTTGAATATAAGCTATCGGCGCCCATAAAGATTATAAGATTGTACAGAAGAATTTTACAAATCTAAATCTTAAAACTAATATACAGTGTGATATGATGATTGAATAAAATTGAATAAAAATATTAAATGTTGTGGTTATGCAACAGATGGTACTGTTTATTCAGACAATATCAATGAAGATTACAAGATATAAAATATTTATATTGTACTGCAGGTCGAAAAATAAACTTGAAAAACGGTATTTTGAGTCAAAAACATAAAGAACGGATCGCCAGTTTAACGAAATGTTTTGCATCAAGAAGGAAGACCTACAAGAATGCTAAACAAAACGTTAACACAATTTCTAGTAGTTTTCACATATTTTTTAGAGATAAAATTGTAAATCACGTAATTCAATGCATTGACTAATGATTTATAGAAAAATATTAATCCTAAAAAGTTTCTACGTTTTGTTGGCTTGTTGATATTAGCAGGAGTTTACAAATCTCTTAACGAAGGAATTATGAATTTGTAAAACATATAAGATGGACGTCCAATATTCAATAAAACTAGGAGTAGAAACAGATTCACCACAATTTTATACAAGAGAATTTATATAAATGATCACCAATTATTAATTGTTTTTTTGATTATCGTTATCCACATTACAAGATTCATACATACCATACGAAAATTTGACATCGATGAGCAGCTACTACTTTTAGTAGTAGGTGCCTATTTAAGCAATATATACCTTAAAAACCAGTGAAGTACGGGATAAAGAGCTGGGCAGCATGCGACAGTTAAACTTTATATAAGTGTACCCACAATTGCCAATTATATATTGGTAAAACAGGAGATCAAGTGAGCGCAACCGGGGCAAGTGAGATATCGCAAATGGACAGGAAAGATCAGAAAGAAATGTGACCACCGACTATTTTTTTACAATTCTCGATCTTCCAAGAGAACTAAACGAATAAAACCTAACATTGCTTTAAACAATTGGAATAAATAAACCAGAACTTTCTCTGAAATTAGTAAATGCCCTTACTAGGGATGAATATTCAACAAAATTCAGTTATCAATATGAAGGTATCTTAGCCTCCTTTGGCATGAAAATGTTAAAATAGTTACGTTGCTATCAACTATGCATAATACTGGTGAAACTTCTGAAGATGAAAAACAAAAGCCGCAAACAATTCTTGATTGTAACAGAACAAAATCAGGTATGGATACCATGGACACCTTGTCCAAACGTACATAGTCAAAATGTAACCAGAAGATGACTTGTGACAGTTTTTTATAATATGATTGACATTAGTGCATTGAACACCATTATATTATGGTGTCATCTAAGCGAAAAGTGAAAAAAAACTTACAAACGGCCGCGAATTTCTCAAGCAGTAAGGAAAAGAGTGCATTGTTACTGAACTAAGTGCAGTTGAAGCTTCTACATCCCGAAAAGGTCATACCAAAAAGCTGAAGAATCAAAATGTTTTAGATATTGGAAATTCCACAGAAATTTGGACAGAAAATATTCCTAGAGATGTCAGAAGTGCAACCGATTTGTTTGTAAAGATCATTACATAGCTGCTTGCCTTGAATGCGCAACAAACAATATGTAAAAATGTTAATTATTTATTATAATTTACTAAAAATATTAAATATTTTAAAATTTTAAAATTTGTTTAATAAATTTTGTGTGTATTTCAAATAAATAACTATTTTTTTACAAATTTTATACTATTTAATGAAAAGCTTGGGGGTCACTATTGACCCTATTAATATTACGTGGAACAAAAAAAATCTGGTATTATGAGAGTTAAGAAAAATAAAATATTTACTCTGTAATTAACGTTATACCAATTTTGAATATACCTAAATGAAAAATAGAGAGAAAAACTGGAAGCTAGTGGCTGACTCTTGTTTTTTCTTAATAACCATAGCACAGGACACATCATACCTTTAACTAAATTAAAATATAAAGTAAAATATGTGTTAATTGGAATAGTAAGGTATATACAGGGTGATTGATTAGTGTGAGGAAGCTCAGTAGATCTGTTATAGTAAAAACTACAAAAAAAGTTATTAACAAAAATTGTAGGCAGCTTTAAACTCCATATTTTAAAATTAGTTACAATCCTACAGGGTGTTCCATAAGATGGTGGCAGACCAAACTTATGTTTTTTTAAATGAAACACCCTGTATTTTATTTTAAATTTGAAATCTGCTTCACTTCTACATTACAACAATGTAAAGTTTTATTATGTTATACCGGGTATTTAAAAAGTTATAACCAATATTACCTAAAAATCGTATCAAGTTTAACTCCCTGTATAATTAAAAAGGATTGTAGAAACATTGATTTATTGCAACCATAGTTTTTTAATAATTGTTAAAAACTATAAAACATATTCATTTTCATAATATTCGTTAAATCAAATACAGGGTAAGTCAAAATGCAAGTACATTATTTTCTTGGTAATTTTAAATAGAACACCCTGTATTTTATATCACTATCGAAAAGAACTAATATCGTACTTCATATTTTATAGAGTACTCCCTATACCTAAAGTTATTGGTTTTAAAGATATTATTTATTTTTCCATCAAAGTATTAATTTGGTAGATATTTTAACGTTTACCAATAATTATTGGGAGTTGGCCATGATTGATTTGTCAGAAACTGGCAGTTTGACATTAATATTTATTAATTCAGTATTGGAATACACCGTAAATTAGCAACAATTATTATTTAGTAATTCAGTAATTGATTCAATTTAAATTAGCAATAATGAATTTTACTACTGATGAAATGGTAGATATGATCTGGATATTGGAGGAATGCAATAAAAATTCATTATTATCAGCTAGAATTTATCAAGAACGGTTTCCAGATAGGCGACAACCTAGACAAGATACATTTGAAAAATTGAAAGATCGATTTAACCGCACTGGTTCAGTGAATTATGAAAAACATGAACGAACAAAAACTAGTGTGACAGAGGAAAACTAAATGAGTGTGTTGATGGCGGTTACAGAAAACCCACACACAAGCATAAGGACTATTTCCACTGAACAAGAACTTAGTGACTACTCTGTTCAAAACATTCTATCTAAAAACAAGATCCACCCTTATCATATTCAAAAGCACCAAGAATTAATTAATGATGATTTTCGGAAACGAATAGTATTTTGTGAATGGGCCTTAGAAAAAATTAATGAGCAGAGAGATTTTTTTGATTATGTCCTATTTGGTGATGAAGCTACATTCCATCGAAACGGTTCTTTTAATAGACATAACTTTCACTACTACTCAACAAGTAATCCATACCACATAGTAACACATAGTCAAACAAGATGGTCTCTAAATGTGTGGGGAGGTATCGTCGGTAACCATGTAGTAGGACCATATTCTTTTGAAGATAATTTAAATGGTGAGATTTATTTAGATTTTATCGTAAATCAGTTACCGATATTATTAGAAGAGGTTCCACTTAATATACGTGAAAAAATGTGGTTTCTACATGACGGTGCTCCTGCGCACCACAACGAATTAGTACGTGGTGAGCTTAATAATCAGTTTTTGGAAAGATGGATCGGAAGGGATGGACCGGTAAGGTGGCCCCCAAGGTCACCAGAATTCAATAAAATGGACTCATTTTTTTGGGGCTACGTTAAGAACGAAGTATAAAATACCCCCAACAACAAGGGATGATATGAAAAATAGAATCCGAATTGCATTTCAAAATATTTCTTTACAAATGCTTAGTAATGTAACCAACTCTTTTAATGACCATTTTCAAGCATGCATAGATGTTTTGGGAGGTCATTTTGAACACCTTACTTAAGTAAGATAAGTTAAACTTACTGTTGTTTTTAATTTTTCTATGTGTTGTTATATTTTTTTTATTTTCTGTCGGTCTGTCGGTTATTTTCTTTTCTGTGTCGTTATTTCGTTACTAAATTATTAAACAATAATGTCAAACTGTCAGTTTTTGACAAATCAATCATAACCAACTCACAATAATTATATTGTGAGTTGGTAAACGTTAAAATATCTACCAAATTAATACTTTGATGGAAAAACAATAATATCTAGAAAACTCATAACTTTAGGTATAGGGAGTACTTTATAAAATTTGAAGTACGATATTATTACTTTTTGATAGTGATATAAAATACAGCGTGTTCTATTTAAAATTGCCAAGAAAATAATGTATTTGCATTTTGACTTACCCTGTATTTGATTTAACGAATATTATGGAAACGAATATGTTTTATAATTTTTAACAATTATGTAAAAACTATGGTTGCAATAGATCAATGTTCCTATACTCCTTTTTAATTGCACAGGGAGTTAAACTTGATACGATTTTCAGGTAATATTGGTTATAACTTTTTAGATACCCGGTATAACATAATAAAACTTTACATTGTTGTGATGTGGAAGTGAAGCCGATTTTAAATTTAAAATAAAATACAGGGTGTTCTATTTAAAAAAACATAAGTTTGGTCTGCCACCATCTTGTGGAACACCCTGTAAGATTGTAACTAATTTTAAAATGTGGAGTTTAAAGCTGCCTACAATTTTTGTTAATAACTTTTTTTAGTAATTTTTACTATAACAGATCTATTGAGCTTCCTCAGACTAATCAATCACCCTGTATATATATATATATATATATATATATATATATATATATATATAAATAAATATATCGGAAAAAGGAGTACGACCGTCAATCCAATATATATATATAAGGATCACTCAGACGAGTGGTGGGTTCTTATATCGGTCTCTAGGTGGAGAAATAAAAGACAAAGTTGATAGGCTACTTTATCTATTTTGAAGACGTTTCGCTTTCGAGTTTTGAAAGCATCATCAGTTCATCTAAAAAATTATTACAATATGAGAACCACACAATCATGGAAACGATGTTAATTGTTACCTAAAAAGATATGTAGCAGTCAATGTTATTAACAAACATGTGAATGAAACTAAGTAAATGGACATAATACGCTGATCTTGTATAAACAGTTAAGCAACTAACAACATATGAACTTGTAAAAAATTAGCACAGCAAATGACCATGTGGTCTAAAGTAAATTCAATGTTATTTAATGTTAATAAGTGAGTAAGAACCAAGAAAATCATAAATAACTTCTAACTATTTAATGGATATTAAGCTTTGATTTTAACTTTAGGTAGCATTATAAGTGATATTAATAAAATTTTAAAAGTAGTAAATATGAAGTTACCGATCAAAGCCCTATGAATGTCGCCGGGAAAATGGCGTTTAATGAAACAGGAACGAACTAAACCGCAAAAAAGACAGCCAACCTTGAGGTCAAAAATACTTTTGACAGATCAACAAGGTGTAAATACCAATCCAAATTTTGGGCGGTTAATTTAAGTTTAACTGAGTTTGGATGACTACCCGGTTGCAAAGGACAACACAGTGAAAAAAGTTGGTAGTGTAAACACAACTCCCCTTACTAATCAGCCCAAATTTACAAACAGGAGATTTTCATTCAACCTCATAAGTATGTAATGACGTTAATCATTATGGCTAGTTAAACAGCCAGGTGGTTAACGATTTGATAATTTCCAAACAGCCCAAGGTTCAATATACTTGGAGCTGTGATTTGCAAAGGATTCTATGAATCAATTACAATATTTGTATTATTTTAATATAAAATTTGAAACACTAATTAAAGTAATTAGTGTATTGAAATGCAATGTGGGTTGCATATGTAATAGTAAAATTAAGTAAAGATATTAAGTTATTTTATTGATATATTTATTTATTTTATTTCTATTTATGTATATAAATTGTTTTATGAAAAATGGAAAAAAGTACAACTAGTACACCTAATATGACATTAATGTAGTGAAAAGATTAAGTAGCCTAATTCTGATCTACTGACCTTTTAATGATCTACCAGATTGACCAATGTAACATAAATCGCAATTAGCGCATGGAATTTTATAAATTGTGTTCACTTGTTCCAAAGTGGACAAGAGTGTTTTAGTTTTAGAGAACAAATTTTTAACAGTTTTTGCAATCTTAACAGCAATTTTAACAGGTATATTATTTTGTTTATACCTAAAGTTAAAATCAAAGCTTAATATCCATTAAATAGTTGGAAGTTATTTATGATTTTCTTGGTTCTTACTCACTTATTAACATTAAATAACATTGAATTTACTTTAGACCACATGGTCATTTGCTGTGCTAATTTTTTACAAGTTCATATATGTTGTTAGTTGCTTAACTGTTTATACACAGATCAGCGTATTATGTCCATTTACTTAGTTTCATTCACATGTTTGTTAATAACATTGACTGGTACATATCTTTTTAAGGTAACAATTAACATCGTTTCCATGATTGTGTGGTTCTCATATTGTAATAATTTTTTAGATGAACTGATGATGCTTTCAAAACTCGAAAGCGAAACGTCTTCAAAATAGATAAAGTAGCCTATCAACTTTGTCTTTTATTTCTCCACCTAGAGACCGATATAAGAACCCACCACTCGTCTGAGTGATCCTTATATATATATATATATATATATATATATATATATATATATATATATATATATATATATATATATATATATATATATATAGATATAAGAACCCACCACTCGTCTGAGTGATCCTTATATATATATATATATATATATATATATATAATATATATATATATATATGTGTAAATATATTTTAATTCTATTTATTTCTTTCTTATTTACTTCTTAAAAAAAAACTATATCAAAAATCCAATTAAATATTCATCTGTCCTTTTTTCTAACTTTCATTTTGCTGATATTTTATATAACATTTATTTATAACCGATATTTTGTACTTCATTTAATACATAACCTCTTTTTATGTCTGTGTAGTTTAAATATAATATGACACGAACGTTTTATATTTGAAATCGATTTATTTTTATTGAGAAATAAAATTAGAAACTCTTTTATAAAAGGCAAGCCGGCAATAAACTGACTGATTTGGAACGTAACAGATACAAAAAAGGTAAAACGGATATAGCAGGATGACGTCAGGGGGGTTCTGGGTTTTGCTTATAAATAAAAGAAAACGAATATTAAAAAGGAAGCTCTTCATTTTTTTGGGACGTTTTTATATGATATAATAAAATAAATCCAAATACTCGTCACATATTAAGCAAAAAATGGAAAATAATAAGGAAAATAATTAAATCTAGGCATGGGGCTCTCAGTTATTCCTTTATAGTCTTCTTTATAAGAATATTTTAGGCTTGGTTTTAATAATTAATAATTGAGGTCAACGAATAACTTTTATTTTGCAAAGCTTTTGTTAAGTAAATCTTGTCATTTTGTGTATTAATTAAAATAGATTCAATTTTTAACAGTCGATATTTTCGACTAACAACAAAATATCTTACACTTAAATTCTATATAATTTCATTTTTGCTATAAGGAGTGGAAGTTTGGTGTGTGGTGAAGGTTACTTAAAGAAAACTGGATGCTTTTGATAACATTGGAAATTCGCAGTTTGGGTTTCGGAATTCTCTTGGGACAAAAGAAGCACTTTTTAGTCTACAGGTACTCATCCAGCGCTGCAGAGATATGAACAAAGACGAGTACATATGCTTTATAGACTACGCAAAAGCATTCGATATTGTAAAGCACGAAAAGATAATTGAAGTTCTCCATAAGATCGGAGTCGACTACAGAGACATTCGAACAATAGCGAGTCTATATTGGGGTCAAACAGCTAAAGTGAAAGTAGGATCCACATTGACCAATAAAATTGAGATCAAGTAAGGGGTACGACTGGGCTGTATCTTGTCTCCAATTATCTTTAATATATACTCAGAAGAAGTATTTAAGACAGCGCTGAAGGAAAGCACAGAAGGCATAAAGATAAATGGAGAAATATTTAATAACATAAGGTATGCTGATGACACTGTGATTTTAGCAAGTAGCATGGAGGAACTGAGTTGCCTAATGAGTAAGATACAAAAAACAAGTGCACAATAAGGACTCAGACTAAATATCACAAAAACCAAATGGATGTTAGTAAGCAAAACCCAACAACCACCACAGCAACTGATATTAGACAATGAAAGAATTGAACACGTGGATTCGTACATTTACTTGGGAAGAACAGTTAACTAAAATTAGGATCAAGCGAAGGAAATACGTATAAGAGTAGAAAAGGCAAGAGCATCGTTCACTAGCATGAAGCAAATTTTCATCTCTAAAAGCCTCACTCTACCTCTCAAAATTCGACTTCTGAAATGTTATGTATTCCCGGTTCTGTTATATGGACAATGACCGCAGCATTGATGAAAAAAGTAGAGGCCTTCGAAATGTGGGCTTACCGACGTATATTACGTATATTCTGGACTGAGCACGTGACCAACGAAGAGGTACTACGCCGGATAGGTAAAAAGAGAGAGGTAGAAATAAGTATAAATAAAAGAAAGTTGGAATACTTGGGTCACGTTATGAGACATAATAAATATAGAGTACTACAGCTGATCTTTCAAGGGAAAATAGACAGCAGAAGAGGTCCAGGGAGGAGAAGACACTCGTGGCTCCAAAACTTGCGGCAATGGTTCGAATTGTAATCTGCTGAACTATTCAGATCTGCCGTAAACAAAGTCAACGTTCGGAACGGACAAGGCACATGAATAAGAAGAAGGATGCTTTTGAGACGTGGTTGAAGAAATTTTGCATGCTACTTTCCTTAAATTTATTTGGCTAAAGGTTCTAAATCAAGAATAAAATACAAAAAAATTATCCAACGTAAAAAATAGTTCGCTCCTGCTTGCTTAAATACTCGGTACTTGGACTCAAAGATATTATCTATTTACTCAGATTTTCTGGATAAGGAAATAAATCGTAAATTCAATCTTTTGAGAAAATAAAATCAAAATTTGTTTATTGTTGTAAAGTTGCGGGAATAGTCAAATTCCGCTACAAATATATTATGATATAAAAACCATAACCGAGTTATGCTACGGCGCGCTATGAGCGAATTCTTCATCATATTTATTTATAAGCAATGACATTGCCTCTCGTATTGAGGAAAAACTTGATTTCTACCAGCCAATATAGCAAGCGGGATTTCGTACCAGATTTGGAACAAATAATCACCTACAGAGCATTAAAACGGTAATAGAAATGACTATCGAATACAATCAACCACTCGTTCTGGCTTTTGTAGATTTCCATAAAGCCTTTGACACGGTAGAATTTGACAAAATCCTGGAAGCACTACAAGTATGCCGCATTGACTACCGATATACAAGGTTAATTTACAATACCTACAAGAACGCAACTATTTCGGTAAAACTACATGAAAACACGGATCACATCCCAATCGGCAGAGGAGTCCGACAGGGTGATACCTTATCGCCTAAACTGTTTACCTCAGTACTAGAATATACTTGTAAAAAACTTAACTGCTAAGAGAAAGGCCTGAACATTGACGGTAGATGATTAACAAATTTGAAATTCGCGGACGACATAGTTTTGTTCTCGGACAACCTCAAGGAGAAATGTACAATGCTACAGTAACTTCAGTTAGTGTGTGCCAGTGTGGGTCTTAAAATAAACATCTCCAAAAAAAATTCATGACAAACCTAGTACCTAGCGTAAATATCAATATTGGAGACAACGAAGTAGAGCTATAGTGCCGAAACTTTGACATTGACAGCTACAAGTTCTAAAACGCTGCAAATAGCTCAGAGGAAAATGGAAAGATCAATCCTGAGTATATCGCTTCGAGACCGAGTTAGAAATGTAGACTTAAGACGAAGTACACGAGTTACCGATGTAATTTCCCGAGTTGCCACACTGAAATGGAACTGGGCCGGATACGTCGCCCGAATCACTGATTAAAGGTGGACAAAGAGATTGCTTGAGTGGAGGCCGAGGTTAGACAAAAGAAGTTGAGGAAGACCCCCTACGCGTTGGACTGACGATCTCAAAAACATGTTAAGAAATTGAATGAAAAGTGCTCAAGACAGAGCACAATGGACAAAAGTGAGGGAGGCCTATGTCCAGCAGTGGACGCAAAGGGCTGGGTGATGAATATGACGGTATTTCTCACTGCGCGTGCAATAACGTTTTTGTAATTTCATAGAAACTTTTATGTTTTTGTTGTATCTTTTAGTAAAATCGTTACACGTAATGAACCAAGGGACCATTTAGAAATTCGAGAAAGCAGAACATAGAGAAATTAAACGAGAATCTAATAAATGTGGAAGAATCGAAAAAATTGGATGTTGTTAATATTCGTCAATTAACGGCAGAGTTTACTCCACGTCCAGAGACCCACTACTGATGGATAGCATTGATGATGGATAGGACGTCTGAGGTGGGTAGGCCATGTAATGCAGATGGAGCTAACCGACCCAGCTAGAAAAAAGGTCCTTGATAGACCTATTGGTCAAAGAAGAAGAAGAAGACCCAGAACAAGATTCCTAGATAACATAGACCAATATATGAGAAATATGGAAATACGTGCTTGGCGGAGGAAGGCGATGGATAGGGACGACTGGAAGATAATTCTTGGGGAGGCTAGAACCCACGCAGGGTTGTAAAGCCAAAATGATGATGATGAAACATTGTAAATTTGGGACGAGTTATTCATATCAGATTTCTATTGTAGCATAGCTTTTAAGATGGCTCTGTAAACCGAAAGCGCTCAGCTAGGAAATAAATGTTTATACACTTCAAAAATAGTTTTTTTTCCATTCTTTTATAAATCGAATAATTTTGCTCTATCTCTTAGTGGTCCTGCGATTTTTCATGTAATTCATTAGTTACCAGACCAGTGTAGGAAAATAGCATATCGTTTAAATTTTCCCTAAACTAGTGCACTGCTTACATCTTCTTTGTTCCTATACATTGGTGATATAAACGATATAAACCAATACTGCATGTCTCATAAGTTGATGTAGTGACAAACTGTGAGATCTTTCTCAGATTTAGAGACGAACGTAATGTACTTAAAAAAAGGAAAATTAGAATACTTTTTTTTACCGCATCAACCCCTAGGGTTATTAGCAGGGTGGTATATCTTTATTTTAGAAAAGTTACATTAGTATGTTATTAAAATTTACATAACAGTTTTGAAAAATACAAAAATAAATACAAAATTATGTTATGTTACAGTTTGTTATACAGTTGACAATTTTTGATAAATTTTATTGTATTACTGATATCTTCTTTTAGAATTTCTTTTAAGTTGAATTTTATTTTTGCTGTCGATCTTGATGTTGAGTACACTGGACAGTCTATTATTATATGTTGCACTGAAATTGGTATTTGAGAGGTGTGGCAAATTGGCTGAGGGTCCCTGGAGATGATGTATCCATGTGTAAATTTTGTATGGCCTAGTCGCAGTCTGTTTAGAGGGTTTTAGAGGCATCAGTAAAAATTAGTTTGAGATCAGGGTATCTGGAGATGGTAGACTGGAATTGTTGTTTTATTTCAGAAGGTTTGTGTGATTGTTTGGGATAGTTAAGTAAGGTAAAATTAGAGTACTTCGTTAATAAGATAATTTTAACTTTTGTATTTTAACCAAAGAAAAGTATTTGTAACTGAAATTGTGGTTAATTAGCATTAAAGCTACATAGTAAATAACATGGTTTACTTCTGTTATTATTGAAGGATAGACATACACAGAAAGAGGACCTATTTTCTAGATAAATAATTTCTATCCTTGTGTGATCGGTACTCACCGGAGGGACCGCAGACGTTCGGATACAATTAGCGTCTCTTAGCAAAGACAATGACGTCGACTTTGCTAAGTATCAAGACAATTACTCTACACACACACTACATTAATAAACTTATCTTGATTGAGACTGGCTGAATGACAATTGTCCAAGCCAAAACACACAAAAAAAATATTTTCTTGATAAATGACCCTAAATATAACGACCGTATGCTTGTTTAGAACAGCTGTAAACAAAGTTACAATTGCCATGATACCTAACGAGAGATATTCTTTAAAAAATCCTTTTTAATTCGAGCTTCTATTTTTTAACTGAAAATTGAGGGAAAAGAAAATTGGTTCGTTTTATGTGTATGTCATTGATTTAAGTTTTTAAATATATTCAACAGTATAATGTTATACTTTTAATTATACACTTTTCTTGTTAAATGAAAATTAACACTAAGATTATCTAATAAATTTGTAATAAAAAAAATAAAATTGTGTTCTTGCTGATTTTAATTTTTCCGAATATTACTAAAGTCAAACAGTAAACAAAGAGTTCAAAAATAATTTTAAACTTGCAGAAGCACGTTTTTTTCCTACCTAACAGTTTACTTCTTTTTTACATGTCTTCAAAATATCTCTTGACTTGAATGGAAATGTCACAGATTTTAGTTAACTACTTTGAAATGTTTCAACTGTAGAAAATCCACCTCTCTAGTTATTTTCTAGTCCACCGGTTCCAGCTACCCGTTCGCCTATTAGCCCCATCTTCTGACAAATTGCCTTAAACGGCACCAGTGGCAGGTAATTCACGAGTGAAACTTTGGAAATTGTTACTTCCTAACACTTTTTCGAGCCGGAACTCCCCCATCCTACCCCGACTCCCGTTCCCCTCGAAGAACTTCGCTATTCTTTCCGTAGTGTTTGCTCAACTCGAATCACATATACTTCTGCCACATAATGGCAGTAATCGAAAGAAAATTGCTTTGAACTTTTAGGTCACTCAATACAACTGCGATTTACTTTATGAAAAGTATTCTTTTCTCTACTCTCAAAGGAATATCGAACAGAAGAGATTTTTCAGAAGTTTTACTCCGACGGCATGCTACATCGATAACGTCTTTGTAATTGGTTACACTAAAAAAACTGAATCTATCACACAATAGAACACTAATTAGAATGTTCTTTATAACTATTTAAAGTCATGTTGCAAATTTGAAAGCAATTAATTATGTGTTACTACATCGATGATCAGTAACACTACACAATAAAATTTACGACATCGTAAATATTACTTTCAGTGTACATGAATATTCGTTGGCTACTAATAACCGTAGAAGTTTATTAGGATAATTCAAACAAATAAAAAATGTATTCTTTTAAGTTTTAATCATGAAGTTTTTGACTGGCTTTTGAGTATTATACTTCATGTTTTGCTATATTAAAAAAAGTTAAGTTTGTGTAACCTTCTGGCTTAGGTTCCGTGTTAGGGTGTTCAAGTCGCGCAAGCGCCCCTAATATAATGACCACTTTGGTAGCCGAGACCGATGGCTTTACATACCCTTCAGTGCATTGTGGCTGAATGTGGCTTGTGGCTAAATAATCAGTTTTCTCCAAACTTAAAAGTAACAGTATTTAATAGATTTATAAGTAGAGACAAAATAAAATGCAGAGCGATCGAATCAGAGATTGGCAGATTATTAAAAAAAATCTAACTATGGTTTTTCTTTTGTGCAAGGGTGGAAATTTTGTAAAAACTGTACCAGGTAAATCTGACCTGACGTGAATTGGGTAGCGTATATCTTACCTGGCGTGGAGTTCAGAGTAGACGGAATAAATCCGTACGTAATTCTCCTTTTAGGGATTTTACCCTCGAATTCATCCATGTTACAACCCCTTTCTAGAACGATCTCTCGCGTGCGCAGTTACCATTTACCTTTTTTTTTTCTTTTTCTCTCTGTTGCTTATGTTACTTATGTTTATCCCTGTTCTCTCTCTCTGTTTTTTTCCTCTCTTTCTCTCTTTCTCTTTCTCTTTCTCTTTCTCTTTCTCTTTTTTTTTTTTCTTTTCTCTTTCTCTCTCTCCCTGTCTCTTTCTCTTTCTCTTTCTCTGTCTCTTTCTCTTTCTCTTTCTCTTTCTCTTTCTCTTTCTCTTTCTCTTTCTCTTTTCTCCTTCTCTTTCTCTTTCTCTTTATCTTTCTTTATCTCTCTTTTTTTCTCTCTCTTTCTCTCTCTTTCTCTTTAAAATCTCTTTCTATTTAAGGATTTTTATCAGAGCCTCCAGCTCTTCTTTAAACTCATTTTCCTCCTTTCTTAGTACATAAAATTTTGTGCTCCTAAGATACCCACTTTTGCATATAGCTTTGATACCCACTTCTCTTTAGGCATTAAAGTTACGAGATTTCTACAGTGTTCTGCTTTGTGGTATATTCCTTAGTCCACACAGCTGGCATCTATTGCCTTGCCTATGTTTTCAAGGTATGTTCTTAAATGACCCGTGTCCCGTACGGAATTGCGTGAAGAAGTAGTTCGTGCTTTTATATTTGAACTTCTTTACTTCTTCACAATTGAGATCAGCGTTCTTGTTTATGCATCCTTCTCTTGTTTACCCACTCTTCAAGCCATTTTATATCTAATGGTTTTAGGTAAAAGGTATTTTACCTTTTTGGCCGGCATTATTCTTTCTCTCTCGAGAGTGGAGATGTGATCTCTGTCTCTAGATCCTTTTAGTACAAGAGCTCCCTTTCTTTGTGTAGCCTCAACTCTCGGTTTTTTACCCACTTTTTCACCCTTTTCAGTGCAGGATTAGCTGAGTTGATAGATTAGTTGAGAGATTGGTATTGTTTTCATACAGGTATGCTATAAACTTAGGTTAATAAAATTAAGATAGCTATGATGGTAACCAACATTCTAAAAGGACATGGTACATAAAGAAGAATTGGCTGAGTTCAGTATAAGCCTGTTTTCATTGTGCCCTACTAGAACGATCAGGTCCTCAGCGTAAGGTATAACCTACATCGCTTCTCCAAAATCTTCCTATAGTATATCATTGTAAATAATGTTTCACAGCAACGGTCCTTTAACCGAGCTTTGTGGCACTTATGCCGATGTCTGCATAACATGTCATCTCACTATGCCAATCTGTCTACTTAAGAAGTATTCCTTTACTATGCTTTATAGGTATGGGGATACTTAAAATTTCTCCAGTATTTGACTTATTACCCTCCAGCTGACGCAGTTGAAGGCATTTTTTATGCTCAGAAAAAAAGACACCAACCACTTGCTTTCATATGTAGCAGTTAATTCCATGATCCTACTGACCACGTCTATTGCAGATTTTCATTTTTTAAACCCATACTGGCGTTCCATAAATGCGACAATTATAGAACTATCTCTCTTATATACCATGCCAGCAAGATAATGCTACATATAATTAATGAGAGACTGAAAACATTCCTTCAAAGAGAAATTCCACAAGAGAAAACTGGATTTACCAAAGGTAGAGGCACTCGAGAACACCTGCTGAATATAAGACAGATAATCGAGAAATCTAGGGAATTCAACATCCCACTATACATCTGTTTTATAGATTACCGTAAAGCGTTCGACAGGGTCAAGTGGAGACACTTATGGCGAATACTAAAAGAAGTAGGCGTACCACAACATCTAATTACGCTTATAACCGAACTATATGAACACACTACTGGATCAGTTAAAGTACTTGACACACTTTCGAACGAATTTCATCCAGAACGGGGTGTCAGACAAGGACGTATACTATCTCCACAATTATTCAACATATATGGGGAGTATATTATGCGAAGAGCACTTGAAGGATGGGAAAAGGGCATCTCAATAAATGGTCATAAACTAAACAACCTACGTTTCGCAGATGACACAGCCGTTCTTGCAAATAGTCAAGCAGAGCTGATAGAACTTATACGACTGATCGAAAACGAAAGTCAAATATTTGGTCTACAATTAAACATATCAAAGACAAAGATCATGATAGTGGATAGACTACACAACAATCATCCACACATAACCACAATTGACCGGTTCGAGGTTGTGAGCTCATATTTATATCTGGAATCATTAATCACAAACACAGGGTCATTACAAGAAGAGATTAAAAGTAGATCTGATCTAGCAAAAGTTGCCACAGCAAAAATGACCAAAATATGGAAGGACTGTCAAATTTCAAGAGCGATAAAGATGAGGTTGATCAACTGCTTAATATTCCCAATACTGACCTACGGATGTGAATCTTGGACTCCGAGACAATCGGAGAGAAGAAAGATAGACGCCACTGAAATATTCTGTTGGAGACGAACGTTACGAATTCCTTGGACCGACCGCAGAACAAATAATTTAATTTTAAGAGAGCTAAAAGTTAGCCAACGACTCTTTAGTAAAGTCCATCTCCAACAATTAAAATATTTTGGGCATATTATGAGAGCAAACACAGAAAACATGGAAAGACTCATAATACAAGGAAATGTAGAAGGCCGAAGATCACGAGGAAGATCCCCAACAAGATGGATAGATCAAATTACAGGAATATGCCAAAGACCTATGCATGAATTAAAAGAAATGACCAGAGACAGAGATCTCTGGAAACGGACAATACACGACATCACGTCGACCAATACACTCCCCCTGGGGGGTCAGGATTGAAGAGAGAGACTGGCGTTCAGAACCTTTATCCATGACTTTTTTTTCTAGTCCCGTCTTAAAAATATTTTAAAGATCTTGCCGATTGTGTTTCATAATCAGCTCGGTCTAAATGCTCCCAGTTTGCCAAGATTTTTCCTGGGCTTGGAAATAAGTAGGAGGTTTGCCGTATTCCATACTTCTTGCATTCATGATTTATATCATCATTGATCATTGTTCCTCTATGAACAGTCTGATGGTAGCATTTCTACATGCAAAGGTGTGAATTTCTTTATCTCTCTCTGTACAAAATCGTTAACTTCGTTTTATAAAAAACCTTGTACGCTACAAAAAAAATTCTTTAAGCATGAAATCGTGGTTTTAAAATAATAATCCAAATTTATTTTATATATTTAATGAAAATATTAATCAAAAACTTACAGTGTTGTGAATATAGGGATTACTAGAAAAATGGTAGTATTAAGCAAACAAATAGGGTCATGCAAAATAAAATTATAATTCATTGTAGAGTATTACCATATATGAAATATTTGTGCAAAAATTTGTGTAAATTATTGCTAATAAATTGCTGTAATGATCAATAAAACAGTTTTAAAACTGTTTTTAATCTCACCTTAAGGAAAACGATCAACAACAAAAAGAATTTGCGCAAAGTACCGTTGTGAGCGCCGTCCGGGTAATAGCGAGAATGGTAATAAAGCATCGCAAATGGACCATCTCGGCAATTTGAATGTGAGAGGCACTTTTATTGAGCACTAAGTAGAAAATTTGCATCGAATTGTAATTTTTGCGTATACGGCCAATTGGATGCGAATATTAAAGACCACTCGTAAATTGGAAAAATTGCGGATAATTTATTTTGAATTTATAATGACATTTATTGCCGTTTTGTCACAAGTAGAATTTATAGTGCCTTTTCCGTAATGTTAAACCAGCTTATAAACTTATATGTGTATGTCAAACGCAAGAGTGTATAATCCGCTGGATATACATATAGTTTTACCACATAAATGTGATAAATTAGCACGTGCTTTTGATACTATAAAATACAGACTAAAACCTGCCATAGTTTTTTTCTTTTACTAGATGGAATTCGAACTATTTTATATAAGATACTTTTTAAAAGAACCAAAAACATTTAAGAAATCAGTACAAATAGAAATAAAATATAGTCTTTGTGCAATTGCCACGGAGTCATAAAATTGTAGTTCTAGGCAGGTTCAGGTGTGGATGCCTACACTATTATTTACAGGGTACATAAAATGGACATTAAAAAGAACCTTGGGATCAAAGGGCGATGATGTTGGAATTGCTATGTTGGGAGTTTCACTGCGAGACAAGGTCCCAAACCGCCATTACGATGCTGTACGAAGAATAACAATATTAAAGTGGAACTGGGCAGGTCACGTGGCTCGAATGATATAACAGAAGGACAAAGCGGATACTGGAATGCAGACCAATAGATGATTCCAACCGAAGCAGAGGTCGTTCACCAGCACATTGGACTGCCGATCTAAAACGTTACCATAGAAATTGGATGCAACAGACACAAGATCGAAATCGATTAAAAATTATGAGGGGATCTATGTCTAGCAGTGAACAATCACAGAATAATTATCATGAATAAAACTAAACTTAAATTGGATAAATCCTTACATTTGAAAAAACTGTAATATAAGAGGAAGATATTAGTTATCATCAACTTCTTAGAAATCACTAACGCCATGCTATCAATAATGCATTCTTGGGAATTTTAATTTGTAGTAAGAAATTATTAGTTGTGGTTATATATAAAAAATGCTGTCTGGCTCAAAGTTTTCATCTGTCACACGTTTAAAACAGTATGCATTATAGACTACTGAGTAATAATTAGAAGCAATGTTTACAATTTCTTAATAATTTAACATCTTGCAGATGACGACACTGTTGTTGAAAAGACATGTAATATGACAAATGTAAACAAATCAACGATAAAGTTTAAAGCCAATCAAAAAGTTCAGTTGTTAAAGCGCTAAACGATAATGCTGGAGGGGTCCAGACGAAGAATAACATATATTGAAAATTTTAACGAATTTTTAAAAGATGATGAGTTTTCAAAGGTTCGGTTGTAGTAATAGATAATGCTCGTTATCATTTTCGTCAAACTGAACGCCTATCAAATAATTCTTGGAAGAAACAGGATATCCTTAAATCTCGAAATAAACCTCCCTAAAGATTTCTACGGAGTATATATTAAACAAAAACTGGGTGTCAAAACACAACCCTGTCGTACTCCATGTTTTATGTCTAGTTTTCCAATACGACTATCTTGAATTTGGATAGAGGCTACTTAACTGTAATAAAAGTATTTTATCAGTTTTATACATGGTGGTCCTTGAGTAATTGTACAAAAAGAAACAGTAAATTCTACACTTTAAAATTTCACGATTTAAGCCAACTTGCTTTAAAAAAATGTTGATATTAAGAAAGGTACAGTGGTAAATGATTAACTATTTAAGTAATATCTAGTGCAACATACTAAACAATGTATGATATGATCTTAATATTAGTATTACAATAACTGACTGTGTACCATCAATTACATTTTATGGATCAATTTACCGTGTTCCTGATTCTTTCTCAATCCTCTAATTTTCCACCTTATAATATGGACAATACTGTCATAATAATTGTTTATTTTAACTTATTCACAAAAAATTGTACAATGGGAATTCACTCTTATAAAATGTTGCGGTTACCATAACTCGCAAATAAATTAAAATCAAAAATGTCATTTAAGTAGATATGTTATCAAAATTTAAATTTTTAATCCTATAGTTGTAAGTATTGAAATATTTATTTTGTTTACATATAATAGTTATTATAATAAATAAGTTTTCTCCCGAAGAAGTCACAAAATCGTGACGAAATATTGAGACAGAACAAATGGAGTTTTATTTTCCACAGACCAATTTCTGAGACTATATCAATAGTTAACACAGTACGGTCGAAAATAATTTGAAATATACACATATATATATATATATATATATATATATATATATAATATATATTTATATATATATATATATCTATTTATATATATATATATATATATATATATATATATATATATATATAAATATATATATATATATATATATATATATATATATATATATATATATGTATTGCAAATATGTTACATTAGGCTAAATAAATATAGCACAAAAAATGCAGAACAATCTTTTCTGCAGGGCTACCCACACATGATAAGACCTGACGTAGTAGAATTTTGACTGTATAATCTATTCAGAATTGGTTTAAATACATGATATCTATTCAAATAGAAATGTTTCTATATTTTGTATAACATATAAGTTTAATTATATGTAATGTTTTAATTATATGTTAATAAAAGCGATATTGACGACTTGTCACTGTCCACTTGAATACCTTTTTTAACTGAAATTAACAGTATAATTATAACAAGTATGTTCATTTATAGCTATAATACATTTTATATGTTCTTATACAAACAAAGTGAAGTATTTAGCATGCTAGTTTCATTTTGAATACACTGAATAACAATGAAAGCTGGCTAATTTTTAAATTCTCGCTAAAACCTGTTTTTCAATAAACATGCACGTCCAAATGTGAAATCCAAAACAATGATTAATGCGATTGAAGTGATTCCTGAAAATCTATTTTACATATTATTAATTTGACACCTAGACAATAAATCAGTGTCAACTGTTCAGCCACCGTGACATTTCATGTGCATACGCCATGTTAAATTTACAATAGCATCGAAAATATTTTATATTATATCCCTTTAGTAGGCCATGATTGCCACCGGACCATGTGATTGATTTTTTTCATTAAATGTTGCGAAACGGACCTATCTAAAATTATCCACCTATGAAATTAACGTACGTGGATTTGGCAAATAAATGGATATATTATTAATGCATCATGTAGCGGACTTTATTACAGGATGTCCCGACTAATCTTTAATATTATCATATACCTACTATATTTAAAGTTGTTGCGAAGCGATGTTTCCATTGTATTATTGGTTGCAGAATTAATAGAAACGACGTTAAAAGATTCTAAGAATTTATTAAATTTTTCAATAAATACATAATTTAAAATAATAACTTGGTCATCTTGATAGTGGGTTGGGACGTAGGTCCTTTACATCTGTAAAAATACACGGAATGAAAGAATGAAATTCTCGGGTGGAGAACCAAGTCTGACGAACTCATAAAAGGAATAGAAAAAGTAATATCAGATATTACCGTTCTTACCAAAACAAAAAAAAAAAAAAGAACAACATATCGAAGACATAGGAGGTTTTATTCATATTTATAATGGAGCAGAAAAAGACAAGGGGGCTTAAGTATGGGTTTCAATATTGATAAAAAAAGACTTAATGGGAAACCTGATAGATACACAGATAGATACACATATTCTACGGAACCTTATCACCACTTATTGAAAATATATATAGCTGCTAAGAAATTGTACTGATGGGAGATTATGATGCATGGACAGAAAAAAACAAATCAAAAATTGGTCCTGTAAATATGGAGATACAAAAATAAATAAAAGTATACCTGGGTCCAACCAATGAGAAACATAAAGTCAATTATAGATTATGTTATCACATAACAAAAAACACATATACAAGTAGAAGACGTAAGAGTATTAAAAGTTCCGAAGTGCAGAACTGACCAATATATGGTTAGATCAAAATGTTTCACCGTATTCTACCGGAAATGGATCCACTCAAATACAATATAACTGCACTTATATATACATATATATATATATATATATATATATATATATATATATATATATATATATATGTATGTATATATATAAATACACAATGTAAGTGAGACTAAAATCTCACTGTAAATGAGGATATCGTTCAAGGAATCTTTGACCGATATCCTCATTTACAGTGAGATTTTAATCTCACTCACATTGTGTATTTAAATTTAGACGGTCGTACTCCTCTCTCTCTCTCTCTCTCTCTCTCTCTCTATATATATATATATATATATATATATATATATATATATATATATATATATATATTTATATATAGGTATATATAAGTTACGGCTTAGTCAAAAATTACTAAACCTGATATACTCCTCAGCGCAGAATACCTACCAAAAGATAATAACTAAAATCAACGTAGCAGCTTATGAAGCACTTGTCACGATTCAAAGAAACAAAGGGGATACTTAATTGTGGTGGACAAATGATATCATTAATACAATGCATAACAAGAAACAAGCATATCAAAGGTGGTTGCAAATAAACCAGATGATATATGTACACATTCAAGATCAAACAGACAACTAAAAAAATTAATAACTTAAGTCAAAAATGTGTTACTAAGAAAGTAAATGCAAAGAGGTTAACAAATATATAGGATCAACAAGATTATAGAAAACGGTAAAAACCCTGAGAAAACCCAGAAAAGAAGAGAGTAGAATAGATTTAATAAAAGAAAGATCTTGGATCAAATATTACTCACAACTTCTGACTGAAACAAGACCGCCCCATTCACGAATACTGTTACAACAAAATATAAAGTGAAATACGATGAAATAACAGTACGTAAAGTCAAATATGCTATACAAAATCTAAAAAATTGAAAAGCATGCAGACCGCAAGGTAAACCTAACGAATTACTAAACACAACCCATAAGTATTACGGGAATTACTGGCGATGTTTTTAACAAAGTCTATAAAGGACATTATTTATCAACGAACTAGACAAAAGCACAAATAAACAATATCTACAAAAAGAGAAATAGAAAGAATTGTTGACATTAGGGAAAGAGGGAACTAAGTGTTATAAATTAACCCTCAAGACTCTTTGGAAAATTAAAAGAGATGACAAATGTAGAAAAACAAAATGACTTTTGTGCAATCAGATCCTATATAGACAGCACATTTTTTTCTATAGCAGGATATTGGGAAAATATTAGCCCACAAACTCATATAGTCTATACAGATCTGACAAATGCATACGATAATGTACCACTTTTAATGATCTGGGTTGCAATGGAAAAACAAGGACTAAACAAAAAAATATATAAAAGTAATACAAAAATATAACGGTAAACATTTAAACTGGAAACAAACTAACTAGAGAAATTTCTATTAGTCAGGGTCTTAAGCAAGGCTGCTGCATAAAACCTTCACTCTTTAAAGTATGAATGAGACGCTCTCAATGTAAAGGAGAAAATGCTGTAATATTGGCATCCCAATCAAAGACGAGATACCTTACACGATACACTTCGCAGACAAGTAAGCCATTTTAGCTTAAGATGAGATTCTTCTTCTTCTTTAACCTTTAGTAATCTCATTTGTGGTCTTCCTCTGCTTCTCTTTCCTAACCATGGCCTCCACTGTTGTATTTCGTGGTCCTATCTCTTATCCTTCAGTCCCGCATTGTGTCCTGCGAAGCTCCATTTTAATTTGGCAGCATGTTCTCCGTTTTTCTACGTCTTTTACTTTGGTTTTGCTTCTAATCCATTTGTTTGTTTTTTGTCTATAAGTCTCACCCCGAGCATTGATCTTTCCATCGCTCTTTGTGTTTTTACTATTTTATCCATATTGGACTTGGTGAGTGTCCACGTCTGTGAACCATACGTGAGTATGAGGAGGATACACTGATCGTAAATTCTGGTTTTCACATGCTGTTCTATTTTAGTGCTTTTCAAGATTCACCTCAGTTTTTCAACTCCTGCCCACGCTAACCTTTTTCTTCTGGTAATTTCGGCGGCAGTTTGATTTTCTTTGTTAAAGATGAGATTAATATAGACTATATGCTTAGAAAACTATAAAAGGAGTACATGAAGTAAGGCCTTACAGTTAATATACAAAACCGAGTACTTGGTTGCAGGAAAAAAACCAGAAAGCCTACAAATTGAAATGAGAGCTATAAAATTAATTGAAAACTTCAAATACTTGGGAGTCCAAATAACATCCAAAGCAGAGAGTAACGAAGAATTACATCCTAGGAGTGGCCAAGCACTATCAGCCACTAGATAGCTACACGGACCATTGTAGAATAATAATATATTAAAAGAAAATAAAATAAAAAAGAATTTGTTAAACGATAATAAAAAGTAGTAAGTTGTACGGCTTCGAACACTTTGAACTAAATAAAAAAAACCAATAAAACATTAAGTCTATGGGAATGGACTATTCAAGACAATTTTGCCGGTTCACTAGACTTGCTAGTGTGAGGAACGTAAATATTATGAGAGAAATATAGATTGACCTATACATAATAGACACTGTCGAAGCCAAAATACAAAACTGGTATGACACCTGCAGAGTATGCCTGAAAATCTATGGCGAAAAAAGATAGAAAATGAGGTAGAAAAAATGAGGTTGACCAAAACGTTCATAAAGAGAAGAAAGAAGAAGAAGAAGGCTAGCTAAACTCAAATATCTGGACGATGTACGGGACGATTTAAGGGAGATTTAAGCAACGGAATCGAGAACACAGACACTCGACAGGGAAAAATGCGGCTGGTAAGGGGTCACGAAGGACTGTAGCAGCAACTGATGATGATGAACTACTTTTTTATCTTTGGATGATTTTTTTGTTTTCTTTGAGTTTTTCCAAGAAGATCCACATCAAGATCGATGCCCCTTCTTTCCTTTTACCGCTGTCGTCTAGCAAATCTTATACATTTTATCCACTACTGGTATAAGTTATTTATTTAGTTTTATAAGGTTTTATTATCTATTTACTACGAAACGCGTAACGCGGAAAAAACTCCATTAGAAAATGCTGATTTTGTATTTAGGTATAGTTGTACAGGTAAGGTAAAAATAAGAAGACAAATGTATTAAAAACAGAAGAAGGGCAAACCTGGAATACAAAAAATGAGCTGATCTATGAGTCTAAAAGGATAAACTGTTCCAAGAGGTTTACACCTGATAAAAATGAAGAAGGCAATTCTGAATAGAAGTCTGTATTAATCATGAGCTGATTATTATAAATAAATAAGTCTCCATTTATTTTTCACGATTTGTCGGTTGTTGGTCAGACAGTAAATGATAATCTAGTCTATTTGTGGCTTAATTTTAAGCTCTTATTCTCTTAGTTTTACTAAGAATTTCTATTTTCTTTAAGACGTAACTACAGCTACAATTTAAACTCGTATTGCTTGCTAGCGATTACCTAACAAGTAGTCTGGATTACCCCTAAGTATTCGCATGGCTAGTCGCCAGTGTAATAAAGAGGTACTGCTTATGTATTTTTAGTAATTGTTTATTTCTTTTACATTATTATAATGTTATTTAATACATACAGTAATGTAAATGGTTTATTAAGCTTATTAAAATAAGCTTATACTAAAAAACTTACTTAATTTAAAACTACAATATTTATATTAGGTATTACTGTCATGTTAAATTACAAATAAAATATTGCAACCGATTATAAATGTTACATCAAACTACAAATAAATAAATATAAAAAGTTGCAAAGAAATGTAAAAAAAATATACTAACACATTAAAAATAATGATTCTGGTCTTTTATTCATCTTCATAATAATTTGAACGAAGGATCCTTTGATGCCCCTTCTAGATGATTACCCTACTAGATTTATTTTTTGTTGTTGTTTGACAAACCACCCGACTAACTTAAAATTCTTGAGGTTCTTCTTTAAAATGACTTTACAGTCGTTTTCCGATTTTTCCCGGAATGTGTGAGTCGTCTTTTCTTTTCATTTAATAGGGTTTTGCTAACTCTCGAGCCAACTTTTTCAAAAAATTTATTCGGTTTATAGTTTCATCAGAGCATTTATGGTGCAAACATTTCATCATCATCATCAGTGATGCTACAGCTCTAGTTGAGCCTTGACCCTCCCCAGTCTATTTCGCCAGTCGTTTCTGTTCATCGCCAACCGTTGCCAATTTGCCGCGCCGATTTTCCCGTCCCTCCATCTCAGTCGTGGTCTGCCTCTACTCCTATTTCCCACTGGGACCGATAATAGACCGGTGCAAACATTTATAAGATAGAAAAAAGAGCCACAGGCTCTCTTAGTGTTCTTCGTTCAAGATTATGTGTAGCACAAAGCTTATCATAAGTGTCCAGTCCGCCATTTGTCATATTATAAAATGTTAAAGATAGTGCAAACACCATGAAGCTGTACGAAGGCGGTGTCAAAATTTACGTAAAGGCAGAAAGGTTCTATTGTAAACCAAATTTCGTCTACTGCGTCGTAATCAGGAATGTTTGCACTATCTCTAATAGTTCTGACTCCTGAGACTCTCCTGAGATATTTAGCATCAGTAGCTGACTCCCTATGTAAACTAGAAATCAGTATAACTGATTTAGATTTTTTTGGGACATACGACATCATGGTAAAGTAATATTGCGCATAGTTTTCATCATCATCCTCAACCTGTATGCATCCTCTGCCGGACATAGGTCTCCCTCAGCTCTTTTCATCTGTCTCTGTCTTGTAAGACTTGCATCCAGTTATTACCTTGGTCCACACTCTAAAATACGTTTTGTCCATCGGTTGTCTGATATTAGTTTTACTCATAGTTTTACTTATTGGTAAAATTATTCTAATAACATCATCATCATCGTCATCAACCTATATGTCCACTGCTGGACATAGGTCTCTCTCAGCTCTTTTTGTCTGTCTCTGTCTTGTGAGGCTTGCATCCAGTTATTGCTAAAACGCTTCAGGTTGTCAGTTCATTTAGTTGGTGAGCTTCTTCTGCTCCGTATTGCTTTTTGCCTTGGTCTCCACTCTAAAATACGTTTTGTTCATCGGCTGCCTGATAATCTGGCGACGTGTCCTGCCCAATTCCATTTTAATGACGCGATTTTTTGTAATACCATCGTCTGCTAAATCGCTTACTTTGAATTGGTGGTCTGGTTGTTTCTGAAGTTTCTGATATCAACCATGGCAAATATTTTTATTCCATACTTATTAGGTTTGAATGGAATATATTGTCGAAAACTGCAATGCCCACAAAACGGTACTAATCGTTCGTCAATTGTGAAGTATTCACTTGGTGTATTCGACACACTTCTTCACTATTTAGTCATAAACATCGTAAATGGGTGCTAACTTGTCAGTTTTAAGCTTTATTGATATTGTTCTTTTGTCATCGAATCTAATACATCTAAGTATATAGAGAAACCTCTGATTACTCATAGTAGTGTAAAAAATCATTACTTATAGTATCGGCTAAAAACAAATTTTGGAAATTCAAATAATATGACCCTATGACCCCACCAACAATAGGTGGGGAATAGAATACCCAAAATGCTTTTATTTTCCCCTTAGTTACCAAACAAGCGTCTCTTTTACGGGTAAAATTATTTTTTACGGAAAAAGTTATGTAATTATTTGTCTGTAAAATGAGGTAATAATCAAAGTCATCCTATTGGTAATAAGGGCAATGAATCCTTGTCGCTGTTATCATCTTCTTGAAACAAGTCTGTATCATGTTCACTATTATACTTTATAAAATCTCCCAAAACATCGCTATTACCTACTTTCTGAACTACGATTAATCTTACACTTACGGGTCACTTTCTAGAATAAGCTTTTCCTGTTTATGTTGAGTCTTTTATTTTGTCGACTGGGCCCTGGTTTTGGCTTACAATTTTCAGTTGTACAGGTTTCACTCGAAGCAGCCATTTCAACGCACAAATCGCAAAGTAAACTAATGCAGCAGAAGCTTAAGTTCCAACTGCATACAATATCCATATTTATCATAAATTGTAGTTAAACCTATTTAGAAAATTGATAAAACATAGAGGGGAAAATAGTAAAATATTTATATTTATATTTAAATTGATAGGATTAAAAGCAACAGAATTTGGATACTAACAAATTATTTCTAAAAGATCGGTAGACAAATAATTGGAAAATTGGTTATCCATATACTTTTTGTGAAAAATGTACTGTCACTTAAATTTAAGTTGGTGACAAATGGCAGCTAAGTAAAGATTTATGTTAAAATCGCTCTCAAACGCTATTTTCTTTTAAGGTCAAGCTTATCCTTAGAAAGATTTCATTTTTGTTGAAAGGTGTTTGGATGTTAGCTAACGGACAACCTTTACACTAGCATGCTTATTATTTATGCATTATCTCCCCAGTTACAATACTGCTAGTTACGATAAATAAAAAATGATCTGTGCTTCCACGCAGTTGTAATTTATTGGTAATTTATTGGTTAAATCGCATAATTTGAATTAGTTAAATCAGCAGATTTAATGTACACACATCTTTTTAGTGGAAATAGTTCGATGTAGTGAATAATTTAATATTGCATTGTTTAACAGTTTACGGTGCGCAGTCTGCCATTCGTTTTTAAATAAAAACTATCAGATTAGCCACAAATTGCAGAGGTTTGTGCGCGATTTGTAATTGTCTGTCGCATGTAATATTTTTTGACAGTTACTAATCTGATTTGCAAACAAATTGATAACATTTGCTGTAAAATTACATTACTTGCTTGTTTATGGAATAATTTAAAGACAAACTGTACTTTATTTTATATAAATGTCCAAACCGGATTTAACAGCATGTCACTATACAATTTCTCTGACAACACACAGGTAAAATATTTAAAAATAAAAGCTGAGACATTGTAGAAATAAATTTTATATTGTCATTTATATACCAAATTTTCATGGACATTAGAATTATGAATATTACTTTACAAACAATATGAAAATACAAAATATATTAATCGTCTGAATCCTGAGAATAACCATGTAGTTCTATTATTTGTTACATATATATGTCAAGAAACGCCAAGAAACGTAAAAATATCACGATTAAATGCGTAAATTGTTCGGGAAATCATCCAACAAACTATAGACGAGGCAAAATTTATAAAAATTACAATAAAAAACATATCTCAGACTAAGAGACTCAACTCCAACAAATATAAACAAAAAACACACTAACAGATAAATCCAGGGTTCATATACGCACAAGTAACATACCAGCAAACATGATAATAATTATATACATTAGTCAAATCAATCGGTCAATCAATTGGTAAACTGTCAAAATGATGACATAGCTGTTGAACATAGTAGATTGAAATCTAAACCAAATAATTTCGTACGCTCATAAAATTAAAAAATTTATCATTAGCAATATTGATTGTTTACTATACTACGTTCCACGTTAAGAAAATAACATTGCGGAGATAGGGCCATGTATTTCTTATGGACGATAGAAACGCGGCGTTGCCACGACACACACAAGCACAATTTAGGGTTGTATAATTTGTATTTTCGTTTCCACAGACATGAATTAAATTAATGTTTTTTAACGTAATTGACCAAAAGTGCCCATTCGAAACAAGAGATGAAAAGTAGGAAAAATGATTTTAATTAGATAAATAGTATTTACAAAAGATTATTTTATTTTATCTTATTTTAATTATAGTAACGACAGTTTATTTGTTTTTCGGTGAGCCATGAATCATAGAAATCAGTAGAAAATATTGCTTAGTTAGTTAAATCATGCATTTCGCTGCCTATTAATGTCTTAAAAGCAAATAAACGGACTTGGAATGCGTATATCTAAATTACTAATTGCAACTTAAAATAATACGATTTGCGTATGTCAGCGATTTTATGTCGTTCTCTGACTACATAATGATAATAATGCTTTTATTTTGTAGTCATTCTGACTTTACAGTTAAATGTTAATTGAAAATGAAAATTCAAAAATTAAGCAAAGGAAATATCTTAGACATCCGTGCAAAGAGAGTGTCTGAGAGTTTTGGCAACACTGATCTCCATAAGCGTAATGTTATTTTCTTAACTTGAAACAAAGAATAGTTGAAGAGACACATCTTATAAGAAAAAATTACCGAAATTGCCTATAAATATCAAAATATATTATCTATCATACTAACAACCTGGACAATACAGCTCATGGAGGCAATTATACTCCGTAATTCATAGAACATTATGAACAGGAAGTTTATAGGAACAAACGTATACAAGCTACCTCAGCAGTAGTGGGAATTAATACAGATACACTGATAATATTACGCAGTATATTGTCCAACTAAGTTTAACAATCAAAAGGAAATAAATATGAAAGCCATATCCAAATGCTTTATCGCCAAGCTTTCAGTATGGGGCTCCCGATTGACAAACAAAAAATACAAATGCTCACTCTAACACTATCAACAGCCTAAACTCGATATTAAAAGGTAAATCTACATACGGGCCTTTATATTCTAAAAATATTCCAGATTACATTGACTTTTTTATTACAAAGGTAAACTAGACCCCCTCATCATTCCTTAAGCCTTTGTCAGGGCGCGGTGACATTTTATACCAGGCATCTCTTTAAAAATGGAATCCAGCTTTAAGATTTTATCCAATTATTCTTCAATAACGTTATCCTGTTTTGCTGATATAATACAAAAACCTAAAGATCTGCATCTATCTATCTAATTAGCCTTCTTCGGTCCATCTTTGGACATAGGCCTCACCAATCCTTTTCCATTCTTCTCTGTCTGTCGCTACAGTCATCCATCTAGAGCCCACGTGCTTCTTGATATCATCTGCCCTACTCATTTGGGGCCTTCCTCTGCTTCGTTTATATTCCCACGGTTATCCGCATATATTTAACAAAAATACAAATTAAGTTCTTTTTAGAGAATACATATTTTAGAGATTACATGCATACATTAATATGCATAATCGCCAATTTAAAAAAGGCTTATGATTCAATAGACCAAGAACCGCTTGAGTGTATACTAAAAGAAAAACGACTGAATCACAAAACAAGAATATTCTTAGAGCAAACACCAACAAATACAAGATGGATATATCGCATATCGAAGTTAAACCAGGAGATGGATTATTGCCATTGCTGTTTAACATTATGTTGGGCAAAGTTATAGAAGGATGCGAAAGTAAACTACGTGGACAAAATTACTGGAAACTAATACTAGAGGAATATCCATTCAAATACAAATATCTATAAAAAAAAAAGAAGTAGACTATAATCTGAAGAAAAACAGTTGAAAAAATAAACATAGAAATTTAGATCAGAAAAAGACGCATGAAATTTTTTGGATCTCTAAAAAGACTACCAGGAAATAGGCTAACCAAAAAAATGCTAAAGTACATTTAAATAACCAACAGTATTATCATCATCGACATGATTAGACAGTTATTTCAATGGGGAATTTAGGCATCCATGATTTTTCTTTTCATATTAATTCTTCTGAAAAAGTGTTACATTCTTAAAAGACAAACGTAAAGCGTTTGTTTTACCAATGTTATCAATGTAAAATGACAATTTTAAAGAGAATTGTCATTAAGTAGCATTGACATTAAGTGTTGTTGGTAGCGTTTAACAGCAATATTAAATAAATTTATTATATATTTTTTTAAAATGAAAAATGTGCAAGAAAACCAGCGAAATTAATTTTAATTAAACAATGACCAGTTTTTCTGTGTATATAATGACCAAGCCTACATAATCATATTTGTCATGTTAATCACAAGCAATAATTATATTAAGCAGAATAATATTAATTTTAATTTTTGTTTCAGATTGAAGATGCAATGCTTATGTTTGACAAACAGACAAATAGGCATAGAGGTAAGTTTAATTTTCGATCATATGTATTACATCATTTACGTTTACAAAATAAATAATACAAAGTTACTCTACATTCATATTTTGGGCTTTTATTACTAAAGAAGGTTTTGCCAAACGACATACATACATATAAGGCCAAAGAAAAGGTAGTGAAAGAGGTTAGACATATCTGCAAAGAAGATTATTTTTCTTATTAACATTCATATACACGTGCAAAAAATATGTATCAAAATCCGACACCACTCTCTATACATGTATATTATCTTCGTCATTCCATGAGCCCTTGTTAGCGCGTGGTGACACTCTACATAATATTGTTAGCTTGCTGTCTTCATTGGTTGCAATCTTGTGCCGAATGAACGGCTTCGTGTATAGGTCTTTCCACTAGAGTCTTCATTTGGTTTGTCCACCGGGATGAAGATCTTTCTCTCGGTCTAGACCTGCTACCTTTTTTTCTACTTTCAATTGTTACATAGTTCCTGTCCTTTTGGCTATGTGGTCGAAGTAACTTAGGTATGCTCGTTTCACTTTTTTAATAGCCTGTCTTTTATATGAAACTCTTTCAGAATTTATAGGTTATTTCTGTGTTTTGTTTAGGATAGGCGTAGAATCCTTCTGTAGACCCACATTTCGAAGGCTTATCTAACTTCTACCGATTTTGTTAAAAGTCCATGTTCCAGCTGCGTTTGTAGCCATGGGAAAAATAAGGGAATTGGTAAACCTGAGTTAAGTATTCCATTTTATTGTTCGGTTTTTCCTTATTTAATTTAATTTAGCTGATGCGGTTTGAGCCATTGGTCGTCTATGCCTCATTTCTGAGGAGCTCTCATCACTGTTGGTTATCAGGAAGCCAAATTATACAAATCTGTCTACTACTTCGAAACTCACCACTTGTTATAAGTGCGGTAGAATATTATTTGCCCTGTCTACTATTATTACTTTTGTTTTGCTGCTGTTGATCCAAAGTCAAAATTCTTTGCTTATCCGGATTAGTCGTTCTGTGAAAGTAATCATTTTGACTTCAGTTACTGCTAGTACAAGTGTGTCATCTGCGTAATTCCTTCTATAGTAATTCCTCCATACCATTCGTCCAGTACTTTTCTCATTATATATTTAGAATAAAGTTTTGTTCAGGGCCGTATCCATTACAGTTTAATTGAAATATTTTTAATGCAAAATTCTAAAGAATAAAAATATTCACCGCAATTGTTGACCAATGTAGGAGTATACTTAGTTCATTTCAGATTCCATTCCATTCCATACATACCATGTATTATTTTTTATTAACTAGTATATTTTATTTGCATAAACCATCATCATAATTAAAAATAAACACGTCAAAAATGTCTAGGGAACTTTTCTTATATCTTCATCAATTTTGATTGCATTTTAAAAAGTGACATACCGTTATAATTATCTAATCGCAGTGAATTCGTCTTATTTTCAGTCTAGTCTTGCTTTTTGATAAAATAATGAAATAAAGGTTAAAAAATGCACTTTTTTAATGGAAAATTTCAATATTAAACGTCAATTAAACCATAAAAAGCTAACAACAAATGTGTTTAATAATCCGTGTTTCCTCTGGCAGCATTAATTACAGCATAAAACTGCCTTGGTGTGCTTAAAATTGATAATTTCGTTTTGGGGTAAGAGAAACCATCTTTATGTAAAAAATATTAATAACCTTATCTAGTATGAAAAAGGTACAGATAAGGAAGAGTACATCTATGCAGTATATCCCATATATGCTCGATGGGATAAAGATCAGGCGATTGTGCTGGCCACGGTAAAAGTGTAATACCTTCAGTAAAACCAATATCTTACTGTCGCTGTAATATGTTGCCCTAAATTTTCCTGTATATAACGCAATTCAGGTCCAAGTGAAAGAAAAATTATTCCAGCCCACATCATAACTTGTAGATCAGTATATGAACGAACACCCTGTATATTCCTGAGTTTCTATTGTCGACCAGGGTCTCTACAAACGCTCATTCTTTTTTATTCAGAGACCTGATTCAGAGCATACCAAGCTTTATCTGTGAATATCACATAGCTTCATTTTTGTAAGCAACAATGCATTATTCTGCCCTTCTAAGGAAAACCACAGCATCTGCAGTACTTACAATAATAAATAAATGGACTCCAAAAAACCTGCAACTTTTAAAGAGGGCTAAAATTGTTACAACAATGCGGTTAGAAACGATTTTACTTCATCTCAATAAATCTGCAAAAAAACTATATTTAAAAAAAGGAGCAGCAGTTTATTATAATTGTATGCTTACTATGATAGATACCGAGAAAAAATCGTAAGTTATATTAGAATTTGCTAAATAAAACTACAGCATCTACAGATATTACGTTTTTGCGGTGTTTTTTCTTAGCATAATGATAAAGAAAATATAATTACACAACTAAATAAGTTTTTGAAAAATTTATTAAAACTACATATTTAATAAAAAAAAATATTGAACCGGATAAACCGTAACAAACAAAATTTAATACAAAAGAAAAAAATTAAATATAGAAAGACATTATCTTATTAATCCTTACCTTCCTCAAGGTTTTGCCAGATTCTTTGTTATTCATTCATTTCTCCTTTTTTCGCCAAGTAAGGACGAGACTTCGGCGAAGTTCGTTTTCTTTTGTGTTTTGAAAGATTCACCTAATGGTGGAAGCTCATTGGCGGACATAAAGGTGTGTTCTGGTTGGACATACTAAATACAAATATATTAAGCATATATGGCGTCAGAATATACAATATATACAAGAAGCTATAAAAAAAATTCAAAATTTTACTTTGACCTGAGAAGTTATCAACCCAAAGGACAAAATATTCGACATACCTGTAATGTAAAAAAAGCATTCTTCTTCTTTAAGTTCCATCTTCTATCGAAGGTTGGAAATCATCATGGCTATGCGGACTCTGTTGACTGCCGCTCTAAAAAGTTCTGCACTACTGCATTCAAACCATTCCCTCAAGTTCTTAAGCCAGGATATTCTTCGTCTTCCCACATTTCGCTTTCCTCGGATTTTGCCCTGCATAATAAGTTGTAATAATGCGTATTTTTGCCCTCTCATCACATGTCCCAAGTACTCAAGTTTTCGTCTTTTAATAGTTAATATTATTTCCGCCTCATTTCCTATCCTTCTAGTTACTTCCATGTTTGACATTCTTTGAGTCCATGATATTCGTAGGATTCTTCTGTAACACCAAAATTCAAAGGCGGCCAACCTATTCAGATGAACTTGTTTTAGTGTCCAAGCTTCCAGACCATAAAGAAGAGTAGAGAACACGTAACATCGAAGCATTCTCAGGCGTAGTTCTAACCTTATATCCCGACAACAAAGAAACTTTTTAAGTTTGATAAATGATGTACGTGCTATTTCAATACGTGTCTTAATTTCTTTGGTTTGGTCTACATCTGATGTTATCCATGTTCCTAAGTATTTATAGTTATTAACACTCTCAATTGCAGTATCTTCAATAGTCAATTGGATATTTGCATGTGCAGATTTAGTCATGATCATGCATTTAGTTTTCTTTAAATTTATCTTCAGTCCGTACTCATGACAGCGTTCATTAAGGCGTTGCATTACGTTCTGTAAATCATTGTTGTTATCCGTAATTATTACTGTATCGTCTGCAAAACGTAAGTTATTCAAAACTTCTCCATTGATAGATATACCTTCTATTGAGTCTGGGAGCGCTTCTTGAAATACCGCTTCACTGTAGACATTGAAAAGTAGTGGGGACAGCACGCAACCCTGGCGGACTCCTCTCTGTATTTTGATATTTTCGGTGTACTGGCTGTCAACTCTTACCTTGGCAGTTTGATTCCAATATAAATTAGATATAATTTTCAGATCACGACTGTCAATATTTTTGCTTTTTAATATATCTACAAGCTTTTTATGTTGAACTTTATCAAATGCCTTTTCAAAGTCTACAAAACATAAGTACATATCCTGATTCATGTCCATGCATCTCTGAGCCAGCACATTCAAGCCGAACAAAGCATCTCTTGTACTCATACCATTTCTAAAGCCAAATTGTGTGTCACTAATCTCATATTCAAGAGTTTTAACAATTCTGCTGTGAATTATTTTCAAAAATGTTTTAAGTGTGTGACTCATTAAAGCTATTGTTCTGTGGTCTGAGCAAGTTGTTGAACTTGGTTTTTTGGGAATTGCTACAAAGGTTGATTGCAGCCATTGTCTGGGGATTGTGGCAGTCTGATATATTAGATTAAAGAGTTCAACCATTACATCAATAACATCTTCATCGATGAGTTTTAATAATTCGATGGGCACCTCATCTGGTCCAGTGGCTTTACCCTCTTTTGTGTTTTTGATGGCATAGATGACTTCTTCTCTTAATATTGGTGGTCCAGTATCTTCGGTGATTTCTAATGACAGTTCTTCTCTTTCATCATTAAATAGTTGTTGAATGTAATTGGTCCAGTGACATAATCTCTCCTTCATATCAGTAATAATATTCCCATTATCATTTTTAAGGATATTCGTTTTTGTACGCTTTCTAGAACCTGTCATTTCTTTGATTTTTTTGTGTAAATTAAAGCTATCGTACTTTTTATCCAGATCTTCTATTTCCTTGCCTCTATCGGAGAGCCACCTCTCTTTTGCCTCTCGAATTTTCTTTCTGATGTTTCTCTGAATTTCTTTGTATTTATTCAGGTCTTTTGCTTTATGTTTTCTTCGTTCTTCCATGAGTTCAAGAATTTCTACTGTCATCCAAGGTTTTGTTTTTTCTTTAAGTGGTTTGAGGGTTTCTTTTCCAACTGACAAAAGGGCATGTTGAATTTTTCCCCATTTTTGGTCAACAGTTAGAGTTTCTGCATTATCTTCTTTGACTTTCCTTAAGCTCTTGTTTATTTTAAATTTGGTTTCCACATATGTGTTGTCTTGTTTGAGACGTCTTGTATCTATGATTTTCTTGTTGCTAGGGCTGTTGACCTTCTTTAGTTTCACTCTCATCGACAAAACAACCGGGTTGTGGTCGGAGGATATGTCCGCTCCTGGATAAGTTTTAGATGATATTATAGAATTTCTATATCTTCTGTTGACGATAATATAATCTAGTTGATTTCTGACTATTTTGTTGTTATTGTCAGCTGGTGACCTCCATGTATATAGTCTACGTTTAGGAAGTTTGAAAAAAAGCATTATATGAGCTAATTATTTCTTCTTTTCCCCGTCCAGTAATAACGTCATACCATGCGCACGCAAAAGTTTGTTTTTGTTTATTACCCAGGGGTACAAAGTTTTCATTGAATGTCGATATTATTGGGTAAATATTGCTTTCTTAAACGTATCGATTCTTAGTAATATTATGACTTTTTGTAAGTCAATATAGACTTTAAGGGTCGTTAATATATCTGGTTTATTTCTATCCACACGGTATAATTCTCTTGAATCTCTGGCACGTTGAATGTTTTCTTTCTAGCTATCATATTCACTACATGCTGGATTTAAGTTCTCAGACTTATGCTCTTTATGGTGTAGTTGGAATGATTCACACAGTTCGCATTCTTCATGGCCCAGATTTGTGAAAGATATATTTTTATTTTTAAGATGCTTTCGATAAACCTTATACGAGAATTAATTAGGAGGGTAGGTTGCTAAATAATCCTTGTGCATGACCTGTATGGTTTAATCACTATTCAGGTATCTACGATAGAGGGCGTGTTCACGCCTCTAATGTGATATACTGGGATTAAAACTTTCTAGATTTGTTTCAAGGGTTAGAGTAGATATTTTGCTTTTACAGGCCGTTTTCACACGTCCATCTTTTTGAGAGCAGATAGGAGTAGACGATTGACACACATTTTGTCTGACAAATGCTTTCGCTAATTACTCCAATTACGTAGCAAATACACCGCGATTGTGTATTTCTTAGAATAATTATAGTAGGTGCAGGTTCTGTCAAATATATGCGTTGGAGTTGCGGGGTTATTTCATAGTAACACGCATGTTTTGCTAGGTGCTAGGTTTAGTATTTCTTTAACAATATATTTCCAAAGTAGAGTATGTACAATTCCAAATATAATTTGGGATTGTAAATACTATACTTTTATTAAATAATCCTGTAATATAAACTAATTCGATCTCATTTTCGCGCTCAACTAGATTTTCATAACTTTTGGATATGCGGTGTTTTTCCTAAGGACGGCAGTATTGTGGTTCCAACCTTAACCTTAGTCCAAGATATTTATGACGTAACATGGGAATCCTCAGTAGACGTCTGACGTACAGGTCAGCTTCATGTTATTTATTCCTCAAAGTTTGGTCACACACAATAATGTAATTATTTTTAAGGCCCTATAGACTTCACGTGCAGTTATACGCACATTTCGACGAGATAGTCATGTCACATATCGATACTGTCAAGGGGTAGTTTCACGTTGACGACTTTTATGTCTTTCAGTGACATTTCCATATCGACGCCACAATCGCAAACTCTCGCACCGAGACACGTCAATATGACGTGCAACATCAGTTTGTGAAAGACCAGCCTCAATCATATTCACAGCACTTATTATTGACTATCGTTGCTCTAAATGATAATCTTGTTTTAGTAAAATTTTGACAAATTAATTTTTAAAAGATTATAAAGTGAATAGTATGTATTACCAAAAAGAGTTTAACGTGTTTAACAACAAAGTGTTTACATGAAAAGAAGTGAAATAATAGTGGTGCTCCTTGAAAAGTTGTAATGTGTGTCCTTTATATTAATTTGACATTTCGACATAAAAATGAACTGGGAACATTTTTTTTTGTAAATAAGGTGATTTGTTGATGTAAGCCTATATCAACTAAGACAATATCTATACTTTGGTGACATACCATCTTTGTTTTCCTTAACTTGGACCTTTCGGGCTTTTGATTCTTTTCGTGTTTGTGAATATTGTTATGGGTGTAATCATACTATTAATCGTTACGTAAATATATTATATATAAGTATATATATATATATATATATATATATATATATATATATATATATATATATAAAATGGATGAATTGGTCAATACAGAGATAAATTTTGCATATTTATGTAACGTATCTTGTAACGTTCATCAAGAGCATAAATCCCAAGGATAAAAATATATCCTGTAAACCAAATTTACCGTAAATTATCCTGATACTCCTTAAGTCTACAAAACAAGTCTCACTAACGTAATATAATAACATTGTGGTGTTCGAGTTGTTTTCGCTTTTGTAGCAGGAAAGATCTATCATCATCAATTTCGTTTACATAATCCTGTACCAATTATCAACATCTACTAACTTTGAATATGTAATCTAACATATCTCAAAGTTAGCAACTAATAATAACGCCCTTTGTAATACACAATTGGATATAATTGAAAACTGTCTGTAAAGCTGACCGAAACCACTACATTAATCTGAAACTGAGGATAGACCAACTTTCGAGTTTCACTGGTCAAAATCAATAAGTCGATAGTTTGGTCTAGTTAGAGGAAGGAAATTCCAGTATTTATTTAACAATTAGTGTTACTATTACCTAACAGGTCAGTAGATGCCTTTTGAAATCGTTGTTGAATTTTGGGGCAATTATAAGGCTGTTTGGAATTAGGAAGCTTTCAAATATACACCAATATACAAAACGTATATACTTCTTAAATTATACAGGGTCCACGTGATAATCTCGTTAAGAGACAGGAACCAATTGGTAGTTCATAAGTAATGTATCCATTCAGATTCTTGAGATTCAGCCGATCCAAAAGTTATTTTACCAAAATCTTAAATGTTTATTTTTTGTTAATTATATAAAAGTTTTATTTTCACTTAAAGATTAAATTTTATTAGTTATTTTATTTAAGAATTAAATGTTGTAATTATATTCAGATTCAGACATGGAAATGCTTTAACGGTTTAAATTACAGTAATTGCGTAAATTAATAGCTCTCCTAATAAAACAAACATTTATTACCCATGATAGGCCAGTCAACATATTTATACTTAGAACAATACAAGAAAGCTTACTAATAACATCTGTATATTATGTATATATATATATATATATATATATATATATATATATATATATATATATATATATATATAAGAAAAAAGAAGTACTTGTGACTCGTTTGGAAAAAATATAAAACTGTTTTTGATGGGTTGGAGTCAATAAAGGGGGCTATTTGTTGACTATTTTTTACTCGAGCTTTCAATTGTGATTACCATTTTTATCAAGAGCTTCTAAAAAATACAAAATATCTTACAAAGTTGAACTAGAAATAAAAAATTTTTTGTTAACCCACCAAATAAAATTAGTTTTTTATATAAAACTACTGCTTACATATTAAATACAAAAAATATTAATAAAAAAAATGTCTTATTCTAACAAATGTTTCTCTGAAAAATTTTGATGAAGTTTCTTAAGAAAAAAAATTGAATTTGTAAACAAAAATAGAATAGCTACAAACCAGCCTAAATGTCATAAAGACTAACTTAAAAATTTTTATTTTTGACATATTGTCAAAAATAAAATTTTCTTTAAAAAATTCTTCTTTGTTTAGTAACAAAAAAGAAGAAGATTTATTCACCATTGATAGATGCCCGAAAAAATGTAACAAATACATGGAAAATTCAAAATGTGATATTTTACTGACTGCATATATAAATTAAATAGAAATTATATAATTATAAATTTTGCCTAAATTTTGAATTTCTGACCTTTTGTTTAAATTAATATCACTTTTGCTAATACAAACCATTTCCAAAAAAGTTCTTTTAAATTTATTACTTTCATTACATAAAATTTTAATATTATCAAAATCCATAATATGGTCTTTGTCCATTACATGCTCTGCCAAAGCACAAGATGGTTTCTTAATTCTACAATCACTCTTGTGAGAAATAATGCGATTTGAGAGTTTTCTTCCAGTCTCACCAATATACTCAGCTTCACACTGAGTACAAACAATGCTGTATACTACATTTGTTTGATCTAATTTGTCTATAGGATATTTAGTTTTGGAATATAAAGATGAAATAGTTTTGATGTTCTTTGTTGCTATTTTTATATTGTCAATAACCTTTAATGTTTGTATTAATTTAGGAGTTAATGATGGTATAAAAGGTAGTGAATGATAATATATGTTTTGATTGTTGGATACAGTGTTTTGAAATTTAGCAAAAAATGGTGTTAAGTTATTTATATTTAATAAATTAGAAAAAAGCATCCTATGTAGCATATCTGGAGGATAAGAGTTTTCAATTAAAATATTTTTTAACAAATGAAGATCTTCTTGTAGACAGTCTGGATGGGAAAGTTTTAAAACACGTTCCTTTAATCCTGTTATAAGGTTCATTTTCATCTTATTTGGATGATTAGAGTAATAGCTTACAAATCTATTACTACATATGGGTTTTCTGAACCATCTAGTTTTCAACATATTGTCTGTATTTCTTACAATTCTCATGTCAAGGAATGGTAGAGAATTATCTACCTCTTCCTCAACTGTAAATTGTATATGTTGATTATGATTATTGAAAATGTTGACTGTTTCAAGAATTTTGTGTTTAGGAAGTGCCAAAACTAGATCATCTACATATCTTTTGATAAATGGAATGAAAAAAGTGCAATTATTGATACAATCACTAATAACATCATCCATGACATAGCTACTTAGAATGGGTGAAAGACTAGATCCCATAGGGCTACCAAAAATTTGTTTATAAAAAACACCATTAAATATAAAAATATTAGAATCAAAAACAAAGTTGATGAGTGTTTTAAAATGTAATAAGTCAATTTCGCAACATACTAATATTGACTCAACAAATAGCCCCTTTTATTGACTCCAACCCATCAAAAACAGTTATATATATATATATATATATATATATATATATATATATATATATATATATATATATATATATATTAGTATAATGGTAAGGTTAATTGGGTTAGCAGCTGAATAATGAAAGCCAAAGTGTGCTCTTTTCAACGACTTCGCTATATTTCGTTAAATTTCTTTAACATCTTCAGACGAATGCTACAATATGTTACAAAATGGTGAAATTGTGTATTTTACATAAGATGTAGTGAAACACTTACTTGTGTGAGGTTGCAGGCAAAAGTGGTATTTGAAAGTTCCATGTTGAAAAACTTTTTTGAAGATTTTTTTATAGCAAAAAAAATAAGTTGTATGTGTTATATGGTGGCTTGAAAACTCAAACAATACAAGTGCATTTTTGTTATTTTCCTCCAGTGTGATAGTACAATACAAATATTAACAAACATTGAACATTTAAGAAACAAAACAGTTAAAACACAACTACATATCACATTGTCATTTTTTGGATCAGTCTATTCACCTATGCACAAGGAGGTGGAAATCTAGTGTGTACCTCAAGGTTAAAGTGTCTTGTCAGCTATCATATTAGTAGATGTCAGCCAGAAAAATAAAGCTGTGTTCAGTTCATGTGTAAAGTTACATTTAATTGAAAATTATGTTATGTTAATTTAAGACAATTAAATTCTGTTGTTAATAAATATATATAGAATTTATTTATTTCTTTGTGATTATTTCTTTTAAAGTTATTTTAATTATTGTTATTACTCTTAAGAATTTTATTTCCTGGAAAAATGCAACAATTGCAATAATAATGATTAAGTTACTACTTCAATTGGATGGTCAGAAGAGTGTTAATAGACAATATTATACTATTCAGAATATTCCAGTTCGTTGACTTGATTATTTTTTGTTTCTAACTGCAGTAGAAAGGAATAAATTTCACTAAGGTGTTGTATATCTGATTTTGTGTTGATTATATTATCTGTTGTTGCTATGTGGGTCATTTCTAAAAAAAGTCTTCTCTTATAAGCTGTTTCTTTTTCGAGGATTATAAGAGAAGACTTTTTTTAGAAATGACCCACATAGCAACAACAGATAATATAATCAACACAAAATCAGATATACAACACCTTAGTGAAATTTATTCCTTTCTACTGCAGTTGGAAACAAAAAATAATCAAGTCAACGAACTGGAATATTCTGAATAGTATAATATTGTCTATTAAAACTCTTCTGACCATCCAATTGAAGTAGTAACTTAATCATTATTATTGCAATTGTTGCATTTTTCCAGGAAATAAAATTCTTAAGAGTAATAACAATAATTAAAATAACTTTAAAAGAAATAATCACAAAGAAATAAATAAATTCTATATATATTTATTAACAACAGAATTTAATTGTCTTAAATTAACATAACATAATTTTCAATTAAATGTAACTTTACACATGAACTGAACACAGCTTTTGTTTTCTGGCTGACATCTACTAATATGATAGCTGACAAGACACTTTAACCTTGAGGTACACACTAGATTTCCACCTCCTTGTGCATAGGTGAATAGACTGATCCAAAAAATGACAATGTGATATGTAGTTGTGTTTTAACTGTTTTGTTTCTTAAATGTTCAATGTTTTTTAATATTTGTATTGTACTATCACACTGGAGGAAAATAACAAAAATGCACTTGTATTGTTTGAGTTTTCAAGCCACCATATAACACATACAACTTATTTTTTTTGCTATAAAAAAATCTTCAAAAAAGTTTTTCAACATGGAACTTTCAAATACCATATTTGCCTGCAACCTCACACAAGTAAGTGTTTCACTACATCTTATGTAAAATACACAATTTCACCATTTTGTAACATATTGTAGCATTCGTCTGAAGATGTTAAAGAAATTAAACGAAATATAGCGAAGTCGTTGAAAAGAGCACACCTTGGCTTTCATTATTCAGCTGCTAACCCAATTAACCTTACCATTATACTAATTAATAATTGGACAGCTGTGATCATTCTTCGTTTATATATATATATATATATATATATATATATATATATATATATATATATATATATATATATATATAGACTTTAAACAAGATTTTGGTATTATGAAAAGAGACAAAATGCTGGAAGACCTCCAAAATCTAGGTATACTCAAAAATTAATATATCAGCCTCATAAAAATTAGGTTACAGAGTTCAAAAGCCACAGTTAGAGTAGATAGAAAACTGTCTCCCCTGTTTGACATCAATATGGGGGTGGGACATGGAGGCGCACTTTCAACCATGCTGTTCAATGTAGTTCTTGAAGCAGTCATCATAAAAACCAATTTAATAGGCCATATAAACACCAAAACAGTACAAATTACTGCGTATGCAGATGATGTCGCCATTATTAGTAGAAGCAAGACACGACTAATGAAAACGTTCAAGGAAATTAATCCTGAAGCACAAAAAAGAGGGCTTAAAATAAACGAAACAAAAACTAAGGACATCAATATCAATAGGAAACCTGAGAATGAAAATAACATAGCAATAGACAACTATACTATTGAACGTGTGGATGAAGCCAGATGATGAATGAAATTTGATCTATCTATCTATCTTTAACTATCTAAAGAACTTTGATTATACCCGTAATAACTTATCGTTGTGAAACCTGTGTAATGACGAAAAAAGAGGAAACTTCACTCAGGACAAAGGTATGGCATCGTAAGATTTGAGAAAAGTCAAAGACTGTCATGAACGGGACATGTTCAGCGACAAGAAGACATGAAAACGACAAAGTAGATGATTGACGTGGAACAATTATCAAGTAAGTGTACAAACAGCTATTACACATATAAATGAATAAACAATTAAACAATTACTTATGCTATTATTTACACTATTCGTATTATGTTTGGCATAACTACCTGGCATATACTATGCTAATTTATTGGCTCTTATTAGCATGTAAATTATAGGTTATGAAGAACTGTCTACAACGTTGGTACCTACCAACGGACAACTATAAAAGTCAGTCAAGTGTTCGGATACCATCTAACATTAAATATTTGCAACAAATAACTTACTGCCTGATATGCAGTCAATCCTTATATTACGAAATATTCAGCAAATACTTCAGTTTACTTTCAGCAAAACATCACACAAAAAGGTCAATTCACGTAACAAAACTAACGTAAGCTCTACTAAATACAATGTTTACTACACCAACATAGCTAACCATATCTGTTGTAGTACATAACATATATATTACTATTATAATCGATGTGTATCCAAAAATAATTTTTGTATTTCATGATACGTTTTACATGAAAATTAATTTTTAAAATGGTTTTTTTTGCTCGTTATTTTCAATCATAATGCAGATACCAAGCTTACAGTTCTCGCTTATTTTATTCGCATAACAACTCTTCTAAGCAAAGTTCTGTGTACAAAAATTCAAAAGACTGTGTTACACGGAGATATTTATCCAAAATAATTTTTATTTGGATTACATTCCAACAATAACCATCTTAAACAAGATTGAAAAACTTTTCCGACAAACGACCTATATTAACTTTGCACTTTGAACTGCACTTAATAAAATTTTTAGCCGTCGAACCGTCTCCTTAGCGGCTTTATCGAGGAAAACAAGATTTTAAATCTTAGTGTTTGGAAAGAAAGTGTCACAGATAAAAACTATTGTGATATCTGCATCTCCAAATGACACCGAGAATCCGAATGAATTTTTAAAATTGAGGTGAGCCGGTGGCTAAATTTAACTTTTGGAATTGGGTACATTTAATTCAATCGATTTAGTTGGATTGCTTGGGTCTATTTCTAACCTTTGGAAATAATATACTAAGTGACAAAAAACGGTAAACACCTACATATATTTGTCCAATTTTAATAATTTGTAATGTACATATTCAGTGTCCCTTATTAGTAAAATAATTAAATTTTTAACTTGATTTGTCAACTTACTCAAGAAGCTAATTTAATAATGTGTAGAGGATCCTCTATGTCTTTTACACTTAATTACACGCCTGGTTATCGCTCTGCTGAGATGTTTGATATTGGATTAGTGTATCTCATTCCAGGGTACTGAAACCTCGTGAGTAAGCGATACTTAAGCTACAATTAAGATCTGGTTTATCCCAGACATGCCAAATGGAGAAAAATCAGGCAATCATGGTGACAAAGGTAAATAGTTAATTTGATATTGATCCATAAAGGCTAATGATTATCTGGCAACATAAGGTTCCACTACCTACTGAATATATATGGCTGCATTGTCATATGGCCTGTGATGAAAATAAGTGATGATCTGATACTATAAGCAATAGCAATCTACACCATAACTCCCACAGTGTTATGCACGTGCCGTCCTCTATCAAATGCTAAGTCAAGTGTTTCACCTAATCACCCTCTCAATCTTGTTCGATCATCGTGCATACCCATATAAAAGCAGGATGCGTTACTAAAGACCACTTGATCTTACTCCCAGTCCCATAAGATTATTGTCCCATACTAGAACAAATGGTTACGCCGATGTTTAGCTATGAGAGGTAGCACCCAATGTTGACGATAAGAAAAAAGGACACTCTATTGTATTCGGCGATATACCATACGCGTACCAACTATCCTTCCATGCTTTTTAAACCACTGATTAGCGATGTCGAATGGAGATCTTGTCTCTCTTTTGTCTCTCTGTGATATTCAGAACCCCTCGCTCGGAGTTCTTGTCATGCATCGCTCGTACACACTGCAGTATACTAAGTAAGGATCTGTTGGTCCTTCTAGCATTTTTTTATCGGTAGAGCATGTTTAAGCAACCTTACAGGTCTGACAGATCGGAAACAGATATGAAGTTAACAATATTACTACTCCAGTTATGTTTTCCTTGCTGATGATCATTAGCTTGGTTTTGCTGGTGTTTATATTTAGTCCATATGTTCTATTTGTTTCCGTTATCTTATTCATTAAGTTTTGCAGCCCTTCTATGGTATTGGAAAACACTATTGTATTATCTGCATACCGCAGGTTATTAAGCTTGACTCCATTTATTGAGATACCCTTATCAATCTTTTAGAGACACTTCAAAAATGGGCTCCAAGTACAGATTGAATATCAGTGGTGAAATTATGCACCCTTGTCTCACTCCTCTGAAGATTTTGACCTGATCTGTATATTCTCCATCTATTAGGAGTACCGCTGATTGATTCCAATACAGTTTAGCTATTATTTCTTCCGTCAATCCCTGTCCTCTTCAGCACTTCCATCATTTGTTCATTTCTGACTCTATCGAAAGCCTTCTTGTAGTCAATCAGGCATGCAAAAACATTACAGCTGACGTCTCTACATTTCTGAAACAGTATCTGCACTCTAAATAAGGCTTACCTCATACCAAGGGCGTTCACAAATCCAAACTGATTGGGCGCAATTTGTTCCTTGCATTTCCGATAAATTCTTTTGTGGATGACTGTTAAAAACAGCTTTAGCGGGTGACTCATTAGGCTTATGGTCCTATAATCTTCGCAAACTTTTGCTCCTGGTTTTTTGGGCAATGGTACGAACTCTGATTTGATCCACTCTACTGGTATTTTTTCTGCCTTGTATATTTCATTAAATATTTCAGTAATTATTTCTATTTATGTTATTATTATCAACAGCTCTGCAGGAATTTCATTAAGTCCCGATGCCTTTCCATCCTTCATTTGTCTAACGGCTGCCGTTATTTCTTCTGGTAGGATTTCAGGACCTGAATTTTCTTCAATGGTGGGCTCTTGTAGTATTCTAAGGTCATGGAAAAGCTTCTCCAATAATTCTTTTCAAACTTTCTTTTTATCTTATCTTCTTTGGTTATGGCGAGATTGCTTTCATCATCTGTTATTTTTCCGCTGTTGCGTTTTCGGAACTTTTCAGCTAATATATATATATATATATATATATATATATATATATATATATATATATATATAGCTTTTCCAAGAGATTGCCGAAATATATTTAGTTATAAATATATTTATTGTTTTAAATAACTGTTCCGCATGTAAATCGCCTTGAGCATTTTTTTTTGGCTTTGGCTTGAAACCTTTAGCCACGTAATTACATATAAATATTAGTATTCATTCATACAGGATTATACAAGGAGGACACTTTTCATGCTCAGGAATTCATCAGAGCGGCTTTATTGTAACAAACAAGACATAAACCACGGTTAGGTAGGTGGGCAACATATATGGTAAGCATACAAAGGAAATGTTCAAGCATACGATCAATTTTACACTCATACCTTTAATTTGATTTTTACAACAAATATCATAATTATTTTAAAGATTTTTATATTGTCTTCACTTAATAGAAGATTTACGTTTAATGATGTATGTAATCCTTCTTTTATCAATTCTTTTATCAGCCACGTGCTTGTGTTACAATGTAGTGGGCAGTTGAAGAATATGTGATTTAAATCAGCTATTCTAGTTCCACACTCACATCGGTCTGTTGGGAGAACTCCTATTTTGTGTAGATGTTTCGGAAAACATGCCTTGAGCATTTCTAAAATGAAATTACTTATAATTTTTTAAACTCTTCCAAATAATTGGATATTCTAATTAACGGATATGTTTAAAAGAATATTGGAAACGACCATTACCCTGCGTAACTAAAGTGAAGTCATTTTTGCCATGATATTTAAAAAGGGCAGATGATCCAGAAAACTATAGGGGTATTGTTTTACATAACTGTGTTGAGAAAGTATTTACTAATATTTTGTCAAATAGACTGCATCTGAAAAAACAGAAATTATACGCAGCATTTGTAGATTATAAAAGGGCTTTTGACTCCATCATCCATCAATTGCTGTGGCAAGAGTTATTTGGCTGTGGAGTGAGTTCTAAAATAATAGTTATTGTCTATATAGTTAAAAGTCCTACAGCAAAAATCTTTAAGTTTATTATTATCTAGCTTATTAATTGAGAATATAAAGCAATTTTTTATCAATTTAGGGCCAAAAGGTATCTCCATTGATAGTAAAAATCAAATTATAATGTACGCTGATGAATACGAATACGATTAAGATAAGAAAGTTACAATATCTCGGCCACGTTATGAGAGGTGATAAATATTTGTTGCTACAAACCATAATGCAGGGAAAAATACAGGGAAAACGAAGTATTGGAAGAAGACGCATCTCCTGGCTCAACAATCTGAGAAAGTGGTATAATTGCAGTTCCATCGACCTGTTGAGAGCTGCAATCTTGAAAGTGAAAATATCTGTGATGATTACCAACCTCCTTTGAGGAGACGGTACCTAAAGAAGAGAAGAAGATGATTTTTTAATATTTCTGGCTCAGAAGTTGAACAGATCACACAACAAATATCGAAACATTAAATTGAATGGGCAGAGAATGAGAATTGCTGCCAATAATAAAAAGACGAACAACTGCCTATCTGAGTCATATATTTCGAAATTCCAAGTACCACTTCTTAAAGCTTATTATAGAAGGTACGATAGAAGTAAAACGGGGCATCGGAAGAAAGAAATACTCATGGCTTAAACACATAAGGGATTGGACAAACCTCGATGCCCATGCACTCTTTAGAGCCACACAAGATCGAGAATAGTATGCCAGACTTGTCGCTAACATTAACTAATTGGATAGGGCACCATAAGAAGAAGAAGGAAGTTGAACTCGGTACAAAAGTTATCCAGAAAAAAACAGTGACTAAAACCAGCTAACTAAAAATGTTGACAAAACTAAAATTTTTTCATTTACACGAAGCGGCCAAATTGGTAGCAAGGGTGTTAAAGGACCACTAAGGCCCTTTATGCCTAGAAGTCACCCTAACCAGAACATCACTTTTTAAAGCGATGGCAGATACAACAGAGGAAAGAGCAAAACATGCAATTGGCAATGTAATATGTTTAATGCCTAAAACCAAAATGAATTCTTGGACATCTCGCGTGTCACTTTTCGATTCGTTAGTTAAAAGTCTTGTTATGAATTGTGTGCTCGTTTGGGAAATAAGATATGCTGACCAGTTAGAAAGAATACAAATAACTTTTTTTTTTAATTTAACATCTAATTTAACATTTAACATCTATAGGTTGGAAAGAGAAATAAGTAGTCAAAATTTCTTTTATTATGTTCGAGCTTACTTTAAATTGGCTCAACCATTTATCCGAAATGCATGATTTAAGAGTTCGTCTTATTTGTTTTCTGCGCCAGCTTTAAATTACTTCAAGTAAATAGTTTAGTTAGAACATATCCAACTGGGTCTCACAGAGCAATAAGCAATATTTAATATTTTCAAATATTAGACTAGTAATTCTCTGGGGAGGGAAACATGTCTAATTTGCTGTTAAAAAAAAAAACAAGAAAAGCATGTTAAAAAAATATACTGTAGAATATAATGACTTGTGTTATAAAGGATCAGAAAAACTAAGAACTATTCCCCATATTGTCTTCCATTACATGAATACAATCCCTGTAACAATCATTTCTCAATTGTGGGCTTTCTAAGCTTAATCCTAAAAACATATAATTGTACCATGGGTACCTGATATAAGGGTAAGAAGAACCAAAATATCTAAATACCTGAGGATAATTACATATTATATGTACTGACCATTATACTGATTACCGAAAAGCTTGCTATTAACGGTTATCAAAAAATATGCGTCCAAAGATATGGAACACATAAGTCAACAGTAGAAAAACCAAATATATTTGTTTTGCAGGAGTCTAATGAAATTTACTGCTTCACCCTAAATTAGATACGATAATGTGAAGAGTACAATCATCTGCAGTGAAAAAATATAATACATCATGAAATAATCGATAATGCAAATGTAGAAAAGGGCCTAACAGTAGAATATGGATTAATTAATATAATAATAACTGTAAAATAAACAGAATGTAATTGATCATCGTGGCTGTCTTCTGTTACCTTTAGTTATTAATAAAAATTATGATTTAATTCAAGTATTTTTTACATTGGAAACCTTTTCTCTTTTTTTTTCTTTTTAAATTAGCTCATCCGTAATGTTGTCTCTGTTATCTGGATTAAGCTGTAATGGAAATTTAGCAATTTAGCAGGTCTCATTAAGTTGATAAGTGACGCTTGCCCAGCCATCTAGTGAGTGAGTGCTTCGATCTGGACAATGTTTCAGATGGTTAGGCCAGGAACTCATTTACAAATAACACGGATTATCTATTGTTTGGATTTCAGTAGTAAATTTAAAAACTGCCAATAACCACGTTTAAAATATGTTACATGTGTTATACTTTTACATACATTTTTGAATTTTAGAAAATTTTAGGATATCTATTAAGTACCATCATTAGAATTTTCTCTGTGTTTAACCATTTACTTTTGCCATTTTATTTTAGCTGTCAAATATTAATTGAAAGTATTTAAATCTGGGTGTTTTTTAAAGTGTCTGCTGAGTTTGCTATAAAATTTTTACTATTTGTGTTACATTTTTTTCTCGAAATTAGCTATTTTTGATTGTATTTATGAATTTCTATGTTTGATATACAAATTAACTCATAATAATAATACTAAACCTGGAAAAAATGTATGTTGCCAATTTTGTCAAAACTATTATAGAAAGTTATACTTAAGCTACTTATGGGGAAAATTATTAAAATAAAACTTATATCTTACCATCAATTTGGTTTACGAAACAAACATAATATCACCGTGGAACCGATCCATCGTGTGATAAAAAAATCAGCAATGATCTAAAAGACAGAAGACACCGTAGGGCAGCCTTTCTGGACATAAGTAAGGCATTTGATAAAAATGACATTCAGCCTTACTTTACAAAAAAAAAACATTCCATTCTATGAAATGATCAAATCTTATCTGGGTATGGAAATTTCGACTTAAAATAAATGCAACCTTCTCCGAAATTTGTCATATCCCTGCAGAAGTATCACAAAACTTCTGGATCGTAGGTATGTTGGATTCTGCCGATTACCTAACCGTAACCGGCTGCCTACTAACTAAACTCATCTCCTCTTTCACCAACTGACGGGCTGGGACCGCTCTTAAGGTCGATTCAGACACATCAGTCACGTCTCGTCACAGTGATTACGCCGAACCGAACAATCCGTCATACAAAATATTCTTTAATAGAAATACGTTGCCGGCATTCACACTCATCAGTTGACAAACAGTTTCCCAGCTGTCAGATAGTTGATAGTTCTGTGACCAAACAGGACCGGTTCGGCGCCGAGACTATGACGGGACTGATGTGTCTGAATTGACCTTAAATGAGCATAGCGTCGGTCCCCTCAATTTTACTAATTACTCCTATCTTACACTTTTCGTTCGCTCTCTGTGACTGTTATGACGTTCCGGGCGCTCCATCCCATATAGGCTTACACCCGAACAACTAACAAAGACTTACCAGACAAACCAATAATAACAACTCTTTTCATTCTGTACCCTGATGTGGTGGGCCCATTCTTCCCTACATGCATACTAGACAAAACATAAAAAATCTTATACACACTACAAATAGACAAAACATGGTTTAAATGACCGTTGTAACGTAGTCTGGAGGGAGGCTGTGTAAAGGCTCTCCCCATGTATATATTACTTAATTCACAAAATGTTAATAAAATATAGTTATCTATATATTCGTATAAATAAAATTATTTAAAACTTAAAATTAGAGATTGAGTCCCAAGATCTGTTAAAAGTTAAAAAAAAGAGAATTAAAATTATGGTAAAAGCTAAAAGAATAAAATGGTGTGAGTTAACTCCCAGACTATTGGAGGTGGAAATTATATTGGCTTCCATACCCCGCGGGCACACAACGATACAAAATATAAAAACGATAGGCAGAGTATCTCTGTTGCAGTCTCGTCTCTTTTTCTTCTTTATGTTCCATGGTGAAACATTTTTTTTGATTTTTATTGCCTTTTTCATTCACTAACTCAAACACAAACTAACCCAGTGCAAGCTGTAGTGAGGCTCGTCTTGTATAATATACAGTGGATACGAATATCAACGGCGTCATCCACTACTCCGCACCACGTGATATTCATATGCACTGCCTATCTCCTGGAACCCAATCAACATTAGTTGCAACCTATTCTAATGACACTGTTAACATGACATCACTGCTGCCTCTAAAGGCTTACAAATCGACTTTAGCAAAATACAAAACTGGTTACACATTTGACGTATGAAAGAAAACGCCAATAAATCTGTTCATGTAACCTTTACTATGAAACGATATGATTGTCCACCAGTCACACTTAATCGACTTCAGCTTCAACACTTCGACCACACTAAATACATCTGGACCGCAGATTAAAATGGCAAAAGTACATCTTTGCTAATAGGTAACAATTGGGTCTGAAACTGAAACCCTGTTATTCGCTCGAAAATCGGAACTCACCCTATAAATCAAACACCTATACAAATTAATTGTAACACCGCTTTGGACATGGTATCGAACTATAAAACACCACCAGCAACTCCAACCAAGTCTATGTTTAAGAAAACTTATGTTTACTAAAGGAATTGTTAAAACAAAACAAGCCAAAACAACAATTCCATTTATGCCACAAATAGCATTTGTTAATGAAATAGTATATATAAAATAAAAAAGAAGAATGAAATTATATTAAATTTTTTTAATATTTTATTTTCTTAATGATTATTTGTTTAGGGGTCAGATGATTTTTCCAGACTAGTGGTGTCTGTCTGCCTTTACTGTAGTCTTTTGGATACTGTGATACACACGATATTGGAGTGTGAGCGTTGGGCGAATCAACATAAACATTAAGAAGTCAAAGCTTATGATAATTAGCAAGAAAAGGATAACAGAAGGTTAAGTCTACATCAAATAAACAATCTCCTGTAGAAAGAGTGACGCACTACAACTACCTTGGCACCCTAATAAATGAAGAATGGACCAACAACCAGTAGATTAGAGCACGCATCGGAAAAGCTAGATTCACCTTCAATCGGATGGGGGCCTTCTTAAAGAGTCACAACCTCTCTCTTGATACAAAAGTAAGAATGCTACGATGATACGTCTTCTCTGTCCTTTAGTATAATGTTGAATCGTGGACCTTAAACGAAGATATGTGCAAAAAACTGGAAGCATTTAAGATGTGGCTACTTTTGAGTCACAAATGAGAAGGTCCTCAGATAAGAACCGAGAGGTACTCACCACCATTAAATCTTGAAAGTTATAATTCTTCGGATATATTATGCGAAATAAATCCAGATATGCTCTACTTTAAGCCATCCTTTAAAGAAAAATATTTGGAAAGCGAGGTCCAGGAAGGAGAAGAACATCTTGGTTAAAGAACCTCAGAATCTGGTTCAATACAACATTGTGCAGCTTTTCCGCGCTGCTGCAGATAAGATAAAGATTGCCAAGATGATTACCAACATTCCTAACGGATAGACACGCCAAGAAGAAGAAGCCCTTCCATCCTTTCGTCTGGAGTGACAGAGGGGTGGTTTTTAGTTGGACGCCGACTGTCTCGGAGTGGTGAAGAAACGAGGTGTCAAACATCTAACTCCCACAGGCATCTGGTCCTGTCAGAACTTCGTTAGGATTTTAGGAATCGAAAACTACCTGTCTGAGTCACAGGTGTCTGTATACAGATATTTATTCTTCTCTTAAAAGATGTAAAAAATACTAGTGGTGTTTGAAGTACTTAACATATCCTATGTGTTCGTCGACGAATACTTTAAAAAAGAAGAATAAACTATAACTTAAATTTATTTATATTGGAAGCAATATGGTCAGAAATTGAAACGTACTGTTTCAGTGTATTTGTATGAAATCATTACTGAGTAGGTTACAGTGTTATATGACTTAACGAAACATATCTCAATCTATTGCCATGTCAAGGGTAAAAATATCATGTAATAATAAAAAGGATGACCGTTTTCTGAGATAGTTTACATACAGAGCTGGACATCATTAGTAATGTATAAATGTGTTGACAGTAACTATGTTAATAGAGTAGGATAAATAAAGGGCAACAAAAACAAAAGTTTAAAACATTTTATAGACGAAATCTGTGTCTCCTAGAAGTGAGCGTTATTGCATAATGGCAGTGAAAATCTTGGAAGTTACAGCATCTCATTTCCACATCGTCACGTTGTAGAATTAGCTGGTAATTGTTCCGATGTTATTATAATAATGTTGCATTACATACTTTTTATCTTCATTGTATTTTCCAAGATTTGGTCGTTGTGAACAAAATACTTTATTAATAAAATAATGTTGGCGATATTAAACTAAAATGTTTCGTTTCATAGATTAAGGTATATTATAAAATAACGACAAGGCCTAAAAGTATAATGACATAGTCCAGGTAAAATTACAATTCCTATTTATTATCGACTGGCCTACAATAGTGACTGAGCGCGTCGGCCTGGCTGGTGTTTCGCCTTGTCGGTTATTGATATATTCGCGAATTCCCGTGGCGTGGCTCCTCGATTGTAACATGGGTTCGAAAACCGGAGTATGGCAGATGCTCTATTGCTTGGTTTCCCGAAATTAAGCTTTAACTTGATATGCGATCTTGGCGGGCATGGAGGGTGAGCGGGCAATGGTTGGAAAATCTTGACGAAGGTAGCCAAGAGGAAAGAGGGACTTGATGTCTAGAGCCGTCGGATAGGGTCTGGGGAGAATATGATATGTGGTCGGTGGAGTTTCATAATTAATATGGTTAATATTTGTAAGTATTTTGGAGATACCCTATCTCTGTTTCCAATGTAATTATTAGACTTTTCGAGGTAATAATACGTATTTAATTACTTTTTTATTTTCGTCATTGCACAGCGTATAGATTTACAAACCCAAAGATAGAACAAACAAGTTTTTAAAAACATAGAGAAATCACGAACAAGTACTAGGATACTAAGCAATAGTAGCTTCTACTAACTTTTACTCACTGTCTTAAAACCAGAATTCTAAAAACGGAAAACAAGAACAATATATAATCTTTACTTATATTTAATATGCATCTAAATTTAAAGACAAACATGACAAACAATTGTGACAAACGAAGTCATGTGTACAAATACAAAACCACCGGACAGACTTTTTTAAAATTTCGCAGGGACTAAAGCAGGAAGATGGGGTGGCCCCAACTTTGTTTAACTTAGTACTGGAGTATGTGCTACTAAACCTAATGTTATGAGAACATCAACAGCAGCACAGAAAATACGCAAAATTAAAAACACAAACAAAAAGGCTAGGTGTGAAAATTAACACAGACGAGAAGAAATATAGTCCCACAAAACATTATACATAAAGATGACATTGAAACTGTTGAAAAGTTTACATACCTGGGAGTAGAAATATATGCCAACGGATAACAAGATGGAGAAATGCGAAAGAGAGTAACGCAGGTAAATAGCTCTCCCATATATTTCGATCTAAAAAAGTCGAAAGTTCGGTCGAAATACAAAGATGAGAATCTATAAAACCATAACTCGACCAATAGCATGCTATGGCAGTGAACCATAGGTCCTGAGAGAAACATCCAAAATCAAACTCGACACATTCTAAAGGAAAGTACTAAGGAGAATACTAAGACCTGTGAGGGAAAACCGAATCTTTCAAAATCGGTACAATAGCGAGCTTTATCAACTTTATAAGGAAGCACCACTGTCAGATCTAAAATACAAAGATTGCAATGGGCCGGACATGTGATAAGAATTAGAGACGATGGGATACCAAATACAGCACTGAATGCTAGAATGCAGAGAAAGAAACCAGGAAAAGCCAAGAAAGCGCTGACACAAGCACTTTTAGGAGTCCATGTATGGAGAAGATTAGCCATAGACAAGCAAAGATGGAGGCAAAAATAAAGGGGGGCAAGGCTCAATTTGTGCTGTAGTGCCTTAGAAGAAGAAGAAGAAGATGTATAAAACAAGTGTGTTTTTTTTACTGTGTGGCCCTTGAGGCATTAAAAAGTTGATAAGAAGTGGTAGATATTGTGGTAAATAATCTTGATAAAAATTAATAGGTTTAATAATGATATTGTTTCGTTAAAAAATACATAAAAAGCCTACAAAGGATCCATGCAGTAGTTTTAGAAAAATCTGTTGATATATTGATCTTAGCGTTTGCAAAAAAACTCCGAAACAAATATATGCACTTTGTAAAACTAAATAGAAAACAGTTGAAAAGTTAACGGACTAGAGGTATGACTAAACTGTCTAAAAAAAACTAATCACTAAACACACGGCAGCAGACTAGACTGCAGATCATAAATTTAGGCTCTAGGGAAAACTGGCGTGTCTCAAAATAAGTAATAAATTAGGATAAAATCAAAGAGGTAATTAACTCATTTAAGCCATATAAAATGGCCGTCTGTACAAAAAAAATTTGAATGGAGTATACATTAAAAGCTTAAAAGCACATAATGAGCTAAATAATACAGTTAAACCTAAACAGAACCTAAACTAACACGAAAAACTGCTATAACTGCTTATATATTATATATGCTATAATATGCTTAACTATATGACATATTAGGTGACATATTTTTATGTAGGTTACATCAACCATAGTATGTATATATAGTGGGACTCTTTACCAAAACAGCTCTACACTGTCACAGGACGGAGTACGTTCTGTAAATCCAAGAGTTGTTGCTACAGTCATACAGACATCACAAAGACGGTTCGTCGAAAAGAAGTAGCAGAAACAAGTTACAGATAGATAGACTGCATCCAGAGCATGCCCATAGGAAGGGAGTCTTGTTTTTTCTCTTGTGAAATATGATCATGGATGGGTTGAAAGTTATACTCAGTAACGAGAAGCATCTTCACATCATAGACATCTTTGTCCATGAAAAATTTAATGAAAAAGTCAAAATTAAATACAACAAGTTCTAGGAAAAAGGAGAAATTTAAAGAGATTTGTTATAAGCCTAAATGGTACAAATCAAAATCTTGTGAGTAAAAATAATGTCATACCAACTTTGGAAAACTTACATCCTGATCCAGCTACCTCACAAATTCCAGCGAATATGATATACTTTTAGCTAGATGGAGCTCCAGCCTATTACCAAATTAATATTCGATAGTACCCCAACCAAATATTTCCAAACCGATCGATAGGCAGGCGAGGATCAATGGAATGGCCAGTACGATCTACTACATTCTATTCTAAAAAGACGAATAACGCTTGCTAGTAGATCGGTCACGCCTGAGATGTTGAGTAACGTTAGAAGAAATTTCTGTTTAAGATTAGGACCTTGCCAAGGCATCCTCAGCAAGCATTTTAAACATCTTTTACATTTACATTATTATTTTTTGATATTTTACATAATTAAGAAATAAACACTAATTAGTTTTTCAGTGTGTTGTAGCTTTATAGCATATATCTAAAAACGCTTAATATTTTCAAAGCAGTTAATTATAAGTATAGGACCTTTTACCTTAGATATGTCTAGAATATTAAAGGAAATCCAAAAATTGAATAATTTACAGGGTGTTATATTTGGAATAAAAAGTTGTGTAAAAATGAAAATTATTAGGATAAAAGAGTATTAGCCACTGTTATATGATACACCGTGTATGAAAATTTTTTATTGCAAAATGTGCATAACTAAAAATACCAGTCGACGTGTCCAAACGTTTTTTTACACTATTTATTAATTATCGAATTTATTCCTATTGGATGTGCCACCCTGTATAATGACGATAATGGGTTTAATGTAAATAGTTCTTTTAGTATTAATACGATTTTTTACTTTAAACCATACTTTATTTACTGTTTGACAATCGTCTTACTATCATAACAACAACAGTTTAAAAAAAATGGCATGTTCTAAAACTAATTTTAAATAATACAGAATGTGTTTGAGCCATCGGGTTAGAATCTATGGAGAAGCTATGAGCATATTAACGTATGTATTAAATACGGCGTAGATAGGCGTGGCTAACGATAATACCAATATGGCGGTGGGATCAGGGCCAGACTCAATAATATTAAAACTACTATACAAATATGACTAGTTATTCTGAAGATTTAATCATAATCTAAAAAAGTGCAATACATTTTTAATAAACTATGATTTATTTATCCCGCGGTAAACACTAAAAACACGATATATTATACATAAAGATAAATTAATACAGTCAAATACTATTAATTTATTCTCTAAAGCACGGGCCATTACTTTGTTTGTTTACATATTCGTATACTAACCTGTGGAACTATGTTCCTGAAGATTTTTTATTAACATTGCTTCTGCTACTGCAACTACGTTGAGAACACGAAACCATTATTATGCACTATCAAAATTTATTATTACAGTACAGTAAATATATTATTTACAAATGTAAACAAACAGATACGATCTGTCAAAAGTGTTAAAACAATATTAACAACGAAGTGCCGAATTAAATGGCCGAAGTGAGGTCGTTTTTAGTCACGTGATGCATCCTCCATGGATTCTAACTCAATGGTTTGAGCCTATATGTCAGGAGTAGCCAACTTAATCGGACTCGAGATCTACCTGTCTGCCTTTCTAATTCTTTGCGATTTGCTGACTAGGATTTTTTTACCGATACTGGCGACCAACAAAACTTTGATTCCAGAATTTTAACATTAAAAGTGAACTGAATATCTCAGAGTCGCTCACTACATCTCAGAAAATCAATCACTGATTCTCTTCTTTTTCTCATTCTACTTCTTTTTATGAAAACATGACTCTGTCTGTTTTTTTAATGTGCCTCCAGTAAGTTGTCGTTCATTCTACTCTTCTATTTTTTACCCAGTTCTTGATGTTTTCCACCTTGCATCTACGTCGTATCTAGCCAGGTACTTCTAGCTCTGTCCCATAGTAACTTGGCTATAAACTTTTTTAAGTGTTTTCATCTCTGCTGTTTCCAACATCATTTTTGTCCTGTGTTAGGTCGTGTTTCTGCCGCGTATGTTTTTATTGGTCTGATGACTGTTTTGTAAATTCTGCCTTTCGTTTCTTTCCCGATATTTTAATTTCACCATATTGTTTCATTCAGGCAGCCTTCGGCTCTGTTAGCTCTATTAACTTGATCTTTCACTTCAGTTTTGAGCTTTCCGTAGCTAGATAATGTGATGCCTAAATATTTAAACTCCATCACGTGTTTTATTATCTGACCTTTCAATTCCAATTGACATAGTTATTAGTAAATTTGCTGTTGTTACCATGCATTTTGTCTTTTTTGGGGAAATTAACACATTAAATTTTCTGGTGGTTATATTAAATTGATGCAGCATACGTTGTAAATCCTCTTCACTTTGAGCGAGTAGTATTGCGTCGTCTGCATAGCAGAATATTTTAAGTTGTTTTTCTCCCATTTGGTATCCTTTTTTAGTTCTTACTTTTTTTATTATTTCGTTTATAATCAGGTTGAACAATAGAGGACTCTCCCTGTCTTATCCCATTGCCATCTTCAATAGGGTCGGTTAGTTCTTTTTTCACTTTTACTTTTGTGTTGTTTTGGTAGATATTTTCGGTTGGTAAAAATCAAAGATCTACTTTGGTAGAATATTCCTATAGGTACCTCTCTTGCATACAATAAATGGATAACTTCCTTTAATTTGACCTCGTCAAATGCCTTCTTAAGGTTCACGAAACACAGATATGCCGGTTTCTTGTATTCTATTGATTTCTCTTGCACTTGCCTCATTATAAATATGTATTGCGTCGGTGCATGATCTTCCCGACATAAAACCTTCTTGTTCTTCTGCTAGTGTTATAATTTCATTCAGTTTATTTGCTATCAGTTTGGTTGTTAATTTTAGTGTTGTATTTAACCAATTAATTCCTCTGTAATTTTCCATGTCCGATTTGTCCCTTTTTGGGGAGAGGTATTAGGATGTTTGATCTCCATTCGTGAGGAATTCTGTTTTGTTCTATTATTTTTTGGATTAGTTTTAATAGTTGTTTGGTTAAATCTGATCCTTTGTACTTTAGGAGTTCGTTCGGTATTCTGTCCTCTCCTGGTGATTTTCTATTTTTGAATTTCCCTAATGCTTCCTTTACATCTTCCTTCTCAACACATTTTTATTCGTTTGTCGTCACCTCTGATGTTGATAGTTATATTTAGCAAATAGGGATCGAAAAAAATCTACCCATGTTTCTTTCAGAATGCGTTTTATTTTTATTAGTTCGTTCATCCCTTTTCTTTGTCCTCTAATTATTCTCCATATTTCTTTTTGTATTCCGTAGAAGTCGTGTTCCATCTGTTTTAAAAAACTCTGAGCACTGAAGCTCTGAGCGCTAAAATTCTGGAATAATTAGCTTTATTGCTCGCCAGTGTATATTAACAATACCTAAATAAAACAAAAGTATTATTTCTTATTTATTTATTTTTCCAACTATATTAGATTGGAAAAAAAATTAATGTGAGTCTCTCGCGATGATCGATGCAAGATTGCTAGCACTCCAATAAGTTTCGTAATATTTAGGACGGGAATAGGTACCTATAGGTATATATAGGTAGGCTATATTATACTGATAACTTTTTCTTTGCTCGCGATCGACTGACCTAGGGGCCGCGATGGGTTGGCCTCCACTGCTATGTATTATATTGAGACAAATTAAAAATTGGCAAGAATATTAAGTATGGTAATTTGAGTATTTATACTATTTTGAGAGTCAAGCAGCGATCTAGGGAATCATTGTGTACCAATAAATCATTTTTGTAAAGTTCTAGTCTTACAAATAAGCAAGTGGATACCCCACCCTTATGTACAGCTGATTAAATGCCTGCAAACAGGTAGTGGCTCAAAGTGTCATAAACCTAGATAATAGAAACACGATTTTGTATTTCCACGTATAAAGTGTATAATCCTATTTGAAAATCTAAATGATCTAAATTATTATGGGATAATTGAATTTTGACCTATTTAAGAAGTATTATTATCAAAATCGGTCCATAAATAAAAAGGGTATTGAAGACACAAGTTTGCTAATATTTTAAAAGCAGCGATTTTATGCACCCGAGTGCAAAAATTATTGGTAAAAAGAAAGTTCACAGAATTACGGGCAAAAGTCTAGACAAACTAAAATAATTTTCAAACTCTTTTTCATGAATGATTTTATACAAAAATTATTATCCCTGTGTATTTCGTTTATTGCTTTTAATGGAAATATTTGGCTTTATATAACTGTGTGTAGCAGCACAAAACAGTAATCCTTTTGTTTTTTTAGGTAAAATAGAAAAAAAAATCAAGGATTTATTGTGCATCCTTAAATCGGATATTTCCAAACTTTACAACTTTCTTTCCAATATCTTATTGCCTTGGCAATAAATTTCAATATCCCTTTTTTTGTCGAGGAGGAACGCTAGATCATTTTTCATCTCTCATCCCATAGAAAAAGTACAATTCCTATTACGGAGCCCTGATTTTCTTTGTAATTTTATGATTTCTTACGCTGGAGATACCAAACGAGCAATATAATGCGAGACAAAATGCTCGGCGGAATTCAAAAGCTTCAGCCATTGTGTAAACACATTTAAGCAGTGTGTTGATGGTATCGGGGAGGAATGCGATGGTCGCGTTGACAGGAAAAAATGATCGTATATCTAACAACCGTCTGTTTCTTGGAAATAAGATGATATATTGTATAAACATATATAAAACAGGATTATATTAATTTTTACCAGAGTTTTCAAAAATATACGCACTTTTGTACCTCTTGCTTTTAATATATAAAGTAATTTTTTATATATAAATTAGCAGTAATAATAATACCACTTATTTTTTATGTATACATTTTTAAAATTACGTAATTACAATATTCGTAAAACAATATTCGTAAAACTATAATACTTTAATATGTTTGATTAATAATAACTAGTAATCCTTCGAAAGAGAACTACAAATTATTATGTCTTCTTACGAATACTGAAAAACATGAAGCATGAAAAACGCTTACAAAGGAGACAATTTTATTCCGAGTCTACAAACATTTATATTGTATTCAGATTCAAGCTTTTTTCACTAATCGTTATCACACTTTAAAATGGCAAAAATCAGTAGAAATGAGTTTTTAAATAATATTGATACCTATAATAAAATTATTATTATCCCAACTTATTCAATCTAATCAAAAGCTCACATAAATTTTGCGCCTCAATGGAACAAGTCTGTTGTTATACTAATTCTTAAGCCAAATCAGCTAACAATTCTTCCACAATCTTACAGGCCCATATCGCTCAGATGCACAATGTGTAAGCTAATAAAAAAATTGACCAACAAACGTCTTTTATGTCATTTTAAAAAACACAATATTATTCCAAAAGAACAAAGTTACCACAGACAAAGTGCCACAGGAGATACTAATCCAAACTCATGTCTCCAAAGCAATTAATAGCAAACAAGTTCTGATAGCAATTTTTGACAAATTTTCGTAATGTAACCTCACTGGCAACATATACGGATTTATAAATAATTGGATAACATTTAGAATATTCAAAGCTTTCGGTCATTAACTTTCTATATTTTCAACTTATTCAATATGATGAAGTTCTTCAAGGTTAAGTTTTAAGCACACTCTTATTTATTTTTGCGATAAGCAAGCAAAGTCAAAATATTACTCCACCAGTCACATGCATAATATATCCCGATCACCTAATAATGTATAGTAAATCCAGCACTACTTCTAGTACAATTCTGCAATTGGTAGTAAATGATATACAAAAAAAAGTTGCTTGTCTATAAGGACTTATTCTTTCCCATTCCAAATCCAAAGTTATAACATTTAGCAGAAGAATTTATTCTTTTAATCCTAAAATCACTGTCAACAAATTTAAATACTGGTTGTTGACAGGTGTGACCCGTCGGGGTAGGCAAGGGAGGCGCAGCCTACCCTCTAAATGTACAATCATAAAATTATTTATTATTATAAAAAACTTATTTTAAAACTGACGATTTGTAAATTTTGACATAATACCTATTTAAAATAAAAGGGCTCTTTTTTATATTATCTCCGAAGTTTTATTTCATTCTCTCCGAAGTAATAATTATTTTGCGCCCCTCGTAGTAGTCTTTCTGTCTTACCCTTGGACACGGATTCAATGCTAGTCAGTGATTTTATCGTTTTCATAGGCGATGAATTCGGTCGCCTCCGGCAAGCTTCGGGTTATTAATATTTTAAACGATTAATCTGCAGTTTGATTGAAACGATTTTTTCGCGAAAGGCTCAAAAATATCAAGCAATATTAGAAATTATTGTAATGGGCCTGCTTTTCCCAAATTTACTCATTTTATCCCCAGATAAGAAGGTTAAGATATCCACGGATAAGATTTATTACACAAAAACAATATGATATGAAAATCATAAATGGTTATGCGGTAGTTATTTTAAAAAATTCACTTTTATGTTGCCCTTATCTACTGCTTTCAAATTTGAAGCAAAATGTTTGTGTGAGTAAGAGATACTCAAAATTGAAAAATTTAACAGCTAGTGTCAAAAAAAAAGAATCTTAGAAATAATAATAATAAAACAACTAAGTAGGTTTAAAATGGTTAAACAAAAATACGCAAATTATTGACAGTGCTTTAGCTGGACATAATATTATTTTTTTTAACGAGTTAGATAACGAAGAAATTTAGTTAATATCTACAAAACAAGACAAAATGCATGGTTAGAACAGTAAATTTACTAAGATGTATATTGGAGCTGGAAGGTCAGATAATAGTTAAAGTGATTGAGTTTAAAAATCTAGGCATCACATTATCTAGCTTCGGAATGCTCGAAACCGAAGTGAAAGATCAAGGCAATAGAGCAAACAGAGCCGCAGACTGCCTAAATGAAACCATATGGAGAAATAAAAATACCAGGAAAGAAACGGAAAGCATAATTTACAAAACAGTCATCAGACCAGTAATGACATACGCGACAGAAACAAGACCTAATATAGAGAGTAGAAAAAGGATGTTAGAAACAGCACAGATGAAAACATTTTTTAAAAATCCGTTTTGTTAACAAAATTGGTCACATTACAGAAAGATTTTTGCGGTTTTTTGATATTAGCGAAAATAGATCTGCAGATGCTCTATAAAGTTTAATTACAAACGTTCTTGAGTCATATGGTTACAAAAATAATTTATTGCTCAATGTTACATTGAGCAATAGCCGGTGCAAGATGCAGAGATGGTGCAAGTGTAATAGCCGGTTCTTTAAACAGCTAAATATATATATATATATATATATATATATATATATATATATATATATATATATGTGATGTATGTATGTATAGTATGTATAGTGATGACGTATCGCCTACCCGCATACTAAGCATACTAAGGTCACGAGTTGCCAGTGGTTGTTGATAAACGCAAACAATTGTGGGTGATATTTGATTCAAGATTAACCTGGAAACACTGGAAACAACACATTAAAGAAACTAAAGGAGTTTTTTAAAAAAGGTTAAAAATTTTATCAAAACACTCTCACATTATCATTGGGGCGCGTTTTTTAAAGTGTCAGTTGTGTGAGTTTTTAAAGCATGCGTAGATACAGTGCTTTTCAGATAAAACTATCCACCTTAAATACCTTTTGAACTTCGAATTTTTAGGAAAAACGCAAAAACCCGTCAATTATTATTTAAAGGGGGAGACATTATATCATATTTAAGGTTGCTGGGAAATACACCCTTTCACCATATATATATATATATATATATATATATATATATATATATATATATATATATATATATATATATATATATATATATCCGGTTTTTAGGCGTTAGGCCCGTCCGGTAAGGATCTATGGAGGAGTATCACCGAGAGGCAAGCCCTTATCTCTTGCCGTACTGCTCCACCATAGGCCGATCAGATCCCAGCATATTCTAGTCTAAGCCGCAGATTCATCTAAAATTTTAAACTGCTGCGTTAGACTTTTGCTTTTCTGTACACCGAGCTTGGGCTCGATCCCACATCCACTGAACCATTCGACAGTGAAGCGAATAAGAGGCAGCCGCACAGCCCGCTGAGCTATCTGACCGACTATCCTGATCACCCCCGTCTCATCCCTTTATTTTTCTTAATTAGTTCTTCCTTTTTTTATTTAATATTTGGATTTTCCTCTTTGTACTGTTTTCAGAAATGTATAATACATAATACATAATACATACATAAGACATACACAAAAGCAAGAAAATTGGGTTAAAAAAAAATTATTTTTTTTACGATTTTATTACACATATTTAGAATGAATATTTCACTACCAAAAATTTTTACAATAATTGTTTAAAATGACTGCCCTTCATTTCCATACAAAAGTACAATCGATTTTGAAATTCTTCTCTGATATTGCTTAACATGTCGTCAGGTTTAATTGTCGACATTCATCCTCTATTCTTTATCGTAAATCATCTAGATTCTATTTGAGTAAGAAAAATTTTTGTTTTTAAATACCCCCATAAGAAGAAGTCTAGGGGTGTTCAATTCGATGACCTAGATGGCAAATCCATCATCTGTCGTCTTTTACCTATCCAAGGACCTGGAAACGTTTCGTTTAAAAATATCGCACAGGTAAAGCAAATGGTAGAGAAGCTCCATTATGTTGAAATACAACCAAATCTTCGGAAAGGTTAGCATCACTTTCTACTATTGTTCTAATACGATCAACCATTTGCCTAAATAATTCAACATAAGATGCACCATTTAAGTTTCCAGTGATACACAAGGGTCCGATAATGTGATCACGTAGGATACCACACCATACGTTTAACCTTTGAGGATGCTGTGTGTGAAATTTGCGTACGATATGTGGATCACTCTCAGCCTAGTATCGGTAATGAAATCTATTCACCAAACCGTTTAATAAGAATGAGCATTCATTCGGAAAGCAAATATTGTTTAACAATTGTGGATTGTTAATGAATGATGCATTGTATCATTAATGTGCAAAATTCGGGACGACGATCAAAATCTTTTTCATTTTATTCTTCTACTTATTTAATTTTATATGGATGAAAATTTATTGGAACTTGGAAGGCTGTAGCAAATGAAACACCGATTGCTCTGCTTATTGTTGACGGTGACTGTGATTGTTAAGCATCGGTTAACTTGCCCTAAAACAGCTACTTGGATTGCTTCGTTATTTACAAGTCCCTGTCGGTTATGCTTTTATTGCAAACGTACCCTCTTAATCTAAATTTTTGCATCAGTTCAATCACATACTTATAAGTTGCATGTCTATTGTAGCGTGTTTCATTAAAAAATCTAGCAGCAGCTATTGCACAATTAGGTAATATTTTTGTAGTATAAACCTACAATTTCTATTCTTTCTTGCAAAGTGTACACAATTTCAGCGATCAAATTGCAAACGTATCAAAATAGGCTGTTACTTGCAAGTTATAACAAATTCGTTGGCTATTAACCGATTAAAACAAATGTAAAAATAACATCGAAAACCTTTGATAAAACTTTAATAAAAAGTGAATTTTTTTTCTTGGTTTTTGAAGGTACTACAAATAGTACAGTTAAATATTTAAAAAGTTTAAATTATGCTACAACCTATTTTTTACAGTCAATTAAGGTAAGAGAGATATTATCTTGTTAACAGGAAAATTGTCTATCTCATAAACTAATCACTTCAAGCAAAAGGTATTATACATTTGTGAAATCAGTAGGTACAAGAAGGAGAATCCAAATATAAAATAACAAAAGGGGGGAGTAATTAAAAAAAATAAATGGTTAATACAGGGAGTGAGAGGGTGCATTTTCCAGCAACCTTAAATATGATATAATGTCTCCCCCTTCAAATATTAATTCAGTTCAGAGGTTCAAAAGTTTGATCTAAAAAGCACTGTATAATAATATGCATATCACTTGTCAAACCGTTGTAATGCACCCTAATTAAAGATGTTCTAGTATTTACCTTTTATGAAAAATACTTAAACAGGTCAATTAATTTTGTAATTGATACAAGTTACGAAATCTCTGTTTCTTCAAGATTCTTGAACGATTATGACACACCATTCGAAAATGGCAACCGTTGAAATTATGACAATTACCTAAAATTGGCTCTTAGCGAAATAAAAACTCTTTCGTGATTCTAAATGTATACTGAGTGACACAAGATCTTTTAATGATGATTTACATGCCAATATTATTATTTAAGAAAACATCGATGACGTTATCAGCGGAAACAACCTACACTGTTTTAAAAACATTGTTTTCGAATGTTCCTTTGATTGAGTACGAATGAGATTATTATGGAGTATGTGTGATGTTTTTGTCTTTTACTTTACTTTACTAGTAAAGATAATTACCTAGATGATTACTTAAAGTAAAATTCACCAGGAAAATCATTTTAATGTACCTAGTGGTGAAAATTCTTTGATGAAAACGTATTTTTATTTAAAAGAACCCTTCCGAGCTATATCAAAGAATGTTGTTAAACAATACTAATGAAAAATTACAACTTGTTCTGTTGCTAAATAAAGTCCTCCTTCATTAACCAATTTTGTTGGTTTTCCTTATTTTATGAATCCATAAATACATACATATCAGTCAACACCTCTTTACATACATAAATCAGTTTACATATCAGGCTTTAATAATTCGCAACTCAGTATCTTACACAATACCTCATATCTAACATACCTGACATCAAATACCTAATATCAAATTTTTAGGTACCAAATTTTCTTTTCCTACAATTTTCTAACACAAACCTTCAGAGCAGAGTTATATTTTAACCCCAATATATTGATTTTGGCTGCTGTTACAAGTAACAAAATTACAACATATTGAATTATGCTCACTGTTGGAAAGAGTCGCGTTAAGACACATACTTCTGGTTACATTTACTGTTTCGTTCATGCGTCAGTCGTAAAATGTCATTTTCATCAGTTGCTATCCATGGTCCGCATAGAGACGACATCGCCTGCCAGTAAACAGTTGTTGGGAGTCTTTCGTTGCCAGGAAGTTTAACATCACGTAAAATGATCAGCAACAATGTAATCAAAACCAATTTAATAACATTTAAAGTGTATCCATCTGTATACTTAGTGGCTTTGAACATGTATACCTGGAACAAGTATTCATCCATATTTGTGTTAAACGTAAGAAAACTTTCGCCCAGAGCTTTCCAAACTATGAGTATGATTTTAAATGATTATAAAATACATGTATTAATAAATAAATCAAATACAAAAATATAACATCCAGTTGATATACCCTCCTTGAATGATCAGAAATTAGTCAAAGAATTGTTCAATCCGAAGATTATCCGACGGTCCACGAAATTATCCGAAAATTGTAGAAAACGAAGTGAAGAATTAGGCGAAAGCATTAATGTTAATTTAAGTAAAAAGAAGAAATATACGAAATATAACGACCAATATTTGGATTTACTTGCGTTGCTAAAGGGAATGTAGAACTTCCTCAATGTGTTGTTTGTCACAAGGTGTTGGCGGCTGAAAGTATGCTGCCTAAAATACTAAACGACATTTGTAATAAACTCACAGTCATTTACAAGGTAAGCCAAGAGACTTTTTTGTAAGAAAATTGCGAGACCTAAAACATCAGACCACGGCTTTGGTTTCAAGATCTCTTACTTAGTAGCCTACCGTTTTGCCAAATGTAAAAAAAACACATACCATCGCTGAGGAACTGATCTTACGTGCAGCGCGCAGCGGTTGATATGGTAACAGAGATGAATAGAGAATCGGCAGCTAAAGAAATAAAAAATTTACTTTTTTCAAACAATATGATTAGTCGCCGAATTCACATGTCAGAAGATATAAATGAGCAAATTGTGGGGAAACTTTCAGGTTTATTTGCTATTCAACTGGACGATGCGACTGATTGTAATGGTGAAGCTCAATTGATATGTTATGTACGGTATATACAAAAAACAAATATATGTTAAGATTTATTATTTTGTAGAAAAATTAGTGAGAGTTCTAAAACTACTGATTTATTCGAGATTTTAAACTCACATATAACTGAAAATAATATTAACTGGGATAACTGTGTAGGCGTGTGTACGGATAGTGATCGATGGTGTCTGGACAATATGGAGGACTACAAGCTCTCATCAAAACCAACGCTTCAAGTGTAAAATAGACACATTGTGTCATACATAGAGAGGCCTTAAAAACAAAGAACGTTATCCCTGAATTTAGTGTTGGGATGGATAACATTATTAAAGTGGTGAACTACATTAAGACATGACCCGTGAAATCAAGACTTCTTTCTTAACTTTGTGAAGAAATGAGGGCCGAGCACACCTCTTTACATTATTGCAACTCTCGTTGGCTGTCCAAAGGCAACGTACTAGCAAATTAATGGGTTTCAGAAGAAGCTGCTCTTATGGAAGAAAAAAGTAGAAGATCAAGAAATTGACTACTTCTCTGCTTTATAAGGTATTCTAAAAGAAAAATCAATAGAAATCCTTGATCCCTTTTTAAAAAATATGTTTACACAACACATTTTATTATTGGGCAAACACTTTGAGAAATACTTTCCCGAAGATATTAATCAATATACCTGGGTCAGAAACTTTTTTTTGTCATCGACACTTTCAACAGAGGAAGAAGAACAACTGACAGAATTGTCCTGTGATTCCAGCCTAAAGCTTTAATACGACAAGGACAAACTGTTTGAATTTTCGAGCTCACTTTCTTATGAATATCATGCCATCAGCATTGATGTATTTAAGGTTTTATTACCATTTGCGACTTCGTACTTGTGCGAAACGGGCTCCAGTTGCACTAATTAAAAACAAATACAGGTCAAACATAAACTTAGAAAAAGAGATGAGAGTGACAATTTCCAAACTGAAGCCCTGGTTTCATAAGCTGTGCTCAAAAAAGCAAGCACATCCCTCACATTAACTAGCCAGTTACATATATAAATATCCCTTTTCATTTTTGTTCCCATGTTTTGATTTCGTTCTTAATTTGTAATAAAAAAAAATAAACGTTCAAATAGTGTTTTTGTTATAACTATAACCTGTTAGTAGGCTAGTACTAAAGTTGGTAAGTATTATTCGGGGTTGGGTTAAGGAAACGTGGCCAAAAAATTGCAAAGTCCCAAGGGCGTCACAGTACGAATAATTTTTAGAAGCCCTACTTTAGCCTTTACATTTGGTAGCTGTACTGATGATAGAACATTCCTTTCCAAAAGTTGTGTCATATAGTCCGAAAGTGTTCTTTTAAATAAATATATTTACCACCGACATTATTCGTCAATAAATCAGTTTCATATTTTTATAAAAATCTATCATTTTATAGAATACTTTGTATATTTATTTCATTTCATAGTCAGTTAATTATTTGAATTGCATGTCCTCTTTGAATTTTCTAACAATATTTATTTTAAAAATCCATTATTTAACGCAACACAAAAACCGAAGAAGTTTAATATTATCCTAAACATAATATTAATCCCTCGTCTCGTGTACATACCACGCGACCAGCCCACACGTATCGACTCAAAGGAACGAGTATTTGTGCGCACTTGTGCAGTAAAAAATTTGAATAATTTTCAATTGGAAAAGCGAGAGTGCAACCGCCAGGAAAACCAAATTAAAAATAATGAAATTTTCCGTGGACGGAATTTGACATTGCCGCGTACGTCTCGTTAAAAACACTGAAATTTTGAAAGCATAGTCTGACTCCCGTATGTGTAAGTGCGATTATTGTGTCATTTACTAAACCCTTTTACAAGATTTTGGTAGTGTGTGCGTATAGAAATGTAAACGTAATGGACGTAAGTAATGGGCTGAGAGCCAAAACAGAAATTTAATAACTTCTCAACTATTGAAGCGAGTTGTTCACTTAAGCTTAATTGTATGTGAACTTGGTTAAATGGATAATGGGAACTGTCCAATTATTACACAAAAAGGAAGTTTTAAGTTACCATGTTTTTAAACAAGCAAATAAACATTCAGAATACCGGTCAATAAAGATAATATAAATAAAGTTTTGGCGAAAGAAAAGTTATCGGCGAAGAAGAGGAAGAACAAAGCACAAAAGAGATAGATGAACTGGGGTAGTGAAACAAAATGTTAAAAACAAGAAAACAAAATATGTAAACAAAAACTTAAATAAACATAACATATACAAAATAAATAGATAAAAGAAAGAAACAAAGGAAGTGATTTAGTATTAAAAGGAAAAAAAAGACTAAAATATAGTAAGCAGACAAATGCAATATATCTATTGACAACATTAGGAATTATAAAGAAACAAACAGCGAAATATCAGTACAGAAAACACTCCTAGTTTAATATTCTCACAGAGATACGTTTTTAGTACTTTTTAGATCTAAACATATTCTCTAATACATATTAAATTTGGAAAAGCAAAGACTAACAATTATTATTTATCTCAATCATACTTGACAATCATAAAAGTCAAATCAATCTTTTATTTGTACTTTTGCAAATTTAGTTATCACATATGGTTTTTGTGGACTATATTTATTATCAAAGAAATCTTTGCACGAGCACTAGAACAATCAAGAGAAGGTGTTAAAATTAACGGCAGAGTTCTAAATAATGTACGATACGCCGACGATACGGTCCTAATTGCAGAGAGCGCACAGGATCTCCAGACACTCTTAGATCACGTCAGATCGATCGGAGAACAATACGGCCTCAGCATTAACGTCAAGAAAACAAAAACAATGATTGTCTCCAAAACATCCATCCATCCACCCATGGCTTTAAACGTGAATGGTAACATTATCGAAAATGTCGAGAAACTTCGATATCCAGGGTGCTGGATAACGAAAGATATAGATCCAGACATAGAAATAAAATCGCGAATTGAACAAGCAAGAAATGTCTTTTTAAAAATGAAACAAATGTTTACGTCCCAAACACTCAATCTCAAAATCCGATACCGAATGCTAAAATGTTACGTTTACAGCACCTTACTATATGGAATGGAGGCCTGGACCTTCAAAATCAACTCACTCAGGCGTTTGGAAAGTTTTGAAATGTGGTTATTTCGAAGGATGCTGAAAGTCCCCTGGACAGCGCATATGAGCAACGAGCAGGTCCTACACAAGATGGGTACCGACAGAAAACTCTTAAAAATAATGAAAACACGAAAAACCTCATATTTGGGACACATATACAGAAATGAGAAATACCAGCTACTGCAGCTTCTTATAGAGGGGAAGGTAGAAGGAAAACGTGGTCCTGGTAGACGGCAGGCGTCCTGGTTGAAGAACATTCGTGAGTGGACTGGTTTGGATTCTCAATCTTTAATAAGAAAAGCCAGGGACAGAAATGATTTTGCTGAGGCTATCGCCAACCTTCATTGAAGACGGCACCCAAAGAAGAGATATTTATTATCATGGTAAAAAATCGTTAAAATTTAACCCAATAATTCTAAATATTTGGCCGGGAACATACTCACCAGGCGATCTTTAGGGATGTAAATATAATAATAGGACAACACCTAGCTTGATTTTTCATTGTCATCGCATTTTCTATATCCTGTCATATAATATATCGCTTAATCCTGTATGTTAAGTCGTTTAGGCACTATAAGCTTAATATAGTTTTAACTTTTTACTATTCACTTTTTTAGCTACCCTCTTTTTAACACCCCCAGTACGTCACGATCCAATTAGCCGTTCCATTATCACCACAGAATGCTCAACAAATGAGCAGAATGAATCTTGGAATTTTTTTTAATTTCCCCATAATCTAGGGAAACATTAATTTTCTATCTCACTCTAACGCAATGGCTCTTATGAAACGCGCTGTTGCCAGTTATTTTAAAATGCCCCGTTTCTTAAGAAGGTCTAGTAAAAAAGTATTATTGTCAAAAAGAGGTTAATCTTTGTAAATGGGTATATTTATTTAAAAAACCCTTAAAAGGGCCACATCAATAAAACAAACGTTTTCGGACCACACAGTCCATCATCAGGTTATTAAAATCGAAAATGCCTAAAAATAAGTATAAACCATTTAGTTAAAACAAACGAGATTGTGAAATTTTGACTATGGTTGAAAAGCAAAAGATGGTTATACTTACTAGGTCATAATGCCTGAGCCACCAAAATATTAGGGTAAAAACCCTTTAAATTACATTTAGTTATGAAATGTTGTACATTGTGTTATAAAATAACTGTGATGTTCAGTATTAAATTAAATTTGACTATAGGTAACACATGTCTCAATTGGGTTCCAGAGCCGGGTGAGAGGGAACCTCTGCACTCGGAGAACAACGTGGAACTGATTGACAAGATACTTTTGAAGGATGAAGATAACAGAATGTCAATGCAACAAAAACTATAAAAGTTGTACATAGTATTACTACAGCCAAAAGATTCAACAAGTTTTGATGATTTTTAAAAAATAACAACAATCTAGGTGTTGGGATTTAAAAACTTTTTATTTATTAATTTAGGGTATAAAATATGTCAAATCAATGATGGTTTTATAGTCATGATTAATATAATGACCTGTGCCTTAGGCAACTTATGTTGCTTTTTGTCGTATGGAATGTGGTCTAAAGTGTATTTAATTTTGGGTTAGCTTGTATTTATGAAATTTATCCTTTTATGTTTAACACATCTAGGACAAGGTAAAAATTAAATAACAAATATTTGAAGCTAATATCAGACCTCATATTTAAATGACTTCATTTAAGAATGCTCCTATGGTGAAAAATTAATAAAATTAAGTTTAGTAAGATGTAAATCTACAGGCTGAAGAAATTGAAGTAGTAACATATGTGATTGAATTTAAAATTGAAGAGACTGGGTTCCTCAGAGACTAGTGAGAATGAAAATAAAAGAAATGACCGAAGAAAAGGAGGGGGGGGGTTGAGGGAGAAAAGGAGTTGATCAACAATTAGAGATAATAGGGGTCCTTTATACTTAAAGTATCTAGCACCCTGAACAAAATCTATTTAGGTACAAACTGAATTTAATACCACCTATCTGCTATGTGTTCTGTGCCTTATGGTGCGGAGTCTTGGACTATAAATAAAAGTCATCAAGAACATCTAACGACTTTTAAAATGTGTTTTTAGAATTTTTGGGTCGAGAAGATTCAAAACTTCACAATATCAGAACTTCTCAGCAATAACCCCGAAATTTTAAAGGGTTCTAGAGGATAAAGTACTTCAAACTTGTAATGAGAGGCTCTGAATCTAAGTTGCTACACAATATTATGCAAAATCAGTCAATAATATTAATGTTAATGTGATGGTAACTAACGTTCTGAAAGGACATTGTATATGAAGAAAAAGAATACAATCAATACTTCTTATTCGAAACAAATATATAAAGTTTATCTGTTTAAAGAAATAATTGCGGAAACCTTCTAGACACATCAAAATTTTGCTGCAGAGACTGTAGAAAAAGTGCAAAACGATAGATCGTGTAGGCCACATTCTAATAAAGAGACATTTTCATCAGTTTAAACTAAATATTTAGTTTGGCAAACCTATATGCGTTCACTGCTGGAGATAAGTCTTCCTCAGCTCTATCCATCTGTCTCTGTCTTGTGCGGCTTGCATCCAGTTATTGCTAACACGCTTCAGGTCGTCAGTTCATCTGGTTGGTGGGCTTTTTTTGCTTCGTAATGCTTCTTGCCTTGGTCTCCACTCTAAAATACGTTTTGTTCATCGCTTTTCTGATAATCTGGCGACGTGTCCTGCCCAATTCCATTTAAAGGACGCGATTATTTTATAGCGTCTGTTGTTTTTGTTTTACGACGTATTTCTTCGTTTGGGATTGGATCTCTCAGAGAGGCACCCAACATTTGGCACTGCATAGCCATCTGAGTCATTTGAATCTTATTAACTACCTTTTTTTGAGCGTTAATGTTTCCGCTCCATAAGTGAGTAGACTAAACACATATTGGTCGAAGATTTGCTTTTTGAGGCTTATGGGTAGATCCCATTTAAATACATAGTTTAATTTACCAAACGCTGCCCAGTCTAATCCTATGCGACGTGGGAGATTACATGTCTGGTTATTTCGGCCCAACCGAATTGTATGTCCTAGGTACTTATACGATGGAGTCTGCACAATATCCCTTCCAACAACATTAATATTTTGATTTAGCACCATATTAGTAATTATTTGCGTTTCTTTTATATTAATCTTTAGTCTGACCTTCAAGAAAGCATGATATAATATTATTGCATCACTCATACGATCGGCTATAAGAACGATGTCATCTGCAAATATTAAATGACTTAGCTTCTCTCCATCTATATTAATACCATACTTGGTCAAATGTGTTTTCTTACAAGTATGTTTTAAGAGGGTCGTGAATAGCTTTGGAGAGACTGTGTCTCTTTGCCGTACTTCTCGCTGTCTACCGAATTTATTTATTTATTGTACCGATAGTCTTACGCTAGATGTGGCATTTTGTAGATATATTTGATTATTAGTTAGTTAGTGTAGCGATGGTTAATTCGGCATTCTGTTACTGCTTTTAACATTTTCTGGTACCTTATGGTATCGAATGCTGATATGATAGTCTAATAATATCTTAGAGGAACTAGAACTATAAAATAAGTAACAAATGTAGACGCATACCAGGTAATAAAGACATGATAGATATATCTCATTAAAAGTACGAAAGCTGTGACCAACAGAACATCTAACACGATCACAATAATCCTGATGTCATAAAATATCTTAACCGTGCAAATATCTCTATCATGAAAATACATTCTGATCATGTTATGCATATTTTTATAAAGTGATTCTGTTTTATGATATACTTACTCTTATTTAAATAATAAATGGAAGCGCAAGGTTTATAGCAGAGTGTCACTATTTTTTATAATTGTATATAAACTTACACAGTCTAACAATCAATTGAAGAGCGCGACTCATTGTCACTCATTGTCACAGCAATACTGATTTTCTGCAAAATACTGCCTTGTTCTCCAGAATGTTGATATTAGGTAACTTTGTCATAGTGTTAAGCATCTTATCACATCCACCTTGTTGAATATATTACAAAGATGACTGATGTAAAATCCGTCAAGCAGAGTTCGTTACCAGAAAAATGCATTTCATTAACAGAAGGTATGACTAGGAGCAGAAATAATAATAATAGTAAAGGAGCATCATTGTAGACATCGTCAAGATGACGTAAATTCAATTATTAGACTTCAAGGTATTATTGTTTTGAGAATATATTACGCCTCAAGTTAAATAAAATTGTAGTATGTTAGACTCAAATTGGAGAAAATGTAGTATGTCGCTGTATCTCGTATACTACTAACTCTACTTAACATTTTATCAGACATTTTTTACAACCATTTAAATTGTCTACAAATTAATTGGTATTAATTTTACGGAAAATGAAAAATAAAAAAGTTATTTACAAACATAACTAAAAATTTTTAAACAAATTATCTTTTCGGCTTACCTTTTTTCTAGTCATTTTACAATAAAATGATGTCAATTATTATATATTATAGAGGCCTTTACTACGAATCATTTTCACTAAAAAATTGTATAATTTTATTAATTTTTCTGGGTTTTATAACGCTCCGAATTTGACCGGTATCTTGATAACTCGTAAGAATACAATAAAAATGAACTTAGTTTTAAGTTATATATATTTTTTATTCATATCATTCTGTTTAATCGGTTACGAAAAAGCGTTTGATCGAGTAAAATACTCAGAACTCATCAAAACCCTAACACAACATGGTATAGCTGTAGATAATAACACGGTGGCTCTTATTAAAAACCTATATTGGGATCAAATGACGTTAAAATAGACAATCGTATGACAGCATAAATGTCAATTAAAAGAGGAGTTTGCCAGGGCTGTGTACTTTCTCCTCTATTGTTTAATATATACTCCGAATTCCGAGATCTTCCAAAATCCCCTCGAAAATATTGAAGAATGAATACAAATCAACGGAGAATATGTAAACAACTTGAGATACGCAGACGACACCGTCATTTTTGCGGACAGTACTGATGGTTTGCAACAACTTTTGAATGTCATAACGAGAGAGGGAGATAGCTTGGGGCTAAATATTTACACAAATAAAACAAAAGAAATGGCCGTTGCACGTGCACCAACTGTCGACATTAATATTGTTATCTACAACAAACAAATCGAACCCGTACAAAAATTTCAGTATCTTGGTTGCTGGATAACAAAAGATCTCGACTACGAAGTTAAAATGCGTGCTCGTATAGAGTATGCCAGGTCCGCTTTTCAAAGAATGAAAATATTCCTAAAACACTCCACTTTATCGTTGGATATATGATACCAATTTGTAAAAACGTTTATTTATTCCATATTCCTATACGGAGTGGAAACACGGACTCTCGGAATCACAAGTATGAGACGTGTAAAAGCCTTTGAGATGTGGATTTCTTGAAGGATTTTAAAGATCTCTTAGACAGAGCACGTGCCCAACAACGAGGTGCTGAGAAGAATGGGGACTGAGAGAGAACTTCTTAATATTGTAAAAACCAGAAAAATGAGTTATCTAGAACATATTTACAGCGGAGAAAAATACAAATTCCTACGACTGATAATGGAAGGAAAAATAGAGGGAAGAAGAAGTCTAGGAAGAAGAAAATGCTTCTGGCTAAAAAATGTAAGAGACTGGACAGGCATGGACACATTCAATCAAGATAGCTCAAGATAGAGAGCAATTTTCTGTAGTTATAGCAAACCTTTAGTAAAGGAGAGATGGTACCTTAAGAAGATCATCTTAAATCAATTTATTATTTCTCTAATATTTCTAAGTTATTATGAATTTATTATCAACCCATTTTGCCATCAGACAACTTTTAAGAGAGCATAAGAGCACTGTACCAATATCATTTTAACAATATTTTAAGATAAACTTTTAAAAAATAAAAGAACAAAACAATACTGCTCTATCAGAAGTGAGTTTTAGTATCGACCAGGCTGAATCTGATGAAGATACAGTCATCATCAATTCTGCTCTTGCTGAATTTCAAGCTTATGATTATGTGACTGTCCTGGCAGAGAATATTGATATTCTTATCTTGCTCACGCCATTACAAAGGGAACAGTCCAATATTGTGTATCCAAATTGTCCAATTTTTTTAAACCTCCAAATAAGTCGCAACAATTATACTGTCCTCTAAGTTTTATATATGGCATCGTCATTTCAGAGAATTTTTCTTTTTTTTTTTTTTCATGCTTCATTAGGATGCGACACAATATTAGTAACTTACAATAGCTAAAAACGTAAATTGATCAACATTTTGCAGAATCATCCTAAATTAGCTAGTGGTACAGCATTATTTCTCAGTGAAAAAGCCGAGTTATCTTTGCTCATTGTCATTAACGAACGTTTTTTTCGTCTTTTTATATGGTGAAAATGAAGGTGATTCTCTAACAGCATGAGAAACAAACGATTCGCCAAGACAGTAATCCAAAGTACATTTAACTTATGATCACTTTCGCCAATACAAGATGCAGCTCGTTTCCACATCAGGATACACTGCGATCCTAAAGAGTGGGGCTAGGAAAAGCATGGAAAAATTTGGATATCAATTAAAACTTTCAAAACTTTAGCACTCTTCAAATTTCTGAAATAAATTTTCCTCAAATGCAAAGGAAACTGTAAACGTATGTGTGGTATCCGACAAAAGGGCCTCAAATGCTCTGCAGTATGCCCAATAAAAAAAAATGAAGAAAAATTAGCTGGAAAACATTTTTTAAATATATAATTATGCTTAATATTATCTCGCTTGGAAATTGTCAGTGAATAGGGCTTAAGGGGATACCACTTAAAAAACGTGCCCCCAGACTACCTCATAGATGGTAGGGAAAAAGGTCGATAATAAACTAATAATACCATAGAAATGTTAACAAAATAATAAATTAAATGAACAAAAAAATATTTAATAAAAAACTAAGACCAATAGTTCGTTTTTATCGTATTATTAATAGTATTCAAGAACCCTATCAACTTCGGAGTGCTGTAAAATCAAGAGAAGTTAATGAAATTAAACACATTTGTAGTGAAAACTATTCTTTAAAAAATCTCTTCCAAAATATTGCTCTCGTGTCTTTTTATTGTAATATTACCAGATATAAACATTATAAGTTATTTTTGTTATTAACTTTTTTATTAACTATATAATAAAAACTTGTATAAATAAAGTTGTAGAAAATTTAATTTGCTACAAACAATGTTTTATAAAATTTTCTGTCGAGTTTCTAGTTTATGAGATACAACGTGAAAACCTTTTGCGCCCTTTTTCAAGATGGCGTAGTCGGTGGACAAGGGTGGCGTTCCTATCAACTTGAACTTATGCTTAATATACATTTTTAATGGATTATAAGTAGAACGGACTATAATTAAAATATTATGAAATATAATTTAGAATATTAATAAACTTTTTAAGTATATAAAAGAAACATAACTTATTCTATAGAATATGTTTTATTATTAATCGATAATAATATTTTAATTTTCGGCTTTTAGTTGCTGCTTTTATTCCTTCAAAGCCTGAAGCTCGATAACCAATCGGTGGTTTAACCAACCTTCATACAATTTACTGTTTGTTTATTCAACATGAGCATCTTATCAGCTCGCAACGGGCGGTCCCATAACATAAAACCGCGCGGACGACCACCAACTGAAACTTGATGATCGCAAGCATACATTCCCCGATGCAATATTTTCCTTTAGTCGAAGCCGACTATCTGCTCGAATGCAATCCACACGAAACTAACTGTCCAAATTTAAACATTAGCCTGCGCAATATCTGTGAAATAGTGCTTCTGGTGTGGCCTGGTCGGCGTTTAGGAAACGGCTATACAGATATATCCACATCCATTACACAGCAGATAACAATAGCGAACTTAATTCACTTCTGTCGCTTACTAAACAGTTTCCTTTGTTCTCCATTATATTTACGTGGAGAAAGGGATTTATGATCCCGACTCTTGTTACTCCTTATGGGAGTTACATAAGAGAAAGTTGCGTCATATTTAAATGCTACCACAATTAAAAATTAAAAAAATGTTATACAGGGACTAACATTTTTTCCAAATTTAGACTTCTTTTTCCATAGGAGTTGACTATAAATCCTTAAACTATTAAATAATTAACAGTTTAATATTTCTATGAAAAAAAAAATCAACTCATTACTTATATCAATAGGAAGTTGCGGAATAAATAGTGTCTCTGGGTAAGTGCTTCCTGTCTTTAAATTTAAATAAAAAATATATTTTGAGGTAATATGGAAATATTTCATTCGTTTAAAAGCCGTCGTGATACCATGACTCTCCCGCATCAATGAGGCCAAGTTTAACTGAAATCATAAGTCATGGTTATGACTTATCTATATATCTAGATTAAGCCATATGGCTCACACTCCCTCTAAGGGAAAAATTCACTCATCCCAGATACCTATGGTATCAAAAGAATTAAGGTCTGTTAATTTAGACCTACCTTTTTAATTTTCTAGATTCTAGATGGTTCTTCGGAATGACTCCAGTAGCAGAAAGGATAATAGGTATCGTATGGGTACTTTTCATTCACTATTGTCTCCTTATTTGTATTTTGACATCTCTATACTTAACGATCTTTTTTTATTTTTATTATTTTTGTTAAGTATCGCCACGTCAATTAGTGTTGTTTGACTCGTTAGTTTATTAACTAGTACGAGATCAGGTCTATTGTGTGGTACTGTTTGCTATGTGAGCACAGTGCGTTCCCAATATAGCTTGAAGTTGTCATTTTTAAGCATACTTACTGAGACGTATTGATAATATGAAAGATGGTTTGCTTGGAAAAGTTCCAGTTTGATAGCTTCTTTTTCACAAAGGAGTTTCCCCTCTGAATCATGCCGTTCCTTATATTTAGTTGCAGCAAATGTCTGGCAACCCCCAGTAAGGTGGATGTTGGATGTTTTCTTGGGCTTAACATTCATATCGGCATTTGTATAATCTGATTTTTTTTTTATTGTGTTAATGCCTCGACAACTAATGGTCATTGGCATGGTACAGTCAGGTACCTAGTGTAGTGTGTGTGTAGAGTAATTGTCTTGGTACTTAGCAAAGTCGACGTCATTGTCTTTGCTAAGAGACGCTAATTGTATCCGAACGTCTGCGGTCCCTCTGGTGAGTACCGATCCCACAAGGATAGAAATTATTTTCATTCATTATTTTTTAATAAACGAAAATTTCTCCATCCAGGTGAGATTCGAACTCACGACCTTTAGGTTTAAAGGTAGGCGCTCTTACCACTGAGCCACAGAGGGGGTTTAATCTGATTGTGAATGACAAGTAATAGGCAATCCTTTGGTTTCAGGAAACATATTTACTGAAGTCAGCCAATAGTTCGACGCTATATTGTCGACATAATCTAGACTGATTTCATTGGGATGTCACCCGTGCAGAGGTTTACCCATCCAGATGCGCCCTTAGTAAAATGGCTTAAGCGCATTTCTGGTTCCCTCAGTTTGTTCGGTGTTGTGTCATCTTGTGTAGAGAAGATATCGCAGCCTGCATCTGAAAAAAGTTTTTAATTTGTAATCTGTTTTCCCAATTGCTTACTTATATCCATAAGTCGACGTTTTCCTAAATACCACGGTATTGTCGTTGTCTGTACTACACGAGAATGGTGTTTTTGTGCCTTTGTGAGGTGTGTTTCCACTTTTTGGCAAATATTTACTACATCCTTTTTGGTCCACTTAGTAATACCATATGAGTAGCTAAGCGCGAAACATGCGTAGGTATTTAGCGCCGTAAACAAATTTTTACTGTAAAGGTGTGAAAGAAGCAGCTATTTTGCCCTTCTTATAAACTTAGTAGTTATCTGTTTTAATTTGTTTATGGTCAACCCATAATCTTGATGTTCTGGCCAATTTGCATATCGACTTCGCCGGGCCAAACTTCTCCTTTGATTATATTTAAGACATGGCACTTTTCCAGACCGAAGTGCATACTAATATCATTAGAGATATTTTCTACTGCTGTCAGCATCTGATCGAGGCGGCTTAGAATGTAAGCCAATAGTTTTAAATCATCCATATATAATAGTTGATTAAATTTTGCCACGAGAGTAGTGTTATTTTTGATGCTAAAAGCTATGTCAGTTGAGTTCAGTCAGGGTTCATCGCTAGACAAAACCACAGTGTACTCAACGAATCTCCTTCGAATAGGTCCGGGTTGATTGCAATATTTTCAGTTTCGATATTGTTTTCACCAGGTATTTGGAGGTGAATCATTTTTTTATTTATTTAAATTACTTATACCACATCAACCACGCAGGGTTATTAGTGGGATGACAAATACAATAGTTTTAATACGATTATCTACATTAAATATTATAATACAATTTTATATCTTTTAAATAATTTATTACATTTAAATTTTTATCTATCAAGATGGATTTGAGGTCGTCTGGAATTCCATGCATTCTTCTTTAATTTTGGAAACATGGGCAATCAAGCAGGAAGGAAGTGTTTCACTGTCAATGAAGTGGAGCAGTTATTGCAAATTGGCGATGGATCTTTACTGATATAAAATTTGTGTGTGACAGCAGTTGACCAATTCTTAAACGGTTTATAATTACTTGATTTCGTCTACTTGTGGGGTTATTCAAAGAGCTGTTCACCTTTGGGCATATTGGGTATAATTTGGTTACTGAAATTTCCCAGTAATTTTACCAAATATTATTGCAATGATCTTTTATCAGATGTTTCGTGTCACTATAAGGACATTTTGTAATTTTTGTAGTATCTTCTAAGTTGATACGGCTTGTAGTTGCTAGTTGATCTGCTTTTTCATTTCCCCAGATTCCAGTATGCGATGGTACCCAAATGAAAGCTGTGTCTTTTTCCATGGAATGAGGTGTTTCTAATTAATTTTTTATTGCTTGTATAATGGGATTTGTTGAATAAATTTTCTTTAATTTCAATAAAGCATTAAGTGAATCTGTAATGATGACGCACTTCATCTTGTTACTCGTTTTAAAAAAAGTTAAGGCTTTTAATATAGCTGTGGTTTCGCCTGTGAGTATACTACAATTTGTAGGTAAGTGTATGCTGTAGGAGTTTTCTTCATCAAAATAGTAAGCAGCAGCATGTCCATCTGGGGTTTTAGAGGAGTCGGTAAAGAGTTGTAAGTAGTTGGGGTAATGTGACATGATTTCTGCAAAAAGATGTTCAATTATGGAGAAGTTTGTTTGTCTTTAAATCTGACATGGTATGTTTTATAAAGGTCACTACTTTGTCATCAACTTTATATATTTGTAATATATCTATAAGCGTTGATTGAATAGATATTCATGCGACATCACTGAATCTAATGCTTCCTTGTAGTCGGTGAAAGCAGTAAAGATATTCCTTTTTTGCTACATGCTTAATTAGAAATGATAGAGTTGATGATAAGTTGTTCTTTGCAGCCTATGGAACAATTGGCGCATCCTTTTTGTTGAGGCTCTATGATGTTATTTAGGTCATAGTGTTGATAGGTACGCCGGACTACACAATATGTGACCAATTAATACAGAGTTGGAAGACGATAAGAAGTAATTGGGCGATACTTGGTTGGATCTTGGGTGCTATTTTGATCCACTGGTAATAAATAAATGGTTCCTGAATTAGAAAAGATGTATTTCCTGCCGATTAAAAATGGTGTGATTAATTAATGCTGATAAGTACTCATCGATATTCCAGAACTTCGTAAGTCAGAAGTTTTGAACGCCGTCTATACGTCGTCATTAATTTTATTATTTGTTGCGTTTCAAAGTTTATATCTGTAAAATATTTTTCTCAAAACACAAAGTTAACTTTTATTTTTGAAATGTCTGTTATATTCGTTTTAAAACAATCCTTTCGATATATTTTGGCTGCCAGAAATTTCTTGTCTATGATTCTTTCGATGAATAATACCTGGTTGATACTTACAAGAAATACTGCAAAAACTTTCTGCAACTCCTCCCAATCAGAAATTATAGAAAAGAACTGCTACCACCGTTTATCTCTTATTTACAAATTACTTTTATAACCGTTCTCAACTACTGGCACGAAAACACTTCTTAGGATTCGATGTTATTCTATCTAAGGTTAGCAACAGATATTTACATTCTTCTTCCAGAATATATCCTGCATTCAAAATCCCCTTTTACACTCTTTTTTTTAACTAATCACCTTTCGTATTTCAAAAACAAACCAAAATTTTCATGAAATCACTTAACTTTCTTATTTTGGTATTTCGATAAACAAAATAACAATAGACCTACAATAATTAGCTTTCTACAAATTGCTAGAGTTTTAATTCCATACAAAGCAGAGTAAAATAATACCACTACATTAATAACTTATGTTTTATTTAGTCAAAACATTTACACAATGGGTAGACTGGTTTCCCCATGACTTTGCTAACATATTTGTTTATTTTGCATTTTTAAAAAATATTACTACCTAACCTTGTAAATTTAATCTGATTCTCTATTTTTATTTTCATGTAGAAAATAATTTTTTTATAAACTTACACTTATACTTGAAATTTCTGCGGGAGCTATATATTTACTTTCTATGGTTTTCTTCTTCTAAGGTTTGACTCCGCATTGAATAATTTTGGTTTTGAGAAAAACCATTATTTTGACGAAGTGGTAACGCTTTGTGCTGGTTCTTGAACTAAACAGTTGTAATGTTGTAATTATTTTATAATATTTTTATTTTTTTCTGATAAGCATTTTACTGATGGTATTGTCGTTTTTCTTCGGTTCTCCCGTTGTAAGTATTTCAGGATTTTAGCGCAGTTAATTGGAAATTCAAAACTATTGTTTCTTGTTTTAATTGTAAATTATTTAAGTACTGTCAGTTTTTAATTGTATCGGCACTAGTTTCAGTTTTTTAAATATATGTTTATATACATTTTTCTGCAGTCTTTTACTGCAATTAGACGTTTTTGATAGGTCTTGAAAAACTGTAATGGAAAATATATTACGTAAAGATACTTTTTAAAAATATATTTATATATGTCTGTAAATTAATATAATTCTGTTAATCTCACACTTTTTGACGTAACGTTATGCTTTAAGTTAAACTCAAATATTATTGTCTTTAACAAACAAATATATTTCCATCTATAATACAATATACATTAGAGTAATCATAAAATAAGATACTTCATCAAACTCAATATTTATCTCTATTTGATTTCGATATTTGTCTTAATCAAATGAACATTATTTTCCTATTTGGTTTCCCGACGTTTACCTAAATATCATCACGTAATCTGCAATCAATTAAATCGAATTAAAAACGTATCAAGCCGTTTGGCAGCTGAAATATATCAGCCGACTTTCCAATTAATCATTTTTCCGGTGAATTTTAATCCGCAAGATTTCTTTTTTTTTTCTATCAATATCGCATCATCATTGTTTTCAGATGAATTTTCTATCAAAAAGCACAGAACACTGGGCAACGAAAAGGGGATAATACAATACTTTTAAAAATAACTAAATAACAATTATTATTAAGGTGCTTTAATTTCATAAAAATGATTTATTATTACCGTTTAATAATGTTAATTAGCTCCAGTTATGAAAGATCAGAATACCAGATATATCGATCATCATATATTTGTAAAATAATTAATAGTGTTAATCTTATGATCAATTGCTAAAAAGTTACGAACAGCTCTATTCCTATGGCATATTTTTTTATATATTTTTAAATTCACGGTAATAAGATTACATATTGCTTAAGTTTAACTGGTGAAAGATGTAGCAGCATTGTATACAGTTAAGAGATCTACTATATTTTATGTACATTGAGACGTTTTTATTAAAAAAGCTATTTAGTTCATCATTACCCTCTCTATTAGAAGAACGAAATTTATTTAAATTTTCATATGCCAGTATTTGCAAGATCTGTATGAGACCATATAAAATGAACAATAATAAGGTACGCCGACATAAAAACGGAAATAATAAACTAGAAGGATACTATTCACTGTTAGATAAGGTAAATCTTGTATCTCCAAGCAAGTTCAGATTATGCAGTCTACTTAAATCGTCTTGAGACGTCTTTTCACTCTATGTTTTGTGGTACTTACTACACTTTTTCGTGTCCAAGCGTGATCATTTCAAGCTTTCGGCCTAGAATTATGCACAATATATTACTTTGGTGTTGGCCTTCCACTGGTCGTACATCATGTATAAAAACGGGTCTTGATTGCACTGGAGCAGGTGGTCAATGTCCTGTCGTTAGCCGCACGTACATAAGGTGTCATTTTCACCGAGCTGGCTTCATGTTGCTCTGTTGGTTTTACGGCGGCCACGACCGATCTCATTTGGTTTAGTATTACATATGTCCTCCAGTCGCAGTTCAAACCAGTCGGTGTGTTTGGTTTGGCGGGATGCAAGTCTGGAGTTTGACGAGAACGTCACAGAGAAAATTTTGCCTATATTTCTCGTTTATTGGTCTAAAGGTCGCTACATGCGTACACTGGTCACAAAGGCCTCATAATAATTCTTCTTCTTCATGTGCCATCTTCGTTCCGAAGGTTGGCGATCATCAGGGCTATACGTATTTTCAAAACTGCTGACCGAAACAATTTGTTGTTGCTACAGCTATACCATTCTCGTAGATTCTTTAGCCAGGAGTTTCGTCTTCTTCCTATGGACCTTTTTCCTGCTATTTTCCCTTGCATAATTATTTGAAGCAGTTCATATCTTTCGCCTCTTGTAATGTGTCCCAAATATTGCAGTTTTCGTTTTTTGATCGTAAATATGACTTCCTTTTCTTTATTTATTTTTCTCAAGACCTCGACATTTGTGACTCTCTCGGTACATGATATTCTCAGGATTCTGCGATAGATTCACAGTTCAAATGCCTCTAATTTTTTGATATCAATCTTTTTCAACGTCCATGACTCCATTCCATAGAACAGCACAGAAAGTACGTAACATCTCATCAGGCGAAGTTTCATTTTAAGGCTCAAATCTCTTCCGCAGAAGATCATAATAATTGGAATCTCATAACAAATGTATGGGCGTGTGGAAAGACTCGAATTGAAAGGAAATATATATATATATATATATATATATATATATATATATATATATATATATACAGTGCTTTTCAGATAAAACTATCCACCTTAAATAACTTTTGAACTTCTAAATTTTAGGAAAAACGCAAAAACACGTCAATTAATATTTGAAGGGGGAGACATTCTATCATATTTAAGGTTGCTGGGAAATGCACCCTTTTACCCCTCGTATCATCCCTTCTTTTTTTTTAAATTACTTCCCCCTTTTTTTATTCGATATTTGGATTCTCCTCTTTGTACCGATTTCAGAAATGTATAATACATGATGCTTGAAGTGATAACTTTATGAGAAAAATAAATACAAAAGCAAGAAAATTGGATTGAAAAAAAAATTATTTTTTAACAATTTTATTACACACATTTAGAATGAACATTTCACTACTAAAAATTTTTACAATAATTGTTCAAAATGACTGCCCTTCGCTTCCATGCAATAATATAACCTATTTTGAAATTCCTCTCTGACATTGCTTAACACGTCTGCATTTAAGTGTCGACATTCATCCTCTATTCTTTGTCGTATATCATCTAGATATTCTGGTTGAGTAGCATAAATTTTTGTTTTCAAATACCCTTGATAGCAGAAGTCTAGGGGTGTTCAATCTGGTGACCTAGGTGGTTAATCTATCGACTTTACCCTATCCAAGTACCAAGAAACGTTTCGTTTAAAAATTATCAGACAGGTAAAGCAAAGTCTGGAGAAACTCCATCATGTTGAAATACAACCAAATCTTCGGAAAGGTTATCTACTACAAATAGTAAGGTTAAATATTTAAAAAGTTAAAATTATGCTACAACCTATTTGTTACAGTCATTTAAGGTGAGGGAGATACTATCCTTGTTAACAGGAAAATTGTCTATCTCATAAACTAATTACTTTAAGCCAAAGGTATTATACATTTTTGAAATCAACACAAAAAGGAGAATCCAAATATAAAATAAAAAAGGGGGAAGTAATTAAAAAAAAAATAAAGGGTTGATACAGGGGGTGAAAGGGTGTATTTCCCGGCAACCTTAGATATGATATAATGTCTCCCCCTTCAAATATTAATTGACGTGTTTTTGCGTTTTTCCAAAAAATTAGAGGTTCAAAAGTTATTTAAGGTAGATAGTTTTATTTGAAAAGCACTGTTTATAATTATATATATATATATATATATATATATATATATATATATATATAAATATATATATATATATATATATATATATATATATATATATATATATATATATATATATGTATGTATAAAACTTAATTTCTAAAATATGTTTTTTGATAACAGTTTCAAAGATTTGTTGAAAATAATACAAAGAAATATCCATTTAAATTTGTTCCGCTACTGACTTTCGCTACGTACACAGATTTTTTCTATCTGAATTTAATCAAGGGATTGACATTAACGCCGATGAATTCTGGGCTGGGCATCGGGAGAGGCTGAAGGGAGGTTTAGGAGTGTTAATAAAAACAGCTTTTATAAAGAGCTTGATAAATGAGCATTTCTTTCAGCCGGACTGTGATTAATTAAACAAAAATTAAAAATAGTTTGTCGGCTATTGAGACCAGAACGTATTTTTAATGAGAGAAGGCAATTTTTATGAATAATCCATACAGGGTGAACATTTTTTAAATGAATTAAAAAGGGAGTTTGCTCTTATTATTTTTTATTATCTTTTCAAAGTTGTGACTTCTGGTAATTTTTTGTCTGTTTTATGTTGTTTAATAATTAATTTATAAACATACGAGTTTTGACAATTGAGTTTGGAAACTTTTGGTGTAAAATTTTAGTTACAACTTTCTATTTTTCTGTTTTATTCCTTTAATACTTTCTCCTTGTGCATTACTATTCTTCTTCACGTAAACCTTCTGCTGTGAAAAGCAATAGTGCACTTTCATCTTTTTGGTTACAGATTCAAGTCGCAGTATGCCAAATCTAGTAATATGGTAAATTCTTTATGATTGATGATTTGCTAAACTCATTAAGCGAGTAAACTTTTGATATGTCCGATTCTCTATGTTAGTAGTACAATTTGCGTATGAACTCACATCGTGCTATTCCTAGTTTATCTATTGTTAAAAAATTAATAAAAGTTGTATTTACTACAAAGTAACTACGAAGAAGCTTTTATCTATTACTTTTTACTTCTAACCTTACGTATTCCTTTGTTACGTGTAATCATTTTTAATAGTTTCGGTTGTATATTTATTCATTTCAAGTTCATTTACTTAAAGTCACTTAGGTCATAAATTTTCTTTCCTTGGTTCTACTTCTATTAGAATTACATTAAATTCCTTGATTTTATCTCCTGAACTAACATTACATTTAGCTAAATCCATGTTCCTAATGCAGGCAATTCACGTTCCGACTTGTGGTACGACTAGTGGTCCAACTTCTGCAGTTGGATCTGAAATCGGACCGTGAGTGGGCTAGTTGGATTAGTTGAACAACTAGTGGTACGACAAGTGGGACGACTTGAAGATCCGACTTCCGACTGGCGACGAAGTCGGAGCGTGAATGGTGAAGTTGGAATGGAAGTCGGATCACAGGTTGGATCGAAAATTTCCTCAGTCAGTTGACTTTCGGCACCTGTTACGTATGAGATTTCTATGAAATACTTTACGCAAAGATCTCTAGTTCGCGAATATTTAATAGAAAATAAACTTTCAATTGCACGAAAATTACCTTTTTGTTAGGGCAAATCATTTTCCTTTCTGTAGATCTATTTCGGACATTCTTATACAGGTAAATTTCCGATACTGCGGATTGGCTACGGAAGAATTATCAACAAACAATGAAAATTAAATCATAGTTGTAGCAAAAGATCCCTAGTTCGCAAAAAAATAATAGAAAATAACTTTCAATTGCACGAAAAATTATTCCTATTAAAAATATACGACACACACACAACAAAATAAATCCCAGCTCCAGTTTAAAACAAATAAAATATAGATTTTATACCTATTCAAATCTTTAAAAACTATAATTTTTTCCTACATCTTAAAAAGTCATAAAAATCAAGAGTTGAAAACATTAATTAGTTCAGCCCTAGACAAATAACTAGAGAAACGAAACCTAATTTTTAAACATACATATATGATATTATATTTTGCGTAGTGTTTATTCGATACATTTTTTGGTTAAGCGATGTACACCATCGTGAAAACAACCTAGAACTGAAGTTGGACCGCTAGTTGGATAGAAAGTCGGAGCGTGAGTGGAGACGAACATCCAACTAGTAGTCCTACTAAGTGGGACCACAAGTCGGAACGTGAATGGCCTGTCTAAACTTATTTTAATTTTTGTTATTTTACAGATTTCTTCCTGTTTCAATATTAAATATAATATTCTAAAAATATGCCCTACAAGACAAAGAACTATCGAACGTTTTTTAAGATAAGCTCTTTTGAAAAACAACATTTTAGCTTAGGTGTAATCAAGAGTTAGATCCATACTCCTAATCACTGTTGTCGGTATATAATTTGGGTTGTCAATGATGGCAAATTGCAGGAGTAGCAATATATATTGATTTTGTACTCAACCAGTGGCCTCTCTTTTATTTATCACACGCTCCAATCGGACCAAACACAAAGGAGATATGATGTAATGCCCTCTAAGTAATGCAGAAATGCGTTTTTTTTTTGTCTTAACATATTCGCTACCGCATCTCCTCTCCAATGTGTCACGATCCGACGAACTATTTTACCCCCACCACAAAACGCTTAAAAAACTATTTATTTCTACATAATTATGTTTAACTTGATTTGAGTTTATTTAATTTTATTTACTTTTTTTAATTTTATTTAATCTTATTTAGTTTTTATTTTATTTATTCATTGGTAAAGCGTTGACGTTTGTTAAACTTCATTTTATTTTTATAGAAAGTGTATCTTTATCTTACCCAATGATATAGAATAAATTTATATTATACGTCATTGATCTTATCTTACAACTACAGTAACCTATATTTTTATCAATTTTCGAAAAAATTAATTAATTCAGATTTCTTTGTTCAGATGGCGATAGGATTTTAAATCTAAACTAACATAAAGCTTTAAATTATTTTGTAATAAATTCTACCATAAAAATATTATCAAAATTAATTATTAATCATATAATATGTAATTAATACAGTATTATTAATTAAACCTATCGTTTCAAGAACAAAATATGATTAAAATATGGAAGTTTATATTTATTTCCAAGAATCGTAGTTAGTTTATTGGACAAAGAGTGAAACTTGTCATCATAACCTTTGAACCCACTTTGACCTTCAGTCAAGTTTAATTCATTATAATACTACAGAAAGCAAGATTTAAAAAACTTAATTTTGGAGAGTCTTTGATACATGTCTCCAATTTCATGTTAGCAATTTTTCGTTTTTCCATTTCGATTAAGTATATACTTTCGGGTATAAATTTTTGCTTTTCTTTAAGCCCCAAACAGGTTTTTTCTTTGCAAAGAGTCATACTAATTTGTCATTATAAAATTCTTGATATTTTTCATTTTTTATGTCCACTTTGGTCAAATGTGGGCAGTAGAATTACAAGCAGAATCCTATAAGTACTCCGTTTCTTCAAATTGGCCTAATGAAATCCTTTAATTTTTTTTACGAACATGTTATTTCTTGCACTACTTCATAGTAACAGTTAGACAAAATTGGCGCTTTGTTCATTAAAATAACATCCAATTTCAGTTTGCGAAATTCGTCACAAACCATGGCAACAATTTTTGCTGCCCGACTTGATAATAGAAGCGTAATTTGTCACACACATAATGGGTGGTAATTTTGGCCAACCGCCCTTCTACATAAGTCCATTCTCTATCGTGACATCAAATATTCTGTACAGCGGTGTTTGAGAATCGAATTAAAACAAATAATATTACTGGCACAGCATGGGTCATAATGTTCGGCATTAGGATGATAATTTGACCTAGATTCTACTGTATAATGAGCAATGGAATATTCTTTTATTTCCCAGTTTCCAATTCGTTTACTCATTTATATGATTATTGATTTTTCAATTATTGTTGTGTAATTTTTCTGATACTATTATATAAAAATTAAAGATGTCAATACGAGCTTTATTTAGCGCTGAAGTTAGCTGGTGTGTTAGTCTATTAAGCTGTATCTTATTCAGTGGATTTCGAGACCTTTACCATTTTGCACGCCCTCTTTTTTTCGGTTGAAAATAACAATAATGACATACTGTTGTTTTCAAGATTACTCTGTTTCCTTATAGCAATAGATTTCCAAGCAGCATTTTGTATTACAGCCGTTAGCTTTTGTCCTGCAAATTCCAGCTCATCACATTTTTTATTCAGTGATCTAACGGTATATACTGGTTAATGGTGTTTTCAAATTGTTCCCAGTTTGTTTTTTTTTGTTAGATAGTCTTTACGACTAAAGTTGTACTTAATGTTATTATTATGGCACTGTGGTCCGAACTTAGATCAAAACTAGGCTCTATTTTGAATGCGTTATAGGTAAACCTTTAAATATTGCAAAATCTAGAAGATCCGAAATTTTGTTGTTATGTAATAACCAGTATGTTGGTTATCCTGTGGATAAGATAAATGCATTGTTTTTCTATAATGATTAATGTAAATTTCTACCTTTCGCTGTAGTTAGTCGTGATCTCCATAGAGTATTTTTGGCATTTCAATTGCCTGCTACAAGAAATTATGAGCCAAGGGTTTGGAAGAAGCTGTCGTATTCTTCAACTAGGATATTCGGTCTGGGAGATGAATAAATAGCTGTGACAATCAATAGCCACAAGAATGTTCCTATTCTGATTGAAACGCTCTGAATTTTAGCTGTGGAACAACTGTGTAAAATGTTTGATCCTGCATAGGCTATTTCGTCGGGAAGGTGGGTAAAATATGTTGTATAAAGTATAATTGTGACAACTGTTCTATCAGTTGAATGACTTTCTGAAACTATTAATATATACATTTTTGTTAAGTTTTAAACGTAATTTCTTGTATAATGAAATAGATAATGTATTTTAAGAATAGTTAGAAAATATATTTACTACAAATGTAGGTCAAATAAATGAAGTAGTTACCGAATATTTAGATGCACCCTGCCAACTATCACCTCCAATAAAAGCATTCTTTCCATTCAAGGTTCGCAGAATAATAATGAGTACCAACCCTCACAAAGCTTCAGGATACGATTTAATCGATATTCTTCTTCTTCGTCTAGTTTCATGACCGTTATCGATCGTAGGATATCATGTTGACTACCATATTCGCTATCGTGACTTTCTTGACAGCAGCTCTAAATAACGATGTAGTTGATTTTCCATACCATTGCCTTAGATTTTTTAGCCATGATGTTCTTCTTCTACCAGCACCACGATTACCTTGGATCTTTCCCTGAAAGATTAGATGTAAAAGATCATATTTTTCAGGGTTTCTCATAATGTGACCGAAGTATTCCAGCTTGAATTTCTTAATTATATTGACCAGTTGTGTTGCTTGGTTCAGCCTTCTAAGGACCTCCTCATTTCTAACTCTATCGACCCAGCTTATTTTCAGTAGTCGTCTGTATATCTTAAAGGCTGTCAAGCGTTTAAGGATAGCTTCAGTTAGAGTCCACGCTTCCACTCCATATATCAGGACAGGAAAGATATAGCAAGATGTCATTCGAAGTCTAAGGTTAATGATAAGATCGTGACTGCAAAGTACGTTTCTCATTTTTACAAAGGTAGCTCGGGCCTGTTCTATTCGACTTTTAATTTCTGCGGTTGGATCCCAGCTCTCATTGATATTACTGCTGAAATACACGAGTTTCTCTACTCTGTCCAGTGTGGCATCTCCGACTTTTATATCTTCATTCTGTATATAATTTTGTTTGCTAACTATCATTTATTTGGTTTTCTTATCGTTGAGTTTTAATCGATACTGATCACAAGTCTGTTTTATTTTGTTCATTAGATTTTGAAGTGAAAATCAACAATTAATCGATATGAGAATCCTAAAATCCATTTACCCAGGAAAGCAGTCCTCATGCTTACTGTTATCTACAATAGAATGCTGCAGTTAAACCATTTTCTAATCCAGAGGAAATATGCTTATATTATAATGATTAGAAAGTAAGGTAAATTGCCTACAGGGCCTTCTTCCTCATCATAATCATTGGTGCTACAGCCCTATAAAAGAGCCTCGACCTTCCCAAGTCTATTACGCCAGTCAGTTCTATCTATTGCCAACTGTTGCCAGTTTGCTGCGCCTATTTTTATGCCATCCTCATCTACACCATCCTTCCATCTGAGTTTTGGCCTACCCCTACTTCTACTTCCACAGGTTGTGACATAAGGATTCTTCTAGGAGGGTGGTTCTGCTGTGATCTTGCCAGATGTCCTGCGCATCTTAGTCTTCCTATTTTTATAAGAGGTACGGGCCTTCTTACTATCGTCCGATAAGCTTTTACCCTTGACGACCAGGATATTTGAAAGATTCTTGCTCAATATAATAAGCGAAACTGTACCACTCGAAAACATAATACACGAACATTAGTTTGGTTTTCGTAAAAATATTTAACAATCCAACAGTGGCATAGAATAGTAAATAAAATCAAGGAAAGTTTGGAAGAAAAGACTTTGTGTGCCTCAGTATTTCTCGATATTCGGCAGGCTTTTGATTAAGTCTGGCACAAAGGTTTGCTATATAAATTAAAATCTTTACTGCCTAGCAATATGTACCTTATTCTTAAGTTCTATATTAACGAACCTTCGTTACAAGTAAAAATTAATAATGATTTCTTAACCTATCACTCAATCCAATCTGGACTTTCTCAGGAAAGTATTCTTGGTCCATTCTTTTACCTAATCTTTACAGCTGACTTCTGACTTATCTATTACAGATGACGTCATAGTGGCGACTTTTGCCGATGACATAGCAGTTTTAGTTTCAAACAAAGACCCAGATATAGCATCTGAAAAGCTGGAAAATTACTTGCATACATTAGAGTATTTGTTGACAAAATGTAAAATTAAAGGCAATAACGAAAAATCAGCCCAAATCACATTTATAACAAGAAGACGTACTTGTCCACAATTTAGTCTAAACAATGTTCCCATTCCTGCTAGCAACGTTGTAAAATATCTTGGGTTGCATTTATACCGAAAGCTCACCTGGAACCAACGCATTAGTGCTAAAAGAAACTCAGCTCAATATAAAATTAAAACAGATGAATTGGCTACTTGGCAGAAAGTCAGAAGTGTCATTGGAGAAGAAAATACTGCTTTACAGAGTCATACTAAAACCAATATAGACTTACGGCCTAGAACTTTGTGGCTATAGCAATCCTTTAAATATAAAAAATTTTCAGACCTTTCAATCAAAAATTCTGCATATGAAAGTTAACGCCTCTTGGTATGTAGGCAATTCAACCATACACAATGGTCTAGAGTACGAACCGTAAAAAATATCATATCACTTCAAGTCAACAAGTCTAACATTTGTAATTTAACGCACCACAGTCAAATTATAAGTACATTATCGAGAAACCAATAGAGGAACAAAGACTAAAGAGGACTTGGCCAGAAGACGTGGTTACAAAGGTGAAAATGAAGAACTCGCCCTGGACGGTACCCAAATCAAGTCAATATTGCCATCTTCTTTTTAAGGTGCCTTCCCCATTACTGAAGGTTGGCTATCATCATCATCATCATCAATCAGCCCTGAGTTGTCGATTGTTGAACATAGGCCTCCTCTAGATTTTTCCATTTGCTTCTGTTCTGTGCCTCTGCTATCCAATTGGTCACGATTCTTTTGAGGTTGTCGGTCTATCGCGTTGGGGGTCTTCCTCAGCTTCGCTTGTCAGCCCGTGGTCTCCACTCAAGCAATTTTTTTGTCCAACTGTCGTCTTTCATTCTGGCTACATGTCCTGCCCATTTCCATTTTTGCCTTGTAATATGTTCGGTAATGTCTTTTACTCCGGTTCATCTACGAATTTCCTCGTTTCTTATTCTATTTCTTAAGCTTATTTCAAACATTGATTTCTCCATCTTTCGTTGTGTCTTTCTTAATTTTTCGGCTGATGTTTTTGTGAGAGTTAACGTTTCTGCTCCGTATGTGAAGACTTGTAGAACGCACTGGTTGAAAGCTTGTTTTTTTTTTTTTTAAATGGATCGGTATATTTGTTTTAAATACGTCTCTCCTTGTTCCGAATGCAGCCCAACATAACGTTATTTTTCTGAGTAGCTCGCATGTTTGGTTATCTCGCGTTAACCTTATTTCGGGACCCAAATACACATATTTTTTCACAAGTTCTATGGGCAACTTTTCGATTTCTATGTGCTCATTGGGGACGAGATTGGTCATCCACAAGGAATCTACGTTCCTGTAGTTGGCTGTATACCATGTATTAAAAATTTAATTAAAAATCCTTTGTAATAGGTATATTTTAGGCCCAAACGGACTAAGTTAAAAAGACAAAACGTTTTCGGAAACCATGTTCCATCATCAGTGTCCTACAAAATAGTTAACCACTTAATTAAAAAGAACATAGGTTAAAATTTTGACTAAGGTTAAAGAACAATGTGGTTAATACTTACTAGGAGTACATGAATGTAGCCACCAAGATTAAATATGTGGGTAAAAACCCGATTACAGATGTTTAATTACATTTAGTTTTAAAATAATGTTATAATGATTTAGGATTATAGAGTTACCGATGGATAAGGTAACATGGCGACATATGACTCCACGTTGAAGTTGCTAGTCCTGAGACGGTATGTCTTCGAGGACTGTATGAGTGCAACTGATTGGCAATGACATTTGTTGACAATATTGTTAAGTTATGACGGAAATAATCACAGAGCAGTCAATGTAGCTGTATGTTTCTACTTAAGACAAAAGCCAACGTTATTTAAAATTATGAAAATTAAGTAAATTAATATAACAGTATCAACCATCAAACTTGTAGTTTTTAATTTATGAAATTAAGACGATATAAGGGAGCAAAAATTGTATGGTTGTAGTTAGGCAACCAACTATACATGCTGTAGCAATGTAATATAGAAAAAATTTTATTATAAGGCCCTTTATGTTACTTAAACATTTGGTACCTAGAAAATATAAACTAGACACATGTGGAAGGTTGAATTTTAGAAAATATTGATGTTAATGGTTGGATCTAAATGTATTTATTTATAATTGGAAGTGTTCTTGTATGAATAAAATAAAACTGTTTTAGTAAATGTTCACGTGTTATTTAACTTTTAACTCAAATATAGAGGCCCTGTATGTCAGAAGCAACATTTGGTACCTGGCAAATGTGAAAATTTTTGAGTTATAAGTTCATGAACATAAATGTCTGACAAGGTAGTAACAGACTAAAAGGTGTGGAAGTTTTATTGTATTAGCTATTATATGTAATGAACGAAAGATTTTTTTGATGGTTGGGACATGATTATGTAGTATGTTGTAAGTGTGATAATCTACTTATAACTTAAGAAAGGTCCTATTTGTCATAAGGCAACACTAGGCACAAGAGAAATAAAAAGGATAAGTTATAAGTTAGGTTTGTTGTAGGTATAAGTTGTCTTAAAGTGTGATGATGGTATGGTTGGCTTTGTTGATATTAAGTGAAACGAAAAAGTTTTTGTAGTGTCATCTTTGCAGATGAATAAGTTATGTGATTTGATATCATTCATAATGGATATGAGGATCTTAAGGTGTTCGTTCAACTATTGTGTGAAATAAACAAAATTTGAAGGTTGGGATATGGTTATGTATTATGTTTATCCTATAGAACTTAAATTATAACTTAAAAAGGCCCTATCTGTTATAAGACAACACTAGGTACATGAAAAAATTTGATGAATAAGTTATAAGTTGAATGTGTCTGCGTTGTGTACTGGACTTAACTTGAAATTGAAAGATTAATAGATAGCTATGTTCAAATTGAGTAAGAAAGAAATTTATGGTTGTTATTTATGTATGTTAATATGTTAATTTATGTATGTCTTACTCAATTTGAACATAGCTATCTATTAATCTTTCAATTTCAAGTTAAGTCCAGTACACAACGCAGACACATTCAACTTATAACTTATTCATCAAATTTTTTCATGTACCTAGTGTTGTCTTATAACAGATAGGGCCTTTTTAAGTTATAATTTAAGTTCTATAGGATAAACATAATGCATAACCATATCCCAACCTTCAAATTTTGTTTATTTCACACAATAGTTGAACGAACACCTTAAGATCCTCATATCCATTATGAATGATATCAAATCACATAACTTATTCATCTGCAAAGATGACACTACAAAAACTTTTTCGTTTCACTTAATATCAACAAAGCCAACCATACCATCATCACACTTTAAGACAACTTATACCTACAACAAACCTAACTTATAACTTATCCTTTTTATTTCTCTTGTGCCTAGTGTTGCCTTATGACAGATAGGACCTTTCTTAAGTTATAAGTAGATTATCACACTTACAACATACTACATAATCATGTCCCAACCATCAAAAAAATCTTTCGTTCATTACATATAATAGCTAATACAATAAAACTTCCACACCTTTTAGTCTGTTACTACCTTGTCAGACATTTATGTTCATGAACTTATAACTCAAAAATTTTCACATTTGCCAGGTACCAAATGTTGCTTCTGACATACAGGGCCTCTATATTTGAGTTAAAAGTTAAATAACACGTGAACATTTACTAAAACAGTTTTATTCTATTCATACAAGAACACTTCCAATTATAAATAAATACATTTAGATCCAACCATTAACATCAATATTTTCTAAAATTCAACCTTCCACATGTGTCTAGTTTATATTTTCTGGATACCAAATGTTTAAGTAACATAAAGAGCCATATAACAAAATTTTTTCTATATTACATTGCTACATGCATGTATAGTTGGTTGCCTAACTACAACCATACAATTTTTGCTCCCTTATATCATCTTAATTTCATAAATTAAAAACTACAACTTTGATGGTTGATACTGTTATATTAATTTACTTAATTTTCATAATTTTAAATAACGTTGGCTTTTGTCTTAAGTAGAAACATACAGCTACATTGACTGCTCTGTGATTATTTCCGTCATAACTTAACAATATTGTCAACAAATGTCATTGCCAATCAGTTGCACTCATACAGTCCTCGAAGACATACCGTCTCAGGACTAGCAACTTCAACGTGGAGTCATATGTCGCCATGTTACCTAATCCATCGGTAACTCTATAATCCTAAATCATTATAACATTATTTTAAAACTAAATGTAATTAAACATCTGTAATCGGGTTTTTACCCACATATTTAATCTTGGTGGCTACATTCATGTACTCCTAGTAAGTATTAACCACGTTGTTCTTTAACCTTAGTCAAAATTTTAACCTATGTTCTTTTTAATTAAGTGGTTAAACTATTTTGTAGGACACTGATGATGGAACATGGTTTCCGAAAACGTTTTGTCTTTTTAACTTAGCCCGTTTGGGCCTAAAATATACCTATTACAAAGGATTTTTAATTAGATTGGTCATCATTTTTGTTTTTCCATAGTTTATTTTTAAACCGACTTTCTGTGTTACTTGCTGTACTTGTTGTAGCATAACTCTGGCTTTTCCTAAGTTGTCTGTTATGAGAACAATATCTGAGATGATTGAATATCTTTCCATCGATGCTTATACCCTTTATTTGATTAATATAAGGTTGGCTATACCTACAGCAAATTGCTTTCTATCTTGAGCTGTTATTAGTATCGAATGTGTGTATATGCCTGTCCAGTCTCTTACAGTCTTCAACCAGAGGCATTTTCTTTTTCCTGAACCTCTTCTTTCTTTCACTTTCCCTTCAACTATAAGTCGTAGGAACTTGTATTTTTCTCCTCTGTAAATATGTTCTAGATAACTCGTTTTTCTGTTTTTTATAATATTTTGGAGATTTCTCTCAGTACCCATGCTTCTTAACATCTCTTTTTTTTCACGTGTTCTGTCCTGGAGATCTTTAGCATCTTTGAAAAAACCCACATCTCAAAGGCTTCTATACGCCCCATACTTGTAACTCCGAGAGTCCATTTTTCCACTCTGTATAGCAATATGGAAATAATAAACGTTTTTACAAATTGGTATCAGATATCCAACGATAACGTAGAGTTTATTAGTAATTTTTTCATTTATTAAGATGCGGACCTAGCATATTCTCTATGAACACGTATTCCTACCTCGTGGTCAAGATCGTTTGTTATCCAGCAACCAAGATACTGTAATCTTTGTACTGGTTCCATATGTTTGTTATAGATACGAATATTAATGTTGATATTTGGTGCTCGTGTAACAGCCATTATTTTTGTTTCATCTCCCTCTCTGGTTATGACATTCAAAAGTCGTTGTAAACCCTTAGCATGGTCCACGATAATGACGGTGTCGTCTGCGTATCTTAAGTTGTTTACGTATTCTTTGTTGATTTTTATTCCTTCTTTAATATTGTCATCACATTTACTAAATACTTAATGTACTGTTTATAATATCCATTTAAAAATAAATAAGTATATATATATATATATATATATATATATATATATATATATATATATATATAATAAAGGTATTGTTCATCGTTTGAATGAGGCTTCAGTGACGTATTCATTATAAGTCGCGAATGGGAGCCATTTTGTTGAAATTTGATCACATTGCAGTTTTAGCCTAAAAACCTCGAAATTTTGATTTAAATTAGTATCATTAGTCAAACAAGGTCGCATATAATTTTTTGATAAATGAATCTGTTTTTTAACTTTTTTGGGAATCTAAACTGACGTACCCACAGTTTTGGATGGAATTCGGTAATGTAGTCATTCAAAATGGCGTAAGTGCGTCATTTCAAACGATAGTTTTAAATAGAACCATTGGTAGCTATGATAATTTCTTATTTGAAAGTTTCTTTTTGTTACCACTCAAAATTAATTATACCATTTTTAATGCTGAGGTCACTGAATGATAATATATATATAATAACAGATTGATTACGGCTGTCGCCGCTTCTCCGCCCCCAATTTTCATCTTTTTCTGTCATATGCAGTTGTTTCTTCTAAGTCTCTTAGTTATCTTATCCTTTCCAGTACTGTTCTAGGCCATCTGTTCTCTGGCATTCTTTTAACATGTCCGAACCAGATTAATTGTTTTCTTTCTGAATCAATAATAGAATCTATCAACGGGTCCCTGAATTAATTTACACGAAGTAATAATATTTTATTGTTATAGTTTAGAAAATATTATTATTATTATTCAGATTTAGCCATACGGCTCACACTCCCTCTAAGGGGAAAATTTACTCATCCCAGATACCTACAGTATCAAAAGAATTGAGCTCTGGTGGGACTCTTTCCATGCTATCGAGTCCTAGTGAACATCTCATATAGATGTTCATTTAGACCCAACTTTTTTATGTTTTCTAGGAGGTTCTTCGGAATGACTCTAGTGGTAGAAAGAATAATAGCATAATAATAATATTATTATTATTATATTATTAGTTTAATTAATAATAATAATAATTAAAATTAATATTTTAAGGGTTTTTTGGCTGAAACGCAAAGTCACGTTGAAAAGAGGTTAAATGCGTTTTCCAGTGAGGTGCTACTTGCCATATGATTACATCTATAATTATTATACAAAATAGACCCAGTCTGCTATTTTTAATGATTACATTACTGGAATATCCTTAAAACCATGAACCTGTCCATTAGTTCAGTCTTTCAGACGTTTGAGAGAAATAATAATCTGAAGATCATTTTTGTATGTCTGTATATGTTGCATATCCATTCTGTTTTTTATGTTTAAATACTGTTTTCGAAAACTGGTTGTAAAATTTTTGATACAACCTAATAAAATAAATCACCCTAAGACTGTGATTATTGTTGCATAACTAATATAATAATATATATTATTCAGTTAATGTAATTTTGTTAAAACTAACTCAAGTTGTGTTTTATGTCAACGTTTGCTTATATATAATGTAAAATTTTAATTATGATTATGAATTTACATTTTCGGTCGTTTTTAGGGCAGTTAATTTAAATGTTAAGGGGCGAGAATTACGATTATATACAAAATATGCTGTCCGGTCTGAAACGTATAAAATGCCAGTAAATGGTCAATTAAATTAACATTGTGCGTGCAAAAGGCAATTTATTTGTACAAATACACAACATACCGCAAAATCAGACAACAGGATGCTACCAGAGTTAGTACACAACAACACTTTCCCAAATGGAATATTGAGCACATTTGCGATATTGGTATGTCGTTAAGGCTAATGGGCTTGAAGTTTTACTTTAACAAATAAAAATTTATCCTATCCAGTCTAAATTAGATAGGTAAGTAATTCTTATCTGAGGATGAATATAAACACAAAAAAAGAAGAAATATACATCAATAAAAATAAATAAAGGTAGTGGCAAAGCGGGACCAGTGATTCTAATATCAAAGAAGGTCTCAAGAAAAGTAGAAAACGACCATATAGAACTAATACAAAACCAATTGTTCTGTAGGGTGTGAAATATTGACACTAACTAGATTAGAAATATAAAAGCTAGAAATATGGGACAGAAAATGTTTCGCAGATACGTATACGTAAAAAGAGTTCATCAATAATATCAAAAATTTATATAGCTAGAACATTTAAATAGTCTTTCTGAAAGAATACACATAAAGCAATGTTGAGGAGAGAACCAATAGGACAACGGCGTAAAGGGCTATCTATAATAAAATAGAGAAATACGGTAAAAGACGATTTAGAGAGCTTAAGATAAAAGACCGGAAACTAAAGCTCTCCTAGCTTAAGTAATTCGGTTTTAAACTAATTTTTTTTAATATTTAATTATTAGCATAAAGGAAGGAAAGATGGACCACATTTTAGAAAACTAATACCTGGTTCTTTATAAAATAAATATCAAAGTATAAAAAATTGCATAACGTAATTTAACATTGGTATTTGTTTTGGTATCAGTAAAAACTAGAAATTATAATTTTTAAATATAAAGTAAAAATATTAATTGGCATGCCATCAGTCCATCTCTTCTCGAATGTGGAGGCGAGATGGACCACTAGGAGTAGAAGAGAAGGACCAATCTAAACTTTGTTCTAGCAAGAGACTTTCCACACTTAATACAGAGATTAGCGAAGCCAGTACAAATTTCATGTAACCAGGGCTTAAATATATATATATATATATATATATATATATATATATATATATATATATATCTATATATATATATATATATATATATATATATATATAGATATATATAAATATTTCACACGCTTGGTGATAGTATTCCTTGAACTCAACACTTTATATCCTTGTTTGTGTAATTCTGTAGCATAAAACGGCATTTAGCATAAAAGTTGCTTTTAAGTAACTTAAAAAAAGCACGATCCAGAGGCTGTAGGTATTGTACATCCCAAAAGTGACTCAAATTGCTTACTTGCTTTGTCTTCTATAAACATCGTATATTCCAAGAACTTTTTTCAATGAAGTTTTTGCCTGTTTTAAATTACGAAACAAATATTTTCTAAATCTCTTTATGTTACCTACCTTCGTGCTTTCTCTGCTTTCTAAAAAATCCACTTTAATTTAAAACGGTTCTTGGCTTAACGCATAATTAGGGCTAGTCTTGCATAAGCACCGGAACTGCTACTCTTTAAACAAAAATAGTCAAAAACAAGTCCCAAAGAAATATCTCGATATTATTTCACGTATGTAACAGTTCCAGAACATGGTCTGGTATGAAAATAAATGATAATCAATGACAAGCTGTGACCACACGATGTACCTACCAATCACGTTCACCGATCACAAAATTGAACGAAGTATAGACATTTTGATAGATTAAAATATATTTTTACTATATTGCAGCTAATAATATAGAAAATTAGTTTAAATCTAAAATACAACTAATGTAAAAATAAGACCAACCAAGTACTATTCAACAAAGTATGCCAACTGCAGTATTCCAAGTGTTTCCAAGGATTTGCGGCAGCATTAAACTGGATGGATTCAAATTATATACTGACAACGACAACCATTAATTAATAACTGGCTTCCAGTATTTCTGGTATTTCCAGTACTTCCAGTATAGAGTTTTGGAAGATAATATTATCAGTAATCTAGTTACATCGAGTGATTCTTGCATATCTCAGAAGCGAATGTATTTAATTTATTTCACTTTCTGTTATGGAAGCACTGAGACAGTATACCCAATTAAAAAATTTTACAATAAAGTTTTCTACACCGGGTCGTGGGGTAATCCAAGAAGTGGATAATGTGCAGTGTAATAGATATTGAAAGATTTATGGAAAAAGTGGAATTTTATTCATCACTTTCATTTATACGCAATTTAAAGTCTGTAAATAAAAAAATCATTATGTTATTTTGCAATTCAAAGATCATGATTTTAAATACTATAAAACCTGTTTCAAAACTTTGGTTTCGACAAAATTTCATTTTCCAAAGTGATGTCAATTAAATTTACACAAAATCAAGCAAAAGCAGAATATAAGGTATTTTACTCAGACAATATATGTATAAAAGTATCTCTACATAGTATACAAAAATATTTTTCTCGTTCCAAACGCGATGGTAGAAGAACGCGTTACAGCAAAGCTTATCAAAAAATAAGTAAAGGCAAGGACTCAAATTGATAACGAGGAAGCTGCAATAATATTAAAATCTGAAGTCCAACATGCTTTAAACAACTCAAAATCTGGCAGAGCCCCTGGTCCAGATGAAGTTCATATCGAGCTGATTAAACTTATAGACGAAGACAATTTAAGTACAATAACTATACTCTTTAATAACATATACAAATCTTTTGAGATACCTACAGAATAGCTGCTATCGACCTTTGTTTCGTTATCAAAATCCAAGAACCATAAACACTGTAATAACAAAATAATCAGCTTAATAGCACACTTATTAAAACATTTTTAAAGATTATATATGTAAGAATATTCAGAAAGTGCAAAGTGGATATGAGTAATAGACAGTTTGGCTTTCGTAACTGCTTCGGAACAGTGGAAGTTTCACAACTCTTGAAAAAATGTCGAGACCAACAAAAATATCTTTTCTTTGCTTTATATACTATGAGAAAGCTTTTGACAAAGTTAATCATAACATTCTCATGGAGTGCTGTAAATTCAATACATCGTTGCTTTGGAATAGCAATGTTTTATTTTGTGCTTATGCCATTTTGAGTTAGAGGTGATCAAAGTTTTAACGTTACACATTTTTTTTTCTTGTTGATAATGTACGAAAAGTACATAACTATAAGTTAGTAGAAAAAAATATATATACTATTAATACATAACAGTTTATTTTAAAGAATTCAGAAACGCTTGAAAATGTTGTTTATTAATATTGGGCATAATCATATTCATCATTTTTTCAAGTTGCTCTCACCTTGTTTTTCTTTTTCTTCTAGTGCCCACTCCACTAATCAAGGTTTACTACAACCATTGCAGATTGGCCTGTATGTTCTTCGTTTATTAAGAGCGTCTGTGTGTTTTTTTTAATTGCCGTATTGCCAGATTCCAGTAAGAATCTAAGAAGGTATACATTAAATTCTGACCGGCAACGGTGGGGGAAATGGTTTTTGGACCTCTACGTCACGGAACAAGACATCCTGGTATCATTCGGTCGAAAGGGATACTAAACCAGAAGACCCTAGAGTAGTGCCGGATTAACCGTGTTTCGGCTAAAACCTTAACCACCGTTCCAGAGAGGTGGTCTTGCCGCTCAATAATTAACTAAAATAAAAAACTACAAATTTATATATAACCATGCCTATTACCGTAAATCAAAAAATGTTTAGACGTTAGGATATAAACTAATAAACATTATAAACTATAAATTTTTAAATCACTAGCTTAATTTCCTCCTCTGTCCTCCTGCTCCTTTTTCTTCATCACCCCAGAAATCAGACAGTGTGCTTCTCCCCATTCTTTCTCTCCTCTCAACATTATGTTTACAGTGTTTTTTTCATCCAGCCCAAAACCCCTTCACCCCTCGAAATCTCCCATCTCATTTGCCCATCTCTGGCAGTTAAAAATGTGGTCGGGAGCATCCGATACCGCACAAACAGTACAGTCTGTCGAGGCTGATTTACCTATTCTATTTGTGAAGGTGCCAAAACTACCATGTCCTGTCAGAAACTGCGTGAGAAAGTAGTCTAGTTTTCTGAACTTACATTCCCACCACAGTCTCAGATCAGGAATAAGCTTCTTCGTCCATCTTGCCTTTCCACTATCATTCGCCCATTCTCTCTGTCACAATACTATCGTTCTTGTTCTTTGATTCTCATGTATATTTACATCCATCCTCCCTCACTCTTTACACAACAAAACCATCGGTATCACCGCTCCAATGACATATAGGGCCTCATTCGAGACTGTCCTATATGCACTAGACATCCTGAGGAGCATTCGTCTGTGCGAAGTCTCCATCAGCCTAGCATATTTTGGAGTGTTTAGTACACTACACCACACAGGGGCAGCGTAGGTTACTACCGACTGGAAAACTACATTTAGCACCTTCCTTTTGATGCTTCCTGGGCCTCCAATGTTTAGCATCAACCGTATCAACGCTTCCAGATTTTGGTTCGGCTTCTCTACTGTCTTTTGGATGTGTACTTCAAACCTTAGACCTTCCGACAACCAGACTCCCAGATATTTAATTGATTTAATCGGTGCAACCTCCATACCTTCGACTTTAAAGCGAAGAGAGGATCTTTCTCGGGTCCCTTTGAGAACCTCAGTTTGCCGAGGCACTAGCTGTAGATCGTTCTCTCTGATCAACCAACTAATGCGATGCAGGGCTGTATTAGCCGCATTAACCATGTCCGTTTTCTGACTTGCCTTCGCAACCAGTGCGAGATCATCAGCATAAGTCTGTATGTTTAACCCAGTCCAGTCGCGAATGTTTTTCAGCCAGGATGTTTGTCGTCTATCAGGATCCCTGTTTCCTTCAATTTCACCATTTACAATCAGCTGCAACAACTCGTACTTATCAATTCTAAGTATGTGCCCCAATTATGCAATCTTTTGCCTTTTAATGGTGGTCAAAAGTTCTCTGTTCCTTTACATTCTATGCAACACCATTTCGTTTGTAATATGATCGGTCCATGGTATTTTAAAATTCTCCTAAAAAGCCACATTTCAAAAGCTTCCAGTTTTCTCATTAAAACAACATTAACAGTCCAGTCTTCGACACCATAAAGGAGAATAGAGTGGATATAACATTTTACCATCCGATATCGGATTTGCAGATTGAGTCTTTGGTTACTCAGAAATTTCCTCATCTTCAAAAAGGCTGCTCTTGATTGTTCCATTCTTGAGCGAATTTCTAAATTCGGATTCAGATCTTCCGTTATCCAGACTCCTAAGTATTTCATTTTGTCCACTTGCTCAATATCTTCATTTTTAATTTGGATGCTTGTAATGACTTTGCCCCTCTAACTGATAACCATTGTTTTTGTTTTCTTTATGTTTATTGTTAAACCAAACTGTTCCCCAGTATCACAAATTGGTTTAGTATTGTCAGCATAACCGGTGTTATTTATATATTCACCATTTACCTTTATTTCTTCTGTAGAAGTTTTTAAGTGCTTGCTTAATCTCTCATAAGGCTTCTTCTACCTAAAAAAATGACATACTAAATATGTTCAACATCATAATACTCAACATATTTGTCAAGCAAATCGATCATATTTATTATGACTTATCAAATCACTACGAACTGTAAACATAATCGGTTTTCAGTAGCATAGGATATTATAATGTCATCTAGGCAACGTGTAATGATACGTTTTTTATCGGATGTCAACCCAATAATTATTTAGTATTCAAGAAACTCCAGATTCGACACCAATCCACTACAGCACTACAGTGTCATTAGAACGTGGTCTTGGATTACTGCGAACCTCTCTAAAACAACTTTGTATAAACCAAAAAATATTGTATTTACTTGATACAAAATATAAAAAGTGTACAGAACAGAATAATCTATCATTTTGCTGCGTCACAGATTTTCGTAGAATACATTCATTTATTTTGCCTTACGCAGCATGATATCGGATAATCAAAAAAATAAATCGGTAAAAATATTTTATACAAAAGTTCCTGGTCATTGTTTCTGCTCATCGGTTTCCATATTTTCGCTGATACGATAAAACTAAAAAGCAGAAAATTGTAAAAAAATACCTCTTACACCAAACATATCAAAATTGGGATAAACAACCAGAGGAGTAAAACACCGAAACAGATTCAATTTGGCATGGCTCAATAAATAAAAGTATTTCCAAATGGAAAGAACAATTATTATTTGTTCGTAAGTTTTATTTAAACAACAAATTTCACTTTATTAAAAAGAAAAGTTTTTATCCATATATAGATTAAATTTTTGTATGCATTTTTCAAATAACTTCAAAAATAAAGTAACATTGATATATTGAAACATTACCAATATGATATATATCTATTACACGCATATTTACATAACATTAGCTTATATCTACAGGGTCTCTCGTAAAATATTTCGTTTCTAAAGGTATGGGCTGAGTGCACTATTTAAAACAAAAAAGTCTTCTAATATTTTTTTGTAGGGGTTTGTATACTCTTTTAACTTGCTACAGAAAATATTACTGTATCTAAAAATTAATTTTAGATTTTCTGAAAGTTTTAGATGTTTGCAAACCTCATTTAACATTAGCCTTTTATGTTACCTAAATGATGCTGTACACGTAATTGATATTTTGTGAAAGGTATATGTACAGTTTAATAACCTAAAAAGTGTTCAAAAATTTGTAAGAATAAAAATGGTCAGTTCTCGACCGTAAGTAAATAATTTCTATATTTTTCATAACTAACGTTTTATTTTCTTTACGAGTATAAAGTAAGGTATAAAGAATGGTATAATAACCGCAGTTTAGTTCAATTATATTTTGTAATTATTTTATCAGCCTTTGTTTATTAGCGTACCATATATGGCACTCTAGGCTAAATGGGTCTGTTTTTTAAGTTTCACTCTTCAAGAACTTACGGATATCATTGAATCTGACGATTGAAAAGTCAGCTGATAAAGACTCTGGAGGTTTGTTAGACACTTTGTCAAGCCATCCGTTACAAGCAGAAGCCGAAGCTGTTTCCGCAACCACTTCTCACACTAAACAGAATAAAGAAAATAAAATAAATAATTGGCCAAAAGATAATTTAGGAAGAAAAGAAAATTTACCAACTACTTCTCACAATAAACAAAATAAATAAAAGAAAATATATAATTGGACAAAAGATACAGATTTGGTTTGTATTCTGTGAAACAACAATTTTTTAGAACAGAATTATACTCAATATCGAGATATGAGAGCTGTGGATATTTTCGAAAAAAATTTTGATGATGGAGTTGTTGAATATTTAGGGAATGAAAGTAATAAATATGCGTTATTCATAAATTGTCCGAATCAAAAGATTACGTTGAGCGAAATGAGATGGTTTCGTTTTATACTCATTGTTTCTGGATATTGTAAACTTTCTTCTAGAAGAATGTTTTGGGATTTAGGTGCGGATGTAAGAAATAACATGGTATATCAAGCTATGAGACGTAACCATTTTGATCAAATTATGATATTCGTGAACTGCAGTGCGTGTTCAGTTTGTGCAGGTTCGTGAACAAACCTACACAAAGATGACAAAATGTGTAAATTTAGACCTTTCATGAATTTACCTTTAAATTCCTAGAGTTCCATATAAGGTACGGCCTCTAACTCACAAAATATTTAAAGAAATGTGCTAGTTTAAGTTATAAATTGCTTAGAATATGTGTCTTATGTCTATATTTTAAAATTAGCACTGTAACTTAAAAATAATTCAGGCACTAATGGGTTAATTACAATAAATGTGTATAGTGGCTGCCATCTGCGTGGATACATGCATTAATTTGACGAATCCAATTATTCTTAATATCAAAAGTCTGTAAATAGGTGTCGGATTAGTTCAGCAGTATTAAAAATTCGTTGTCACAATTGAACTTATATTTCAATTTCATCCTGATTTTTGTATACTAATGATCTTAGACAAACATTGCATTCCATCGTTTAGGGTGGCTACAGAACGTCTCTATATTTACCAATCCAACGACGAGGATAAGTTAATAATGTCAAGGAAATTTAAAATATGTCTAGTAAAATATGCTGCGGCCTCGTCATAAAAATATCACATTTCACATCGTATTTTTAAAGGTATGTTTTCAAAAAGTATTGGTAGAAGATGTCAAAAAATTAAGTAGGTTTCTCCATTCAATCTTTTAGGAAGTTCGTAGGGTCCAATCAGATGATTACTAATAATTCTGGCTCATAAATTTATATTAAAATTTAAGTTCCAATTTTAGTGTCTAGTTTACATATAATTAGCTTACATTATCAAGAATATGGTTTTCTAATCGTTTGACTGTTCAGTTTATTGCCTTTGTGCGGTTTCTTTTTCATATGGATGGATTTATTTCTGGTTTTCTGCGTTAAACTCGTTGCAGCAAGTTTGGTTCATTAGTCTCCTTTTATTCTATTTTCAAAAGAAGCTATATTATCTTCAAATCTTTTCATTTGATCTCTAGAACACGTATGGATTTAGGAGGCTTATTAGCCTTATCTTAACACACCGTTTTTGCTTTCTGACAAAACTTTCTTTTCGGACCTTTTAGAAGAAAGGTTTTTCTAATGTTAAAAGACCAGCACAAATTAACCCGAAGTATTCGTATATGAGTTGCCGTTCTTTATACCGAGGGGTACGTGGGTATTCATTAATACGTTTTAATAAGGATCTTTTATGAACCCTTTTTCATTGTCGCACACCATTTTGTCAGAGCGGTTTTTGAGCCAAGGCTGTATTTGTCACCTCTAATATACAATCTCTACTCTGAAAGAATATTTGGTGAAGCTTTGCACAAAACTAAAAATAGGATTCTCCTAAATGGGTAGCAGTTGAGCAACACCATTGTATTTGCGAAGTACGTTCAAGATCTACAAGTCTTTTTGAACAGAATCACGTACCACCGTTAATTATATGGACTTAATATAAACTTAAATCAGACAAATCTCATAATAGTCAACAATTAAAAGTTAACAGAAGATCCACTTTACGTCAACAAAACTTTAGAAGGAAGAATGAAGCACCAAAACTACCTTGGCACCCAAATAAATAAGGAATCGAAAAATAGAAGTGGAAAGCAGGCATTGAAAAGGCTTGATCCACCTTAGATCAGATGAAGGTTTTCTTTAATTAAAAGCCACAATCTCTCTCTTGGTATAAAAGTAGGAATGCTATCATGCTACCTCTTTCCTTTTTTTGTTTGAGGGTGTTGAATCGTGGACCTTAAACGAAGATACGTGCAAGCGATTAAAAGCATTTAAGATATTTCCATGAAACCTAAAGAACTTGTGCATTGATCGAATAACACATGAAGAGCTCTTTAGAAGAATAATGAAAATCTGAGAAGTACTGAAACCATCAAATCTTAAAATTTTCAGAACTTTGAACACATGCGAAATAAATTTATATATGTTATTCTACAAGTCAACCTGCAGAAAAAAATATTTTGAAGGTAAGGTTCAGGAAGAAGAATCCTTGTTAAAGAATTTCAGAAGCTGGTTCAACATAATATCTGTGCAAATTTTTCGCGTTCTTGCGGACAAGATAAAGATTGCCATGATGATCGCCAATATTGGTCGGGGATAGGCATATCAAAAAGAAACAGATCTGATGATTTTCTTACAATTAAGAGTAGAAGAGTTCTGTAACTTTCACTACCGCAATATTTTAGGAGCGGTTTGTTAGCTTGGCTCCCTGTTATAACTTTTTCGCCAGATACACTTCTAGTAGAATAGAGAAGACTTTCCTGATTCTCTTTACAGTTTCTCCTACAAGCCTTTTTTAAGAAGTAATTGGAAATTAGGGCAGGTCACGTAGCCCGATATAATGACAACAGCTGGACACGGAGAATTCGAGAATGGAGACCAAAGACGACAACAAGAAACATGGGAAAAACCTTAAAAAAGATGGGTAGATGACATAAGAGCAGTGGCAGACAAACAGTGGATTAGATTGGCGCAAGATAGAGAAAGATAGAAGCAATTGGGTGAGACCTACATTCAGGAATGGATGGAAAATGGTTGACAAAGAAGAAGAATTGGAAAATATTAATATAAACAACGTTTTATAAAATAAAAGCTGCTTTATAATTATTTTATCTTTGAAAATTAATATTACAAGTGTGACAACCTTATTTTTATTTTAATTCATTAGATTATTTTATAAAAACTCTAACAAATCATATTGTATCCTACAGCGCTACCCCTTAATACTGGCCTGGATCCAAAAGGCACAAAATAAAAAATTAAAATTACTTGTGATACACATAATCCCGCCCGCAATATATCTTCTGAGGACTTCGGGAGTGTTAGGCAGAGGATAGAAGTAGGGCTAACGGTTTATATTAGAGAAAGGTTAAGGTTATGTATGGCAGGTCTAAACCTTCAGTTTTTAGTTTGTGGTTAGTTTAAAAAAATGATTGTTGGTTATATATATATATATATATATATATATATATATATATATATATATATATATATATATATATATATATATATATATATATATATATATATATATATATGTTGGACAAAATCGAGAAAAATATTGGTTTGCTTAAAATATTTCAAAGTTCAAAAAAATTAAAATAATTCATTAAAAATAATTCAGATAAGTCAAACAAAAAACTACAAACATTTCGAAGAATGAAAGTCTTTTAATTTTGGATTACCTGTATTGAACAAAACGTAAGATATGCATATATTATTTTTTTGTTAAAATATATTTGAGTGACCTGCATAAGCAGTGAAAAAGTGGTAGTGAAAGTTTGTGAGTTTTCGTGTAGTTAGTGTATCTGACGATAGAAGCTGATCCAGTAAAAGATTGTAAGTCATATTTTTCTACTTATATTCCAAGAGTCACTGTTTAGGCCAACGAGAGATTCAGTTTATCGTAAAGAGAAGATATTCCAAGAGTCATTTTTCACTCAGGCCAACGAGAGATTCAGTTTATCAAGAGGAGAAGAGGCTAGCATAATTTGAACGATTCGTGCATTTGAAGCAGATCATTAAGGACGATAAATTTGCAACAATTTGTTGTAAGATTGCTGATTACCTAGGGAGCTGCTAAGAATAGATAGTAGAGGCTACAAGGAACAAGGATTTGGACCACTCATCATCAGAGAGAGATAGTTTTGGTGTTCTGCAGTTTTTCTTTTATTGATAACACAATTTTTACAACTACTTTAGAAAAGATATAAATATTTCGATTAGGAGATTTAGAATAATAATTGGGATTTTGAGATTTAAACTAATATTGTTTGTACCAATAATTTTGAAGGTTCACGTACGTAGAACAAAATTTTGAGAATCATTATATGAGATATTGTTTATTGAAAACATTTGAGTGTGAATTTTATTTCATTATTTTTATTTCAATATATAAGGTTATGTCATAGATGTTTTTTATTGTTCCGGTATTCTTTGGACCTTACCTTTCACATGTAAAGCATAGATATTGAAGCACGAATATAACCCTGAGATAAGAGAATTAAAAAGTGTGATAGAATCATAATCATATCATTTAAATAATTTTAAATAATTAATTAGCTAATTAATTGCTTGGCGCACTAAGACTTTGAATATCACAATAACATATATATATATATATATATATATATATATATATATATATATATATATATATAGATATATATATATATATATATATATATATATATATATATATATATATTATATATATATATATATATATATATCTATATATATATATATATATATATATATATATATATATATATATATATATATATATATATATATATATATATATATATATATATATATATATATATATATATATATATGTTTTGATGTTGTTGATTGGAGCCAATAAAAGGGGCTATTGGTTAACTATTTTTTATGTCAAGCTTTCAATTGTGTTTACAATCTTTTACAATGCCAACTTACAATTTTCATTTTTGACAATTCTCTCTCTCCTCAATCCTGACCCCCCAGGGGGACGACGTGATGTCGTGTATTGTCCGTCACCAGAGATCTCTGTCTCTGGTCATTTCTTTTAATTCATGCATAGGTCTTTGGCATATTCCTGTAATTTGATCTATCCATCTTGTTGAGGATCTTCCTCGTGATCTTCGGCCTTCTACCTTTCTGGCCCCCAATTATATTGACAAAAAATAAAATTTTATTTAGAGAATTCTTTTTTATTTAGTAATTAAAAAGAAGATTATTTCATCATTGATAGATATCTAAAAAATGTATCAAGTATATGGAAAATTAAATTAAAATGTGATATTTTAACGAATAAACTAATTATAGAGAAATAATATAATTATAAATTTTGCTTAGGTTTTTAATTTCTGATCTTTTGTTTAAATTATTATCACTTCAGCTAATACAAACCATTTCTAAAAAAGTCTTTTTGAATTTATTACTTTCATTACATAAAATTTGAATGTTCATGCTCTGTTAAAGCACAAGATGGTTTTTGAATTCTACTTTCTACTTTCTTTAGTCACTTTTGTGGGAAATAATATGGTTTGACAGATTCCTTCCGGTCTTACCAACATACACAACTTCACACTAAGTACAACTAATGCTGTTATACTACATTTGTTTTATCTAATTTATCTATAGGATACTTAGTTTTGGAATATAAAGATGAAATAGTTTTGATGTTCTTTGTAGAAACAAAGCACATCAAAAGCAGCAATATCATGAGGTTTAAGGCGCTGGTTTCTCTGAACACACGTCAGTGGCGACGGACAACGGAGGCCATCAACGTTTGAATGCTATGCCTAAAAGTGTATGCACTTGGTTTCTCAGACACGCCAGCGGTCACGGCTAGCGTCGACGGTTGGCGTTTACCCGCTGCGTGTCCGTTCATATGGTTTCGAAGCATTTCAGCGGGTGGACGTTATGACGGACGAAAGCAAAATGAATAAAGAACAAGATGAAATACATACAAATAATGTAATAATTATCAATTTAAGCATAATTTTTAATTAAAACAATTTATACAACGTGAGACTGCCAAGTGACCCTTCCAGATGGCGAACATAAGTATTTTGATCAGTATTTTTGAAAAGAGACAGTAAGTGAATAATTAGTTGTTTGAAAAATTTTTAACGCAGACAGAAACTGTTCTAGAAAAATCTGCTATTCATAAATTTTTCGAGTCCATGGCTGATACTGTTTCAAAGTTTACACCACATATTATTGCTGAAACTAGATTTTAAATTTGTAAAATAGTAACAGAGGTAGAACTGAAAATTCATAAAGAACAGTGGCTGTTTTTGTGATAGTCGAAAATATTGTATGAATTTTTTCATTATCACATTTAAGGTGCGTATGAATTAAGTTACTAAATGTCCTTTCACTCTCTCTATTTTTAAATATATTGTAAGTCTGTCTTCTTTGCTTTAAATTTCTGATTATAAGTTCAATATCTTCCTCTTCTTTAAGTAACAGTTTCATCAACATTTTTTTCATTATTTATAAAGTTCTTTGTATTTTTAATCTAACCTAATAATCGACGTCTATGGATATCTACCACCAAACTGACTAATTCTAGAGAAACCATTAAACCGTTACCGACGACGTGTGGACAACGTCCAAACGTCGACGGCCGCGGCTTATGTCTGTTCAGAGAAAGCAGCGCCTAAGCATTCTGTCAGAATTTAACAGAAATTTTCTTATTTCCTCACTATAATGAGATTTAAGTGCACCCATAATTGTTTTATCAAGCTGTTGCAGCTTGTGCGTAGTATGAGAGGTACTTTTTACGAGCAACTTCTAGAATATTAACATTACCAGTGTGGCTTTAATGTAAATCCAGTATAAAAAGGACAGGAGAATCCTCTGTTGGATTATCTTTGATACAAAATGATTGAATCATTCAGAAAATAAATTGGTTTGTATCCAACCAGAAGGTTGTACTTTTCAGATTGCTCGTAGTGGAAACCCATTTATTAATACATATGTAAAAATTTTTCTTAGAAAAATTATCATTGGTGCGATGAAAGTTCCTCCTGCGCTCATTGCGCATACCAACGTCACTAAAGACTCGTGTTTTTGCAATTTATCATCACGTTCTGCTGCAGTTAACGCCCCTATTTGCCTTTCACATTTTCGTCCTATTACTTGCGGTACTTTTGATTGCACGTAAGTCCAGTTTCATCTACATTATAGACACGGCATCATCGCTATTTTAACAAAGTTAAAATAGCGATGATGATTTCCAACCTCCGCTAGGAGAAGGAACCCGAAGAAGATAGACACGGCCGACAAAATAATTTGTTCTTGCATATTTAACCTCTAACAGATCAAAAAACTCTTGAACTGTTTATTAAATGGGCGATTATTAACTGGCGATTAAATCATTGCACTCGATGTTCGTAATTCGATCGTAAGATGTTCCCATTGGTTTTCTGAGGGACAATTGCTTTTTATGTCTTTTTAAAAAATGCCATGCTTTACCTGCTCTTTTATTTTTAAACGGATTCTGTATGGTATTTCTGACTGATAATTGATTAGCTATTCGCCTAAAATCCAAGCGAGTTAGTCCATAAAAGTTGCGCTCCATTTGCAAAAGATAATCGACTAATTATTTTTCCAGAGTTAAAGGTAAAATAGTTTTTCTACCTAACGGTTTTCGTACTAACAGGTCTAAGGATAACTCAGGATCCTGAACTAGCCTTCTTAACGTAGTACTTGGTACAGCAAATGTTTTGACTGCTTTCTTAAAACCCATATGCTTATTACGAACAGACTCTACTGCCTTTCTTATATCGTTAGCACTCTACAATTTCCTCTTTTTTTTTGTCAGATTTAAGAGAAAGATAGTACGAGGCATCTGAAAGTAATAAAATGCAAACATGTAATATGGCCCCCTCAATATGTATTTAATATGAACCCGGGTCCATAATGCATACACATTCATGGGGCCATATTAAAGCAATACTTATATTATAAACAAAATATCAAAAACAATTGATATCTATTGCAAAATTTTCATAGTTACCTTTAAAAGTCGATATTCAATGGTTTTTCTACACACTAATCAGAGAAAGATAATGTTTATAACTGGGTTCTTCGAAAAAACAACATAAACACAAGAACGGCAAAAAGTTAAGCACGTTAATGAAGCGAGCTTTGTAAGTCGACTAAAGGCTAAACGCGGTAGTTCTCATGGTACAATGAACACATCTCTCGGGCCCATTATTTGTAATGATAGTTTAACGGCTTTTTTTGACATTGTAGTAACTTACTGCTTTTTTCTTCAGTTACAGCATTATAGTGTCTTGAAAAGTACCTGTAGTGTTTAGCTGCTGTTTAATTTTTTATATTCTATAGTAGTTTTTTTGTAAAACTTGTAGTTTACTTGTTTTTAATGCTTTGATGTACGGCATCAAATTATATGAATTTTTTACATTTTTTGTTTATGTTTTCTGCACATAATTTTATATGTTTGCAACCGCTCTAATAAATGCTCTCAATGGATTGTTAAGAAGCAAAAATATATCTCGAAGGACAAAACTAAGGACATACAAGATCGTAATAAGGCCGATAGTAACGTACAAGGGTCTGAAACATAGGTCTGAAATATAATCTGAAAAATAATATAATATAAAACATAAAAATAGAACAATATTCTTACAAAGTTTAAAACAAAATCTAAAAAAAAACATGGTTTTTAGTTCTATTAAGATGCTTTGGTTTTTGATTTTTTTGTCTTTTATGGCCAGGAATTAATTATGTTGACGTAGAACTCTTGCTTATCTTCAGGTACCGACCGGTTAAGGCTTTGCAAATGGCATATTTTGGTTTCCATAATTGGCACCATGTCTTTAGCATATGCTGGTATTTTGGGCCATTCGATACTAAATTGGCTGTTAAGTTTCGGTAAAGAAAAATAGAGGTGATTAACACCAAAAATGCTATTAATATATTCATTTTGTTCATTGTACCATGGTAGTTCTCGTGTCAAGTTTCGATAGATAAAGATAGATGTAGTATCAAGCGTCAATCAACAATGGCATTGGCGGAAATGACAAATTCACTCGGCACCCGACTTAGAAGGAGGCCGTTCTACCAGCAGGGCCATATCCCTGCCTTCTCCTCTATATATTATTTTGTCCCAATAAAGAGATGTTAGGGCACATACACTTTTACTTACTAGATAATATATAGGTACTATAAACACTATATGCATATTAATCATAACACCTAATATTCTGTTAATTAAAATTAAATTTAAAAAATGCTTTAGAAAAAATTTGTTTAATGAATATAAAATCATTTGCAAATTCATGAAAATTTCATACCGTACATTAGGCAGGTACAATGCAACGAATTAATTGTTTGGAAATTTCATAACGAATTATTTTGTTTATGTAATCGTCCTCTGCAGCTACTCTTTCCAAATGAATGATTAATTTTATTATGACCAATCAGAATCTATATGTGTGGGTCAGATACCAATATATTAAAATGTTATACATTATAAATAATTATATTTTCCGATCATAAATAAATACTAGCTAATTGTCCGAATGCAGCGATAAAGTGAATTAGTTGCTTTAGTAGTAGAACGGAAATTGTTAAAATTAAATACACCAAAGTACTCCATTAGAAGTAATGCATAATAGTTGCAATGAGCAAGTCTTTTAGATGTTTACGTGATACTGTTTACGTTTTTTAGTTAAAAAAAAATCCTTTGGGGCTATCGTAAATTTTTAGTTGTCTTATGCAATTCAGTTAAACAAATAAGGATAAAATATAGTATAGGATAGGTAAGTAAATATCAGTTATGCGCTTTATAAAATATACTATCCGATATGGAATTATTTTATATAGAAGAACACCAGACCGGATTCAGTTCATAACTTTCTAGTATTGATGAGATATTTACCATTAAACAAATATTAGCTAAAGCGTACGAGCACCATTTAGATACCCACCAAATATTTGTAGCTTTTCAACAAGCCCATGACATCGTAAACAGAGATAAAAATATACTTAATTACGCGAGAGTTTGTTATACCAAGAAAAATGGGTTAAATTAGTTCGAGCCATCATGACTTACACAGAAAGACAAGTTCGAGAACAAAACCAATTGACAGATCACTTTCAGATAACTAAGGGGTTAGAACAGTGAGATCGATTGACTCACACTCTGTTTAATATGGAATACGTTAAAAGAAAAATGTGTGTAAAACCAATAAATATATTGCTTAATTAGGCTAAACGGATTATGATGTACGAGGACGATGTTAATTTGATGGGCCAAATAGTAAGGGACATTACAGAACTTTATGTGGAGGTTGAAAAAAAAAATCGACAAAAAATAGGAATACAAAGTAGATAAAACTTAAGTCCTAATACAAGTACGGAAACAAAGAAATTTAAAAAAATTAGTAATAGACATTGCAAACTTTGAAGTTGTAAAACAGCTCACATACCTGTTCGTACAGAAAACTGAGTACGGCAGCGCGAAGGAAAAAATACAGAGAAGGAAAATACCTGCTAACCATACTTCTTCCTGTCACAGGAGTCGCTATCGTCGCTATGGATCCAAAGAGATCCATACGAAAGTAAAGTTTAAAATATGTAAAAATATGATACTACCAATAGTAACATATCGCGTAGAAACATGGATCACAAAAACAATAAACCCTATTAATACATCTAAAACTAAGATATTGAGAAGAATCTTGGGACCAATGTGCAATACTGGTATGCAAAGAATATGATTTAATCACGAGTTATATCAACAACTCAGTGTAATTTTAATATATCAAAGAAACTTAACTAGAACCGATGCTAAGATAGTTGTAGTCGTAGCAGTGCTTTATTATGGTTCTCTCATCTACTATGGAATCTTTTTGTTGCCTCTCATTGCACAAGTATTTGGTGTTCTTTGACTTCTAGATCCCATATATCGTACTCTTCAAATAATTTTTCGACCATTTAGTTTAAATCGTCATAATCTTGAGCCAATATTACTTGATCTTCTGCAAAGTTAAGTGTATATGATATTATCATACCACAATGCTCTACATTTTTGTTTGTATCTGTTTAAAACGCTCTAAATATTCTAAACAACCGGAGGGACAGGCAACATCCTTGATGAAATCTATATGCTGTAACAAACCACGTTGTTATTTGTATCTAGGGTGTCACTCGGAATAGCGGGACGCGAGACAAGCTCTTGTCTCGTTACGTGTCCCGCACTTTTACATCTGGTCTGTTTAGCGACCTGTCTCACAGATATTCTCGCTGTCCTGTCTTGCGTCTCGTTCCGTGCCCCACGGGATGTTCGACTGTCCCGCAAAGCTAACTTAAAATATATTTTTGAAATAAATTGTTACAAATAATATAAATAAAAATTTAATATTTATATTTTTTTCTGAGCATATTTTGTTTTTACAAATTCTTCTAACAATTAAACATCAAAATTAGATTATTAGACCAATTTATAATTACTGCATTTTCTACAAGTAACACCTTTTTTCGAACAATGTATGATGAAAAAATGTCTATTCTAGGGATTACTAGATTATGAACAATATCATTGTAATTACTTGTAAATTTCCTAAACTTTCTTACTAATTTTAAAAATATTTTTGTTTCAGGTATGTGAAAATTATAGCAATTGTCCATATATGTAAGTAAGAATAGTTTAGTCTTATTTTTGTAGCATCATGTAATAAATACGAAGTACAGCATTAAATAAATTAATTATCAACTAACACTCAAAAATTTTCCGGGTAGATAAAAGTTAGTAGTAATAGCAAACTTATAGAGGAAGAGTCTGTGAACCCCAGACCTTCGTTATTTTATAAAAGTTAAAACATTTGTCAGCGCATGCTTCCAACATAGGTACAAAAGTTGCTACCATTATGAAGTTTGCATTATCGTGGTCTTAGCTAGTAGACACCCCCTAGAGCAGGTAGCGAAAAACTTTAAATTCTCAAATAGGAACCTCCAATTTTTCTTGAAGGTTTGGATTCCTCATAAGAAAATAAGTACATTTTAAAAATAACATGAATTTCAAATTGTTAATTGATGGCATTAGAATCAGAAAAAACAATTTATCTTTACACCCTATTAAAATTATGGAAACAGTTTAATATCTCGAGAAATATACTTAAAAAAAAACACTTTCTAAAGTGTTTCCCCCCTCACAACCACTCTTTGAGGGTTTTTTTTATGGTAGATAAGGATCTACGTAAAAAAGCAAATACGTTTTATCTGTTTTTTTTTTCGATTCCTGGTAGATCGCGCGGTAATCGCAGAAAACCATATACAGATTAAAAGTCTGCAAAGCCTTTTAAGAATGTTTCATAGAAGCTTCTGATTCTATAAACCTGCAATAAAAAATGGAGGATCATTGATAAATGGAAAAATTTACAATTATTTAATACAGTTTAATTCAAATAAAATTTAAATTATTTTATTTGAATCTCTGTAAATTATATTTTTCAACGGGGGAAATAATTTTTATAATTATATTTTTCCCTGTCGATTTTATAAAGTTTTATCGGCTTCCTCTGTGTTTATTTCTTCACTCTTTCACTTTAGTGGATGCCATATCCTCCAATATATCAATACTTTATTCTTTCTCCCCTTCCCTTTACCCTATCAGGGTGTCAGATCATATATTAATACAAAAGTATTATTATCTTTAACTTTGCATGTATAATGTATGCTTTTGCTATATATTTTATTCCATTCGATTTTATTTTTGACTATTCTATTCTTTTTAAATTTGGATTCTGTGCCATTTATGTAAAATAAGGGTCGTTGCAGATCGTTTTCTTCATCTAATAAATTGGTATTCTTTGCCATCTTCATCATACGGGATCGTCTTTCCAACCGATTCTATTTTTGGATAACCTTCACAGGCCTTTCTTATTTGATCTTCCGGTCGTATTTCTTTTACCATGTGGTTATATCATTGTTCTATTAGCATTCCGAAGTTGAAAATAATTTAGCCCTTTTGGTACTGTGTGATTAATACATTTCAGTGGTGCATACGAGGTCTGGCTATTAAATAACGAGACTGATTATGAAAAAGAGTTTTATTTTAAAAATTTTTCTACAATCGAATTCTCCCCTTCAATATACTCCCCTTCCCTCGCCACACACCGTTCCATTCATTTTTTTCATTGGTCAAAGCAATGCTGGAAGTCTTCTTTTGTAAAAGCATTTAGGAGCTCCGCCGATTTTCGCTTCACCTCTTCCATCGACTTGAACCGGGTTCTTTTTAAGGCAGACTTGATCTTCGGAATCAGGAAAAAGTCACAGGGTGCTAAATCAGGCGAGTACGGCGCGTGTTCGAGCACTGGAGTGCCTCTAGTGGCTAAATAACGCTTCACAGACAGCGCGTTATGGGCAGGTGCATTGTCCTGGTGCAAGATCCACGATTTTTTTTTCCACAACTCCGGCCGCCAAAACTTTCAAATAGTAAGTTTGGTTTACAGTTTGACCCTCTGGAACCTATTTAGTTATCACGATGGCGTTGGTGTCGAAAAAATCGATTAGCATGGCTTTAAATTTTGATTTCGACATCCTTGCTTTTTTCATTCTCGGCGATGCAGGAGTTTTCCAGTACATGGATTGTCTCTTAGTTTCAACATCGTATTGGAATATCCAGGTTTCATCGCAAGTGATGATGTTTTCCATCAATTCAGGCTCTTCATCTAAACGCTGAAGAAAATCTGAGCAGATCTGGTGACGGACGAGCTTTTGGTCAGGGGTCAAATTTTTTGGGACCAACTTCGCACATATTGTTCTGAAGCTATTTTCTTGTGGCATTGTAAATTAATTACTATTTATAACTGGGAATAAGCCACATTAAAGATAAAAATACATTTATTGACGTTTCAATTTCCAATTCGGAAATCGTTCTCAAAATACAAATACTATTTGTATTTTGAGAACGATTTCCGAATTGGAAATTGAAACGTCAATAAATGTATTTTTATCTTTAATGTGGCTTATTCCCAGTTATAAATAGTAATCAACTTCGCACAGACTTTCTTTATGTTCAATTCGTCATGTAAAATTTTTCTGACAGTTTCTTTATTGGCGTTTACAGTCTCAGCAATCATCCGAATACTTATACGACGATCTACGCGCACAATTTCATTTATTTTGGTCACTATTTGCGGAGTTGAAACAGACAGATCGACCTGGGCGTTGGTCATCCTCGGTACTCTCTCGACCTTCAGAAAACCTTTTATGCCATTCGAAAACACGCACAAGAGATAGAGAATTCTCACCATAGGCCTCTTTCAACAACTTATAGCACTCAGTCGGAGTTTTTTTTTAATTTAACGAGAAATTTCACATTGATCCGTTACTCGTGATTTTCGTCACACATTGTTATCGGCACGAAAAGAAAACACGTTCGTTTTTAACCTGTACAGAAAAAATACTACTACAGCGACAAAAACGTGTTTTCGTACTGAAAGAGTAGACACTTCCAGCTATCCAACTCTGCATTCGTTTCCCACCCTACCCCTCTAGGACTCCTTCTGTGCGCGCAGTCTCGTTATTTAATAGCCAGACCTCATATTTGTCTCTTAAATTGACTAATAAATTATAACCATATTATAACTAATTATTTCGTTAAGTTATTCAACCATTTGATTATATTATAAACTCAAATTTTCTAGAAATATGTGTTTTTGTATAACGTGGTTATGTGTTTTGTTGCTGTGATACATATTTAGTATTTTTGCTTGCCAAATACTACTAACAAACAAACCTGAAAGCGTTTTTATTGATGAAACCATCACCAAATTTAAGGGAAGTTTTTTCGAATTTTCCATTTTTTACCATTTTTCAAATATGTGCCTCAATTTCGACAGGTGTTTCATATCTGTAAAATTATTGATTGAACTAAGTTTGCCTTATTGATTTATATAAATATGGGTACTGAGTACTAGGTGGCAATATATGTCACAATACATCTATAGGACTTGCGTGAAGGAAACCTAAAACTTATAATCTGATGAACGTGCTGAAATTAAATGTCCTGAAGCCATCATATTCTATAAATAGTTTATGAGAAGAGTTGACCGTTCGGACCAAAAAGTATCTACAGTCTGTACCAAACCCTTCTTTCAGTGCGTCACTAATTTTGACGTCATATAGGATTTTAAGTCAATTTTCCGATAAGTTTCTGTGGCAGCCAATAGTATAATTTTGTGAAGATTTACCATTAAATAGTGGAAATAGTTTAAATAGTAAAGAAGTCGATTTTTGAGTTATTCTACCAGATTTGGTGTGCAAAAGAAAGAGTCTATGAAGTTTAGTTAAAAAAACAATGTAAATAGTTTAAATAGTGAAGCAGTTGATTTTTGATTTAATCTACCAGTTCCGGTATCCAGATGAAATAGTGTTAATTGAGTTTAGTTAAAAAACAAGATACCGAATGTAAGTTTATCTTCTTTTTTATGAATAACAAAAGTGAATATTATATTTCAAACAATCCACAATCCGATTTAGAATCTGATTCATGAAAATCAATATTTACAGTAGATATGTGGTTGGTATCAATTAAATCTAACATTTCAAGAAAATATCGTGGTTCTAGAAAGAACCGTTTTAATACATATAAATATCCATAACGGTATTAGTTTAAGATATTTCCTCAATATCATTCCTGAATTCACAATCTTATTCGCGAACGGCAGAAACTGGTAATAAAGTTGTCCCAGCCTCTTTATCTAATTGAAAATAATATAATAATTTTAATACTAGTCTTTGTTCATTCACAGTATATCTCAGAATATTTAAAATATTTTTATGACAATAAATACAAAATTGAATTTTCACTGTAGGTAAAATATCTGAAAATACTAAGCTGGAATGACAATTATCTAGACCATCTGCGTCAAATTATATTTATGTGCATCATTAATTTGATATCTATTTAGCGTATTCTAAACTCCAACCAATTATACATCCGTAAGTAGAATTCGCTTTAATATGCGAATACCCGTAAACGATACCTAATTTTCTAAGTTCTATGTATAATAATCACAGACTCACGTTTTTTTCTGTCACTTCTAAGCTTAATACGTTAAAGAGAATTCGAAAAACTATGATGCACTGATAGAAGGGTTTGGGACGGACTATTATACTTCTCAGTAGATCAGCAGTAGTTAACTCGTGGATAATATACGACGATATAAATAAGAAAAAAGGTCTCCTGAGTTTTTTAGTTTCTTTGGCAGAGAATCTTCTAAAAGGGACACTTGAGCAGTCGCTCTGGAAGAATTCCCAAGCGCCAAAAGAGAATAATGAATGTCGGGGAACATTTGCCAAAGTAAGTTTCTTCCAGGGGTGATGCCATAGATGTTATCTCAGTCAGAAAGAGACAAAACCAAAATAAAACTTGTGTCGCCTGTGACTTACCACTATATAATACGTGTTTTTTTCCACATCAATATTGATTTTTTTCATGTAATTTTCTATTTTTTTCAATAAAATTATCTTTAATCATATATACACAAAAATAGAAAGAATTACATTTTATAAAATTTTGGTCTCTTTAATTTTTTTGCCTAAATTAGTATTTAAAGTCCTAAGCCTATCGAATTCTAGACGGTGATGTCATCAGCAGCAAGCCATAAACAAGAACGAACCTACGACTTTTATTATTGATTTTAGCCAGAAAATGAAATAAATCTAAATTGTTTAAAATATAATTCTCTTAATTGCTGCTGTTGAACATTTATGTCTGTAAGTTAATAATAAACGAGATAATTCGATAATTATGTTTTTCCTCCCTTCCAATGTTTCGTCCCTTATCTCGGAAAATATGGAACTCACAAAAAAAAATCTAAAAAACCATTTCTTACCAGTCAAACCACAGTTCTTACCATTTTTGTTGAAAAGTGGATGATGGTGGAGACATTGAGCAAAACGGTACTCCGTTAAAACCAAGACGACGGCTGACGCAGCGGCGGAATGCAGTCTCGATTTTAAATTTAAACCACAATTAACTCCCCCTAAAGGTTATAATAATAAAATTTAGGGTAGGTTCCCATGCAATACTGAAATCTTAACCCTCCGTTCATCGGGTGTGGTCTGTGAGTCTATGACAAAATAGTACCTTCCTAGAAACTAAATACCATTCGTTTTATTTTATACAAAACTGTTTTTAAAATTTCTAAATAGCTGTTGCATGGCCGTTTGTCCTGACAGACCCCACCCGATCAAATGTGTAACAATATTTGCACTGCTTTTTAGATATATTTTTCTTGCAATCTTGTTTCACTTGGCAACGCTGTGCATTTTTGTGAACTAGATTATTCGGTTGTTCTGAGAAAATAAGTCAGTTCACCGATAAAAAGTTTCTGTCTGTGGTCTGTGCGTCAGTTATAAATTAAAACTTGTTTGAAGTGGCTTACGATTGAAATCTCGAAATCTCCCAAAGAAAATAGTAAAGTATATGATAATTGTTGACAGATTTTTGTAAGACATCAATATAAGAATAATTTTATATCGAGATTTGGTTGGACAAACATTATAAGGGTACGAAGTAGCTGCATAATTAACTAATCTGATTTATTTGACAAAATATGGTATTTTAGCATTGTAAATGGATCCCTATGAAGTGGAAATAGAGAGGCTAATGAATCTGTGTGAGGAAACTGCCACAGACAGTGAAATAGATGACTTTGACGACGATTCGATTGCGGATCCAGATTTTCTAGGGATCAGTGATCATGGTGCAGACACCGAGCAGGAAAATAAAAGCAATGAGAGTAAATTCTAAATGAGAATGAAGTCGAGAATGAAGAAAATGAGGAACAAATGGGTCATGACAGAGGCTTATATTTTTTTGGTAAAGACGGAACTACATGGACAAAATTTGTCCCAACTAGATATATTAGAACACGCAACGAAAACACAGTGACCCATTTAGATGCACATGTTAGGTAATTGCATTGATATTATAGTTAAAAACACGAATTTAGATACCGTTACACGTTAAATATCAAGAAAAGGCTGAATGTAGACCTACTGACCCAGTAGAAATTCGATCACTGATTGGTTTATTGTATTTGGTTGGACTTCATTAAGCATCAAGAACAAATCTGGAAGAGTACTGGTCGTCAAATGGTATGGGATATGAGATATTTCCTGTTACAATGGCAAAACGTAGGTTTATATTTTTACTGAAGTGTATCCGTTTTGATGATACCACGACTCGAGAACAAAGAAAAGAAGTGAACAAATTGGCAGCAGTTCGTACTATAGTTGATAAGTTCAATGAAAGTTGTAAGAAGAATTACTCGTTGAAAGAGTTTGAGACTTCGGAGGAAATGCTACTTGCCCTTAGGGGTAGATGCAGTTTTAAAATGTATATTCCCAACAAACCTAATAAATATGGGCTTAAAGTTTTTTCAGTTGTTGATGCCAAAACTTTCTTCACTTCGCATATTGAAATCTATGCTAGTATTCAACCCGATAGCCCATATAAAGTTAACAATTTTACTGCTGCAGTAAATGAAAGAATGTGCTTACATTTATTGGGTTCGGGAAGAAACATAACCATAAACCGTTGGTTCACAGGATATGCAATTGCCAAGAAACTACTAAGAGAACACCGACTCATCGCAATTGGTACAATTAGAGCTAACATATGAGAATTACCTGCAGAAATAACGTAAATTAAAAATTGGCAGGTATATTCTTGTTTAAAACACGTTGATGCGAAATTAGCAATAAAATGTGTGCTGTTGCTCGGGAAACGGAATTTCATTTTGGTCCTTACAGACCACACCCGACCAAAAGTGTTTTGAATGGTCACCCGATGATCAAAGGGTGATCGTCTAAATAAACGTATTGTCAGTTAAAGTTTTGATTAATAAAGGTAGTAAATAACAAGAATAAAAACAATTGAAGAAGACTGATACTGATTATTTTCTAAAATCTGAGAATAGAACCTAAATCCTAACCGAGGAATCTAAAGACGGACTCATTGTATATACCCAGAATGCACATGTTTAAACGTACAATAGTAGATCTTCGTCAGACAACGGCGTTTAATTTTTTATAAGCCAAAAAATATTCTATCAGGCGTATATACCAGTATACCAGTTTGCTTTGGTATTTATAACAGTATGGCTATTCTTAATCTTTTGATCTAATTTTATTTACATTTTTGGAGAATTATTTTAATTTGGTATAATTATAAGAAATTAAGGCTAGTACATTTAAGTTTAACCCTTTCACTCCTGTCGGGATATATATATATATATATATATATATATATATATATATATATATATATATATATATATATATATATATATATATATATATATATATATCCCAACACATGATTGAAAAAATTTTGAATGTTTTAAACTGGCTTAAAACTGCGTTGGGACGGGATATTTCAGTAGACTGTGGCATTTCTTATAACGTGAAATCGAGTATCCACCGTCAGCATCAAATTTTAACCTAAAATTTAGTGTAATATGAACACGTTGTGAGTACGATCATATAAAACTGTGTTGATATAATATTTCTGTTGGCGTAAGGATAATTTTGGTTGCTGATTTTTAATTATAAAAGATTAAGATAGGTGAGTACATAATTTAATATTGCCGCTCAGTACGAAATTTATCGTAATGGGCAATAAATCTAAATGGGATTATACATCCCAACAAGTGTTTTTGCTGGGAAATATTATCCCGACAGGTATAAACAACTTCCTTTTTTTTAGTATGGATCGAAAGAAACAGAAACTTACCGAAGATGAACTTGATTACTATGCTAATAACATTGATGAAATTGAAAGTATAGACTATAGTAGTGATGATAGTATGGTGGATAAGGACTTCATTTTGTCATCAGATGAACTAAGTGAGGCAAGTTCACTTGAAAGTAAAGTGAATATAGGTAATGAAACTGAGAATGCAGCTCAAATTTCAGATCAGGAATCCTCTGACGATGATGAAGATATCCAAGATGCAGACGAGGTAATGCAACCTTTGCCACCAACTAGTTCAGAATTTTCCACTATTTGGACTGATGTCAATGCAGAAAATTTTATTCCGAGATATGATCTACCAGCCAGAACAGCCCCAGTTATTACAGATCAATTGAATTGAGGCAGTTCTACATTAGGCTGTTTTCTAAAAGTATTTCCTAAAAGTTTGTTTATGTATATGGCCCAGTGTACAAACCGTATGCTTGAAATTTTAGAAGAGAAAAAGAAGAAAACTTTTGTCAAAACATGCCAAAAAGAAATTATGCTACTTACTGGTGTTACGTTAGTTATGCATTATAATAGAGTTCCTTCTTTCGCAATGTACTAGTCTAATAATAAATCGCTTAAAAACGATTGTATTCGTAGCGCAATATCAAGGGATAGGTGCCAACTACTATTATCAAAATTGTATTTTGCCGAACCCAATCAACCTGCCACAGCAAATAAAACTTATTATATAGATGATGTTATTTCCTGCTTGAAGACAAGTTTTATGAGAGCTAGAAGTGATTCTACCTATCAAGCAATTGATGAGTCTATGGCATAATTTAAAGGGCGATCTACATTGAAACAGTATATGCCCCTCAAACCCATAAAACGTGGCATAAAGTTATGGACAAGATGCGATTCGGAAACTGGCTATGTTTACGATATAAATGTGTATGCAGGCAAAAATGATAATAAGATGGCAGGTACTTTGGGAGAACGTGTCATAAATCAGTTATCTTCAACAATTTCTAATGAAAATGTTGTAATTTGCTTCGACAGATTTTTTACAACGGTTCATCTTATGGATACTATTATGTTTCCTGCTGTAGGTACATGCATGAGTACCCGAAAAAATTTACCGAAATTCCATGGCAAGCTAAATCGAGGAGAATCGCAAGTAAAAGGTAATGAAACTGGAACATTAGCTATACAATGGCAGAACACAAAAGATACATTCATGATTTTACAAAAGATTTTATTGTACTAACTAACTGCCATAAGCCAGAAGAAACAACTGTGTGTAGAAAACTAAAAGACGGTACAAAAGTCAACATTTGTTGTCCTGTATCGATTGAATTCTATAACCGTTACATGGGAGGTGTAGATAGATGCGATCAAATGACATCTGTGTACGATCTCAATAGAAAATCCCAAAAATGGTGGAAGAAGGTTTACTACAAAGTTCTAATGATGGCAGTATATAATTCATATATTCTATATACTAAATTACATACCAGAAATAAGAAAATACCATTTCTTAATTATCTGGTTGACTTAGCTGAGATTCTTATCAGTACTGGCCGACAAGGACTCCAAAGAAGAAAAAAAAACCAAACATGTTGGCCGTCGAAGCATGACAGCCACAGTGATGAGTAATGTTGGCGACCATTTACCTATATTAGGAAAATCCAGTCGCTTGAGGTGTATAAGGTGTACACAACATAAGAAAGATAAACGTACCAAATTTATTTGTAAAATGTGTGATGTTCCGTTATGTAACGATTGTTTTACCCCATATCATGTATAAACATTTATTGTTCATGTATACTATTGGGATTATATATCCCATACAAAAATACTGTTGGGATATATAATCCCATGCATTTTTTACCAAAAAAAAATTAAAAATAATTTTTTTTAAATACATTCTTAGTTCTTTTAAATGCTCTAGAACAACAAACTACAGATAAATATATCAAATTTTAAAATAAACAAATCAGGATTGAAAGGGTTAACTTATTAGTTTTTTCATATGATTGCCTTTATATCAGATAATTCAGAGCGTAAGACTAAACTTAAAGTGTAAATTAAAATAAAGTCCAAGCATTTTGCTTGTGAAGATTTACGTGGATTGGGTACATATATGTTTTATTAAAAAACAATAAAATAAAAAAAAAATTATTAAATTTTAACATTTTTTCCATTTTTACAAAACTCCTTAGAAATATTTTGGCAGTTAAATGTGATTTTTCAATTGTTTTGGCAACCAAAAATAAATCTAGCAATATAAACATAAATAAAGACATCTCCTCCCTGTTAAGCGCTTAGAGCCCATAACGTTAAATCGACCTGAATGCGTTCAAAAAATACGCCATCATCGATGGGAAAAAATTCAGTGGGCTGTTCTTCGGACTCGTAAATCTACCCTATATGGCATTTTGATATAAACGAGTTCCGTTTTACTTTTGTTTTGCCCTACGGGCTGGCACACGCGCCTCGTTGTGCCCCTCAACCCGTCGTCAGCGGTAACAGTCAAGAATGAATAATTCCCCACTTTTGGTCCTACACGGTTTGGCTTTCTATGGAAATTCGGAACAAACTCCTAGCTTTTTGTTCTACAATTAATCGCTTTTGTGCTAACTCATACACGAGCCCGCCGACGGTGGTTACCTTTCACTAGGCGACAGTTGTGTTAGTTGAATTGAAATTGTAATCAAAACAGTGTTACACGCCACTATCAAAAAATTACTACCAAACTTAATATTAGAAATAATAATGCACATTAACTATTTTCACGTAATATCCATCGTTGCTCTACCATTTTATAAGGTATGTCGTATGAATTGTATTTCGAAAAAAATAACTCAGTACCTCTTTTTTCAATACATCTGAAATTTTTTCAGTTTTTTATTTATGGCATTTCGAGATACCAGGCCCATTTTTATCATTTATTACTAACAAGCTAATTTTTCGTAAGTAGCTTTATTTTGACGAGAACTTTTGTCATTACAAGAATTTTCGTTTGTGGTAGCTAACAGGAGTAGCAGGTTATTTGACGATTCTCAAACATTTATTGCTAACGTGTTTTTCTTTTCTTAATTATCTTAATCATCATAGATAATTATCTAATTTAGTCAAAAAAAATTTGTCCTACAAAATGCAAGGTTTTATTAAAGAGTACCCTTTTCCAATATATATCATTAACGAGGTCATGAAGAATTATTACTATTCTAACCACCTGATTTTTTTTATTGCCTAGTTAATATTTATATAACTTTACATCCACATTATATAGTTCTAGAACTATATAATATGTATATGGACTTCAAACAAGCTTTTGATAGTGTGAAAAGAGACAAAATGCTGAAAGACCTCTAAAATCTAGGTATACCAAAATAATATATCAGTCTCATAAAAATGACGTCGCAAGGTTCACAAGCCGCAGTTAGAGTAGATGGAGAACTGTCTCTCCTGTTTGATATCAACATGGGGGTGAGACAGGGAGACGCACTTTCAACCATGTTCCTGTAGTTGGCTGTATATCACGTATCACAAAAAATTTATCTAAATCAGGTATAAAATATATATAATTTAACAACCCAATCGGGCTATATTACAACTACAAAACGTTTTCGGAATCCATGTTCCATCATCACTGTCTAGATGTACAGGTTTTGAGCAACTGAATATTTGAGTAAAAACCCGTTAAATGTTATATGTTTAAATTTGGTTTACATTATTTGATCTTATATATTAAGATGTGAAAGTTACCAGTGGATTTGGTAACATGGCAACGTACGACTCCACATGAAGTTTTTGGTCCTGAGACAAATTTTCTACGAGGATTTGATGATTGCCACTGGAGTTGCTATCATTAAGTCCTCCTCCTTGAATCTCACAGCATACTTCTGTAACGATGATATTTTGCCTACCACAGGGGGCATTATTACGGGAGATAGAAAATTGGGGGAAAAAACTATTGGGGGTGGAGATAGGGCAAGCAAAATAATCGCTACTGATGCGAACGGCACTCAGAGTTTCGTAGGAGAGCTGGGGTCGTGGATAAGTAAAAGAAAAGGGCATTGAAATGGGGAAACTACAAAAAATGAAATAAAGGGCTCTTGGGATAAACAAAATAAAAACAAACAAGAAACACCTCAAGGAATTTAATATAGGGCGCCACTTGAGGTGCCTAATTATGCCTATTACAACCACTAGTTGTAACTAGGGAAATAATTAGAAAACAAAATCAAAACATAAAAAACATATCTTTTTCATATAAGCTCAAAAAGGGTTAGCTCAAAAAAAATAAATAAAAAGTTAAGAAAATAAAATTTAACTTTTATTTATGTGTCACCACAAACAGTTACATGGAGAAATACAAAATTCAAAAACTTACATGTGTCATCCATTAACAAACTCCATTGCTACAAAACTTACAAAATTGCATGGAGGTTAACATTTAAAAAAAAACAAATCAACATCAAAAATACTAAAACGAGCTGTCATAAATTAACATTAATTTAAAAAAAAAACTAAACACAAATTGACAGCTTTACTCAAAACCTAAAATTTACAATTTTAAATGTCAACGAAAGCAATTATTATTTTATAAAAAAAATGTCTGTCTTTAGTTTAAAATTTGAACAAAATGTTACCTTAATTCACATGATCACACTTAACTTTCTGAAACCATAACTGGAACCTGGAACTAAGGGCTCCACTCTCTCTGCATTACGAAAACCTCCATCTCCAAACTGCCAAAAGCCTTGGATAAAAGCAGAAACAAAAAAAAACAAAACGAGGATGTGCTCCAATCCTCTCTCAAAACATTAATAATTGAAGCATTTACTGCCACAAAACCAATAACAAACTGCTACATATTCTTCATAATAAAGGACGAAAACAGAACACTTTACAAATTCGACGTGAATTTGGACATAACGCTGAACCGTTCTTGCTCGCGGTTCCAACGAGAGTGACGAAATTCTATTAAAATTTAACGCATACATACAAACGCTGACATAACAAGACACCACGAAACGACGTACATATCCTTTTGCAACGCATTAAATTGAAAAGAAATTGCCGAAGTAAAATAAACAACTCTCAAATGGTTTTATTTCAACTTGTCCGACCTAAGAAAGAAATGAAAAGATATTTGGGTTTAAATACGTACGAAATATTTTTAGATCTATCAAAAATATATAAGGTGGTTTTAATATTTCGTATACGAGGGGACTTCAATATACTTCAAATAATCAATGAAATTGAAAATGCTACACTACTACGAAGAAAAATCAAATTCTTTGCGATTAGCTAGCATCCTAGTTACCGTACATACTTACCAGTTTGGGGACAGCAGCTGGTACTTACTAGTTACTGGTATGCCATTGTGCTAGTAATAAGCCGGAGATACACATGCCTGTTACTAGCACAATGGCATACCAGTACCTAGCACGCATTAGCTACTGTCCCCAAACTGGCAAGTGTGTACGTTAACTGGCATGCTAGTTCCTGGCATGCTAGCTAATCGCAAAGAATTTGGTTTTTCTTGCTATGCAAGGCGCATACGTGGGAAGTGTCACTGGCATGTGTGAACACGCACTGCCACTACTGGCATGCTAGTAGCTAGCAGAGAATTGTCAGACTTTTTATGTTATGTCGATGATAAAAATTAATCGTTTTATTTTTATACTTGTAAATTTATAAAATTTTTCGTTGGAGTGATGAAAAAGGCATCAAATTTATTGCTATATGTAGAGAATTAAAGTATTTTTGAAATTTTAAATCATCTCTATATAAATATAAAATATCTCATGACAATACTCCAATTTTACTCTTTTTTAAATTCCGCTTCGGATTCATTATTAAATTTCTAACAATATCCGTGGTCGTCAGCAATTTTTGCTTGTTTAATTGGTTCCGAATACAATTACAAACCAAGTACTTATGAAAAGCACCCGATCATTAACTAGCACAGGCGTGTGTAAAAATCTACCCATGCTTTTTCGACTTGCCAGTATAGGCAAGCGAGCTACTGGCATTCAAATTACTAGCAAATGTGTTTTGGGCTTTGCCAGCAACTGGCATGCCAGCTACTTTCCCAATTTACTGGCATATGTGTACCCGGATTTAGGCATGTGTATCTCCGGCTTTACGATTAGCTATCACGCAGGAAACTAGCATGCCTGTTAACCTACAGTCTTGTTAGCTTGAGGACAGTAGCTGGTGCTTGCTAGATATTGGTATGTCATTGTGCTAGTCACAGGCATGTGTATATCTACCTTTACTTTTACATATTCCATAACGACACTTCGTTGCTCTCCTTCGTCCAGAAATCTTAATATTAATCAATTAAACCAGTTTATTTGCTAATTGAAAAATTTTTTTATTTTCGTATTTCCGTTTTTCAACAACTATACGTTCCTAAATTTTTTTTCTTAATTATGTATTCACAGGTACTTTAATTTTATTTATATTACTAAACTATGCGTCTATATTCGTTCCTAATACACAGTAAGCAACGCTGCGCTGTGCGTATGCGTACTTGTACCAGTCTGAGTCAGCTACAATAGCCGAATGTAGAAAAGAAATTTATTTTTAATTCTATGAATTTCAAATATGTATTAATTTGAAGGATCAGGATAACGCACCAAGCATTTTGTAGGACAATATGGGTGTAAAATTATATAAAAAATTGCCTAATCAACGGAAAAATATAAGGTGGTTAGTAATTATTTTTATTACCTGGTTAATGATACATGCTGAAAAGAAGGGACTCTGATAAAACCTTACCATTTGTAGTACAAATATCTTTTCGGCTAATTTAGATAATTATCTTTAAAATAAATAAAAAATAATAATCAGCAACGAATAAATTATTAAAAATTTTAAAATCAAGTTATTACGTTTCTACTACCCCTGCTACCTACCAGAATCGAGAAGAAATTTTTGGGCGTCTCATCGAGACAAAGCTATTCTCGAAGATTCTGCTAAATAGTTATTATTTTTACATCACAAATTCTTACTGCAACTTTTGAATATAGAGCCAGGATAACGTACGGCAATTTGTATGACAATCTGGGTATTAGTAATTATTTCGGATAATCGTAAAATAGTTTCGAAACACAATTCAGATTTCTGCTTTATAATCTGAGCCTTCTAAGAATTGCAAGGCAAACAGACGTTGATAAAAGATGTTAAAAGAGACATGGGGAATATAAAATTTGCATTCCACGACATGTCTTTTACAACTAAGCAGAAATCCTTAGTGAGTTGTGCTTCTAGTACTCCCACAGAGTAAATCCGAATAAAATGAGAAAAGGCAGCAAATATTTGATTTCACGCAAACAAATCCTATGTATCTCTTGATACGTATTTCGACCTAATAGAAGAGCTATTCATAGGGGTTCTCAACGTGAAAAATCAATATTTTTTATATATCAATATAAAAATATTGATTTTTCACGTTGAGAACCCCTATGAATAGCTCTTCTGACGAGACCTATTAGGTCGAAATACGTATCAAGAGATACATAGGATTTGTTTGCGTGAAATCAAATATTTGCTGCCTTTTCTCATTTTATTTGGATTTACTCTGTGGGAGTACTAAAAGCACAATTCGCTAAGGATTTCTGCTTAGTTGTAAAAGACATGTCGTGGAATCCAAATTTTAGATGCCCCATGTCTCTTTTAACATCTTTTATCAACGTCTGTTTGCCTTGCAATTCTTAGAAGGCTCAGATTATAAAGCAGAAATCTGAATTGTGTTTCGAAACTATTTTACGATTGTTTAATTAGATGTCGCTAGTGCGTCCGTATTGAAGCCATGTTATTGTTGCTTCTTAAAAGGCAGAAAATATTGATTTTTCACGTTGAGAACCCATATGAATAGCTCTTCTGACGAGACCTATTAGGTCGAAATACGTATCAAGAGATACATAGGATTTGTTTGCGTGAAATCAAATATTTGCTGCCTTTTCTCATTTTATTCGGATTTACTCTGTGGGAGTACTAGAAGCACAATTCGCTAAGGATTTCTGCTTAGTTGTAAAAGACATGTCGTGGAATGCAAATTTTAGATTCCCCATGTCTCTTTTAACATCTTTTATTAACGTCTGTTTGCCTTGCAATTCTTAGAAGGCTCAGATTATAAAGCAGAAATCTGAATTGTGTTTCGAAACTATTTTACGATTGTTTAATTAGATGTCGCCAGTGCGTCCGTATTGAAGCCATGTTATTGTTGCTTTTTAAAAGGCAGAAAATGTTGATTTTTCACGTTGAGAACCCCTATAAATAGCTCTTCTGACGAGACCTATTAGGTCGAAATACGTATCAAGAGATACATAGGATTTGTTTTCGTGAAATCAAAAATTTGCTGCCTTTTCTTATTTTACTCGGATTTACTCTGTGGGAGTACTAGAAGCACAATTCGCTAAGGATTTCTGCTTAGTTGTAAAAGACATGTCGTGGAATGCAAATTTTAGATTCCCCATGTCTCTTTTAACATCTTTTATCAAGGTCTGTTTGCCTTGCAATTCTTAGAAGGTTCAGATTATAAAGCAGAAATCTGAATTGTGTTTCGAAACTATTTTACGATTGTTTAATTAGAGGTCGCTAGTGCGTCCGTATTGAAGCCATGTTATTGTTGCTTCTTAAAAGGCAGAAAATATTGATTTTTCACGTTGAGAACCCCTATGAATAGCTCTTCTGACGAGACCTATTAGGTCGAAATACGTATCAAGAGATACATAGGATTTGTTTGCGTGAAATCAAATATTTGCTGCCTTTCCTCATATTTCGGATAACTTCGATAATGAAACCTTTGGAAAGGGGGGACCTTTGATGAATCTCGCATTTTGTATTTTTTTGTATAGGACACATATTTTTTGGGCTAATTTATAAAATTATCTTAAGAATTAACAAACAAAAATCCCGTTAGCAATAAAATGTTAAGAATCTTCAAATCTACATATTTCATTCCTGGTACCACTGTTAGCTACCATAAATGAAAATTGTTGTAAGGACATAAATTAAGCGTCTCGTCAAGATGAAGCTACTTACGAAAAATTAGCTTGTTAGTAATGAATGGTGAAAATGATCTTCGGATTCCAGACTATAATATGTTTTAGTACTATTCAAGAATTTGATTTGTTTCCAAAAGTTTCTGAAAGTATAATTAACAATATTTTTTTTAATTTCACACAAGCAAATTGTATGAGCTGGTTCTTATAAAAAATTCATCGAGATCGGATTATACTTAAGAAGGTTTGAACCTTTTCCATAGGTATGGTAACAAATTACGGATATACCTGCAACTTAACCTAACTTACCTAGGCGATAGTCGTTTTTATTCCAATAATAATGATGATACTGTCAATATCAAATGTACCTTTTGTCCACCAATCGAAAACTACAGGGATTAATACTATTTATATTGTTCTCACATTCTTCCAATCAGTAATTTGACTCTACTACCTGCCTCATCTGAAATATTGTTATAAAAGTTATTGAGTAGTTAAGATCAAATAAACATATTTAGAATATCAGATATTTTGTAATACTACTTTTTTACATTTGGTATATTAATATTTTTACATTGTTTTTATACCATTAAAAATTTATTATACCGAAAATCATACTTTTTCAATAATATCGGTTACTATTAAAATTCAACACCAAATGAAATGTTCATCCCTGAATATTTCTTTAAAATATTCAAAAAATTTTTATAAAAAATATACAGTCAATTATAAAAGATTGAACTTTTCTCACTCCGCAATGCGCTAAGGCGAAAACGAGAACGAAAATAATCTCAGTCTATTATTCAGCAGAAGTGAATGTGAAAAAATAAATTGTATGAAAAGGAAAATGTAAAAGTCTATCGTGGAAGCCCTGAAATGGATGAATGAACTCCCAGTTCTTTTCAATCATGTGATGCTAAAATTATTTCGATAAAAATGCGAAAATAAAGGTTATTTTGCTGGGTACGGGAGCTTGCATGACATTTAGTTATTTAATTTAAATTTTCTTCTTTTTTTCATTTTATATTTTAGTATAGGTAGCGCTCTACATTGCTTTTTTTCGGTTTTTAATTTGGAATTCTCTTTAATTTTCCATAGTCGTTCCGTACTGCGTCTTGTAATGTGCGATTTATTATATTGTAGCTACAAATACCGTTTTCGCTAATGAAACTAATTTCCAAGTACACTTTAATCCAGCGTTAAATACAGCATTTATTTAGAGCAAGCAATTTATTCTATTACACAACAGAAGTGACATTTTTACGTCATGTCATGATTTCTATTATTTTTTCCAATAATATCTGGATATCTCTAGTTTATCTAAAAGTATTTGAATATGATTTATTTTCTTTACTTTATCGAAGTGGGACTGTATCTATATTTGTTGTAAAAGGGGACCATTTCTGTATTTTAACAGCAAGCAAAATTACATGAATTCGGAGCAGTCCTCACTAATTATGTGCATATCTAAAATTTACAAATATCAGTATTTTTTAAATACCCCAAAAATATTAATATATACACTAGTATCCATAAAAGACTAATTGGGGTGATGTAACCAATCCTCTATTACATTTATATTACTCGTCCGTAGTAAATTTGATTACGGCGCAATAAGCTATTTAAATGCTAGTAATAATGTTCCTGCGTTTTTTACTTTGGTTTTGCTTCTAATCCATTTGTTCGTTTTTTGTCTATTAAATCTCACCCCGAGCATTTATCTTTCCATCGCTCTTTGTGCTTTAATTATTTTATCCATATTGGTGAGTGTCCACGTCTGTGAACCATACATGAGTACAGGGAGGATAAAACATGCTGCCAAATTAAAATGGACCTTCGCAGGACACAATGCCCGACTGAAGGATAAGAGATGGAACCACGAAATACAACAGTGGAGGCCATAGTTAGGAAAGAGAAGCAGAGAAAGACCACAAATGGGATGGGTTTATGACATTAAGAAGATTGGAGGACACAACTGGAAGCAAGTGTCGCAAAATAGAAAAAACTGGATTGATTTGGGGTAGGCCTATGTCTAAAGATGGATTACTTAAGGCTGAAGAAGAAGAAGAAGAATATTCCTATAGTCTCAAACGTTTTCCAAAGTACAAGGTGCTTTTTGTTCTAGTCAAGTGTCAAATCTTCCAGCTACTAAACGAACGTCTATAGTTATAGGAAGACATCATATAAAGTCATTACCACTTGCTTCTACATACAAATTCCATCTAGCATAAAAGTAATAGACAAACAAAATATTGAACCTTTAAAGAACTTTAAAAATATAAATAAATATAATATAACACCAATATGACATATTCGCTATCTACATACCCAACTGTACCACCATCGACAATAAATACACGAAAATGGCTGTTTTGCAGTATTTATAAAAGAGGATATCGAATATGCTATAGGAGTACCTACTTTTTAATACGCTGCAGCGTATTTACTAGAGAATCTATAATAATTTTTTAAGAGTAATCGAACTTTGACAAAAATATACAGATTGTAATCTGCTGCTTATCACAGATTAAGTATAGTATAAGTACTGCAAAGCATAACATAATGATCATTTGACAAATAACAGAAAACAATGGGTATAACGGACTAACAATAAACAAAATTCTAAACGAATAACTGCTTAAAGCCCTGAAATTAGTCTTCCCACAAACAGAAAAAAACCCAATACGTTCTGCTTAATTACAGATACAGGCAAGATAATAATAAAGATATTTAAACAAATAAAAAAGGAAGAAACAACGCAAAGTTTCAGAACGAACAACAAGTTAAGCAAATAGATTAAGAACAATGAGAGCCAAGAGTTAAAGCACGTATACAGCGGTGTATACAAACTTACATGTGGCAACTGTCCAAAAACTTATATCAGTTAAACGGGTAGAGTCTTTACCAAACGTATTGCAAAACATGAAAGGGCTTTTATTAATAGAAAAACAGATTTCACTTACGCACTTCACCTTCTACATCACATAATTTTTTAAACCAATCTCAAATTCTTTACATTGAAAATAAAGGCTTTAAGCTATTATTATTAGAATTTATATAAGTTAATGTATTAAAAATTTGCAAATATAATTCTAAATGATCAACTTAAGACAAACAGTTTCTTCCTCCTCAACTTATTCAGTTAAAGACTATAAAGTGTAGACCCCGTAACACAAATACCTCACTTGAGAAAAGCACTTAAATCTTCTGTTGTTAACAAGTCTTCGATTAGTCTATCTTTAGTATTAAAATTTGTTAAGCTCCTCATTGGGTTGCGACTACTAAAATCTCCTATTATTAGCCTAGGCATAGGTATTTTGAAAGATAACTGCTTTTACGTTGATTATGATGGGGAGTGCCTTTGAAGCAACATGAAGAGAACATACATTAATGCATTGGGAAGCTTTAACTGTGATGGCTACAGCTTCAATCTCTGTTTTAAAAAGAAAAGTCTGTGCTTTAATAGTGTTGTTAATATTAATCACAAACCCACCACTTTCCCTTTGCTGATCGTGTCTATTTTTATACAAAGCATTTTATTTTTATTAAATGTTGGTTGGTATCTAAAATTTTTTATTTGAAGACAAATTAATTATAGCAGGTGAAAGATCCTTGACTAAAATTTTTACAATATCATAATGGGTATAAAACCCATTTGTATTCCATTGCAGTAAATTGAATCTTTATTTTGTTTTTAATTAAATGTTAAGGTCCTGGGACAACCTTCATTACATGGTTGCATTAAGGTTTTTAAAGGCATTGTCGATGTTTTTGTTACTGTTTTAATTTTTTTTTCTGGGCTAGTTTTAAAAATACGTTGTCACTATCTGATATCTCAATGGGGGACCATTGATTCAGATATAGTTCGTGTGGAGGACGATTTTGATGTATTGTCCTTAATGGATATGCCAAATTCTTGTGATGCTGTATAATATTTATTTCCGTTAAAAAACTAAAAGTATTGTGTAGACTGGAAGATAAAGGGTATTTAGTTATGCTTGTGTGGGATGATCGGATTGGTCAGGTAGATATAAAGTTTCTAGATATTGTTGATATTGTATTAAGTTACTTTAGTTGCGTGCGTCTTTAAGTGGTTTGTAGGTAATGTTCTTGATAGTGACGTTGAAGTGTTTAATGTATTTGTAGAGGCACACGTTGTTGAAGATGTAATAGCAGACGTTGCTACTGAAGATACTCTAGTAGATTCATTTTAGTTTAAAAAAATAGTAGTTGTTACAGCTGTTTCTGATTTGTTTACAATTACTGAGCAAACATTGGAAATATGGCCATGTTGTTTGCAATGAAAACATACGTTATATATGGTTAAAAAATTCAATTGTTAGTGTCGTAATCAGTTATTACAATGAAATCGGGATTGGTATTGGTGGTTTTTGTTCGCAAAAATAACATTGGTGAAGTTAGTTTTAGCCTTAACGATAAATCTATATTTTATTATAAGGTATAGTGAAAGCTATATTGAATATTAAGAATCTTTCACTTAGAGTAATTAGTCTACACACTTAAGTTTGAGTATTGTTTACGGTTATGAAACCTCCAGTGTTTAGAAAAAGAAATCGTCTACGATTTGTTTGCTTGAGAAATAAATACAGATACAGTTGTTAGTGATTATTGATGAAAAATGTTTTAGAATAACTGGAAAAAGTATCGCAAATAAATGTTCTTTGAATTTGAAAATAATATATTCTTTATTAAGAGAATATAAAACTATTCTTTGTATTTTGGATGTATAAATTTGTTCTTGTTGTTTATTGGCTGCAGATGAGTAAGACAAGGGTGGTTCTGAAGTAGATTGCGAAAATTTATCGTTATTCTCAGTAATATCAAATTCTGTTTTTGATCAATATTTGTTTATCCTAAATACTGACCTGTTCCGCTTTCGGTTTTAGTAATTACCTTTAATGACAAAAACTATTGTTGATAAATGGTTGCTATAAGTTATATACTGGGTTTCTGAGATACTGTGATTATGGATTATGTTATTAATGATAAACTATGTATTCACTTATCTTGTTTCTTTGACGCACAATGAATTAACTCTATGATACTGTACTTTAGCATACTGTAAGAATTTTATGATTGCTTTTACTTTGTAAATTTTACAGCTCATTATGATCGATCAAATAACATGTATGCTTATTCGATATCGGTGCCGGACTGCTGATGAAGATTTATGGTATTCAGTAATGCTCTAATTCAAATAAATGTTATAGCAGTCCTCGATTTTTAATTTGTCAATTTGTTTTGTCTTTTAGTTTTTACAATTTTACATAAATAAAGTTTTTGTCTTTGCGTATTTTATTATTTTCATGTACCATAATTTTCAAGATGCCTTTTTTATCCGTCAAAGCACAAAAAAGTAAAAAGTTGCCTTGGTTGTTATTATACCGGGAATAATCTTTCCCCGCTTTTATCTTGCATCTTTCAACCTGTAAAAAACGAAAATAATCTTCCAAAGTGGCCCTTTCAAGCGTTTTAATACTCTAAAGAGACGTTTTTGGGGATTTTCTTTTCAAAAGTTTCCCTTTAAGTACGTTCCAGACTTCTCGGAACGGAATATTGAGTGCCAAAACTTAAACCACTACGGACGCTTCCTTCGTATTAAACCAATGTGTTTCTCTGTATGTGTATGTCAGCTGCTTTAATTTCTATGCAATTTCGAGTAGACCGATCTGAATGCATGAAAGTCAATCCAAAAACGGAGGTAATAGGTTATTAAATTTTAAAATACAAGAATTCCTCTAAAAATTTTAATAACAAAACTACCTTTTAATAAATATAAAAGTTTAAACTCGTTATGTAGGCATATTTTATATGTCATATATTTATTTCTATAACTTAAAATCGAAATTTCTTGATATATGTTTTGAAGTCTAGACTCTAACAATGGTATGTAATTGCACAGCGACCGGAATGGAGAATGACTGGAGTTGATAAATTTTGTTGATCACGTAAGAAGAGTGAACAAAATCGGTGCAAAACATAATCAAATTTTCACCGTGGAGATACTACTAAGAAATTGTTTTGGCGCGCGTAACAAACATCAAAAATTGCCGATCGTTTCAAACATTGTTTCTGAGACAACGGTTTAATCTACAGAAAAAGTGCTAATAAACATTTTTGTTCAAAAATACTTCTACCTTTCGTATTTAAAACAGTCGCGTTCCTCCGGTGCGACAAGAAAACTGACGCAAATCAATCTCTGCATCTCTTTCTAATTTGTCAGGTTTATCAATCACGTGACCTAAATGATCAATGAGACGGTGACGTGGTCGATAAACCCGGCCCAATAAAAAGACATGCAGGGACTACTTTAAGTCAGTTTTCTCTGTAGCACTGGGGAAATGCGACTGTATTGCAGCAGTCAGTCTATTTCTATTATATGGTTGTCTATGGTTGTATCTTGTTGGCGGTTGACCAAATTGACAACCAATTCACTTGGCATTGATCTTTTAGGTATATGGCCATGGTTTGAGATTTTATCTTGGGACGATATCAAATTCTGTTGTGACATGTATAGATGATGTGTCTCTGGCCTTCTGTTAATCGATTAATGTTGGTGTATTCTTGTTGCTGCGACTTCTTTTATTATTAGCAGAGCCTGTACATTTTACTGGTGGATTCCCTACACATTTTTTTCATTAAGGAAGATGGGAGCTGCTTCGTTGATTTTTCTCTTTATATGTCCGTTTCTTTTATACTATTGACGCATCGTTCAATTGTACTCTGTGTTTATTGTCACAGGCATGTTTGCGTCTCATATGTCGTTTCTATGACGTATGTATATTTTATGTTTGTTTAATATAATACTTAGTGGTCTTGCAGTTTATCCCACGTTAAAATTGTTGCATTCACATTGTATTTTATAGATGCAATTATTTGATCGCTCTTGCTTGTTTTTGGTTTTGTTTAGTAAAGAGTATCGGTTGTTTTAAATGTTGTTTTAAGGTTAAATTTATTTCTCATTTTTTTAATTTTTCTGGTAAGCACTTTACATGAGGCATTGTTTCTGAATTGGTTATGGTGTTATGTTGCTTCCTTTTTTCAATCTTGTGAAATGTTTTGTTAATAAATCAAAATAGGTAATGATTTTTTGTTAAAACCCTAATGGTTTATAGCAGGTTTTTCTCGTCGTGGAATGCATTTTCAGTAGAGCAAGTAATTCATCCACTTTCAAACAATGATTGAATGTTCATGTTGTGTTATTTTTCTATAACCTTTGGTTACATATCCCGTAACCTCTTTTTTATAAACACATCTAAAAAATGAAGAGAGTTGTTCTTTTTTTACCATAATGATTTGGATTTATTTTTTTATACTGCTCATGTTTATCAGTAAATTATTAAATGCTTCTGGCCTGTGAGACTTAATGAAGAACACATTCCAACAAACTGTAAGTTGTTGACCATGTCTATGCACTGTGTTTTGTTCAAATTCCTCCATAAAAATATCTGCTAGTAATGGAGATAAGGATGAGTCTACGACTAGTCCAAAATCTTGTTTGTGTCTGAAATCAGAAATATGTCAAATCAGAATTTAATATGATCCTGAGATTATTATTACCCTAAGAATTATCAACTAAAGGTATGGCTATGTAACTACAAGATCGAGACAAAGTAAGTCTACCGGTTAGTTTGAAAAAAAAGGAACTTTTATTAGAAATCTCTCTATTAAGGCTTTTATTACGTGAAGTGTTCATTCGTTCTAAAGTCACTCCTAAATCTGGCTTTATGTGGTGATTGTTGAATATGTGGCTTAGGTCCTATTCTATAAGTAATTATTCTTATAAAGAGCTTATATAAAAGTAGATAACAAGGAGATAGGTCTGTAGTTTCAAATTTCTGCTTCATCTCATTTTTTATGCAATATGATCGTAATGCCATTATTCCATTTTGCTGGTGTAATTCCTTTAAAGCTTCTGGCATTATAGTTTTTTTTAGAAAAGTTTAAGTTTTTAAAGCTTTTATGACGCATTCCTCTCCTAGTTTTATCATTTCACATACAATGCTATTTGTTCCAGGTGTTTTGTTGTTCTTCATACCTCTTAACTCTGATTTTATTTACTTCTTGATTATATCTGGAACTTCCTCTTATCCTTAGTTCCTTTGATACTATAGTACTCTTTGATGATTATCAGGATTTCTTGTTCATGTATGACATGTCCTTGTTTATTTTTTACCTTATAAATATTCCTCGTTCCTGTATTCAAAAATCGTTTACGAAGGGTATATCATTTAAAATCCCACTATAAAGGACTTTAAATAGAAATTTTGGATTTGTGGATACAACCAACTACAGAAATTTCATTTTTCTTGTGGATTTTAGGCTTTATTTTGTTCTATGGTATTAACCATGAATGAAACATAATTAAGATAATAACTTTAACAAATATTTATTGAAAAGTTTTTACAAACAACTACAATTTACAAAATAATTATTTTAAATCAATTCTGCAGGAATATTGTTTTCTCCGTGTATCTGTGTATTTCCACGAAAACAATTACCATTTGTGTTTATTTTAGGAAAGTTCGCTTTCAGAACCTTGTTATCGCTGACTGCAAAGATTTGGATAAGAACAGTTTGACATAATTCCCGTCTTAGCTACTCAATGACTGTTATAAAAACCGAATTCTAGATGCCGGAAATCGTCACAGTAACGGAATAGTAAATTTTGGTAAAGTTTGAGACCAACTTTACCACTCTCAAATCGGTTTGTGGATTAAAAGACGAACCGAGTTTATGACGATGACGCCAACATTGTACGTTGTACATTGGCGTATGCTTGTTTTGTTTCGTTTAAAAAATAGCTATGTTTTACTAGCAAGAAAGCTCACTTATAATAATCAATTTATAATACCACCAAAGTAACTTTGTTTAATAAATTTTAATTTGGTTTTTAAAAATCTTGCTAAAGTATGCGTTGACAGCAATTTCATATTATACCGAATAATTTGCTAAAATATGTTATTGTAGTCATAAGATCGTAGCATAGATTAGATTAGATCAGGTGGGTCTACAAATAGAATTAGAGGATTTTTAGATGTTTTAATAAAACAAATAATTTCAACCTTATTAACCTATACAGAACAATAATTTGAGTAGTTATTGAAAAAAGAATGTCATGTGTGTATTGATTTTTACATATAAGATATAAATAAAAACGTAACGCAACAAACATACTTAAAACATGTTAAATAAACATAAATGCAACAAATAGCCACAAAAAACAAAACGATATACTTATATTGTAGTTCCCTTTAGTTTTGCATATACTTGCGATATGCTCTAAATACATAAATGCATTGCATGTTTAGTAGAAAAAACGCGTTCTTCTTTCTTTCTCCAGCCGCAGTAGATACACCTTCCAGCACGTAATGACATTTCTTGATTTTCCGGTGCATCACTTCAAATTACTTCCATAAGTCTCAGCTTCAACGTACTCGAAAGATTGCTAATTGCTCCTATCATTTTCAACTATAGATGAACCAATGCGTTTGCTAAATCTGTTAAAAAATGTTGTTGCTTTATATTCGGATCTCCTTTGTTTGCTTTGTATTCTGGGAGCGGTTGTAACCAGCGCATAACTTATCTACAATGTCGACATCCCCTTTTGTATTAATATAAGTAGTGACTATTACTGATTTAGATTTATAACCACTGTTTCTGTTAATTGTTAATGTCACAGAAAGAAGAAATCTTGGCTAAGGCATATCAGATATTGGACTAAGCTCAGTGTTAAACAGATATTTCGCGTTGCAAAAGATAGGGAATTGTTTAAAGATGTGATCGCCTACCTTCGTTAGAAGACGGCACAATAAGAAGAGGTTTATGTCAATATCATCATGATGGTGCATGCATCATATTAAAATCACATTTTTGGGTTAATTTAGGATATTAGCAACGATTGTGATATCTTCTGTAAAGCCAAACACGCATGTATGAATTGAACGTTTAGTGGGTTTCAAAACCCTACTGGCAGTTCTGTTTTATTCTTTCTTACCGTTAAACTTATAGTTATTTTGTAATTTCAAAGAAACTTTTCTATATATGGAACTGATGTAACCCACTTTCAAATCCATTGTCAAGTTAACGCATGAACCAAAAATGTATGTGAACAATCTTAAAACCACATCACTAGGTTTCTTAAAAAATTTATGTGGACCATAGGGTTAGGATCCTACGTAAACTTTCATTTTTAAAGTATACCACAAACAACAAATATCTTGAGTTCTCAGGGAATGTACTGATGGAGCGCACAATTCCCTCTAAGAGCAAGGAGAATCTTATTAATGGTAACCAATGATATGAATGAATATAACCATTTTGAACTGTGAAATTTTTTATGAACTGGTCAAACACCATACGCATGGAAGTTAGCTTGTCAATTTTTGATCGTTCTGCAGGTATTTCCTAATCACCAAATCTAATGCAACGAAGAAGAAATCTTAACCTTCGTAGAGTTTTCGTAAGAAAAATTTCTATATCACAACCTTCTGTTCTCCAAAGATTTATCTAACCCAGACAAATACCTAGACTGCTATAAAAGCACGAATTTTCATTTCATCAGTGAGATGAGCATTATGCTCTCGGAAATGATACCAATTATTATGCCATCGAAGCAATAATTCCAAATCTCGACAGCGCTCTGTAAAATTTTAGAAATTTTTGTAGGATCTGATAAACGAATTATTATGTAATCCTGTCTTGTTCCAGTTGTTCTTAGCTATGTAGGATGCTTCTTCCAGTGTGTTGTATAAAACAATAAAAATTTATCATGACTTGTTAATACATGTTCTAGTTTGTTAACATACCTGTATACAAAAGACGGACAGACTGACGAACCGCAACTATTTCATCTGCATCTGATACCTATCTCCTGTTCTAATTCACTGTCGTCGTTTATAACGTCCTTAGTGTCCTGTATATCTTCTTTTTATTCGTCTTTGCATGCCACTTATTTACTATCACTATTATCTAGTCCTACTTCTTTTACAAGTGTTTGCAATTAAGCTTGTTCTTGCTCGTAATTCCCTATTGATAAAATCTAACAATCTCTTGATTAGAACTAGGGAAACACACAAATATCTAAGAGCTTACCTCGGAATATTTCTGTATCAATGACAAAGAGTTTGCTTACAATCAATATCAAGACAAGGTCTACACCAAATCAATTACAAATCTGATTTTCATTAAACACTTGTACTCCGAAGTGACAATATCTCATTATCCTAATTATCTCCAAATGTTCAGTGATGCCTCTAAAACTTATGACGGACATACTGCTGCATACTACTGTAAATACACTACTCACACTATATCCGTATCAACAAACTGCTGCATCCTTACAGGTGAGACCACAGCCATTCTGAAAGCATTAATTTTGTTCAAAACGCGTAGTGAGAATAAATGTGTCATCATCACTGACTCATTAAAGGCTCTATTAGGTGTAAAATAAATATACCCCACATATTCAATATTTCGGTCTATAAAAAATGAGACAAATATAATTCAATCAAATCGAAAATAAGTAGCATTTATCTGGGTACCGTTGCATGTAGGAATCGCTGGAACTTAGAAAGTGGACAGTCTAGCAAACACAAGTTAATTAACTCACAATACACAACTAAATCAAGAAATTACCCATACTCCAATGTCAACAATCTAATTAAAGACCAAATTATATGAGATTTATCCCCTTGTGAAGACTATCTTGAATAATCCATCCAATAGAAGGGACCAAGTAATAATTAACCGACTAAGAATTAGACACACTGCACTGACCCATAAATTCTTAATCAACAAAGAATCTCCCCCTGTCTGCAGAAACTGTTCTCTCCCATTAACGGTGAAGCATATTTTAATTGACTGCCAGTATCACGAAGAAACCAGAAGAAAATATGGAATCTCAGGTGACATCAAACACCATAAACACTGACCATGTAGTAAATTATTTAAAAGATTTACGTTTATATACATCTATTTAATGTAAATAAAATTAATTCTTCTGTACCTTACTCCACTAATAACCCTGCGTGGTTATTACATATTATGTTAAAATAAAAAAAGACAGGGTCGTAATTTCTTTTATAAAGTGTATTACAACTTCAGAAAATAAATTAAATCAAGAAATTACCCATACTCCAATCTTAACAATCTAATTAAAGACCACTGTACAACATATGGCAAGACTGCTGGAAAGATTCAGGAACCAAATTATATGAGATTTATCCCCTTGTGAAGACTATCTTGAATAATCCATCCAATAGAACGGACCAAGTAATAATTAACCGACTAAGAAATAGACACACTGCACTGACCCATAAATTCTTAATCAACAAAGAATATCCCCCTTTCTGCAGAAACTGTTCTCTCCCATTAACGGTGAAGCATATTTTAATTGACTGACAGTATCACGAAGAAACCAGAAGAAAATATGGAATCTCAGGTGACATCAAACACCATAAACACTGACCATGTAATAAATTATTTAAAAGATTTACGTTTATATACATCTATTTAATGTAAATAAAATTAATTCTTCTGTACCTTACTCCACTAATAACCCTGCGTGGTTATTACATATTATGTTAAAATAAAAAAAGACAGGGTCATAATTTCTTTTATAAAGTGTATTACAAATTCATAAAACAAAAATGTCGTATAGTAACAATGCAATGAAACGTAGAGATTTAATACATAAGGGTCGGCTAACAAAAATTATATGTTCAAAAAAAAGTTTTGTTAACTGGTAACTAGATAAAAAGCTATGAATACAAGATATTTATCTAAGCTGAGCATGACGAATAAGTCTTTTGTAAAAAGTCTTTGTCTCTGAATCAGTCTTTGGTAGGAAGAAGTAAGAAAATGACAATTTTTTTAAACAGTCGATTAAAATAGTGGATTATATAAAAAAACTAGCCCTAATAATGTTTATACCTTTATTATACAACCGACAAACATTAAAATATATCGATCAATAATTAGCCACTATTTCAACCGCAGTTATTCTAAAAACGATATATTATAATCGATGTTTATTTATTTAATCGATTTATTTAATCGATTTATTTTATAAAAAATAATTTATAAAGTATAATTAAAATGCGTAAACATTTTTTTGAGTATATTTTACATAAAAAAATAATGTTTACTTACAAGTAAGGTATAAAAACAATTGGACGGATAAAGTCAAACAGAATTTAGGTGACCAGAAAAACTTTATCATGTATTGAATACAACAAGGAACTTTATCTGAGTTTACCGAAACTTACGCTGTCTACGCCTCTGTTCCAATTCAATCCGACCCCGCAAAATCCACTAAATCCTCCCAAACAGAGAGTGGAAAGTTAGTCGAAAGGGTCTGTATGTGTATCTCTCCAGTACACAAACCCTTATCTGTCTATGTCCATTCGTTGATCTTTTGATAGTACACGAAAATATATTCGGGGAAAGCCTTACAGTGGTCTGCGTTCCGGAAAAACTATGTCTCGCTGCGGGAAAGTTTCAGTTTGGAGAGCGGCTCGTTTTTCGCATCCGGGAGGATAATCAGGATCACAGGATCACGCCCAAATAACTTATAATCCGCCTGAAATAGGATTAGAGCCACGATATTTTAATGTAAAACTGTTTAAATGGGTTTCTTTCATTTTCGGCGGAGATGATGAATTTAAATATAAGAATTTCAATTCGCTGTTGATCCAAACTAAGCCTCCACAGCTAAAGTATAAACTGACATATTTTTATTAATTAAAAATGGATTTAATGTATTGTACTTAAGAAAGTATTTAAAGCTACGAGTATTGAACAATGCGTTTCCATATTCATATTTACAGTTAACTTCTTTAAATAAACGTTTTTAGTTTTATTTAAAAAATATAGATTCACCTCTTATATGCCTTTTTTTCATTGGAAATTTGCAACCATTATCATCATATAATATTTGGTTTCTTTGGGCATACTAATCCATTGTGCTACTCCATTATTGGCAATTTAAACCTCCGTCACCTAAATTGGTATATTTTATTAATTTATATAAAAATACGTCTTCTTCTTTGGGTGCAGTCTTCTTAGCGAAGGTTGGCGATGACCTCTGCAAAGTCTTCCCTATTTTGGGCTTTCCTTATTGAACTTTGAAAGTCTAATCCTGTCCAATCTTTGACGTTGCGCAGACAGGTCATTTGTCGTCTACCCGGGCCTCGTCTGCTTTCTATTTTTCCTTCTATAATAAGCTGAAGGAAGTTCTAAATGTATGTCGTGTCTAAATGTGTCCAAGATAAGATGTTTTACGCTTCTTGACAATTTCTGTGAGTTCACGTTATCTATTCATACGCCTCAAAACTTCTTCATTTCTAACGCGGTCGGTCCATGGAATTTTCAGCATACGACGAAATACCCACATCTCAAAGCTCTCTAAACGTCCTAACGAGCTGACTGTTAACGTCCAAGCTTCCACATCGTGTAATAGTACACTATATACATAACATTTTATCATGCGATATCGTAGGGACAAATCAAACTTACGGGTAGTGAGTAACTGTCCCATCTTTAAGAAGGTATTTCCTGCCTGTTCTATCCTACATTTAACCTCTTGTTCTTGGCCTAAGGTTTCATGTCTCCAACAGCCTAGAAACTTAAACTTTTTCACTTGTTCAACTAGATTGTTGTTGACTAGTATGTTTATAACTGGTGTGTGTTTTTTTTAAATTACCATTGTTTTGGTTTTTTTTACATTCACCGTAAGGCTGTATAGTTCTCCTTTCGCACTACTTTGGTTAACAGAACTTGTAGTTCTTCTACACTGCCAGCAATCAATACTGTATTATCGGCATACCTGATATTTAAAATACGTGTATATAAGTTAAATATTTCGTTTATAGTATGTCCATTGTATCTACAATTTTCTAGATAGATTCTTCACTTTCGTCTTTGTGTTGTCTCTACTTATAAGTGATTCCAAGTATGTAAATTTTAAGACGATTTATATATTTTTCTCCACCGTTATGCTACTTTAGGTATCTTCTTGTCTACCATTTATTGGTATATATTTGGTTTTAACAAAATTCATCTCGAGACCCAGAATCTTGGAACTAGATTTTATTGTGCCATTGAAATCAACGTTTCGGCGGGTAACCCTTGCATTTATCAAGATTCTAAAATGTACAAGATTAGAAACACAAAGTTATTGTAAAAGATATAAAAAATTTACCAAAACGTAAAACGGGTAAGATTTTAATTGACAATTAACAAACTGATGAAGCAATCAGATAACACAACTCGATACGTTATAGATTATTTGCTTTTGTTGTAAATTAAATGAAAATAAAGCAACACAGTGCGTTTGTTTCAAAAACTTATTCTAATTACGAGGAATTAGTAACAAAATAGAATAAGACAAAAACAACAAAAAGTAACAATGGCTCGCCAAGACCGTTTCATTGTTCAAGTAACCAAAAGACACCCAATAATTTCTCATCCACAGCTCCAACGGCAACTTCTGAAAGCTGCAGGTGTTAGTATTTCTGTTGAGATGATAAGAAACAGGCTTCGTATCCAAGGACTATACAGCAGAAGGAAGTTACATGTTCGCAATTTATCCAGGCAGCTCAATATTAATCGCCTAAATTGGTGTCTTCAACACCAAAACTGGAACATTAAAAATTGGCAAAATGTACCATGTGAAAAATTAGATGTCCGACAAATTCGTTTACTTAAAGGGCAAAGAAGACAAGCAAAAACGGAAATTGTCAGATTCGTTTCCTGATATAAGGAGGAAGTGTGTTGTTCTGAGGAAGATTTGTGATTAGTAAAAAACTCCTTTGATTTTAATTCAACCAACTTTAATAGCTCGTTAATATAATGATTTGGTTTTAGGATCTGCAGTTAGGTTTTGGAGAGGTGCAATGGGAGAAAAAATGATCACGCTTCTGCATACCAGCAGAGTAACGACAGACTTCCGTAGAACAGAAGATATCACTGTAGAGTACTCAGGAGACTCAGATAATTTTATGACAATTTAACCCAATTTACCTACTTTGAAACAGCTTCCGAAGCGAGCTAGAGATCTTTAAAGATGGCGTCTTGTAATTATTATTTTTAAAATACTTTTAGAACGCGTCTATTAAAAAAAAAACAAAAGCTGGTACGATTATTTATCGTCAAGAGTTAAATCGATTTTATAAATTACCAATTTTCTAGAATCTATAGCAACTGGCTGAATGACTAATGTCAATGCCATAAAAAATACCAGTTTCTAGTACCGATCATAAGCGTCCGTTTTGGGTAGGTCAACTGTTATTTTAACGCATGACTTTTTTCTCTTTACCATTTAAGCATATGTGACACTGGATTATTATATTTTTTGGTATTCTAGCAATCAAAGGTATTTTTACTCTAAGTCGATTAATATCATTGTCCAGAAAAATCGATTTGAAATTTATTTATTTTTTAGTCTTGAACGTTAAATTAATATTTTTTGTCATAGTTTTTTAGGCTTTGACGAGTCAACAAAAGTATAAACTGCATTTCTAACTGTCAAATTGTGGTCAATTCGCAAAGTTTATCTTTGTGGCATTCAAATATATTAATTTCAATTCAACATATTTGGTTTTTATTAATGAGAAATACGCTGATATGTTTTATTTTATGGCTAAATGAGGTGTAATGCTTAAGCAGAACAACGTAGATACCCCAAAAAAATTTCCGGATTGTGATTTCACTTACTCATTAGCTCTTTATAATGATTGAGGAGAAATAGGTTCAGAGGTCCCAAAAAATAACGAAAGAAGACATAATTATCTAACAGCATCACATGAAGATTTAATTTTAATGGAAGTTGAGAAAAATCCAGAAATTAACGTTCAAATACTATCTGTCATGTATCCCACAATTTTAAAATCTTTTGCAGAAAATATCTAACGAATATTTATATCCTTTTTATTTTACAAAGTTACAAGTACTACTACAAGGAGATTTTTCTTCTCGTGAAGAATTCGCTAGATGGTTACAAAATCAGAAAAATTAAAATGATATTTTTTTTAAGGTACATCGTTTCCGAAATAGCTAGATTCACAAAAAACTAATTTTTTAATGTGCGTAGTGCACACTATAATTCGAACGTTGATGACAATCCTCACGTTGTTCAAGAACTTCAGCATCAGCTTAGGTTAAACATAAACGTCTGGATAGGAATGGTTAACCATTATCTACTTGGGCATGCCTGCTCGTTTAAATTTAAATGGTGCTGATTACTTAAATTTTCCGCAAAATGTTTTACCTGATTCATTATCTCATGTGCCTTTTAATATACTGCAAAACTTATGGTTTTTACGTGACGACTGTCCTGCCCACTTTAGTAGAAATCTACGAGACTTTCTTAATAATAACTACGAAGATCACTGGATTGAAAGAGACGGCCTATTTGCTTGACCAGCAACTTCGCTGGATTTTAATCCTTGTGAATTTTGTGTTTGGTGATACATTTAACCATTTGTTTATTCCGTTCCGATACAAAATCCTGCACAACTCTGGCTAAGGATACAAGATGCTTGTAACGAATTTAGAAATAACTTTGCAATTTTTGCAAAAATTTGGCGTTCTGTAAGCAGAAGAGCAAATTTATGCATAGAGATTCACGTACATCACATCGAGCATCTTTTGTAACTATCTACTTTTGATATTTGTTCTTTTGCGTTAGTTTAGTTCCATTGTAATACATACTTTGTTTTTAAAACAGTTTAAATACAACTTTGTTTTAACTTGATGATTTTTTGCTTAAATTTTTTGTCTTAAACTTTTTTTAACAAGTTAGAGACAAAAAAGATATGCATTAAAATAACCGTTGACCTAACTAAAACAGACGCCTACGACTAGTACTAGAAATTCGCAATTGATGACATCGATTCAACTCTAGATGATAACTAGTTTTATCATTTTTCGTTTTTCGTATTAGAAGCGTTCTGAAGGTATTAATTAAAACTAATTACAAGGCGCTATTTTCAAAGAGCTCTACCTCCCTTGGGAAGTATTTTCGGACAGGTTAAAGTGTGTTACCTTATCTTAAAACTATCTGAGGAATCTGCAATCTTCGTTTGTCAGGAGAGTTTGCGAACACCCTGTATTTATATTACAGAAATAAAGATACATTGGATTAAAAAAAAATAGACCATCAAGGCACCAATAAAATTTGGAGACTAGCACGTGAATGATTTGCCAAGGGACCTTTATATCTCCCCGTTATTTATCCACAAAACGCAATAAAATGTGTGTTAATCAACTGATAATTAAAGTAAATATAATAAACGTGATTTCACTTTAAAGCAAAACTTAATTAGTTTTGGAATTTATTTCGGTATTTGATTGGAAATTGGATTTAGGCATACGGTGTTTCGTTAATTGGTGAATAATGTCGAATTACCGTTCGGGTTGTTTCCTACTGTATAATTATTAATAGCTGTTTATCGATATATTACTGTCAATAATCATTTGAGCTGGTATGTTCTCTTCTATTGAAACTAGCGAGAAGGGCTATTTGCATGTTACTGGCCTCTACATCAATTTACAGTTAATGCATTTTAGATTAAAACAATTGTTATTTTAAACATTTAGAAGTCACGTTTTTTATATTGTAATATTAAAGTATCTTATATACAGTAAAATTTGTTTAAATTTATGAAAGAACAATAAAATTTTAAAATATCTGGTTTTTAGATAAAAAAAAAACAACAATAAAACAAATTAAGTTTAATACAAAATATGATTTTCACATGGTTGAATACTGCTCTTTATAGTTCATAGCCAAATTAAATTAATTTTACAGTCAGAAATTGTAACACTGAGAAAACTAGTTGCTTTATTTGGCAACCACATTGCTTTATCGCGCAACGTGGATTTGACGAAATAGCATCTTGCCCAAAAATGTTCATAATGAGTTTACCTGAAGGAAAAGAGCTCGTTATTATTTATTCAGATTATTTACATACCCAGAAAGTTAGTTTGAAAACAATAGATCATAAATTTTTAGTTCCTGATGACACACATTTAGAGTGTGATGCTGACCATGCCTCAATCGAGCTTGTCAAGAAGAAATATAATGCAGGAATTTCAATTAAAAATAACTGGTATATGATTCAGAATGGTCAGCAGTAAGTAGTTGACTGTACTAGAGTTGTCACAGGGTAACATTTTCGCATTTTCAAGCGTTTTAAAGAAACCGTTTAGAAAGAAGATCAAAAATCAGAATAACCATCCTTTTCTGTGGTGTAATATATTTTGGATACGTGTCTCGAAGGAAACTCCTTGTTTCTTTCTTTTTAAGTATTCATTGTGAAAGGAAGACGAGTTTATAATATCTGACAAGAACAGAAAAGCCAGAGTCAGAGTCGAAATAATCAGTCCATGATGGATATTCGTTAGGCGTAAAATCAGCCCTTATTAATAAGTAAAGAAAAACAAGGATATCCCGTTTTTAATACAGTACATTGATCCGATTTACCATGATTTTTTTAATAATGTAATAAAGTCTGACAACGACGTATTAGACACATCACATATTATTGATTAAAATATTCCGATTCTGAATAGAAATTATTAAATTGTTAAGTATATATCTTATTTTTTTAATGCTACTTCGAGCACAATGTTTTATGCCAAATAAATGGCATTGTCATTTTGTTTTACTTTTAATCTATTGATTTAAATAAAGTATATTTCTCATATATTTTTTTAAATCAAGATCATACCACGATAATTGCCTACTTCTTTTTAGTACAGTGTGACAAGTTCTTTAAAAAAGAAAAAAAACATGAATACTATGCATTCCACAATGAATTTTAAGTATTTTACAAATAAGCAATAAGTTTCCTTCATTTCAAAAATCTTTTTTTTTTCCTTATACCATGTGTCTCATATTTTAATATAGCTTTCAAGATTTCTCAATAATTTAATTATATCTTACTGTACTTATCCAGTAAAGTAATGAATTTGTATTTATCATATTGTGACCTATAGCCACAGAATTATGCTTACCTTACTATTTCTATCTTTATTTATTTATTAACGAAATAACCCCAATTACAGTAAAAATACAATAATAACGAAATAATAACCTTATAAAAGAACAAGATAACTTTTAAATTTACTCAAACTGGTGTTAAATAGATCTACATCTGAGTTATTTAACAATCTCATATATCTGTGTTACGTATTATTATTACCATATATGACGATCGATGAAGAGAGATATTAAAAGCAGTTATATGGCGGAATACGGAATATTAAATCTGATTTCATTCAGCAGGTAAGGGCAATCAACATGACTATTTATAATTTTAAAAAGAAAAGCAGCACCTAAAATCTCCCGCCTAATACTAACTGGTGGTATTTCTAGTGGTTGCTAAAAATTAGTATAATCACGTGGCAGCCATAGCTCAGTGGCTATGGCTATGGCTACTGGCTTAACAAGCTGAAGGACCCGATTTCGAATTCCGGCACTGACAAAATTTTCAATTTCTAATTTAACTGAGCTGTCACCGTACTTCGGAGGGCACGTAAAGCCGTCGGTCCCGGCTACGAAAGTAGTCATGTAAGGAGCGCTTGCGCGACCTGAAAACTCTAATACTAGACCTTAGCCAGAAGGTTACACGAACTTTTTTTTAGTATAATCATCGTTAACAACAATAATGGATATCTAAATTCAACGTAGCTCAAGAATCTATGTTAAACACCCAGTCTAATGTGTTATTATGACATTGAAAGTAGGGTGACCAAACTACATAACAATATTCCAAAATGGATCTTACAAGACAACAATAAACTAATCTAGTTACATTTATAGAAAAATATTTACAATTTCTTGTGAGAAAAATATGTAATTTAGAAGCCTCTATGGATATAAAGTTAATATGATCTACCAAGGAATTCCTTTTACCTAAGGTAACTCACAAGTCTTTAATAGAAGAGACATACTTTAGAGGTTGCTCATTCTGCATCAAGTTGTACCAATTCTGCTCAGCTTTCAAGTAAAACTGAAATAACAAAACTTAATAACATCAGCGTGTTAATACAACTTATTTTTAAAATCTTCTATAACCAGACCTTTAAGTCACCAGCAAATATTAAACACTGACTTTGTAAAACACAGCTTACAGTATAATTAACAAATATGTTGAGAACAATAGGTGTATATCCTCCCTGTGGAACACCTAAGCTGATCATTAATAACTCTGACATATTATCAGCAACCTTAACTGTTTGACTACGACCTGACAACGAATTTTTGATCCATTAAACAAACTGAAATCCCACAGAAAACAATTTTGCAAGAAGAATTTGGTGATCAAGACTATTAATGGTTTACCAAAATCGGTATATATAGCTTCCGCCTGTTTTTGGCCTGTTTTTTGCAAAAAAAACATGCTGAGACTCTGGTATTAAGTCTACTGCATAACGAAGATAGCTATTTAGTTATCATGGTATCGAATAATTTATATATTGCAGACTAAATGCATATATTTGAATATCGGTACAATAAAACTCTTCTTCCAAACATCTGGGAATACAGATGACTGTAATGAGTTATTAAATGAAGTATATAATCAAATGATAACAGTGCAAATACTTTTTTAAAAGAACATTGAAAACATCATCTGATCCAAAAGTAATTTTATTGGGAAGAGAACTTATGCAATCAAAATTATCAATGATAGTCATTTGAGAAATAATATAAATTATGCCAACATTGTTATTGGTAGGGATATTGGCAATCTGAAGGTGAATAACCTCAGAAATATGGACATTTTAAAATAAATCCTTGAACAAATTAGAAATTTCTGGCCCATTAGAAGCAGACTGATCCCTTTTAAACATTGCATTTGGTAAACTGTGAATAGAATATTTATCATTAACATATTTCCAAAAGGATTTTGGAACGACACGGTACTTATTGCCTTCAATGAAGAAGACCTGCAACGACTTATAAATAGGGTAACCGAAGCATTTGATGAATATAGGCTAAAACTTAATACTTCTAAGACAAAATTTATGGTTGTCAGCAAAACGGAGTTACAACCAACGAACATCAGAGCATATGGAATAGAGTTAAAAAGAGTCCACAGTATTACCTACTTGGGTGCAAACGTTAACGATAACTGGGATATAAATAAAGAAATAAGAATACGCATTGAAAAAGCCAGAGCCGCCTTCTATAAATTAAAGAAAATTCTAATTAATAGAGATATTACGTTAGATCTTAAAATCAGATTAATACGCTCCTGCATATTCTCCACATTGCTGTATGGTATGGAGAGCTGGACCTTACAGAGCATTAATGAAAAAATTAGAGGCCTTTGAGATGTGGATTTATCGACGAGTATTGCGGATAAGTTGGGTTGATCGAATAAGAAATGAAATAGTTTTACATCGAATGAAAAAGCGCACAGAAATAACAAAAACGATAAAAATTCGGAAGTTACAATTTTTCGGTCATGTAATGAGACATCCAGAGAGGTATAACCTTCTACACTTCATAATACAGGGTAAGATCGACGAAAGGACAGGCCCAGGCCGACGAAGAACATCCTGGCTACGAAATCTCCGAGAATGGTATCAAGAAACCACCTTTAATTTATTTAGAGCCTGCCGTGAATAAGGTTATTATTGTCAATATGATCGCCAATGTTCGATAATCGGACAGGGCACTGAAAGAACAAGAAAAGGATTTAGGATTGTCTTTTAACTGAGCATCAATACCTGTAACATATTCTACCAGACAAAAGTTTGCATTTTGACCTAAGAAGAGAAAATTTACTTTAATTGGCATCGGTACAATATTTCATGTACAATGAGTGAGCGTACCTTTCTTTACAATTTCAAAATTCTGATCTTACGAGAAAAGCTGATTTCGGCATTTATTTAGATATATAAAGTAAAAAATCCCTAGTAAAAGAATTTCATAGAACATACTAGTTGAAACATTAATATCATTGTATATCAAATAATCTTGCGAAGTAATAGAGCCCAAAAAGTTATTAATTTCAGTGTAATTGTCATTTTTAAAATCTTAAAAAAATTCCTTATACGTTAGTCTTGATCAATTAGATATATTTGAGATTGTCAAACAACATTCATAGGCAAAATAATGTAGACTTGCGTTCAGTAGCTGATCATAGTTTTTGCAACATTCAGTTCCCTATCGCTGAAAAAAAAAATACATTTCTCTTATTTAATATAGAATTGCATTGATAAAATTTTAAATAACCAAGTGTTTCGGTAACATCCACATCTGGATCTACTCCTGGACAATAAATTAATACACCATACTCATCGTTAGACCGTTACGCGTTTGGTAAATTGTAGTCAGCAAATATATGGAGATTAACTGTGTGTTTAATAATGCCAGTCCTCTATAAGTATTGCACATTCGTTGGTCTCCTTTTTTATGGGCTGTGATAATTTGTCCTTTGTATATTTTTTCTCTGAGTTCATGTCCACCATATTTTATAAGTTCCATATTTATAACGTATATGCCTGGTGCTTTACCGTTGCGACTACTGTTTTTAATTTCCTCAACTTCATCTTTCGTTGGTTTTTTTAGCTCGGTTTTTATCATCGGGGTCTCTTCTTCCACCTTCTTGTATCTTCGATACAACGATAGTAAATGTAAATGTTTAAAAATGTAATTTAATATTATTTATATAACCACCTAAATTTATTTTTATTAGTTTCATATTAAAAACATATTTACAATATTCTTGATAAATTTATTGCCATTTGTCAAGCACAGTATAAGTAGAAAGTTAATATAAATTTCACTTTAAAATAAGCAACTCTAGAGTACGTTTCTTAACCTTTGTGTCTATACCCAGGTACCTGGGTATCCTTGGTAATTGTTTTATCTGAATCATTGACGATAGTATAAATATTTTTATTCGAGCTTCTAGTTATTCCTAAAATTATTTAAAACGAAGAGCTTTATAATAAAAACCAAAGAAAAAAATGCATATAATATATTAAAATTGCCTGTCAAAGTTTTTACACATTACGTCCACACCTGTGGCACCCGGGTAACACTAATGTTTAGTAAATTATGAGGCTCTGTTTAGTTTTTTTATAATAAAAGTGATATGGACACGTAAATAAAAGTAACATTTTAAACACATTGTCCACACTTCCTTATATTTACTGAGTCTTCATTACATAGTGGAGGATTACAAGCATTACATGATTTTCGTGTCTTTCTTAGCCGCTTTTTCGCTAAAAACATACAAATGTAGCAGTTTCCAACAATTTTGAGGCGTTTAGTGGAATCTCGAAGTGGTAATGACTCTGCAGTATTACTTGAATCTGTAGGTAGAGGTTTTCCTAACATACACTCAATTCCTGACTTTGATGAAAAATTTCGTTATACATTTGGTACTTTAGATCTAGCAGAAATTGCAGGCATCACTAGTTGTTTCCCTAAGTCTTGTAGAAAAATTCTACGCTTACTGGTTTTAGTAGAACTCTGTGGCTTATTCTCTGTATAAATTATATAGGTTGCTAGGCAAGCTACGTCTAGGATATTGTAAAAGAAGGCTACTAGCCAACGCAAAGTTCTGCGTTAAGTGGAATAATGAGAAACCATTTTGTCCATGTTGTCTACGCCTCCTTTAGTTGTATTATAGAACTGAATTATTTCAGGTTTACTTTTTGGGCCACTTACATTATCGTTGTCATGCATTGTTGACAGCAAGATAACGCTTTTTTTCTTTTTTGGTACATATGAACAAATAGTAACACGATCTGCACTGAATCCGTGTAATGACGATTCAAGCTCACGCTCTGGCGAAGGCATCATTTGTTGTGGAATATATGGTTTGTTTCTTTTCAAAGTACCAACTAATGATAAATTCCACGACAACAGGAGACGGGCTAGTGGAAGAGTTGTGAAAAAATTCTCCATTGTTATGTTTCGTCCAGAATTTTAGTATCGGTAACACAAATCTTTTATTAAGCGTTCACCTTGATTAGTTTCAAGTCCAGTCGAATTTTTTCCAGTATAAATTTGTCCAGTAAGTGGATACGAATTCTTGGCTTCACAAACCCACCAAACCTTGATGCCATACTTGGCAGGTTTTGCTGGCATATATTGCGTGAATCGTGTCCTACCTCTAAAAGGAAATAACTGTTCATCCACAGTAAGAGAATCCGACGGTACATAGTTACGACGTAAATTATCATTAAGAAGATGGAATATATCTGTAATAGCTACAGCTTTATCATTTTGCAAACGTTCTGCACGTGTTTTGTCATTGTCAAACCGTAAGAATCTGCTGATGCTCCAAAAGCGATTTATGCCCATACTTGCTCGGTACAAAGGATGAGAGTTTGTTTTCCATAAATCTTTCAAGTGCTCTGAATTTGAATGCCGTACTCCTGCTATAATAAGAATACCTAAGTATGCATCAAATTCTTCTGTTCTGAGTGACTTCCAAACATTTCGAGGTTTGTCGGGGTTTTCAACATTATACTTTTCACAAACGCTATTAGCTTTTCGATTGGTTTCGCGTATAATTATGTCATATATTAGGTCACTGAAAACACATTTGAATGTATCTCTAATCGAAAGAGTTTTAGTAGAACGTACTGGGCCCGTTTTTTCACGCAAAAGGTTACGTTTCAGTGTTCGACTTGCAGTAAACGGTTTTCGTTGCCAAATCGTTTTATCTTTTGCAATCAGAACATTACTTTGGGAAGAACTTCCTTGAAAATCGTCAAAATCTTCATCACTACTATCGTCGCCGTCGGCATCGATTTCAATCTTATTATTGATATCAGCAAAAACGTCCTCTACGTCAGAAGCTTCATCTCCATCCGGTTTGCTTGGCGAAACATAGTCCTCATCTGATTCCTGGTTTTCAATATTTTTGTCTACTACCTCATCTATATCGTCTATAAATTGTTGCAAGTACTTCTGTTGCTTTTCATACGTCATTCTAAAATTGAATGATCTATGTATAAAACATTGTAAAAATAAACAGTAATAACTTACCTTCTAAATTCGCTAGCACTTCTCTTCTTGTAATAATTACAAGTAATTACAACATAAAACACGCATATAGTCACAAAAATATTAACAACTTGTAATCACAGTTAAATAAACACTGATAGCAAACAAGGAAAAATCCCAATTGTCTGTTATTTTCGGAACGTACAAGCGAAGTTTACCGAAACAATGCCGGGTACCTGGGTAGCACGGGTATAGACTCCCATATCAGGTACTTGGGTATATACATAACGGTTAAAGTAGTTAATAAAGAATTCTGTAAAAAGTGAAAGAGTACTACTGAATATTGAAAACAATTAAGTTGACGTTACATTCAGACGAAGAGAAAAGCATTTTTATTATATTTTCATTAACCCTATTAATAAAATAATGTCTAAACATAAATCAGAACATTTATAGGATTCTAAAGAGCATTTATAAGATGCTACACAAAATATTAGTTCATTAACAAAATGATTAAGCTTAATTATATAAATACAAAGAGGAATACGACAGGCATGCATGGTGTCCCTATTTTTCTATAACTTATATAAAGAATCAATGTATGATGATCCTTAAAATTGCAAAAAGATAAAATCCCAATTCACGGCAAAGTAATACTAATTCACTTACATAAGGTTCGAGGACCATATGGCCATATTTTCATCTACAATAGAAACACGCGAATTTATACGAAAAAAGAAGAGATGTTGAAAGGATAAATCTTTTAATAGAGAATTTATTAGAGTTCATTAAAACTATTTACAGTAGTATTTATTAAGTATGGACATTTTATGACCTGAAAGTAATACAAACACAAAATGTAACATGTTTATGGTCTTTATATATACATCTTAAGTTTGTTTTATTCATAACTGAAAAACGTTACATTTAAAACCAATACGCGATATATTGATAAAATTTATCACGATTTTACTTAACATTTTCGGTAAAATGTATATTATTATGTTGTTTAAGTGATTAACTGTATTAATATTATTTTAACATAAATAATTGGGGTCAATTGGTGTACCTACAGTTTACAATGAAGATTGTTATGGGTAATATTTGTTCTAGATAACCCCGTATATTCTGTTCTACCTGTGATTCCATTCAGGTTATTGATTAATCGGGTGAATTTATCCCTTTTTAGAGACTATCCAGTAGATACACACACACAGAGAGACACATTCAACTGGATTCCACGGCATAACATCTGTGAGCCGAGTCCCGAGTCCCTTGCGATTTCGATGTTCAACCGTCAATAACGATACGACAAACAAATTGAATCTAGTGGTCTATGGAATAGCATGTTATGTCACTCTGACCGCCGGCACAGAGCTGGGCCAATGCAGGCCCGATGTTGCCTCAATTTAGAATTAAATTAGCGACATGACTCGATCGAATATATCTATCCAACGATGCCTTTACGTTTCCCCCAAATCGTGGAGGGAATTCAGGGTACCAACACACTAATTTGATGGATACTAGACTTAATTTACCTTTATCTTATCTTAGAGATTTCGGTAACCGTCACCCTCACAGATATTTCAAAGGCGTAGATCGATTGTTTACTTCCGAAGACAATCATTTGAGAATAAATTTTTTTATTTAAATTAAACTTCTTTTATATAATGCAAAAAGACAGATTATTATGTCTATGTTATATTTTAATAATTTTTTAACACTAAGAATCTAAACGTAACTGTAAACCTTTAAAAATTCTTATAGTTTCTTGAACGTCAGTGTATTTTATTACTCAACTTATGTCCTTTTAATTGGATACATTTAAATTATATCTAATCTGCAACGCTAATAAATCTTAAAAAAATTTATGTTGCAAACCCGGCATGTATAGCTTCTATCATTCTTTGTTGGCAGAAAATTAACGACTTTTGACGCAATTGACGATTGTTTAGGCTTTTTTCAGTTAAGGAAAGACATGCTAGCCGGATGGAGCCAGATCTGTTCAATAAGGGAGATGGTCGAGTAATTTCAAGTCGAAAGTACACATTGTTTTTATGAAAACTTTAAATATAAGAACAAAGGTATTGTTTTTCAAAAATAAAATAGCTTTGGACCATTTTCTACGTTTTTTCTTAATATTTTTTGTTTTAGTGTACTTAGTAATGCAGAATAGTAAATTCTCGTTTTGTTTCTATCCTTGTCCAAAAAATCAAACATGATTACTCCTTGGCAATCTCAAACAACTAAAGGAAGAACTTTTTTGTTGATTTTTTAACACAACCTTTTTGGGTCATAGAAATATATTAAAATTTTATGCATAGTAACAAAATGATAACAAGTTTGCATATGGTTTCAAACCGAGTACCAATGAACGTGATGTTTATTATATTCTTTCGATCTTCTGATCTGGCATGCAATTTTGTGATATTTTGGTATCAATTTTGCAGACATTTTTTTTATGCCTAAATCGTCGTAAAAATATAATAGACGCATCCGTAGGAAATATGAAATATGGAAAAGTGCCTCAGATATTTAGTTTAACCCAATTCGTCGGTTTGATAAAGTGATGAATACCATCGATATTTAGTGGAGAGGATACAGAAACTGGCTTCCAGAAATTAAAAATGTATCCTTTCGAATATCTTCAAATATTAGATACAGTAGGTGATGCTTATTCACCAACAATTTGGATGTTAAAATAAAACTAAAAACTGTAATAAATAAATTGTTTGTTTCATATGGACCATTTTACTCGACATTTTACTCGACCATCTCCCTTATTGAACAGATCTGGCTCCATCGTGGACTATATATCGTGGGTTCTTATATCGGTCTCAAGGTGGAGAAGTAAAAGACAAAGTTGATAGGCTACTTTATCTATTTTGAAGACGTTTCGCTTTCGTATTCTGAAAGCATCATCATCAACATTTAGCAACTTAATAAAAATTAGCACAGCAACAGAACATGTGGTCTAATGTACATGTAATAGTTTATTTTAATATCAGGTAGTGAAAAAGAACTAAGAATATCATAGATTCACTTCCAACTATATGAGAATTATTTATGCTTTGATTTTGACTTTAGGTTGCATTATTAAAGTGATTTATATTGAAATTTAAAAAAAAAATATAATGTAAAATAAAGTGGCCACTCAAAGCCTCACAACTGCCGCCGGTAAAATGGAGTTAATTGAAACAGATCGAGCCAAAACCGTGAAAAGACAGCCAACCTTGAGGTCACAAAATTAGGACATGACAGCAAGGTTGAAATACCAACCCAAATAATAGGGCGGTGTATTTAAAAAGTTCAAATGAGTTTGGATGACAACCCGCTTGTAAGAGACCAAACAATGAAAGAAATTGGTATTGATAACAGCAATTCCTCGCATCAATCAGTCTAGAACAAACAAACAGGCGAAATTCATTTAACCTCATATATAAATAAAAATCGTCAACGGTATAGCTAGATATTCAGCCACAGGTGATCAGCGATAATTATTTCCACAGCCCAAGGTTCATCCACTTGGAACTGTAATTTGTAGGAGATTCTATGAATCAATTACATTATTTGTATTATATTTAATTATTAAACAGTTCACACTAATCTATGTATGAGAAATAATGAAAGTACATGCAATGTGAGTTGCATACGTTTGTATGAGTTAAGTGAAAATATTGAATTATTTTATTTAATTATGAATTTATTTTTATTTTAATATGTTATTAAATTTTAAATTATTCAATAAACAAATGTGTTAAATTGTACACCTTACAAGACACTTATATAGTAAATAGATCATAAAGCCTAATTCTGCAAAATTAAAGCATGATATATTTGGCTCAAGTTACTTATGTCATTTCTTGTATTTAGAGCATTCGGGTGTTTAATGCTCGAATATGCAAACATCTGTCTGAGCTATCTAAGCAATACTTCAATTGATCTATAACCAATACTTGCTGCAATTTTTCAACATTGTAGTCAAGGTGCTCTGTGGTAAAGTTCAACCTATTTCTACGATAATTTACGTTTAAGGCTGGTAATCTGGCTGGTATCCTCACACGGCGTTTTTGTATAGTGTTCCTACTAATGTAAATATTATAAACATCTGGTAATAGTTGTAAATGTTTCATTGTCACAAAACGTTCCCGTATAGCACAAAGTCTGATAAATTTATCTTGGCGTGGTGATGTGATTCTTCTTCGTCCTCTTCCATGCCATCTCGTAGGTGAGAAATACGGTCCATGTCAACTTAAAACATCCGCACAGCAGAAAAACAATTTATTGAAAAGTGAATTGTAAGCAATATTGTCAATCTAAAACTGTCCTGTTAATTCTTTTAATTTTTCATAGCCAACTACCTACATATATTTCACTAATAAGTCCTAAAATTCAAGAAAACTAAGTTATGCTTTGAACATACTTCTCTGTTTTGATCAAAAAAGTATCGAGAATTTTTTTTACAAAAATTTTGAGAAAGAATTAATTGTTTTTTGAAATACCTATAAGATGTAGCGTATATTGATAATAAATTCCAGAGGGCGTGTCAAAGTAAAATGCAAAAACACTATTAGATATATATATATATATATATATATATATATATATATATATATATATATATATATATATATATATTAAACTTTACATCTCGTATATAGATAAAACGTTGACATTTCTCAGAAAAAAATTGTACAGTAATTTCTTAGAAATAGAGTTTAAATAAAGATAATTGAAATCCAAACAACGGTTCCGAAAAAATATATATATTTTCGAACTTACGGTACATTTATGATGGTGTGTTAATTTTGGTTAGTAATGTTATTGCACCCTTCACCTGAGCACCCAGAACAAGTAGAGTTACAGTATAAACCAACTTTTCTGCACCCACATGAAACGCCGCATCCTTTTTTGCATTGGCAAAAAATAATTTTCAAAAGTTCATCGGGTGCAGGTTGTTTGTTCATGCGTACGGGTAATAATATACCCATCTTTGGAATACCATCCCCAATCTGTTGCTCTGATATTTTCATTGCCAAGCCATAGACATAAATGAGCAGATGTTTTATTCTGTTGTATGGGATTTCAAAATAAGAACGCTTAAAATTTCAAATGTATAACGCCCCACTAGCTAATTTACCGGTTTTGTAGATTATTATGCTCCGAAATGTACTGTACTATACTAATGGAATTTTCCGGAAAAAAATTAACTGGTTTTTTTAACGTATTTCCTTTAATTTTTAACGATAGAGTGTTTCTTCAAAAACGATTTGTAGAGGTTTTTAAGAGCTACAAGGATCTGTGAATTAAATCTTTTTGGAACCCTTGGTTTTTAAATGGGGTTAGTTTAAAGGGCTTGAAAAAGATGGTGCTTGATCGTAAATCGATGCTTTAAACGGCTATATCTCGCCAAATATTCATTGTACAACAAATCTAAATGAAGTATAATTTTAGCCATTAAAAAAGCTACAATTTGGTAATTTTTATTTTTTTTCATATATTGAGAATTTTCGGGAATATTTAAAAAAAGGAGGGTAAAAAATATGAAATTGTAAATCGTTTCTCGCTTTAAGCTGTACTTTTTCTAAAACTAAGCATTTTTTAAATGGGTCAAACTTTTTGGACGTATTAACAATACATGTACAAAGGGAATTGCAGAAGGGTGAAGATCGATTTTAATTATGAGGGTGGTTAGCGGGTTGTTTTCATCGATTTTTTTCGTAAAAAATGAGGTATTGACCTTATTTTTATCATAACTCACTCAATTTTTGAGCTAAAGTCTTTTTTTTGTGATAGGTCTATTTATGCTTTAAAAAAGGTTTTGTGAGTTGTCTTCCAAAAATGCATCATTTTCCCGATATCTGACTTTGAATCTTTCAAATTTGGCATTTGAAGAAAACCGCTGAACATTGATAGGCCGAATTTCGGTTCCTATTATATCGCAAAAACATTTTAAAAAATAAATTGTATTTGTCTTTTTAATAGCTACAAATTTGTTCTCTACAATTGTTTTGATAAAATGCACCATTTTCGAGTTATTCGCGAAAAATCGATTAAAAACGTGGATTTTTTCGTCTAAAAGTTGTTACTTTCAATCGCGAATAACTTGAAAAATATCATTTTATAAAAAAATGTATAGCACATTTTTTGTCTAAAATCACTTTTTAAATCGAAACCTGTAGTTAAAACGTAAACAAAATTTTGACCCCGGAGATGGGGTGGCAACCGCCCCCTAGGCTTTGGCGCACTTTGGTTCGATATAGATTTTGATCCTTAGGCTATTACCTACCTTCTGTTAAATTTCAAGTCAACCCACGCAGCACGAAAAAATTGCGAGGTGAAATACTTCATTTCCTGGACTATAACTGGTTTGACAGCATAATAAAATCGTAGATTTATGTGTAGCTTTCAATTTTTATGAGTTCAGAATCCAGCAGCCCGCAGAAGTATTGGGTTTTTATAATATAATTATTTGACAACTTTTTGTTGGCCAACCTCCTACAGCAGAATTGAGCCGAAATACATTATATTCCTATGTTCCGAATTTATTTCGTTCAATCTGTATATATGTAAATATAATAGTAGAAAATGAAGCTTTTATATCCACACCATTGCAATACCTTTCTGAGCTTTATGATTTAGTAAACTTAATGCAAACCAAACTTGCCCGTTTAGCTTATCTATTACATTCCAAACTTTATTCGTAGCCAGGATAGGACGGTTATAGGGAATTTACTAGGATTTTGAAACCGTTTTTAAAAATTTTAATCACACCTAATCTCCGGAGAGTAGTTGGGAACTGTGAAATATTAGCCGAAGCAGAAGTAATAGCGCATAAAAGATTTAAGCTTCAATTTGAAGAAGACCTTATCTCTAATAAGGTATTTGCGCTTCAGTGACGATGAACTATCCGAGCAGCTAAATATTCTATACTGCGTGCACAAGTTTTACAATGATTTTATACATTTTAAATTTCTGGATAAACGATTAAGAAGTAATCGTTCTCCAGAAATTCATATTATATTAGCTAAATGATCGGATAACATCAATATATCAGTATACTTAATGACACTTTAACATTTTAAAAAGTAATTTTGTAGAGTGTAAAATAATGATATGAATGCTAAAGGTTTTTTTATTCTTTTTCTGACCGTTTTTTTTTGTATTCGACCAAAATTTTAAATTGCTAAGATTTTTATTCTACTTATATGTAATACATCAAAAATGCCTAAGAAACTCTAAAGTTTTTTATATATATACATCAATTTTGAATGGATTTTAAAAAGGGACTTACGAGTTTAATGCCAGATTAGTCAGCAATAAGTTTAGCTTAATGTTTAACATGAAAGTCAATATAAAACATATAAATCTAACAAAAAATATGTAGAATAATCTGTATTTTCTTCAGCAGCATTCGTTGCAGCTTAACATCTCTTTGGCATTCTGAAAATTAAACTATTAATTTTGTTTTAAAGCAATATGATCGATACCTGTTTAAGAAGATCTTAAACAGGACCTTATGTAGTATAAACATAGTGTACACGAGGAGCAATCTGTTTCTAAAGCGTATCTCATTCATGCTCGATCAGATTAAGATCTGGCGATTATGCTTGTCACAGTAAAAGTGTATTATCCTCATTGTGAAACTAATCTCTTACTATTGCTGCAGTATGTGGCCTTGCATTATTCTGCATGTATTGCAAATCATGACCTGCAGACTGCAAATAGAAGGACAACAGGTTATTAGACACGATCAATATATTTAGATTGATTCAAAGTGGTTTTTACAAAAACAAGAAAAGTTCAATAATGAAAGATTGTTTCAGCCCAGATAATAACTTGTAGACCACTTTATAGACAAACACCCAGGTCTTCTCTAAACTCTGCATCTGTAAATAACACAGAACGCCGTTCTTGTAAGATCCACTGCACGTGTTATTGTGTCCCCCTTAATCTGAGTCCATAATTTTCATAATGTAACATGGGAACCCTCAATGAATGTCTGGCGTGAAGGTCAGTTTCATTTAATCTACTACTCAATGTTTATTACATACAGTAATGTGGGTATTTTCTAAGGCTCCATAGAGTTCACGTGCAGTTATATGCACATTTTGTCGAGTTTATTCTACCACATATCGCTGCTGTAAAGAAATAGTATTACGTTGACAACCACCATGTCTGTCACTGACATTACCAAATTGTTGCTATGGATGCGACAATCTCAAAATCACGCTCCGAGACACGTCAAAATGATGTGCAACATTAGCTAGTGAAAGACCAGCCTGAATCATATTTACATAATTTACCATACATAAACATAAAATTTATTAGTCTTGTTTTCGTAAAATTTTAAAGTATATATATAGACTTTTATTTGAACATTGAATCACTTTTTCTTTAAAATTTGAAGCAATTAATCCTACGAACTCGGGGCGCTGTCACTTTTGCCTCAGTAAAATAGAGCAATTCATAGAATAACTTTCATGGCATACCTTGATTTGCAAACAAGCTTTCAAATAGAATGCTACATAGGGTAACGGATACAGTGATTGAACACTTAAGGAATTAAAATTGTCAATTGGTAAGGGTTTTTTTAATGGCAATGAAACTTCAAGTTTCATAAAAACTCAGGTTATTTTATTCAGAAGTAATAACGTATATCAAAATTAACACCAATTTAAAAACTTACAGAACTACACAGTTATTGGCCATACAAATGTAGTAATTGGCATATAGAATTACAGTCATTGGCCATTCATAAAATTCCTAATTTTATTTTTTTGTTTGTGCGAGTAAGGCTGACAAAACTATTTATGTTTTTAATTTCTTGTTGTTTCTTTGCACAAGTACCAATATGGTAGCCTCTAATACAAAATATACATTTTATTCCAACTTTTGATTCAGATATATTATAGGAACCAGAATCCCATATACAAAAGTTTATTTACAAGTGGGTTGGTGTCGTCTGATAGTTTCATCGTTATATCTGACAGAATTTTTATTTTTCCATGTTCTGGATATCCCACAGTTTCAAAAAATAACTTTCTTTTAGCCGTCTCACCAGCATGTTTTTCTTTGCTAGTTTCCAAATTTGTACATTTGCTTTGGTATGTATTCTTCAAATTTGATAAATTTATATTGTTGTAGACATCAAAAAATATGTTATCAATTGTGGGTAGATTAACGTTTTTCTCTACAGAATGGGGAAAATGGTTATGTGACAATTCTTATTTATCTTTGAGGTTAATCACTTCTGGTATATGGTATACCTAATGGATCTGGTATAACTTCACTTTTTAAAATAGTACTTTTCATTGTATGATCAATAAGTGTATCTGCTTTCATAATATTTGTATCTACAATATCACCTATATTTACTGTAACATTTTCATTATTCCTCACAACAGTTTGACATTTTTTGCTCCCGAAATTGACTCTTTCATTACTTTCATCTTGATTTCTTTATTTTTTTGACCTCTTTTCTGTGCTTTTTCGTCAGTTCGCTTTTGTTTTTGTTATACTTTAATTTTTTCTTGTTCTGATTTTTCTTCAATTTTACGCTTCTCGGCATTTTGACGAACTGAAGAAGTGAGCACGAAAGGCAACCTTTCTGTTTGCTTTTTGATCTTTAGATAGTCATTGTCTTGATTATCTAAAGGCAGATTATTCAATGTCGATTGAATAACTAAAGTCATTGTATCTTTTGTGACATCTTTTATATTATATGTACTATCACCATTTTCTGGAAGGTGAACTCGAAAAACCGAAAGTAGATTTTCTTCTGTAATAACAGGAACATCTTGTAATGTACCTTGTACAGGGTTAAGTGTAATATCTGAAGATATATGGGTTTCTGTGATGATAGAGATACCTTGTATATCATTTGTGATTTCACCTGACTGTGTAGTCTGAATCGTGGGTAGATCTATGGTATTTTTAAATAATTTAAATATATTAAAAAGCAATTTTGAATCCCCATTTAGTTCTCCGTCATTATCCAAACTTTGAAATTCGAATATTTTTGCGGATCCAACTGTGTGTACAAAATCTTCATATGTTATTGATTTTGTCATAGAAATAGCGTGATTAATACGTTAATTCGGGTCTTTGAACTTTCCCAAATATTAGGAATAGTCTATTGCTTTAGGGTTCTATGGATACAATCCAGATGCTTTAGAACCATTAATTATGGAATCTGATTTTAATTGACTAATAGTTAGTACCAACGCTAATTTGCCTTTGGTAGGTACTGAGTTCGGGGTTTCGCGTCTAAACTTTAATACTGCCCGGTTTCAATTTTCCTTTAATGGTTTAAATGGTTTAAATGCAGTAATTATTTCAGGTTGCATAATTCTGGTTGCTTTGGGATATAATGCCACTAACATAATTTGTAACTTTGAACCTAGTTAACTGGTTTGAATGGTTGAGTGAGCTCTATGTCCATCAACAAACAAAATAACTGAAAATTTAGTGTTTTTCGCAATTAGGTAAGTACTTTTATAAGACGTTTCCTATGTTTTCATAGAAGTTTTTATTCTTCTTCCATCTTGTATCTCACATTCTATGCCCCGTTCTCATGGAACGAAATTTAGAAGATTGCTAGGAAGTCGTTTATACGGGTAAATAATCATTGGTGCTGTTATTTCTCCAGCTGTTGCAAAGGCAAACATAACCATCAAATTCCCATTGGAGTGATGCTTTATTTGATATATAATTTTGCTTCTTTTTACAACCCACACTCGTTAATTTTTGGGACACAAAAGGAAGCAGGTTTTTTTATATCTTTTTTAGAAACAACTAAACTTGCTGCAGTTACCGCTTCTGGAGTTTCTCTCACTTAAATCTGGGTGGTGCTTTAAAAAGGGTCTATGCCAACCTCTTCCGGACCGATTGTCAGTAACAGTATTGGCACGTGGATTTGCGCTAAGAAAACTTATAGTTGAGTCTTGTATAGCCTCTACTCTTACTGGAAAACCTCTGTCCTCGTATGAGATGATTCAATGCTTTAAACGATAATCTTCCTCTAAACACAGAATAGGATAAGGACCAAGAATAGTTTCTTCATTAAATTTTTCGCTTGCTCTAAACTGCAGTGTGGCTCTTGGCACATTAAATTGTTAAGCTGCTTTTCGTTGGCTCATGCCATTTTCTATGGCCAGAAAAGCAAACTGATGATCTTGTTCTGCATTATGTTTGTGATACGTATTGTCTTTTCGGATATTTGGTATTTTCGATTCTAAAAATAAAAATCATTTAATAGTAATAATGTTAATGATTCGAATCCGGACAAAAAATATATTCTTATTACACATTACAGTTATTCTTATTACCCTCTGTGGTTTAGTGATTAGCAGTCCGCCAACCACAGGTTATTGTACTAAAAAATAAAAAAAAAGGCTTAAAATATCTTATCTTAGACCAAACTAGGCTAAAAAGGCCTAAACTATAATAAATATTTTAATCAAAGTAGGTACTGCAATTCATTATAACAGGGACGTATTTAAGATATAGTGCTTGGCCAAAAATTCATAACCGTACTAATAAAACCACTGGTAATGTAATATATATTCCACTAACACGCCATAAAACATTAATATACCCAGAAACGTAATACTATCAGCCAAGATAACACACCTTATGAATAGCCTTCCTTAATAAATTCTTCAAAAAACTCTTAAAACTGGACGCGCATGTTTGTTTGCACCTGTTTGCTTTGAACAACACACGCCGCGCCGTAACAATTAGATAATAATATTTATTGAGAGAGATAATAGCTAGACCAAATATAGAACAATGTTAACAAATTTCAATGCAAATAAATTTATTTCATTAGTTTCTGAAAATCTTAATATTTCGAATTTTTGTGAAAGCGACCATTCACTAGTGACCGGCCAACAACTGTACCCGTTACCCTATAAAGGTAGATTCAGACACATCAGTCCCGTCACAGTCACGGCGCCGAACCGGTCCTGTTTGGTCACAGAACTATTAACTATCTGACAGCTGGGAAACTGTTCGTCGCCTGATGAATGTGAATGCCGGCGCCATATTTCTATTAAAGAATATTTTGTATGACGGATTGTTCAGTTCGGCGCCAGGACTGTGACGAGACGTGACTGATGTGTCTGAATCGACCTTTAACTTACCTTAACCTTAAAAGTTAAGTTTTTATTGAAAAATTTTGAGTAATATTGGTTTTCCACAGACATTTTTAAATTATGTATTTTTTGAGTAGATACATATTGACTTTCCCTATGACATTTTTTTTTACTTAAATTCAGTATGCTTATGCGTGTTTTAAGATTACAATAAATAAATATTGGAAGGTCACCAAATGTCAACTCTGTGAGACGTACTCACTTGACAGTATCTGTAAATAAGAAATAAATTACCACACAATATCAGTATTTTTTTTTATTTTTATATAAAATGTAATGAGTTTATACGAGTAATTTAAATGTTTTAAATACCAAAAGTGAATTCTATTTAGTCAAATTATTTTAATTCTAAATCGGTCACCAGATGAGCTTAGAGGAGGTCAAACCATCTCCGTGTAAAAGTTTAATTGAATTTAAACACAATTTAGAGTGGAAATTGAAAGAGCTTCACCAAGAATTAAAATTCTAATAATTATTTAACAAATTTAAGCCGGGATCGATGGAAAGACGGAGCCGGAAAACGAATTCGAAAATTAGAAATGAACATAGATTAGACGGTATTTAATCAGAGTTGGGAATTTAATACCGACATTTTTATTCGAGAAGCAGGTCGTAAAACACTGTATAAAACTACTGTAGATCTTTTAAGACGTTTGTACAAAGTAACGAAACAGCTATTACTCTCGAACAGGGAGATTTAACGCTTCGTGGCATTTTTAATCCTGTCCGTTTATTATTCTTCCGTCGAAGAATATCGGTCAGTTAAGACTTATTTTTAAATCACGATTAACGTTGTACGTCAAGAAATAAATTTATATATTTTACCTCTTTTTAAGTTTTGTATGAACGTCAATTGTTGATTTGTAATATAAATTAGCATCATTCGTTTGCTTTTATCCCTAAACTGATTAGCTTCCCTAATTACATTTCTTTATACGTTTTAATTCCGAGGCATACAAATATCAATCTTCAAGCTATTATGTTGTCTACCTTCTCGACTCCTTTCAGAAATATAAAAATCAGCAATTCTTCATGTTGGGTAATTAACATCCGCACGTTGAACATGCTTCAACTATTTTAACATTTTGATTTTTTCATCAATTGGTGCTACCTTTAGACTTCCCTTAATATACTTATTCCTACTTTTTTATTTTTTTTTTTGTTAATTCACTCTTTGGTCTTACCATTCTCATTTCCGTTACAAGCATTTATTATTCCTCTTTTTTTAACTTCCTAACATTAAGTTTCGTATAACCCAGCTGGTCTTATGGATATTTTACAGAATTTTCCCTTCAGTTTCATTGAAATCTTTCTAACACAACACATTACTCGCTTCCTTTCACTTCATCTACCGAACTAAAATTCTACTACCTGCATCTTAATTTATTTCCCCATTACTCTGTAATATTGATCCTAGGTACTTTAAAATATTACTTTTTATAATTATTTCACCATTAAAAGTTGTTAAGTTAATATGTAGTAAATCCAATTTGAAAATGAACATTTGATATACTCTGATTTTGTCCCATAAAGTTTTAAATCATTTTCCTTAAGAGCTTGTCTTCACAGTTGTTCTAGTTTTTGTTATCAATCGCTTTTAGTATTTTCTACTAACACTATTACTCTTCTAGTAGTACTAGGTGTACTCCTACATGTCCCTTATAATTTTTACAAATTTAGAAACTCCTTTCATATTGAAAGACATAGACATCACACCACAGAAGGTGGGCGTTCAAGGAATTTTATCATATGCTTTCCCAAGATCAATGAATTTATTTATTTCTCTATTTCTGTATTTTTCCATCAGCTGCCTTGAAATGAAAATTTCATCAGTTGTTGATCTGCCTTGCATAAAACTAAACTGATTAGCGGATATTTCGGTTTCTTCACGTACGAGTATCGAGTATACGAGTACGAGTACGAGTATAAATTACCCTCTCATATATTCATGGCATATCAAAAAATTTGATACCGAAGTGATAATGGAACACAATATAACCAATGAAGGCGAAGAAAACACAGAGCTAGAGCAAATAAGTAGAGAAAAATTAATAGAAGGATTATCAAATATAAAAATAGGCCAGGCAGGTGGAGATGATCAAATTGAACAGGAAATGGTAAAATACATGGGAGAAAAAGGAATAAACTGGCTATGGAAAATGTATAAAGAGGCGTGGAAAAAAAAAACAATCCCTAAAGACTGGCAAAATAATATTCTCGTGCCAATATACAAAAAAAGAGAACATGTAAACTGCGAAAACTATAGATCAATATTTCTGTCATCGGTATGCTTTAACATGTATACAAAAATAATAGAGAGCAAACAGACAAGAAGTAGAAATGGTATTGGGAGAAAAACAAACGGCATTTAGACCGGGAAAAAAGACAAATGACAACGTACATATCATTAGAAACCTAATAGAAAGAAGTATAGATACGGGGGAAAAACTAGTATTACCATTCATAGACCTAAGAGAAGCATTTGACACGATGGAAAGACGTATTATAGGGAAATGCTTAAGGAAAATAAATGTACCTAATACATTGATAAAAATTATAGAAATTACTTACAAAGAGGTAAAAGGAATGGTACAAATAAAAGGAAAGATCGGAAGCATTTAATTGGAAGAGAGGTATTAAACAAGGAAATAGTTTCAGCCCTTTGCCATTTATAAAAGTAATGAACAAATTAATAAGCAACACTAGAGTCAGAACCAATCAATTATAGACAATCATAGGTTACCATAGATACTTAATGTATGCAGACGACATAGTACTAATAGCAGATTCCGATAATTAAATGCAGAAACTAATGGATATATGAGTAGAATAAATAGAAGAACTAAAAATGGGGATAAATGAGGAAAAAAGTAAGATAATGATAATCAGCGGCAAAGGAGATAAGGAAGATAATTAAATAAAGATAAAATGAAAAAACTCAGAATTGGAAATAGTAACAACTTACGAATACCTGGGAGGTATAATAACTAAGATGAGGCAGATAACTAAGATAAGCAGATAGACTAAGATAACTATGATAAACATGGCAGAGAACAGCTCAAGATAGGGAAAGATGGAGAGAACTGGGGGAGACCTATATCCAACAATGGAACGATAGAGAATAGGTTAAAGAAAATAATAACTAATGACGGAAAAAGAGACTGGGAAATAACAAATAGAGTAAAGAAATCAAACAAGCTATACTATGCGTTAGCCCCAATAATGAGAAAACGTGAACTTGCAAGTGAAAACTGGACAAATCTGGAAAAACATACGAGCAGGATAAATGCAATGGAGATGAGACATCTAAAAATGATAGTTGGAAAGACAAAATGGGATACATTAAGCAACGAGACTATTAGGAGAATGACCAACCAGGAACCAATAATGAACAAAATAGCAAAGAGACAAATGAACTGGTATGGTCATCTGATGAGGATGCAATCCAATAGAATAACAAGAAAAGTTTATGAAGCAAAAACATCAGGAGTAGAAAAAGAGGTGGACCAAGAAAAAAATAGATACAGCAAGTAGTAGAGGCGGGAAAACTTAAACAACAATCACTCGAGGAATTGAAAATAATGACAGAAAAGAGAAAAGAATGAAAGATGTGGGTAAATGGAAATTAAAATAGCTAGCCTAAATCTGACACCCTGATAGGGTAAAAGGAAGGAGCGAAAGAAAGAAAGAGAGAAAGAAAGAAAGAAATATATATTCATGGCTTGACTAAGTAGTTTTTTAGCCCTGTAAATTGTGCATTGATGTATATCTCCCTTGTCCATTGTCCATTGTTCCTTGCATTCCATTCGTCTAGGATTTGTCCCACTCATAATTTTTTGAAATAATCCTGGTATTCAACTTGTTTTTGTCTCTCCTGAACCTGTCCAAAAATTGATTCATAATATGAATACAATAACCAAGATTAAAGTAGGGGATATAAATAGATGTTGATAAAGTGTAGTAAATAGTTATATTAATAAAAAGGTTTAATAAAGTTAATCACATAATAATAAAGGTGCACATAAAAAAGATGCAACACTTTGTAATTATTAATTTTCTTTTTGCGCAAATAATTTTCGTATTAATGCGTAAACCTCAGTCACTGTAAACATTTACTAGCAAATGTATATGCTATGGTCAAACCTCGAAGCTCCAGCGTTCCTAGGCTTGATTAGTCATTCCTCAGGTCTGACTTAAGGTCCTAGTCAAAATCCAAATTAATGGCGTTTCTCAGCCTTTGACTAAAGAATCAAACCTAGAAGTGACTAATTTGGAGAGACTAGTTCACAATCAGAAGCTATACAAGAAATTTAATAGTAATATATTGAAATGATATTAAGAGAAAAGATAACTCATGGCCACTTGAAGGTAGTGTAGTGGTTATCGTGATGACACATATTGTCTCTCTTCAAAGATTTATGTATCTGGGCACATCTTTTAACTCATGCATTGGTCTTTTGCATATTTCTGTAAGTTGGTTGACACATCTTGTTAAGGATCTTCCTTGTGATCTTCGGGCTTCTACCTTCGACGTAGAGACTTCTAATTAAGAAAATTTTATCCTCTCTAACTTTTAATCAAAATCTCGGTATTAGGACGACAACTCCTGGCTAACCCCCACTCAAACTACGTCATCATCGACGGTATCAAATAACTGTGCGCTATCCACATTAGCAGTAGTGCATTGATTAGTAACCAGAGTAGTAGTGTTTGGGGTTAGGAGACCCCAAACATTACTACACTAATGTACTACTTTTGTGTAGTAAACACAATTTTGTGTACTACACAAAATTTGGTTTTTCGTGAGGCGTTTCCTCACGTAGAGGTTCCAAACAAAATTTTAAAAGGAACTAAATATTCGACGGATAATAATGAAGACAGCTGGAAAATGTAGTAGAAAAATATAAAGGCACTTGTGAAAAGTCATTATTGATTGTGTAAACGAAAATTATTCACAATACAAACATATTTAATGTTTTAATTATTAATGAGTCGAAGACAAAATATTGCCCTGTAACCGAAATACAATATTATTTTATAATATAGGTAGATATATGGAAGTGGATATTAACTAAAAAGGACGCACCTGCATAAAATATACTTTCCACGTTACTGTAAAACGGCCATCAATTTTCGACATTAATCGGACCATTTTGGATCGTTATAGCTGTAACCTATGCCAAGAGTAAATTCGTCTTTTTTTTAATTCTCGACAGTCGATAGATATTGGAAAGTGCACAAGTTATGGTTTAATATCTTTAATGCAAACTAGGCATTATAAGCTTATCTATTGCGTTATAAAGTTCGCGTCCGGTACAGATAAGGTTCTTGCACTTAATTGAAGTAATAGTTTTAGTTCGGAAGCTAATCTTGGAACTGGGTAATGTTTGCGAAATAGATCAAATGTTACTTAATAGGATTATTCATTAGTCACGTCCGGATCAAATTTGATCTGGCGCAGTAAGTCAAAACTTTATTATAAAGTAACTGATCGAAACGATACAACTGCTTTAGATGACTGGTAATAAAGGGTGTTTTTTTAGAGGTATAGAAATGTAAGTTGGTAACATTTTTTTAAATGTCGGCCATTTGACAGTAACAGAGTGATTTATGTTAAGTTTGGTTTGGCATTTCAGCATGAATATACCTAACCTCTTTATGTAAAGAAATAGAAGACCTCCAAAAAAAGCATGACAGCTTCAACCTGCATAAGAAACTTAAATATACTGCCGGAATCAGAAAACAGAAAAATGCTCACATACTTAAAAGCGCGGACGGAAAAATTTGTGATCACGAACAACAGTGCAAAGAATGGGAGAGATACATCACTGACCTTTTTGACGATGCTTCTAGGGAAAATGCTCCAAATACTGCCTATGACAACCAGTTGGACAGAGGTCCCAATATACTGAATTCGGAATTCGAAAAGGCAATACAGCAAGCCAAAAACAATAAAGCACCTGGACCAGATCAAATCCCTGCCGAACTACTTAAACTTTTGGATGAGGAAAGCATTGCATGCTTAACCACTTTCTTTAACAAAATTTACAACGAAGTAAAAATACCAGATGATTGGTTAGAGTCACTGTTTATAACATTACCAAAGAAAAGCAGACCCACCAAATGCAGCGATTTTAGACTAATCAGTTTGATGAGTCACACTCTGAAGTTACTCTTACGAATTATACAAAACCGAGTATTCCTTCTATGCGAAAGTAAGATGGGTGATAAGCAATTTGGATTTAGTAACGGGCTAGGCACTAGAGAGGCACTATTTTGTATGCGCGCTCTATTACAAAAAAGTTGTGAATTCCGAAAGAATGTTTATGTTTGTTTCATCCACTTCGAGAAGGCGTTCGACAGAGTCCAACACAATACACTTTTCGACTGCCTACGGGCAGCAGGACTTGACCACTATGATATAAGACTGCTAAAATACTTATAATACAATCAAGTAGCCTCTATCCAAATTGGAGACAGTCCCACTGAAAAAATACCCATCAAACGTGGAGTACGGCAGGGTTGTGTTTTTTCACCCACTCATTTTAATCTGTACTCTGAAGAAATCTTTAGGGAGGCTTTGGATGACAGACAAGAGGGAGTAAGACTAGGTGGAGAAGTAATCAACAATATTAGATACGCTGACGATACAGCCATTCTTGCAGAAAGTTTACAAGATCTCCAAACATTACTAAATCTAGTCAGTGAAGCAAGTTATCGGAGAGGCCTAAAAATCAACATTTCAAAGACAGTTTGAAGTGGATGGCAGTTGGAAAGATCCATATAGATCAAGGTCTGCTTTCTCTTAATGGAGAAGAGATAGAAAGGGTAAATCATTTCAAATACCTTGGCAGCTGGTTAAATGTAAATTGTGACTCTGATGAAGAGATAATATCCAAGATCGAAATATCACGTAAGGATTTTATGACCTGGAAACCAGTTTTATGCAACAGAAACCTGTCAATGAACATTCGTAAGAAGGTCCTGAAATGGTATGTGTGGTCGATCCTATTGTATGGTTGTGAGACATGGACGTTAAAAACCACAATGCTAAACAAGTTAGAAGCATTCGAAATGTGGTGTTATAGACGAATCCTAAAGATATCGTGGATTTCGCACACTTCCAATGAAGATCTTCTTCAAATGATCAACTCAGAACGTCTGCTCATAAACATCATAAAGAGGAGAAAAACAGAATACTTCGGCCATATAATTAGAGGACCCAAATACCATTTACTTCGCTTTATGATACAAGGAAAAGTGGAAGGAAAGAGATGGATTGGTCGAAAGAAACTTTCATGGCTGCGTAATATTAGACAATGGTGTGGTTTCACAGTAGAAGAATTATTTCGCGCAGCAGCCGACAGAGAAAGGTTTCAGGAAATTGTAAACATGATGACGGCCAACGTCTGAATACGGATACGGCACCCAAAGAAGAAGAAGATACCTAACGCCTGAACAATACTTCCAAATTGTACAACTTTATTTTGAAAATTATGGTTCTGTTCGAAATAAGTATCGCGCACTACGTACATTTTATGGTCTACTTAATAGTGCATCAGAGTAAGTTATACGTTTTTGCACCACGATTACTCTGAATGATAATATGCATCCAGAGACACGTCGTACACTGTAACAAGAGAAGAACTTGTTGCTGCTGTAGGGCATAGCATATAGGAACACCCGAATCAGTCTATGTGCCATCGTGCACAGCAGTTGGATACGTGTCCATTTAGTTTATGGAAGATTTTTTGTAAAGATCTTACTTTGCGTGCTTACAAAATCCAGCTCATGCAAGAATTAAACGTACATCATTAACTAGCAAGGTGTAGAATTGTAGATTCGGTGAGTGGGTCCAAAACGAGATTACCGTTGATTCCGATTTCAAAAGCAAATTTTGTTTAGCGATGAAGCTCACTTTTAATTGAATGGCTACGTCAACAAACAAAACTGCCCTATTTAGAGTTTAGATAATCCTCAAATGTATGTTGAGAAACCATTAAATCCAGAAAAACTACCTGTTTACTGGTATGTTTTATGGTCTGCTGGAATCGTTGGACCGTACTTCTTCAAAAACGATGCTGGTCAGAACGTTACAGTCAATGGTAACCGCTATAAAGCCATGATTACTGCCTGTTTAACTCTCTAATTAAATAATCATGATGTGCAGGCGCTGTCGTTTCAATAAGAAGGGACATATTATCACAGAGCTCGTGCCACAATTGATTAATTTGTTGAAGGAAACGTTTGATAACAGCGTAGTTTTACGTTTTAAACCGTAAATTGTGCAATTTATGGTTCCGTCTCCAAGAATGTGTGATTTGTTACTGCTAGACTATTTTATGTGGAGGCATAGTCTACGCCGATAAGCATGTAAAAATGGCCGCGTTATTGCCGAGATACGCCGACAAATATTGGAAAAAGCGATGATGAAATGAAAATTAGACCTCCAGATTAGACTACGTCAGAGCCAGCCATGACGGTCATTTGCCAAAAGTCATATTCAAACTATAATGCCAAAAGATTATCTTTTGAATAAAGGAAATAGTATGTCAATTTAAAAAATTATCATTGTTTTATTCTATTTCAAAGTTCCATACCTCTAAAAAAAACCCTTAACTTATTTAACTGCGATTTTCAGTATCTTTATTTTGTATGAGGAGAAAATGTACTCTAGAATTTAATAAAATTGTAAGGCTTGTGTAATTGTAAGTTAAAAAAGCTTGTGATTTTAGTGTATAGACAACAATATGTTATAATAAACAATAATCAGACATAATTGAATAAGCAGAAAAAAACATGTGAAATTTTATTACATATCATGCATAAAAATCCATGCTCACGGTACAAATCCAACTGTAATACTGTAGACTTGGTCTATGTTATGAAAGGAGGTACCGTCATCAATACAGCTCGTCGCGAGTGTGAATGCAGCAAACAGAATTTAAGTTGAGCGTAAATAATCATCATAAAAAAGAAAGATACTTAAAAAACTTTTTAGAAGAAAGAAAACATAAGTAGTAAACTGACTTTATAATTAAGGCTAAAAAATATTAAAACAAAATCAGAAAAATATAATAAATGTCTTTAATCTGTATTCTGTCCCAAGTTTATTAACTACTTCTAAAAATAATCATTTGCTACATTTGTTTTTTTTTTTACTTTTTAGTTTAGAAGAATTTAATAATAAAGTTTTAAGATTCTTTTAAAACATCATTAGCATGGCTCACTTGCTCATGAGTTAAATCCTTGCGACCGTATATAAAGTTCTTTTTATTCTGATTTCACCTGTCAGTGTTGTTACTCATATTTTTATTTGTATTCATCATCCAGCTCCATTTTCACATCCATTGTTCTCTCTATCTCTAGCTGCTGCAATCCAGTTTGTTTCTATTCTCCTTAGGTCGTCGGTCCATCGGGTGGGTGGTCTGCCTTGACTTCGCTTGTCGGCTTTTCGTCTCTACTCCAATAATCTCTTCGTCCATCTTCCGTCTTCCATTCTAGCAACATGTCCAGCCCATCTCCACTTTTGTTTATTCATTCGCATTATAATATCTTCTACGCCATTTCGCCGGCGTATCTCCTCATTTCTCACGCGATCTTTCAAGGTCAGGCCCAGCATTGATCTCTCCATTCACCCTTGTGTTACCCTAAGTTTTTCGGCAGTAGCTTTCGTTAAAGTTAGGGTCTCTTCTTCATAGGTCAAGACTGGTAAGATGCATTGGTTAAATGCCTTCCTTTTCAGGTGAATTGGGATATTTGTTTTAAAAATGTCTCTCATCCTTCCATATGCCGCCCATCCCAACGTGATTCGGCTATTTAGCTCGCAGGTTTGGTTGTCTCTGGTTATTCTAATTTCATGACCCAAGTATGTGTATTTATCGATTAATTCTACCTTGTTGTTATTGATCTGTATCTCTTCGCTGAGAACCATATTGGTCATCATTTTGGTTTTCTCGAAATTTATCTCCAGCCCAGTTTCTTGTAGTATGTCATTCTGTTCTTGGAGCACGTCTTTGATCTCTCCCAGATTATCTGACAGAAGCACGATATCGTCCGCAAAACGTAGATGGTTTAATATGTCTCCATCGATGGATATTCCTTTCTATTGCCATGTTAGTCTTTTAAATGCATAAAGAACGGTAATGAACAGCTTTGGTGAAATGGCATCACCTTGCTGTTTTTATCTTTATCTTATTAGTTGCAGAATGTAGACTTATGGTTGTTGTGGCATTTATATATATATATATATATATATATATATATATATATATATATATATATATATATATATATTTTTAACTATATCTGTGGTCGACCCTGCAATTATGTAGTGCTCTTACGATGGACGGTAGTTCCACTGTATCAAACGCCTTTTTAAAGTCTACAAATATCAATGCCGAGGGACGGTTATATTCGTTAGTTCTGTTCCGACTGTATTCCGACTGCATGTGATCGTTTGTGCCGTAATTAGGGTGGAAACCGGCTTGTTCCCGAGGTTGGTAAAAATCCAGCTTTGTCTCTAGTGTGTTCGTTATTATTCGGGTGTATAATTTATAAAGATGGTTAAGGAGACTGATTGGTTTGTATCATTCCAGGTCTGCTATATCTCTCTTCTTGTGTAAGAGCACAGTTATTAAATTATTCCACTTTGTTGGGATATTTTGATTCCATAGGCATAGATTAAAGAGCTTTTGAATTTTGGCTATCAGTACTGAGCCTCCTATCTTTATCGCTTCCGTGACGACACCGTTCTCCCCCGGAGCTTTGTTATTCTTCATCTTTTTTAGAGCCTTGTACATTTCGTCCAAGGAGGATCTTCGAAACCCTGATTTTGAACCTTCCTCTGCTGATAATCAACTATATCTAGAGTCGATTGGTTGCTATATAATGTCTCATAGAATGATTCCACAATTTATAACAAATGTTCTCTGTTTTATGTGATGTTGCCATTTCTATCCTTGAGTTTGACTATTTGTTTATTTCCATTTGTGAGTTTCCGTCTCATTATTTTTATACTTTTATTTTGCTCAATGGTTTTGATGATTTTCTCACCTTTGTATTTTCTAAGGTCTTTTCTAATTTCTCTTGATACTTTCTTGTTCATTCTATTTATATCATCGTTACTAGAGTTTTCGTCACTTCTTAGTATTCCTGTTTGTTCCATTTTTTTGTGTGTTTTTGGGCTGCATTTCTTTTGAGCTTCTGTTATTGCTTCTACTATTATGTCATTTAGGATGTTAATATCATTTGTTGATGATTTTTCTTGAAAGACTTTACCAATATGATCTTTAAAATTTTGTTTGTTATTTGGATGTATTTATATCAATATACAAAAATAGTTTTGTTATAATAGTTAGTTAAAGACTAACTATTTGGAGCATAGACTTGGATAACTTTTAGATTATATCTAGTATTTATTTTGAACGTGGCATATGTAACTCTAGTGGATACTGCTTGGACAGTTTTTAGATTTCCTGCTAGCTCTTTGTTTATAACGAATCCGACGCCTCCTACTGACTCATGTTGCTCTCCGTGATAGTAAAACAAGTGACCGGATTTTAGGGTCTCGAGGCCTTTACCTCGCCTTCTCACTTCACTAACTCCGACGATGTCCCATCTGATCTTTTCTAATTCTTTTTTCATTTCTTTAAAGCTTTCATCAGAAAGTAGAGTTCTAGTGTTCATGGTTGCAATTTTGAAAACTGTTTGTTTTTTAAAGGATACTCTTGTCAAATTTGTATCCCCCCAGAATCCTTCGGACAGACTGTAAGAGTGTTAGTGTAAGAGTGTCTACTCACCTGGGGTAGTTTCCGTTTTGTTTTAAAATCTGACATTTTTAAGGGTTTTTGGCTAAGTTCAATGCCACGTGAGCCACTGCGTGTTTGCAAGGTTTTAGTTTCAGCCGCCCACTCTGGGAACAGACGCTGTTTGCAGCCGCCCACTTTGGGTCAGACGCTGCTGCTGTCGCAGTATCACAGCCGCTTAACTCGCTAATGTGAGTGACGCCTCTGAGTATCTGGAATTAAGCCTACACAATTTTTAGTTCCCAAAGCCTTAATCCAGTAATGACATTACTGCTGCCTAATGTTATATCCTCAGTTAACCCGCGGGTACTTATTTGGCAATGCCTTATTCGTACCTGTCCTGCATATCTGCAGGAACTTTCCCTATCAGCCATATGAGACGTGCCGTGTCGAGGTTGAGGACATCCCCCTTCCAGTCTGTCTTTCGTGAAATACAGAAGATTGTATTAAAGTTAATAAATAAAATTATAAAACAATTTTAAGGCATCAGACACCAAGTTGTATTCCTAAAATGGGAGTTGTGTGAGGAATGTTTTTCGTGCGCTTAGAGCAATTTGTGGTCCACATAATTGGCCTACCGAACGTACAATTCGCTTTACAATTAGTAAGCTTGAAACCCAGTTTTCATTATTGGATAAAACACGACCAAATAGACCACATTTAGCACGTAGTGAAGAGAATATAGAGGCAGTAACGGATAGTATACCTAAAGATAATGAAGAGTTGATTCGTCGCCGTTCTCAACAGCTTGGCTTACCATATGCAACAACTTGGCGTATTTAACGTAAAAATCTTAGTTTAAAAGCATACAATATTCAATTAATGCAAGAGATGAAGCCAACCCACCTTCCAAGTCGTCACTGTTTCAGTCAACGAACTCTTGATAAGCTTGCAGAAGATCTACTGTTCTTGAGAAAAATTTTGTTTTCAGATGAGGCCCATTTTTGGCTTATGGGTACGTTAATAAACAAGATGCCCATATTTGGGATGCTGAACAACCCAAAATGGTTCAAGAGTCGCCATTACACCCTGAAAAAACAACTGTTTGGTGTGGTTAATTGGCTGGTGGGATCGATGATTCATATTTCTGATATGCTGCATATTCATGATAATGGACTAATTGTAACTTAAAATTAAACCTCGTGGTCTTAACGACTTATTAAAATTATATTGCGATCAAATGGCGTCGATCAAATTAGACCATTGCCTGACAGCAGAATTGCCAATAAAAAAATAAATTCGTCAGAGCTGCGTACTTTCTCCACTGTTATTTAATATATATTCCGAAAAGATATTTCAAAATGCCCTTGAAAATATTTAAGAAGGAATAAAAATCAACGGAGAATACATAAACAACCTTAAGATACGCAGACACACCGTTATTATTGCGGACCGTGCTGAGGGTTTATAACTACTTTTGAATGTCATAAGCAGAGAGGGAGATAGCTTGTGACTAAATATAAACATAAATAAAACCAAAGTGTTGGCTGTTACACGTGCACCAAATGTCGACATTAATATTCGTATCTATAACAAATATATAGAACCAGTACATAGATTCCAGTATCTTGGTTGCTGGATAACGAACGATCTTGACCACGAGGTCAAAATACGTGCTCGCATAGAATATGCTAGCTCCGCATTTCAACGAATGAAAAAATTCCTAATAAACTCTACGTTATCGTTGGAAATCCGATACCAATTTTTAAAAACGTTTATTTATTCCATGTGGCTATACGGAGTAGAAATATGGACTCGGAATTATAAGTATGAGGTGTATAGAAGCCTTTGAGATATGGGTATTTCGAAGAATGCTGAAGATCTCTTGGTCAGAGCACGTGACCAACAAGGAGGTGCTAAGAAGAATGAGTACTGAGAGGGAACTCCTAAATATTGTAAAAAACAGAAAAACGAGTTATCTGGGGGGGTGGTGGTGGTGGGTTAAAGGGCAGGTGGATTCATTGTTTTTTCTTGTTAAAAAAGTACCTGATGAATCACCGTTTATATATATATATATATATATATATATATATATATATATATATGTGTGTGTGTGTGTGTGTGTGTGTGTGTGTGTGTGTGTGTGTGTGTGTGTGTGTGTACGGAAATATTTCCGCGGTAATATTACAATTAAACCTAGAGCTAAGATTAATATTATTATAAAAATTAATATTAAACTCACCAGTCTTCCGGGTTGAACCGCGTTGATTTCCATTGGGCCGAGCTTCTGACATCCTCTCTGATGTCTTCTTCAGGGCTTCCGAGGTCTCAGTATCCCGAGCCCCCACTGCCACTACTACACTGTTCACTATTCACTGTAGTAGTGAAGTAGTGTAGTAATGTAGTCCTGTATTTTTCATACTTGTGCATTTTATTGTCTCTTCTTCGGTTTTTTTTGGACATCAATATATTTGAATTTATAGTACCTTCTTTATTACCTACTGATTTGATTTAATATATTCCTAGACCCAATAAGATTTTAATAATAAACAAATATATCACTCCGTAACAGGGATGTTGTAAATTAACGTGGTTTCTGGTTCGCCAATAAATAAACATGACCTACAAGGTACATCAAACTGTTTGACAGCCGATTGCTCCAAAAAATCTGTTTCCAGAAAAAACTCAACACCGAAATCGCCAATTAATTTTTTCCTATCTGTAAATTGAAATTCGTATCGGGTATTTGTAAATAGTGTTCGTGTATAGACATGCATCGACACTCCGGCCATTTATCAAAAACAACGACGTTATGTTTGGATATTTGAACACATTTATTCAACGATTTTTCTGTCACTAGTAATCGAACCGGCCATGGACCCTTTGTTGGAACTGGGCCAAATCGTTCCTTTTGGTGATTCAATTCCTTGATATTAAATTCCTCTGGGTAATCGATTACTTTATACGGCTTATTTTTTAATTTACCAACTATAAATTTTACAAATAAAAGGCAGATAACGAGCACAGTTTTAAATGAAAACTCTCACGAACTTAATACTGAAATTATTTTAAATTTTACTAAATTTAAATAATTTTTAAAAATTCTATTGCAGCTTCACCTCGTAGGAAAGCCAGCTTGATTATTGAAATTTCCTACACTGATTATATCCATTGAGAGTTTTAATAATTTCAATCATCCACAAAAAGAGTTTTAATAAGTTAATTAATACATATTAACATTTCAATCATCCACAAAAAACCGGTTACTGTTTTTTCACTCAAAAAAACAGTTTCATCCTGTTTTCTAAGAAAAATATCACAAACACCCCCAACCTAAAACTACGTCATGAAAACCTAAAACATTTATCAGATCTTAATTAGATTAGGGATCTACTGTGTATTCTACAGCCACTAAGACACTGCTAAAAATACTTGACAGTCTTCACAACCTAGTTTTACGTATAATATCTGGAGATTTTCGCACAACACCAATCGAAAGTATTTATTGGAAAGTTGGTGAACCGTCCTTAGAAGACAAACCACTTTATTTAAGTGTAGCATACGCCGAAAAAATCAGGTCTAACCAAAAAAACCGTAATATTCAAAATTGTTATACGGAAAAGTTCCCAAATCTCTTTATAAATAAACCGAGAACTACCAAACCTTTCTACCCAAGGATTAGAAACTATTTAAATCAATGAAACTATACGTTCCTAAAATGTTTTTCTTCTCAATCGTCCTTAATTCCTCCATGGCAAATAAAGAACCCTCAGTGCCTAACCCGTCCCATTTCTTTCGACAAACATTCCACAAATCCACAGTTAATCAAATCCACCTTCAACGATATGCTTCACAACTACTGGGATTATACAGATGTATACACAGATGCATCTAAATCAAATAAAGGTACTCGTGCTGCAATCATAACCCCAATATCGACAAATAAATATAAACTCCCTTCAGAGTACTCCATTTACTCTGCTGAACTATGTGCTCTATACCAGGCCACCCTTGCTGTCAACGTATCCAATAATACCAATTATATTATACTCACAGACTTTCTAAGTTTCGTACAGTCAATTCAATATGTCTACCCAACTAATCCTTTAGTTATCAAGATAAAAAAGAAATCCATACCGCTCAACTGAATGGAAAAAATATTATATTATTCTGGATATCATCCCATATTGAAATGCCGGGAAATGAAGAGGCACAAAATGCTGCAAAAGAAGCTGCAAGTAGTAATAGTGCAGAGTGTACTAAAACATTTACGAGTACAAACATGAAAGCGGCGGTTAAATTTAAAGTGTGATATATGTGGGAAGAAAAGTGGAAAGTGTCATCGGCCAAGCTACGTGATGTTAAAAAATCGATAAAACTCTGGCCCACTTTACCAACCAGTCGGAGAAACCAGTTAATATTACCGCGATTTTGACTGGGCCATACGCGACTAACTAATAGCTACATGTTCTCCAACAAACAAGAATCAAGATGTGACAACTGTGATAAAAAAGTAACAACCAAACATATATTAGAGAAATGTCTAGCATTAACACCAAAGCACGTTTTGTAGAATATACCAAACAAACTTAGCGATATTTTAAATCTACAGTACAATATTTTAAACATAAAAACTTTCTTAACCTCGATTAACATTATAAATGTGATACAAATTATTTTTCGCCATCATTGTTTTGCTAATAGCCAATTTAGCTGATGCTATTTTGTTAATAAAAAAATAAATTTCAATCATCAACAACTTGCTAAACAGACTTATTGGTGATCAGTTGATCTACAGTTGGCGTTAATTATACTCTGCATATCTTTTCGTAATTTAGATATACCATTTTCACAGTTGTATATTTTAACATCTCCTACTGTTTGTAGTTAATCTTGAGTAATGCTTTGACATTTTTAATTTTATAGTGTTCCCATTAATTAATCTAAATTATACAGTCTACATATACTAATTATTATAATTTTATATTTTATAACTTGGCTTCTTCCATATTAGTGGTCAGTTAGACTTTTGGTTAATATTCAGTTTAACATAAAATTTTTGAAATATGCAGATGATTCTGTCACTGTCCATTTAAGTTGTCATATATCAAATGTTACTTTATCATTTCCGTTAAGACCAGGATCCATTTGTCTCCTGCCATTGTCCACAATGTAGCATCGAATCAAGTTTTAAACTGTTTGTCCTTTGCCTATTGTTAGGTTTTATGTAAATGTATTTAAACGTTCATATAATTCATTGATGTGCTGGATAGCCAACAATGTTTGACAAAGTAAGTCTAAAATGTTCTATACATTTTTTATCAAGCATTAACTTCGAGTTGTTTTGAAGTTTGCTACTTATTTTTTTTTCCCTGAAAAAATGTTTCCTGATTTATTTGAGATACCCCTAAATATGCTCTAAGAGCGAATGTACTTAAGCAAAATTTAATAAAAAAACTCTCGATATCTGCCTTTTATTTGTAAAATTGATACATTCGAACATTTAACTATTTATTATTTTACCAATTACGTGTCAGAATACTTGGAATGTGTCAACTACAGGATACTGTATTAATAAGATTTTACAAGTAACTTAATGAAAAGGAAAAAAGGGCAAAGTAAAATAATAATTAATCATCGGGTAAAAATAAAACAGAAGTAGCTTTAACTAAATTCAAAGTTAAACCTTATTGAAACTAAAAGATGTATTCTTCCAAGGAACATTTTTACATTATCAAGAATGCAGTATGTTTCCATTACAGTGGTGAATCACGTGATAGCAACAAGGAATCCTTATGTATTGAATGCATATGAATCTTTACCACCGAGTATATTTTGCACATGACGAACGTCATTTAAGATGTTCTGTAAGTCAGATTTTTCGAAACAAAGTCCGTTGGACAGTAATAGTTAAAAATTTTGAAACAAACAGTTTTTATGTCATCGATTATCACAGAAACCATTTTTGGGATTTGGCTTTTTCTACATTTTAATATATTTCACTGATTTTCAAATATCGTACTGGCTTAATCTACTGATAGGAAAACTTCGTGTATGAATGAAATTGTGTCATGTTCACTGACTGTTTCTGACTTTCGGCTTTTTAGAGGGTATTAAAATTAAAAAAAGTATATTATTTGAATATTAAAAGAAATTTAATGATAATTATTAAATACGGAATACGATAGTGTATTGTTTTGCTCTCTAAGGTTTATAAGATCGCCTTCCAATAGGCTATAAGCTCTCAGGATCCTCATATTGCAAGGTTCTTAAAAGGAAATAATGTCACTCTGCATACAAGATCTTCTAATAGATTTGTCACTTATAGTTTGCAACTTGACAGTAACAAGAAATAAATTAAAAGAATTAAAAAGAAAAAAAACACAAGCGAGAGATATCTATAAAATTCGTAAACACCACCAAAAAACCAGACTTCAGTAGTCATTAGCATTTTGTAAAGACTGCAAGCTTGTATCTTTTCTCCGAAGGAAGAAAAAAATGTCTTTGTCCTATCCACAAGCCGTACAGATGAGAGTAGAAATAAGGATATTGGCAAACCAACAGTGGTAGTGGACTACAATTATTAGAGGTCGACATTGTAGATCAAAGGTGTGGTTTTCCTAATGTCATCAGAAACATTAAGAGATGGTCCTTAACTATTTTCTTTGATATTATGAATATAGCAGGAATACATGCCTTGACCCTATTACAAATGAAAAACTCGAAGTTGACTGTTGTACGGCGAGACTTTTTATATAGCTTAGCTGTGGACCTGATGAAGCCGCAGATTAGAAAGAAATTTTATACTCCTAATGTTTCGAAACAGTTAAGATAAAATACGGATTTTTACTCAGAACCGAAGAACAGTCGGAAAAAGCTGCGACTTCTGCAGAAAAAAATATTACATCTCAACCAAAAAGAGCCAAAACAGGAAATGTATGATGCTGCATGTGGGTAATCCAAGGTTAATTAATACGTCAAAAATTCGATATTATTTGTTGTTTAATGTATATTAATTTTGTATGCTGTTGGTATAAAATACTGTCAGCATTTGAAAACTAGGATACCTATACTACAAAAAAGTTTGAAACCTTTGTAGATCAAAGATGCAATATTGATATGAACTTTTCTATAAGTTATTAAGTAATCCAAACGAAAGTTATAAACTGGTAGAAGTAAATATTAAAACCATTTTAAAATGCAGTAGTTTCTTCAATATAGAGCAATGGCTAATCATATATTTAAGATCATTAAGTCTTTTACTTTTAATATTTATATCGTTCCTTTTAACGACCGACTCTGAGCCGCTTTAACCTCTATCACATACATCCATATAATTTAATAAAATGTCCAAATATCCCACTAACAGGGACAATATTTCCAACTATCATCCAATTTTGAAATTGAGCGCGAGAGGCTGATGTAACGACATTAAAAGTAGTTATTGTTTAGGTTTATGGCTCTATATTTTGGAAGTTTAATTCTGTTTATAAATATTTTCATTTCCTATTAAAACGTCATATTAAATATGCGAATAGATAAGTACTTGATTTATAGAGGTTGCAGCCTATTAGACTCAAGATCAGAGAGACTATCTCTCTCTCTCTCTCTCTCTCTCTCTCTCTCTCTCTCTCTCTCTCTCTCTCTTATATATATATACAGATTGAACGAAATAAATTCGGAACATAGGAATATAATGTATTTCGGCTCAATTCTGCTGTAGCTGGTTGGCCAACAAAAGATTGTCAAATAATTATATTATAAAAAATCCCATACTTAAGCGGGCTGCTGGATTCTGAACTCATAAAAACTGAAAGCTACACATAAATCTACGATTTTATTATGCTGTCGAACCAGTTATAGTCCAGGAAATGTAGCATTTCACCTCGCAATTTTTTCGTGCGGCGTAGATTGACTTGAAATTTAACAGAAGGTAGGTAATAGCCTAAGGATCAAAATCTATATCGAACCAAAGTGCGCCAAAGCCTAGGGGGTGGTTGCCACCCCATCTCCGGGGTGAAATTTTTTTTTACGTTTTAACTACAGGTTTCGATTAGAAAAGTGATTCTAAACAAAAAATGTGCTATACATTTTTTTATAAAATGATATTTTTCAAGTTATTCGCGATTGAAAGTAACAACTTTTAGACGAAAAAATCCACGTTTTTAATCGATTTTTCGCGAATAACTCGAAAATGGTGCATTTTATCAAAAAAATTGTAGAGAACAAATTTGTAGCTTTTAAAAAGACAAATACAATTACAAATACAATATCAATGTTCAGCGGTTTTCTTCAAATGCCAAATTTGAAAGATTCAAAGTCAAATATCGGGAAAATGATGCATTTTGGGAAGAAAACTCACAAAACGTTTTTTAAAGAGCATAAATAGACCTATCATAAAAAAATAAGGCCAATACCTCATTTTTTACGAAAAAATCGAGGAAAACAACAACCTAACCACCCCCATAATTAAAGTCGATCTTCACCCTTCTGCAATTCCCTTTGTAGATGTATTATTAATACGTCCAAGAAGTTTGACCCATTTAAAATGCTTAGTTTTAGAAAAAGTACAGCTTAAAGCGAAAAACGATTTACAATTTCATATTTTTTACCCTTCTTTTTTTAAATATGCTCGAAAGTACTGTATATATGAAAAAAATAAAAATTACCAAATTGTAGCTTTTTTAATGACTAAAATTATCCTTTATTTAGATTTGTTGTACAATGAATATTTGGCGAGATATAGCCGTTTAAAGCATCGATTTACGATCAAGCACCATCTTTTTCGAGCCCTTTAAACTCACCCTATTTAAAAACCAAGGGTTCCAAAAAGATTTAATTCATAGATCCTTGTAGCTATTAAAAACCTCTACAAATCGTTTTTGAAGAAACATCTATCGTTAAAAATTAAAGGAAATACGTTAAAAAAACCAGTTAATTTTTTTCCGGAAAATTCCATTAGTATAGTACAGTACATTTCGGAGCATAATAATCTACAAAACCGGTATATTAGCTAGTGGGGCGTTATACATTCGAAATTTTAAGCGTTCTTATTTTGAAATCCCATACAACAGAATAAAACATCTGCTCATATGTCTATGGCTTGGCAATGAAAATATCAGAGTAACAGATTGGGGATGGTTTTCCAAAGATGGTTTGTTATTACCCGTACGCATGAACAAACAACCTGCACCCGATAAATTTTTAAAAATTATTTTTTGCCAATGCAAAAAAGGATGCGGCGTTTCATATGGGCGCAGAAAAGTTGGTTTATACTGTAACTCTACTTGTTCTGGGTGCCCAGGTGAAGGGTGCAATAACAGTCCACCAATAATTGAGGAAGATGATGATGACATGGATCACATGAAGATGTAATTGATGACGAATAAAATTAATATTATAATTGTTTTATCTATAAATGTAAATATTTTCAACTATTTATGTAAATGTATAAGAATATATGGTGCCTTTTTATGTTGATAATTTTTTTTGTATTTAATTCTACTTTTTTCAATTTATATCTTATAAATTAGTTTATAAAAACTGCAATGTTGTAAAGGGTGATTTTCAAAAGTTGAAAAGTTGCAAAATTTTGGCAAAAAATTGTTTTGACCTATAGCACTCATAACAATTGATTTTTAAGGGTTGAAAATGTATGAATTTGTATTTTAAAGTACAAAAAACTCAGTATTTAACTAATCCAAACCAAATTTCACTCATCTTAGGATTTGTAATATTATTTTACAATTTTTGAAAATTAGGGGTAGTTTTCACCCCTAAGAACAATCAGGGTTCATCGGCATGACATAAACTATAAAGTAGAGGGTGAGTTAAGCTTAATTCCAAATTTTTATGCAAGTCGTTCCAAGGTGAAATCATTTACTTCGCATTACTAATTTTTTTATATTATTCTCTAATGAGGGTCGCTTTTTAAGGGTTGAAATATGATGGAACTTTATTGAAAAGCACGAAACTATCATTATTTAATTAATTCAAACCAAATTTTACCCATATTCAGGTTTAATTGTTATTTTATAATTTTTGACAATTAGGGATAGTTTTCACCCCTAAGAACAATCAGGGTTCGTCGACATGACATAAACTATAAAGCAGTGGGTAAATTGAGCTTAAATCCAAATTTTTATCCAAATCGATCCAAGGCGAAATCATTTTTTTAGAATTAGTAATTTTTTACATTAATCTCTAACAAGGGTTGCTTTTTAAGGGTTGAAATATGATGGAACTCTATTCAAAAGTATAAAATAATCATTATTTAATTAATTCAAACCAAATCTTACCCATATTCAGGTTTAATATGTTATTTTATAATTTTTGACAATTAGGGGTAGTTTTCACCCCTAAAACCCATCAGCGCACTTCGGTTCGATATAGATTTTGATCCTTGGGCTATTACCTACCTTCTGCTAAAATTTCAACTGGATACATGCAGGACGAAAAAATTGCGAGGTTTTAACTTTTTCGAGCTTCAATTCCTGAACTATTACGCCTCCTTAGACAAACCCGTCTTACGCAAACAACTTGGTTGCGAGACAGATAGTTGAACGATATTTTATACAATGTCTATACCCAGGTATGGATTTATTTTTGTCCAAGTTTTATATTGGTCCACTATTTTAAATGCAGTTCAAACAGACATGTATTAAATTGTATGTTCCGTTTTAATTTGGTTCAATCTGTATATATATATATATATATATATATATATATATATATATATATATATATATATATATATATATGTACAAATGTATGTATATTGTGATTTTGAAATCCTTTCTTCCAATAGTCTGATAGTCTGTTGTAATTTGTTTTTGTAATGATCTGATAACGAATCCCACGAAGTTGTCCGTTTTTCTATTACATCAATAAATAGTTCAACATCAAGGTTTTCCATTCCAGCAATCACACGTCTTCACACATCTATACACGTCCACAGACTAGCAAAATAAGTTTTTACAGACTCATTTGTGACATTAAACGCGTTTCATAAAAGTACCAATTTAATTCAATGTACTTTTAAAACGCCCGTGGCGACACGTTATCTAATTCTGGGCGATAGATTCTGAGAACGTCTCTACAATTTGGATGCATAAAAGTGACTATATAAGACAATAACTATAGAGAACGATGCGTTTTTTGTGGCCACGCAACAGGCGACGATAAACACATGCGTAAGGCCATTTTTTTGCACGCGTTCTTCGTCGGCTGTTGCGTGGCGTGGATGAATCAAGATGGAACCTCTGTTCAGCGTTTTTTGTCGCGTTTGGCGTTAAGATAAAATTTGTGAAATAGATCAGTGACCACCGTACCGTGCAATAATCGTCGCATATACACTACATGAAGAATTAAGACTGTGATTTTTGTAAATATCTAATGACAAATGACACATAGATGGTCGTTTTTCAATTTTTTCGATATATATTTCATTATCTACCATTATCATGGCAACCACTCAGGTCGTCACAAATCGATACACGTCTCCGGGTAGCAAAATAAGTTCCTATTGCAGCATCAGGACAATAAACGCGTTGCATAAAGCCCAATTTAATTCAGCGCACTTAAATACTAATAAAACGCGACGCTTTCTCTTATTCCGGGTGACAGAATGTTAGAACACCGCAACATATTCATCGAGCGACTCACCAACATTGTTGCATAAAAGGGTATATATAAAGCAATTCCTTTAAGAACGCCGCGTTTTTTGTCACCACGCAACGAGCAACAAAAAACGCGTGCTTAACTGGCGTAACTTCGCATAGATATAAAAGCAAAGAGAATGATGACTGTATGTAATTGTTCTTCATGTTCTACAATTCTAAGGTATTATTGTATTTGAAATATAATTAATAAATAACAATAACAGATTGTTAATTTAGTTTAGTTTATAGTCTTCGGAGGTAATCGCATATCATAAAATATCAAAAGTACAACGTACATGCTTGGAAAACGACAGATGATGCTAACAGATCCAAGTAAATATTTTACTCGTTTTCAAATAATTATTTATTTTTATTATAGTTTATTTCTCAACAAGAACATCAAAAGAGCAATAGGAAGTATAACAATACTAAAAAATGAAAATGTATAAATGTCAAAAAAGTATTTATTATCACAACCAAGAAATGTGTTTCATGACTTCATATTATTAAAACTGAATGGGAAACCGTTTCATTCGGGTACAATAATCATCAAAAACATTACAAATGGCATCGCGTGATGCAGAAGTATTAAGCAATTGTTTTTCTACACAAGATAAAAGAGAATCAGTTATTTTCCGCATACGCGACTCGTTTTACTGGCAACCCTTAACGAAGAAGACGATTACACGTATTTGTTATCTATTATGTATACCACAGGGCACCCTTCGTGCAATTTTGTAATCTGTATAAAGGATAAAATGTTTTTCTTATAAAAACTAAAAGATTTTTTTACGAAAGAACTTATATATGGTAGAAAGTTCTCTTCCTTTAAATGTATGTCACAAAGCTGTATGGTTTTGTTTTATTCTGTAAAATAAAAAATATGTAGTGTTAGGACAATGTGGACTTGGTCGTATACTTGTTTAAAACGTTAAATGAAGCTTCGTGCAACTCTAAATTTTTGTAATTGTTCGGCTATATATCTTTTGCTAAAGAATATTGGTCTGAAAAAATTATATATTTAAAAAATTTAGTTAGGCAACGTTTTGCAAATGATATTCGTAGATAACAACCTTATAAATGGCTAGCCAAATATGATATGATATGTGCATGATAGATGTGTGCAAACTAAATATGGTTATAATGATTCATTTTATCCTATTCATTAAGTATTTTAAAAATCACCTAACAAATAGTCCTATAGACAAATCATATTAGTTTGAATTCTCAGGTTTTCTAAGGCTGTGGTTGCCTTCATTATTCTTTATTATTACCTGGTCAACTGCAGACAATAAAGTATATATTAGTTTTCTGGGTTTTCTGTTTATATTCATGAATACGTTTTCGCCATAATTCTTTCTAACCATATATCTACCTGTTTTTAAGCGTTAGATCTAAACTTTTAGATAATGTTTATTAGAGAGGCATCCATGCTTTAAATCTTTAAATACTTTAAATGGGGATTTTGCCTCTTTCCTCTTCTCTGTATGTTTTTTTAACATGTTCATTATTCACCTTTATTTTTCAAGTAAGCTTTAATGCAGTTATTATCGTTAAAATGCAGAAACAACACAACACCCTAAACATTAATGGCTTTCTGGCTTAAACTTACAAAAACAAACTAGAAAAAATACTTTTACAGAAAAAATTGCTTAATTTGGCCCCACGTTGGGCGTCAACTTTGCTACGATACTTTGGCTTTGGAAGGAAGAAGAGACGATACACGAAGAACGTATGCATTTGGAAAGAAGGTACAAAAAGAGAAGATACAATAAAAAAAAGAACGAAGAATAAAATGGAGCACCAAGTAAGCTCGAGAGACAAAAGACAAAAGAAACGCGAAATTCGTGAACTAGAAAAAGGAATAGAATTACAACCCACTTCTTCCTAGAATAACTTGAGTGCACCAGAATAAAAACTGATTAAAAAAATAAAAGTTTAAATAAAATCTGAGAGAGATCCTAATCAAATCCAAATTATATTATATATTATAAATTATGAGCCAGTTAATTCTATTTTCAGCAAATCAACAAATCTGAGGATTACCTCTATTAAATATTCTATAATTCAATTAATGTTTTTTTCCTTAAAGTAACTACCATTTAAAGTGAAACTGAAAAGGCGAAATAAATATTAATAAAATATTCATTATAAGTATTTACATAAATGAGAATTTACATGGTTACAATGAGATACATCTGTTAAATAGTAAAAAATAAATAAATAATACTCCTAGTTAAATTGTATTATTTAAAGCCAAAGATAAAATATATACTCAGAATACACTAGCTTGTCGCGCTTTGCCTAGAAGCGATAAATATACTGGATCTCCTCTAGAAGACTTTTAATCACTGATGAACCACATCAGTGTTAGGGGTCACCATATCCAGGTGAAAACTCTTTTGTAGTCAGACGGAACCTGGTCTCATAAACTCACGTATAATGTAAGAAAACCAGCAGATTTTATGGCGAGAAGAATGTAGAATATGAAGGATGAAAAGTTACCATAAATAAAATTAAACTCTTAGTGGGCGCTAATATATTTTTGTAGAGGCTTTTTAACTGTAACATTAGCCTGAGGTATTTTTCAGTAGACTACACTAAGTTTCTTTTCATATCTTTAGACTTCCTCTATGTTGGATTTTGGTACATTGTAGAATGGGTCTAGTGCAATAGTAAAAGTATTAGTTCCCTTTGAAAGAGACTATTAGCATTTTTATTACCACAAATTCCTTTGTGACCTAGCACCTACTGCCAAGAATCAGAATGATAGATTTTATAATATAAGAGAATGGTAAAAATGTATCAATTCCTTCACTTTTATTTAAATGCACACTGGGATAACACTTAAAAAATCAGTAATTTAAAACTGTTAACATGAGATAAGCTTTTGAACATTGAAAAAGTATTAAACGAAAATTATCTGTTTAGTGATTTGAGGGAAAAGTGTTAATGAAATTTTATACTCACAATCTGATATGCTGAAATTTATTTGAATAAAAAGTTTCGGTACCTAAAAATTTTTAGCAAACTGAATATCAGCTAAAAAATACAACAACTAACTATAAATTGAGGCTATCAGCGTAAAAGTGGTGTAACCCCAGACTACTTACTTAGGAGAAAATAAGGACTTAAAATTTGGCTAAACTGATTTTTAATATAAAAACATTATTTTAATTGTTTCGTTTTTGATCTTTAAAAAATACTTTAAAATCTACACTAATTGTATAGTTTTGTGTTAATTAAGCTAAAAATTAGAAAAAAAAAATGTGGGTTACCTACACCACTTCTGCACGTACCATATTTTAGTTGTATGGGAAAAAATAGACAGGTTACACCACATGAGCAGAAGTTTTATTAGGAAACAATGCAAATAGTAGTTTTGACCTGACTCATAATGAAACACTTTATCCTGTAGTCTGTTGTAACTATTAAGGCTATTATGTACTGGAGGGATGATCTGTAACAATTCAAGAAGGTCTTTTTTCTTTTTTTCATCAATATTTGGTTTTTTCAAAACATCTAGTTGTACTACACTATTTCTGACTGTCTTTTCTTCACAGTGACTTCTTCAAAGATGATTTCTTTATTATTTTAGTATTTGTAGAAAATTGATTGAAAATGGATGAAGTTTATGGAATTTTAACCACTGAATTTTCGACCACTCCACTTTGGTTTTACCAACTGAAATTTTTAGATTAGTTATATTTTTTTCTAGTGATTTGTAAGAGAAAAAATCACTTGCAGTCAGTTGTATAAATTTCAAGGGTTTTATTTTTCGAGCCGTTTTAATTACTTCAATCCAGTTATATGGTACATATATTTTCTTAAAAATTTTTTTATTTTTTTCTATTAGGCCAAAATATTGGTCACAGGGTAGGTATGAATGTCCACTGACCAAAAATCTATGATTTATTTCTTCAATAGTAAACTCCGTATTAGATACCACATACTGGTAAATAAATGACAACTTAATATTTCTATTTTACCCCCTACACTGATCGGAGTACATGATTACTTTTTCTCTCTCTTCAATCCTGACCCCCCAGGGGGAGTGTAGTGGTCGACGTGATGTCGTGTATTGTCCGTCTCTAGAGATCTCTGTCTCTGGTCATTTCTTTTAATTCATGCATAGGTCTTTGGCATATTCCTGTAATTTGATCTATCCATCTTGTTGGGGATCTTCCTCGTGATCTTCGGCCTTCTACCTTTCCTTGTATTATGAGTCTTTCCATGTTTTCTGTGTTTGCTCTCATAACATGCCCAAAATATTTCAATTGTTGGAGATGGACTTTACTAGAGAGTCGTTGGCTAACTTTTAGCTCTCCTAAAATTGAATTATTTGTTCTACGGTCGATCCAAGGAATTCGTAACATTCGTCTCCAACAGAACATTTTAGTGGCGTCTATCTTTCTTCTCTCTGATTGTCTCAGAGTCCAAGATTCACATCCGTAGGTCAGTATTGGGAATATTAAGCAGTTGATCAACCTCATCTTTATCGCTCTTGAAATTTGACATTCCTTCCATATTTTGGTCATTTTTGCTGTGGCAACTTTTGCTAGATCACATCTACGTTTAATCTCTTCTTGTAATGACCCTGTGTTTGTGATTAATGATCCCAGATACAAGTATGGGCTCACAACCTCGAACCGGTCAATTGTGGTTATGTGTGGATGCGTGTTGTGTAGTCTATCCACTATCATGATCTTTGTCTTTGATATGTTTAATTGCAGACCAAATATGTGACTTTCGTTTTCGATCAGTCGTATAAGTTCCATCAGCTCTGCTTGACTATTTGCAAGAAGGGCTGTGTCATCTGCGAAACGTAGGCTGTTTAGTTTATGACCATTGATTGAGATGCCCTTTTCCCATCCTTCAAGTGCTCTTCGCATAATATACTCTCCATATATGTTGAATAATTGTAAAAATAGTATACATCCTTGTCTTACACCCCGTTCTGGATGAAACTCGTTCGAAAGTGTGTCAAGTACTTTAACTGATCTAGTAGTGTGTTCATATAGTTCAGTTATAAGCGTAATTAGATCTTGTGGTACGCCTACTTCTTTTAGTATTCGCCATAAGTGTCTCCACTTGACCCTGTCGAACGCTTTACGGTAATCTATAAAACAGATGTATAGTGGAATGTTGAATTCCCTAGATTTCTCGATTATCTGCCTTATATTCAGCAGGTGTTCTCGAGTGCCTCTACCTTTGGTAGATCCAGTTTGCTCTTGTGGAATTTCTCTTTAAAGTCCTGAAGTAGTTTTTTAGTAGTCACAAAATTAAAAAAAAATACATCAAGCAAGATCCTACTTCTTGCGATCCTCTTAAGGCTTCTCACTCGTTTCAAATAACCATGTAGGCATCATCTGTCCCTATGTTCTGAATACCAAAGCAAAAAGTCCGTAGCTGTTGTTTGTAGCTTACTATTCCAGTACTCAACACAGGGGTAGGTAGGGTTTTCATCAAGTCAAAAGTTATTACAGTGACGTCAGTTGGTGATTTTGCTAGAGTGGTATCATCTTTTTATCCCTGTCTAGCTCTGTCTGCTTTTCTCTGATGTAACTCTTGTTTACTATTACGCACCTATCAGAAACTTTTTTCAAAAGTTACTGATAGGTGCATGAAAGCGTAGGTTAAAACATTCATTGAAAGTTTTACTGAAAATGCAACATGAGACAGGTTCATGTGTAGTATCTTCATAAAGAGAATACATTCGTCCAAGGCTCAGATCTGGAGCAAGAAATCTCCTATTTTCACCTTTGTGTCTCGTTTAATAAGATTCATAGACCGGAAACCGGCCATTTTACCTCTGCGATCTTATTGTACGGTATTTTGTTTACAGAACTTTGTGGACCTCTTTGATCAATAGGTGAAACATGCTTTCAGCACTCTAGTAACACATCCATCGGAAACTTCAAACGTTCTTAGAAATAATTTTTACATACCTGATTTCCAACACCGTCATTACCCAATAAATAATAAATGTGTGTTTTTAACTTCTTGATTCGACTCTTTCTGTATAAGTTTTGCATTTGTTTGCCACTGTAACTAATGAGAACAGTCATGAATTCTGAGTGTCAAAATTGGCCAGTGCGTAAAAGCTTCTGAATATTTCCAGCTGACGTTTCACGTTTATTCTTAGATGGCACTTTTTAGGACATGAACATTCGCCTGTTTTGGGTGTTTTTGGCAAAAACAATCTTTTTTTTTGGGTTTTCATATTGCTCATCTTTTGCCCGTTTCAATTTAACAACATTTTGCTGCCAACTCTCAAGCTTTTTGACAAGCTTTTTACTTTTGACCATAGTAGGTTCATCGATGGTTTCAGCTGCTGACGTGCTTGTTTGAGATTATTCTGTTAAAATAAACGTGCTTGGAAGTGGCTGTTGTGAAGATGTGGCTGTAAGTCATCATTGAATGAGGAAGGCACAGGGGATGGTAGATATTCAGAGCCGGATTCATTAAAATCTGCAACAGTAACCAAATTGATTAATTAATTTATAAATCTACATAACCTACGTAAACTGTTATAATACTGTAGTTTTTAAAAACAAGAAATGTCTATCTATCTACCTAAACGTAAATAAAAGTGTTTATTTTACAGAAACACAATATTTTAACTAACCTGACGTATTATCTTCGTTTTCATTCATAGTTCATCAATTTTTTTGTTTGATTAGATATATTATTATAGCGTTTGTTAAAATATTATATGAGGTAGTTTATGTTTTTAAAACAATTTTCGTTTTTAACCTCAATTTTTAACACACACAATACTGACAGCTGACGGAATTTTAGAGAGAAATAAGTCACAGAGAAATATTGTTTTGCTATGATGCAAAAGTGGTTTAACGAGGTTACATCACTTAATATGACCCGTGCAAAACAGATTTTTATAGCGCCATCCGTTGATGGGTATTAAAAGGTGGCTTGCACTATTGTTGTATTGAAGATCATAATGTAACGAATGTATTTTACACCAAACAGCATTTTGCAAAAAAGTGGGTTATACAACTTTTGCGCCGATAGCCTCAATTGTACAATTAAAACTTTAAGCGTTTAAAACATAAACGTAGAAAAAGATATTAATACATAACGGAAGCACCAGAAAATCGAGCTAGTATGTCATTAAGCCAAATAAATAAACGAATTTAAGTTTTATCGCTTATGATATATTTATTATATGACATATCGATCAGAGACCAACAGAAGTCGATCATAGACTATGTAATAATGAGACAGAACTCAAAATTTAAGTGCCAAGACTGCAGAGTAAAAAGAGGGTCTAACTGTGGGACAGACCATTACTTTCTTTTAGCTAATATTTTGTGCCCCTTTAAACAAAACAACAAACATAACACCGAAAGTCAGAGAAACAATACTACGCAGTACAAAACGGAGAGATATAAATTGCATCTTTTATTCCAACCAAGCATTAAACATCTTTTTCAATGTAGATTAGAAAGTAAACTAAATGAGATGGAAAGAAATATGGATGTAGAACAAGAATACAATAATCTCAAAATGATAATAAAAAAAATTGCTTATGAAGTATTAGGAACAGAGAACAACGACAAAAAACACCACGAACCACCATGGATGACAGAAAACGTAAAAGAAATTAATGATACAAGAAAAGAACAAATTATATAAAAAATGGCTAACAAATAAAACATCTAACAATAGAGTATCATATCAAATGAAAAACGGAGAAGTATGCCAGCAAATGAAAGAAGCAAAAAACAATTTCTGGGAACAAAAATGTGTCCAAGTTGAAAATTTAATGGGTGGTTCTCAGACAACGGAAGCATGGAGAACTATCACTAATCCAAAGAAGAACACCCATAACTCATTAAGCAACTTAATTTCTATAGAAAAATGGGAAAATCACTATAAAAATTTACTCCAAGAGTCCAGATTGGAATATATGGGAGAAGAATACAGTATGGAGAGACAAACAAATATTAACATTAATACTACCAGCAACGAGGTCCGTACTGCGCTAATTAAAATGAAAAACGGACGATCTTCAGGACCTGGCAATATAGCTATAGAGCTACTTGAAGCAGGAGGTCCACTCCTAATCGAACGAATAACTTTTCTAATGAATCAATGCTGCCAACAAATTAAAATACCATCTGAGTGGAAAACCGCTCACCAAGTGTCCATCTTTAAAAAGGGTAATCGAAAAGATCCTAACTGCTACAGAGGATTGAGTGTCCTACCTACTTTCGGCAGATTGTTTGGAAAGATAATAAATAGAAAAATACAAGATGATGTAGGACATCTAATTAGCGAAGACCAAAGCGGATTTACGCCTGGTAGATCTTGCACTGATAACTTGTTTATGCTCCAACAATTAATAGAAAAAAGAATAGCGGTTGGTAACGAAGTACATCTAGCCTTCATCGATCTAGAAAAAGCGTATGATACAGTACCAAGGCCTAAATTGTGGCAAGCTTTACAACAACTCGGCATTAGTCCACACCTTTTAGGAATAATCACAGAAGTATACATGGGCCTGCGTAGCGCAAGCGGTAGTGTGCTTGCCTCGCATGCCGGTGGTCGTGAGTTCGAATCCTACCGCCGGCAAGAACAACTAGGCATTTTTAAAATGTCTATAGGCCCCAGGTCGACTCAGCCTGAATAAAATGAGTACCTTGGGTAAAACCAGGGGTAATAATAGGCGGTTGAAGCGTAGCACTGGCCATGTTACCTTCCTTGTATACCGTAGGCCCTAGATATAGCAGACTACCCTGCTATACTCCCAAAGCCGCGTGCGGTATAAAACGGGAGACTATTATTATTACAGAAGTATACAGGGAAAACACCACTTACCTAAAAATCGGAAATAGACTATCAGAGCCGATAAAAGTAACTAAAGGACTGAGACAAGGATGCAGTATGTCACCTTTACTGTTTAATTTATATATTGAGGCAGCCCTTCAAAATTGGAAAAACCACTGCCAGGGAATGGGAATCCCAATAGGAAATGACGTACTGTTCTCCCTGAACTTTGCGGATGACCAAGTCGTTCTAGCTCAAGATTCTTATGATCTAGAGTTTATGATAAAGCGTCTATACAAAGAATATGTAAAATGGGGGTTAAAAGTCAGCATGAAGAAAACGGAATATCTAGTTATCAATTCAGATGAAAGGTTTGAAGTGTTGATGGACGAGGACGTGGAAATCACACAAGTGGAAAAATTTAAATATTTAGGTGCATTCATTGATAAGAACGGCTTGGGTGAAACCGAAATTAAACACCGAATTAATCAGGGACGTAAAATTGTAGGATGTTTGAACTCCTTATGGTGGGATCGCAAAATTTCCAAAAGGAACAAAAAAATAATAGGGGAAACGATGGTTGAATCAGTTCTTTGTTATGGCTCTGAAGTATGGACAATTAATGCAGACCTGAAAAGAAGATTGTTGGCAGTTGAAATGGATTATTTGAGAAGAAGTGCTAGAACATCAAGGCTGGAAAGGAAAACCAACGAATCTATAAGAAATCAGATGAATGCTACAGATACGGTCATAGACAGAATAGAAAGAAGAGGTTCAAAATGGTTTGGACACCTGTTAAGAATGCCTGACGAACGTTGGCCCCAAAAACTTCAGAGATGGAAGCCCCCTGGTAGAAGAAAAAGAGGTAGACCTCGACGCTCATGGAATGAAGGTATTAGAAGAGCAATGGAATCGAGAGGTTTGGAGGAGGAGCATGCCTTGGACCGAGAGGATTGGCGGAGGAGGACGGGAATACGGCGATAGCCGTCTCCAAGATGTATTCTATTTACAAATTGGATCCTGTAATATATATACATATATAAAGTCATTTGGTGGCGTAAACTTCAATATTTCGATGATTTATTTTATTATCGCTTAAAATTAATGCGCTATATTTCTATAAAAAAATATAAATTTATTCGTTCATTAGTCATAATAAACATTTAATCTTCTAGTGATTAGTGCCTATTTACTCGTGTCCTCTTAACATATTTACATCGATATTGACTCCATCGCGTGACCCTTATCCACAATCCGTGCGTAAACAAAATCTACGCGGGCACAGCCCCATAAAAGGGCTTTAAAATCAACATTAATGATAATAATTGAGGTGGATGTTATGATGTCACCTTTATTCTGAAATCCAATTAGGTATGTCCCTGTTTTGATGATGCAGTGGGTTATATAATATTGTAAATTGCTACGACTGTACAAGCGTATACGATAATTTAACTGTTAATAATACCATGAATAATAATGTTTTCATCGAGTTTGATGGTGGGTGGCCGCTTGTTAGCCTCTGTAATTTACGTTCCTGTCACACGCAGCGTTTAACGAAATAAAAAGGCTAGGTAATAAATAATTAAAATTTAGGATAACATTAAACTTATTAATTAACAAACATAAAAAAAATGTTCCATAAGAAACAGTAGATCCAGAATTTAAAAAAAATGCAATATTTTTTCCCTTAGTTCGTTGTAGATAAATGAATTTTTCCAACAAATTATTGTTTCTTTGTGTCATATCGATACCTTAATTCCATAACTAGGAAAATCGATTTTTTTGCGATTCTAAAAATTCAGTTTCAGACCACGGCCTTACTATAATGTATCGAATGCTATAAGTAGATATCTGATATTGTTTCTACTTATTTAGGTATAACATTTTGTTTGAAAGTAGGTATCTGTTATATGAGCCATTATTTGAAAACTACAACTTGATATGTACAGATATCTACTATTCAGCACTAACGCTAAACGAAAACATTTATAGATATCACTAGTTATCTACTTTTAGAAAAATATATTGGTGTATAAATATTTCTGTTTGTTGAACCAAAACTAGATAAGTGACTGGTGAGAATAAAAAAACATTAACTAGACCGTAATTCTACCTTTAGATCTACCACATATTATTTGCCAGTTAATAATATGAGAAAAAAGGTTTGTAAAACATTTTTTATTAATACACTTACTATAACGAAGGGAGTAGTCGACATTGCTGTTACAAAAAAAAGTAAAATGAATATGTATACCGCAACATATAGTCGATGATATCAGAAAACACATAGAAAGTTTTTCAGTTGTGCCATCCCACTATCACTATTGTCGGGAACGAACAACTAGAAAATATTTAGAACCACATCTGAACATCACTACAATATATAAAATATACATAGAACAATGTAGGGTACAAGGAAAAACTCCTGCTAAGGAATGCATATATCGAAAGATATTTAGTGAAAACTATAATTAAGGATTTCATACACCTAGAAAAGACCGGTGCTCAATATGTATGCACTTTACAAATAAGAAAGTCTACTAAGGACAAAATAGTGGAAAAATAAGCCGAAACACGAACAGAAGTCCTAATACAGCTTAAAGAAATATGGCTAGTATTCTTAGAGATACTTCTCTGTTAAAGTACTTGTCAAAACCTGAGACAAAAATGTTCATATTAAAGACCTAGTGGTGGTCAAACGAAGTTTGGGAAAAATAAAGAAGTGTAATGAAAAACGAAGTAAGGGGTAATGAAAAGTACAGCATGTAAAATTAATGCAAATCTTGAAAAATGTTGGAATAGATGATAAGGATATTCGGGTCATTAAAAATTTGTACTGAAATCAAACTGCTATCCTAAAAATTGGAGATAATTACACCGATGAAATCCCCATACCACGAGGAGTCAGAGAAGGTTGCATTTTGTCAGCAACATTGTTTAATGTTTACTCGGACCAGCTATTTAAAAAGCCACTTGAGAGACAACCATATGGAATAAAAATCAACGGGGAACCACTTAATGTGATTCGATATGCAGACGATACAGTAATTCTATCAGATAATATTGAAGGTCTTCAAATTCTGCTTGATCGTATTCACGAGGTAGGAGAGGAAATGGGCATTAAAATAAACTCAAACAAAACCAAACTTCTAGTGTTTAGTCGTGACCCACATCCCGATGCAAAGCTTTAATTGAACGGAGTCCAAGTTGAGAAAGTTCACAAAATTACATATTTGAGAACTGTGATAACGGACCAACTAGATCCAGACATAGAAATAAAATGTAGAATAGCAATGACTAAAACTACTTTTATGAAAATTAAGTAATTTTTTTGCAATAACCATCTCAGTTTAGAACTAAGGCAAATAATGGCTAAGTGTTATATTTGGTCTGTACTTTTGTTTAGTGTAGAACTGTGGACGCTAAAAGTATCGATCAGGAATATCATTGAAGCATTGGAAATGTGGGTTCATAGACGAATGCTGAAGATACCTTGGACAGCAAAAAAAACTAATGAAGAAGTACTAAGGAGCGTCAACAAAGACAGAGAACTACTAAATACTGTTAAACATCGAAAAATGTCTTATCTGGGATATAAGTAAGGGGAAGTCGATATAAAATTTTACAACTGATCTTTAAAGACAAAATAGAGGGCCGTAGAGGTGTAGGAAGAAAACAAGTTTCTTGGTTAAAAAACATTGAATGGACTGAGATACCAAATGCAGGACAATTATTCCATATTGCAGAAGATCGAGAAGCCTTCGCAATGGTGATCGCCAACATCGGATAGTTCTGATATGGCACGCGAAGAAGAAGAATCAAAAACGAACAAACTGTTGCACAGAAAGGACAGGCCACTCATGATTTCGTGATTTTAAAGTAAATTACCAAAGTCTATTCCTTAAGGATTATTAGTGTTTCGCATATTTTCGTAATGCTTGGGAGGACAAACATAAGCATATCATTTAAAAAAGTTCTGTAGATTCCTTTACAAGGCTTAAAAAAATTACTAAATGCTTATTTGTTTATTAATAAAATAAATGATAAAATAAACGAACTGAAAGGTGCGTTTAAAAGAACTGCAAATCTGTTTTACCAAACCGATATGATGAAAATAAAAAAATACCTACATAATAATTATATGGTTTAGGAAAAGTGTTGATACCTTTTGATTTTTATTTTCGCTTTTTATCAGATTTCCTAATTGTTCGTAAGCATGATTACATCGATTTTTTTTTTTAAATAAAAAGTTTAAGTTTAAGTGTATACCGTGCAAAACTCAATACAAAAAATGACGTTACAATTAATATCGAGGCACTCCCACGCTCATTGCCAGTCAGCAATTATAGTTAACGAAAATGGTGAATTCTTTCAATTTCCGTTATTTCCAGTCATCAATCGTAATAGAATAACGTCGAATAACGGGCCGATGTTTCATTTATCGTCATTTTTGTACCTAAATTAACTAAATCATCCGATACAGTCCGTACTCCGTAGATTGAGAGGAAATGAAGATGGATTCATCGCGCATGTTTAAAAAACTGAAAAGGGAATGGAAATTTAATGCTAGAGAGGAAATTATTTATTGTAAATAAGTATGATTCATTTTCAAGATAATTTTATTTCGATACACGGCATGTTATATGGTAAGTAATACTGTTTGATTAAGATAAACTGTTAACATATTCTTGAATATAATAATATTAGGATGAAGACGACAAGTTTCGTTTTATAGGCCAATTAAGTTAGGTTTTACTTGACACAACTATATAGACTGGTTTGACAGTTAAAACGTGTAGTATACTCCATTCGCTTAGCTCGGACATTATTTTGACAGATTCATTGTCGGAAACCTACAACACAAAAATTCCTACTTCTCAGTATTAATAGCTCAAGTATACTACTATTGCAGACTTCTTTCTTTGAAAAAAGAAAAATTATTCCAAATAGTGGAAGTGTATACTAAACCCATCAAATTTTCCCTGTATATTTAAAATATAATATTTAAGTTGTTACAATTTAATATATTGTAGTAAATATTTGTATTATTCGCGTTGTTTATTTTAACTAATATAGTTTTATTGTTCTATTATTTTTGTTTAATTCTTTGTTAGTTCTATTTAGTAATTAGTTAGTTCTATTTTGAATTTTATTATTAGGGGTAGTCAAAGTTTTTCATTCGTTCTATCAGATAATGCGTTGGTAAGATTTTTTTTAAATACGATAAATGTTCTTTAAAGGGTAATATTTTTAGATGCGTAAGTATGCTGATAAATTACAAGGTAATCAAACTGCACAAAGATTTATTCAAAACACCAACCATTTTTTATAAATTATTTTCTCATTCGGCGTAGATTGATCACTAAAATATATTTACGAAATTATGTAAATATGTTCTTAATAACAAAAACATTTCAGTTAACATCCTGTTCAGTTTGACATGGCGTCAAAAATTAAATTCGCTTAGAAATTTATAGTATGTATAAAGTTTCTATTATATATAAAATATTATATTATATATAAAAAAATATAGGTAACCAACTTAAACTTTAGGTTAGCATTTAGCTGGAGTTTCTTGAAAACATTTTTAATAAACGTATTTTCCAGTTAATTCATAATTTTTTAAAAATGATGATAAGAATGCTAAATAAGCCATATTTTAAATGATATTTAATCACAAAACGTACTAATATTGTGTTATATAATCCGCATAATAAAGTACGTTAGATAAAAAGGTAATGATATTTTTTAAATTATTATAATATGAATATTATGATATTATTAGGATTATATAACACAATACTAATCATCACTTTAAAACACATAATCTATTATCATCACTTTAAAAAAAATAGGCTAGCTGTTAGGATCAAACTCATTAAAGAACACCTGACAAGGTTCAGGGTACCTTATCCTTCTTTAATGAGTTTAATCCTTATTTACAGTTCACTGTTGAACTTGAGGACACTACCACCAATAGTATACCCTTCCTTGACATGCGTGTCATTAGAATGGGAGACAACACCCTAACCACAAGTTGGTATAGAAAACCAATGGCCTCTAATAGGTTCCTTAACTACCATTCCTGTCATCCCATGAAATATAAACTAAACCTTATAAAAGCTTTGAGCTACAGATTAAATAAATTGACACATCCAATTAATCGAAGGGAATCCTTTAAGTTATTGAGAAATATTCTAATAGAGAATTCATATCCTTCCTCTATCAATAATAAATACCTTTATTCACATAGCTATGGATCCTCAATTTATGACATACCCGATGGTGACCAACTTAGAAATATCTCAAATAATTCAATAAATAGCATTGTTCTGCATAATACTGTTCTTGAGAATACTACCACCCATTATTCTTCTTTACCTTATTTCCCTCAAGTTACTGAGAAGCTTATTAAATTGTATAAACAAAATAATATACCGGTTAAAATTGCTGTTAAGAATGCTAAAACTGTTAGAAATTTGTTCTCTAAAACTAAAACACTCTTGTCCACTTTGGAACAAGTTAACAAAATTTATAAAATTCCATGCGCTAATTGCGATTTATGTTACATTGGTCAAACTGGTAGATCATTAAAAGGTCGTCTCACTTCACATCGTAGTGACATTAATTTATCAAAACACACTTGTGCCCTGGCACAACACGCGATAAATACCAAACATGAAGTGGATTTCAATGAAGTTAAGATCCTTGCCACTGAACGCAATCTAGCTAAAAGACAGTTTTTGGAAATGTGTTCAATACTAAAACACCCTAATGCTTTGAATAAGAGAACTGACATAGGTAACTTGAGCCAAATATATCATGCTTTAATTTTGCAGAATTAGGCTTCTTGATCTTTTCACTATATTAAATGTCATATTAGGTGTACTACTTGAACCTTTTTCATGAAATAATTTATATACATAAAATAGAAATAAAATACATAAAATAACTAAATAAAATAATTTAATATTCCTTACTTAACTTACTATTACATATGCAACTTACATTGCATTTTCATACACTGATTACTTTGATTAGTGTGAACAATTTTATACTTAAATAAAATAATACAAATATTGTAATTGATTCATAGAATCCTTTGCAAATCACAGTTCCAAGTATATGAACCTTGGGCTGTTGGAAATTAATGGGTCGTTAACCACCTGTGGCTGATACTACAGCTAGCCATAATGATTAACGTTATTACTTACATATGAGGTTGAATGAAAATCTCCTGTTTGTAAATCTGGGCTGATTAGTGAGAGGAGTTGCTATTACAATACCAGTTTCTTTCACTGTTTTGTATTTTACAACCGGGTAGTCATCCAAACTCATTTAAACTTTTAAATTGACCGCCCAATTATTTGGGTTGGTACCTCCACCTTGTTGATCTGTCAAAAGTATTTTGACCTCAAGGTTGGCTGTCTTTTCGCGGTTTAGTTCGTTCCGGTTCATCTAACGCCATTTTCCCGGCGACACTTGTAGGGCATTGATCGGTAACTTCATTTACACTACTTTTATAATTTTTATTAATATCACTTATAATGCTACCTAAAGTTAAAATCAAAGCTTAATAATCATAAAATAGTTGGAAGTTATCTATGATTTTCTTGGTTCTTGCTCACTAATTAACATTAAATAACATTTAATTTACTTTAGATCACATGGTCAATTGCTGTGCTAATTTTATAAGTTCATAATATGTTGTTAGTTACTTAATTGTTTATACAAAATCAGCGTATTATGTCCATTTATTTAGTTTCATTCACATTATTGTTAATAACATTGACTGCTACATGTCTTTTTAAGGTAACAATTAACATCGTTTCCATGATTGTGTGGTTCTCATATTGTACTTTTTTAGATGAACTGATGATGCTTTCAGAACTCGAAAGCGAAACGTCTTCAAAATAGATAAAGTAGCCTATCAACTTTGTCTTTTATTTTTCCACCTAGAGACCGATATAAGAACCCACAACTCGTCTGAGTGATCCTTATATATATATATATATATATATATATATATATATATATATATATAATATATATATATATATATATATATATATCATATATCGACATCCTCTCTGATGTCTCCCTCAGGGCTTCCGAAGTCTCAGTCTCCCGAGCCCCAGACACTACTACACTTGGCACTGTTCACTTCACTATCACTACGGAATAAGCCAAAAGAAGATGAGACGACCGCAAATGCGTTGGAACGATGATATTAAAAAAAACTGCAGGACGAAGGTGGAAACGTCTTACAAACAACAGTGATGAATGGCGTAATTACGAGAGCCCTATATTCGGCAATCCGAATAGAGAGAAGGGCTTAATATACATATATATATATATATATATATATATATATATATATATATATATATATATATATATATATATATATATATTCCATAATCTTTTCAGTATTCTCTATATGGTTTTGAAAGGGACTCCAAAATACCCTCCTAGTTTTCCTAGGCTTAAGTTTAATATTCATATTGTCTCTTGTACTCTTTCTTTCTTGTACTGTTTCTCAATACTCTAGTCTACTAATCTACTTTCATAATAACACATACCGTAGTTAAAGTTTTCTACTTATACTCTTGGTGGTTTCTTATTGCTCTTTAAATACTTTTCTAGCTAATGTTTTAATCTCTGAACAAGTTTACCATTTAAAATTGAGATAATCGTCCAACTAACTTATAAATTATTAGTCTGGAGGACCTCTTATACAACACTGTGAAGTTAATAATTGAACAACTTAAAGTTTATTAATTACAAAAATCAAAAATTTATTTAGTTATATCATGGATAGCAACAGAATCTATTTAAATGTTTGGTAAGTTTGGAACATTTTTTTTATCAAGATATCTGTTACTTACCAATTTCTATGCCCGTCGATTTGATTAAATTGGAATTTTCTACTTAGTGCTTTTTCTTTAGAACAGATACTGTCGTTATATATTTTTCATAATATTTAAAAACAAAATGTTGAGAGAAAAAAACGTATATTTACGTTTCCAGTATCGCCCCTCATTTATTTCCTGTCTTAATATTAAATATAAGACACGTAATGTATCATATTGGATCTAAATCAAACAGGCAGTGATCTCCGAAATTTGCTAACCTCAAAATGTATTCCATTTCTCTCATTCTACGGATTTAATGCATTGCCATGCTTTATGTCATCCGGCATCGATTTTCTTTTAGGGGATGGAATATTATGCTGCTAATGGAAACCCACTTCACGTGATCATCGTGTCAATGAAAATGATGAAAACGACTGAGGTGAGGGGTGGAAAGGGATTGAGCGTTACGCGGGAATGACATTTAGTTGAATTTGGATTGTGTTTTAGGAGATACCTGTAGGGGTGATAGGATTTTATCGGAGTTTTGTTTAAGCTGGATCATTATTTTGTGGTTTAAGGTTTAAAAGAGTGATTTATAGACATGCAATGGACACTGAAAATGATTTACCTTGCTGTTTATTTTTAGCATCCTTAGAATAACAATAAAAATATTTTTACAACTAAACATACTATAAATATTTATTAGATTTTTACTAATTGAGAAAAGAAATATTTATTTAGTTGTATGGATATATGAAAACTAATGAAAATTTTTATACAAATTCTAATATTAGAGGTGAAACAGGCAGATAAAAGCTTAAAAAGTGGTTAAGCGCCAGGTTCTAATGAAATTTCAGGAGAAATATTAAAAATCCTGAATAACGAAAACAATGAGTTTCTAAAGACTAAACTAATTTATTTATTAAAATATACCAAGACGGTCAAATTCCTGATGAATGGTTAAAATCTGTCTTTTTACCCTTACCCAAGAAAATAATTGAAATCTTGCTATCAATACCGATTAATTAGCCTTATGAGCCATATAATGGGAACAAAAAACATTGTGCATAATAACTGCGTTTTAACAAAAATGCAGCGAATAACAAAAGCGTATTCCTGTGTTGACATAGTTCAACATGGTACATTTATTCATGCATTGAAACACATACACCTAGATCTCAAAGATTTTATTTTATTAAAAAATCTATACTACCATTAAACGGCTGTCGTAAAAGTTGAAGATAGTGAGACAAATGAAGTAGAAATTTCAAGGACGAGTCAGACAGGGATATGTTCTGTCACCACAATTCTTTAATGTTTACTCAAAACTAATATTTTAGGAGGCACGATCGGAAAGAACTGAAGGTGTAAGAATTAAAGGGAGCATCATTAATAACATAATAATTGCGACTATATCGCAGTCATGGCAGAAAATATAGAAGATTTGACATTAGAGTGTAAACCGTTAGGGAGGGTCGAGAAGTATAAATACCTCGAAGCAATTATAAAATCAGAGTTCGTTCAAGATGCGGAGATAAAGGTCAGAATAAAAATAGCTTAAAAAGGATTTATACAATTCCAGTCGATGTGTACAAATACGAAATTGAGTATGGTTATCACATTGAGGTTCGTCGAATGTTATGTATGATCGCAACTGCTATCTGGGTTAGAAGTTGGACTCTAAAAGCCCAATCCGTAAAAAAATTGGAGCTCAATCCGTAAGAATCCGAAATGTGGCTATATAGGCGTATTCTTAAAATTTCTTGGACTAAAAAAGTCTCAAACAAAGAAGTGTCAAGACGAATTGGACTAATCAGAAAGCTTATGAACACAAATAAAATAAGAAAAACATCGTATCTGGGTCACGTACTTCGAAACAATTAATACTCTCTTCTATACGTCATCATGCAAGGCGTAGTAGAGAAAAGAAAAGGCTTAGGAAGAAAGAAAAAATATTGGCTGAGGAATATCAGAGATTGGACTAACCTCAGTGTTACACAGATATTTCACGTTGCAAAAGATAGGGAAGCGTTTAAAGATGGCACCATAAGAAGAAGAAAGGATATTTTGCATTATAGGCTATATAGCGTAACAGGATAAGAATAAGACATTTTCAAACAAACATGTTTGAATGTTTGAATGGATTTTGGATGTTTGGATGTTTGAATTGTAGATGTGTTGATTGTACATAAGACGCTCAACTACAAAATACATATGCATATGCACACCTACAGTTTTTTTAATCGATATATCAGCAGACATCTGCACCATAACTGGAATCATATGAAAGAAAACTGTTTCTAACCGATGCCTCAGAAAGTTGACGAACTGGGCGATTGTAGCTTTGGTACAAGATGCACTCTTCCGTGCTGGACAAATAATTCTATACGCGCACACAGACTATGGCATTTTTCGTTTGCAAACTGAAAGATTTTTATTTTTTTTTTTATTAAAAAACAAATTATGGGTTTTCTTTTTTTAACACAACACGTAATAATAACTCAACAAAACTAATTGCCAGATTTCTTACCAGTGGCTTCGGACAAATGAGTTGATAAATGAGCATTCTTTTATCCTAAAGGAAAGAAATCAATACCGATGGCGGAGGAAGAAAGGATTTAGTCAACGGTGTAAGGATTAGGTAGGCAATGAAAAACATATACTTTCTTTATAATATTATCTCATTATAAGTCTAAGGCACATCACCATTTTTTGGTTTCTTCAAATATTTCTTTGCTTTTATATATCTATCTTGTTTCTATATCTGTTGGCAACCAGACACAATTGTATGTGTATAAATATACATCAGAGTAAGAATAAAATAATAGAGACTTAAGTAGTGTTGAGAATAATTATCAGTGAGGAAAAGAAACTAGATTAATTGCTTATCTAGGTTAGTTAAGTGATTTGTTGTATAGTATACGTGCCAATGGAGTCAACTGACAGACTGAAAGTATCGAAAGGAGAGGTAAAGATTGATGATAAAGAACAAGTCACAGCACGATAAACAAGGTGATCCAAATAAGATACATGAGGAAAGAAAATGTAATAGGATGGGTAAAAATTCAGAAATGAGGTTGGGAAATAAAGGAAGAAACTGCATTGGGATAGATAGGGATTGGGAGCGATATGATAAAAAGACAAAAGAAGGAAAACAGGAGGAAGGGGCACATTAAGGTATGTGTTATTGGGTGATCATTAAGAAAGTACTTCCTATACTACACAACATTTCACTTAACTAACCCAGATAAGCAGTTAATCTAGTTTCTGTACTTCACTGATAACTCTTAACATTTATATCTTTATTATTTTATTATTACTATGATGTACATTCACACACATAATATTTTGTCATATTCATATATTTTAAATATCTACTTTTATTCATGCCATTTACAACACAGTATTTAATTCCTCTTGGCTATCTCATATTATTCAATCTACATGTCATATTTCGTCCTTTCTAATTTTGATATGACCATTCATTTTAAAAATGAAACTTTCTAAATTGGGAACTAGACATATGTGGGAAGTTGGGTTCTTAAAAATTTATTGTTATTGGTTGGATATGAATTAATATATTTTATATTTGAAAGTGTTATTGAGTGAATACATTTGAATTTGAATATTTATATTTACCAGGTACCAAATATTGCTTTTTGATTGACATACAGGGCCTTCTATATTTTAGGTATAAGTTAAATATTACATGAACATTATATTACCAAAGATTTTATTTTATTCACTCAATAACATTTTCAATAAAATAAATGTTCAAGAACCCAAAGTCCCACATATGTCTAGTTCCCATTTTCCAGGTAACAAATGCTAAAGAAACATAAAAGGCCTTATATTAGAATCTCTAAATCATAACACTACTAGACAGATGTATAGTTGGTTGCCTAACTATAACCGCATAGTTTTCTTACCACAATTCATCTCACATACATAATTTAAAACAACAACATTGAAAGTTGATACTGTTATATTATTTTATTTTAACTTTTACAATATTAAATTGCGTTGGATTCTGTCTTAAGTAGACACATAAAGTTACACTGACTGCGCTGTTACGACTTCCGTCCTAACTTGTTAAGATTGTCACTTCAATCAGTTCCTTTCATAAAGTCCTCGTAGACATACCTGTCTCAGGACTAGCAACTTCACGTGGAGTCATATGTCGCCATGTAACCAAATCTAACTGTAACTTTAACATCATAATAACTAATAACACATAATTGAAACTAAATTTAAACAAATAATTTTTTACGAATTTTTACCCACATATTTAGTGGCTACATAGATGTGTACCTAGTAAGTATTAACCACATTTTGCATTAATCTTGGTCAAAATTTAAATTTCACGTTCGTTTTTATTAAGTGGTTATATACTTTTTAGGAGACTGATGATGGAATATGGATTCCGAAAAAGTTTTGTGTAACATAGCCCGGTTGGGTTTTTAAATTATATACCTTTTATAAAAGATTTCTAATAAAATTTTTTTGATATATGGTATACAGCCAACTACAGGAACTTGGATTTTTTGTGGATTCACTTTAGCTCAGACTCATACAAATTCATTTAAATAACTCACAATATAATAATACTATATTGCTACTAACAAATCTTACACATATAACAATAGCTAGAATAATTCTGTTATCATCTCATCAGATAATTTTTCTTAATAGGCATATTTTATTTTACAATTTAATTGTCTAAACTCACATATGGCTACACACCAGGTTCCCTTACCGTCATTAGGCAACGACCAATACCCAAATAATTTTACCTTTAATTTTATTGGTTTTCAGCTTAGTATTTTCTTATATTACTCTTTTATATTACTTCTTAAATTATTATCTTTACGGTATAATATCATCTTCTTTTATTTTCTAATTGAATCAATTGTATACCACTCATGATGACATAGATTCAACTTCAAATATTATTTTCACTTATTTACTAAATACCTACTATTATTTAAATAAAATTAATTTTATATGAAGACATTTATTAATATTACAAATTATTTTAGTACCTATCTGTAATAGGTACTATTACACATTTTATATTTAAAAAAATAAATTAGTTTCCGATCATATCCAAAAAGCGACTACTCCCTCGTCATCTTAACGCTGTCGTCCTGAATTTTACTTTCTGTCACCTCAGCCAGGTGGTTTGTGTCGTTTTAACTGACAAGAACCACGTGCAAGGAAGCATGTTGCTCTTTAAGTATTAACATTTACAACCATTGTCGTCGGCCTAGGGTCACCCAGAATAAACCGAGGATGACCTGATTTAGATCGAAAACGTTATGCATCTCTAATTTTTGGACGACGCTTATAACAAGTTTTAATAAAAAAGTTTTTATACTATTATACAAATTTTGAAGTTTTTACCTCTGTATAGAAATTCTTAATATCTACCAACATGTCCATATTTCAAAGGAACTTTTATTTTCGCCTTTGTATGAGTTTAAATTTTGCCGGATTCAAAATTACAAAACAGTTTATTTTCCGTTATTTAGTTTAAATCATACTTAAGTAATGTGTATATTTAAAATTATGACATTTCCATCTCAATTCTTGAAGTCACTTTAAAAACAAATGAGTGATAAAAATATTATATTTCTAAAATCAATGGGATCTTTTTGTATAAAAAGTCAAAGTGAGTGCAAAAAGCATAAAATTAAACGAAAGTGAATATTATATGGTCTTTAATCCACTAAACATAAATAATTCATTCTAATTATAATATAGCATGTTTTCTTGCATGACTAAGCAAAATTATTTAAGAATTATAACAAATGTACCATTTTCGGTGAGCACGAATGTTTTCCTAATACATTCTACAAGAAAGTTTATAACTTTAAAGTTTGGTAAGACATCAAACCGATTATATCGCAATAAATCAATTAAAAACGCATCTTCCCAAGGGTAACTTCTGAAAATTCGATCGTTTTACCGTTTCTTGCTCGTTAAGCGAAAACTGCAACACTTCGAAGCTGTCATACTTTGTGTACACATTTCTGAAGAGGCTGAAACATAATTCCTGCAAACTGGTGCGAATAAAACGGCTTGGAGAGCAAATTGCCGATGCTTGATACTGACTAACGACAACGTAGATCACGAAAATGCTTTATCACTTTTATTGCCACACCTACACTTATCTCTCGCTTTCGATCCTCCTCTACGGGTTTTAAGAGATACGGTGTGAGTACGAGGACGGGGAGAAGGAAGGAACACTTTATCGAATATGTGCTACACGTGCATGAATGGAACTGGAAAATTAGCTAATGGTGACATGAAGGTCATAATGAAAGCCACAAACAAAATAAACGTTAATAAAATCGACCTACTACCACATTTATGAATACACCAAAGAAAATTATGTAATCACATTTATTTATTTATTTTTTCTGAATTATCCATTAACACTATATGTACAAAAAAAGTCGACCACATGGTTCAGCGGACTACAATATTTCAGATTCGACTATGGATACACACAATTTTGTATGTGTAGAATAATTTCAGTATTTGTCTGTCATTATAACTCACGACAACGATTTAAGCAGAGAAATACGGGAACGAATACGAAACGGTAATAAAAGAGGTATCTATGCATTACAAGTTATATTATACTGTAATTAAATCTAGGAATGTAAACTATCTGGAACATCGAATATCTAAACATATAGAATAGTGATTAGGTCAGTCATAACATACGGCTCAGAAACCTGATATGTATACATATATAGTCACGTCTTTTTAATCACTCATGTAAAATGTTTATGCAATTAATTTTTCGTTGATAAAAATTATTGTCCAATAATAACGTTAATATTGTAAATACAAATAAAATATTTTTCCAGTCATGATTTTAGTAATCGAATAAACTGTAGAAAACACAAATAAGTATTAGATCCCAAAATTAATTTCTTTTCACAATGTTATAATAATTGAGTAAAATTATAGACGACAACTCTAAAAATTGTTCAAGAGGCTCCATATCAGAGGTAAAGAGGTCCTTAGAAGAATGAATAAGAACCGAGAGGTACTGACCACCATTAAATCTCGAAAGTTAAAATTCTTCGGACATATTATGCGAAATAAATCCAGATATGCTCTCCTTCAAGCCATTCTGCAAGGAAAAATATTTGGAAAGCGAGGTCCCGGAAGAAAAAGAACATCTTGGTTAAAGAACCTCAGAATCTGGTTCAATACAACATATGTGCAGCTTTTCCGAGCTGCTGCAGATAAGATAAAGATTGCCATGATGATCGCCAACATTCGTAATGTATAGGCACATCAAGAACAACAACATTATAACATTATAATATTTGTCCCTAATAAAATAATAGTAAGGGCTGTTTAATGTGTTTGTCTTGTTTGTTTCGTAGAGACCTTGACATGCAATGTCACATTATTTAAGAAAGTTGTTAGAGGAAGACAACACTATGTCCAACTACACATTAAAAATATATATATATATATATATATATATATCGCACCCTCAGTAATATAGAGGCACAATTCAAAAAAGTAGATTTGTGGGAAATCGCATTTAAAGATTCTGGTATCCGACATTACAGCTATTTTTTCAAATAATATGCTTATTATTTAAGTTATAAATATGAAATTTGGCAGATTTGTTATTTGATAACTGCACTAAAAATTGCAATGAGGAAAAAATAATAATATAAATAAATTCTATTAATTACAAGGAATGCAAAAAACTACTTTCGAGTTAGTCCCGTATAGTATAAAAAACCATAACAGAAATAAGGAACTATTTAAGTTTGATCCCTTATATTATTAGTGTCCCTGCCACTGTTTGATTTTTAATCGTAAATGGTACTCTATATCACCAATCCCAACCGATGTTTGAATTTAATGTTTCTGTTTTATAAATAAAATATCAGGTAAAATAATAGTAATACTTTATTAATCAGTGCAAAATATAACAATAATCTAAAAAAAATTCAAAACAAGAGTTAAACATAATAAGATAGCTTTAATATTAAGACAACATGTTGTTATAATAAGACGCATAGTATGGATCTATCAATTGTTTATTAATAAGATCCTTAAGATCATTCTTTTTAGCACAACTAAGTGGAAGAGCCTGGAGATAAGCTTTCTGTATGGTTATTTCTTTAATATTTGGCATTCTCTTCCTCTTATCACGAACATTAACTTTTTTAAACTTATCCTTATATGAGCACTTGTAATAAAACGAAAATGGGTCTTCTTTGGTAAATTTCAGTACTTTAATACTATTCCATACAAGATTATTTTTCTGTTCATCTGTATTAAAATTATAGCCCCAATTTTCTTGTAATTTCTGAAGATCGTAAAAAACATTGTAAGTTAAACTGTGAACTATAAATGAAGCACCAGTTTTCCTTGCTCTTTTGATTGCTGAGATGTATTGAACAGGAGAGTATATTGGGCCAGTTTTCCTATCTCTAGCTATCTGCTTTTGTATCAAACTATGCAACTTATCAGCTTCGTTCTGAGTGTGCCCTTTTATGAGATATTTGTGAGTTATCGACGACAAATTTTTAGATTATCAACAGCGTATAAGTATAAGCATGTGAGATATTTATTTTTGTTTTGACCACAACAGTTATCGGAAAAAATGTTATATTGACTTCCCTGTCACCAGCTTTATCAGACACCATCTGTAAATAATGGAAAACACAGCTCCCTATCTCTGTAGCGCCTCTTTTCGCTTGAGTCTCGTCCCAAAAATAACAATGGACATTTTCATAGCCTTTAGAGATGTCCATTGTTGACACATCGTTTTCGTGAATTTTTTTTAATTCCGTCATAGTGAAACTGTAACTATTTAATTTAGATTTGTAATAGAATGCTGATGTTTCACCGTTAGGACTTTGCATAATGGCTTGTACATCGTAACATACACAAATATTAAGTAACTTCTTTTTTTCCAAATGCGTATGATATTGATCCCTAAGATTCTGTTTTAGTGGTTCAGTAGAATTTTGGAACTGCAGGCAAAGATCGAATTGATCTTTTTTGGGTTGATAAAAGCGAAGGTTAAATTTTGCGTTAAAAATTTTATAAAACGTGTGATATAGTCCAGCCGGGCGAGACCTTTCCTCTTGCAGTACTTCAAAATCTCTAAAGAGCTCTGCAATACTTTTACCACTGCTGATGTACTCTCTAGAGGTAGATGCTCTTAGATAATGTGACTCAATGCGGGGTATAGAGTTGATGAAGTTGGTGATGTCATTTATAAGCTTATCACTTACACTTTTATGACTATTGTGTTTGCCGCGTTGGTCATTCTTTATGAAGCCCCCAGTTTTTCTACTATCTTCATGTACATTTCGAATCATCTTATGATAAATATCAATAGTATTAATAAAAAAGCTTTTGCATACCCTAACTCTTTCGTTGTCTACGGAAAAATAAAATGCATGGTTTGGATTTCGTGGTTTTTCGGCATTGGTATACTTGTACCTAGGTGTAATCTGTGCGCTATTAGGCAAAACATACATTCTTTGTAATTGTCTATCCCCTAATGCCCAAAATGCACTTAATAATTTTAACCTTTTGGAATCATCGATTCGCTCACTGCATTTTAATCTACATTTTTGGCGGTTTGGTGGTTTCATATTAAGTGCAGGAACCAATTTCTTCGAATGTATAGCTACATAGCTTTGACCCAAGTTTCGTTTCATTTTTTGCGTGTTTTGTATCCATTTGGTTGGATCTGCTTTACGTTTTCTTGATTGTCTTTGAATGTTATCATTTGTCATAGTTACATTGTTTGTACCAATCGAAGTTAGAGTTGCTGTGATCCGTGGACGTCGACGAAAATGTTCTTGTTTGTAAGTGGGATCATCATCACTGAGGTCTACGTCGCTTTCCTCTGAATGTATTAGAGACATTATGTAACTACCTAATGTTCTTGATCTAACTGATGGCAACTTATCGCATCTCGATAAGGATGGCATGGAAATATTGGCTTTAGACGTACCTGGCTGAGGAACGAACTCGCCGCAAATCGGATCAATTAAAAAAATAGTTAAAATTTTCATGTAAATAAGGGCCAATTACAAAGATCGCCATCAACAATAAAACAATTTACGTACTATAATGAACCAATAAGATATGATTCCGTATAACATCTCTACTTTTTGGCAATATAGCGAGCTATTATGAATTAAACCCAATTATTAATTACATTTTACATAATATAAGGGCTAAACTAAAAATTGTTCTATATAATAATAAATGTTAACATACAAGCTCACCAGGATTTTTGTCATAGAAGGGCACAAACAGGAATCGCACGACGTTTGAACAGTCCGCCTTCAACGACTATGGGCACGTTACTGATTGTTACCTTGTAGCAGTAAAAACAATAGGTTGGCGGGGAGAGTAAGAGAGAGGCACAAATATTTTTACCGAGCAACTAATGTCCTATTTCTCTCTCTGTCAGCGCTAACCGGTAGAGAATTTAATTTTGTGCCCATAGCATCTAAAATCTCAATTTACCAAAATTTTGAGTTGATCCCTTATATTACTGAGGGTGCGATATATACATATATATATATATATATATATATATATATATATATATATATATATATATATATATATATATATATATATCATATAAAACTTCATAGAAGGAAAAACGATTATATACACAACATCTCGTCACGGCTGCCCGCTGTTTACAACGAGAGGTTGCACTCTATGAATAGAACACAAAGAGCACAAATCAAAATCCATCTAGCTCCCAGTTAAGCATCGCGTTATACAGTTAACAAGCTATTCTAACAAGTTCTCAGACAGATTTACTCGATGGTGCAGTGCAGGCAATGCCATATAATGCACTAATCTTATTGCAGGTGGATAAATTGATTAAGTGTGGCTAGATTTTGTTCGGCCGTGACGGCGGATCCGCCGAGGATTGTACCTCTCGCATTCTGGATAAGATTTCCAATCGCGATACATCGAACGCTCGCTGTGCTATTGCGAGCTCCAACTCCAGCTCCAACCGTCTTTTTACAATTTAATAACGATGGAAAAGTTTTCGGATTAGATTGAAACGTTATTACGTTATGTATTAGAGTTTAGTTGTGTCAGACACTTCCTTTAATGTCTAAATCTAATCCTTAAAAGATAGATTTTACAATTTTTACTTTAATATGACTTCAGGACATCATTGTGTACACATTTTAACTTTATACCGTGCAATTATATATATATATATATATATATATATATATATATATATATATATATATATATATATATATATATATATATATATACCCGGTATTTAGGCGGCACACGCCCTTCCGGTAGGAATCTATGGAGGAGTATTACCGAGCGGCAAGCTCTTATCTCTTGCCGTACTGCTCCACCGTAGGCCGATCAGACACCAGCATATTCTAGTCTAAGCCAGAGATTCATTTAGAATTTTAAACTGCTGCGTTAGTCTTTTTGTTTTCTGTACACCGAGCTAGGGATCGAACTCACATCACTAGCAGTGAAGCGAATGAGGAACCGGCCGCCCAGCCTTCTTGGCTATCTGACCGACCAAGTAATCTAGTTAACTATGCCAAAATTAACCATTACAATTACCAACTCCAGTATGAAGACGGATCTTTGGACAATTATTTTTTTACCTGGTCAGCATATTAGATATTGGCATGTTTCGAGAGCTTTCGAAACTGTTACAAGACAACTAAAATGTATTGTAATTAGTTTTATGACATTCTTTTCGTAAAAAGTACTTACCAAATATTGAGATCGTATTGTATCGCAAGCCATATTAACATGAGAAACATTATAGTACATGATTATAAAATACAAAATTTATAAAACACAATATAACATAATTTGACATTTGACATAAATAGGTCAAATAATTAGTTAGTAACTTTTTAAAATATTTCATTTAAAGTTTATTTTAAGCGCTGCAAAAGTTTTAAAATTGACTGATTTGCTTTATAAAAGCAGTTTCAACATAATTATTCTGTTTTTTATGCAGATGTAATTAATATAACATAGCCGGAGTAAAGTGGATTTTAAAGGTTACTTTGGATAATACGATATTGAATAATGCGTTATTAAATGACGTTTTCCGTAAAATTAGTATTTGCTGTACCTATATGAATTTTCCGACTTTGATTTTGATGGAATAAATTCCGGCAAGTATATATATATATATATATATATATATATATATATATATATATATATATATATATATATATATATATATATATATATATATATGTTTTAACTAAGTGTTGTAGCTATGTTTTATTAAATGTTTTAACTAAGTTTTTGTAAGGCAAATCCTTAGACAAGGTAAGAGATAGGACAGGGCATTTAATAAACCTTTGGGAAGTGAAGCCAGTTTCGATGTGACCGTCATGTTTGGTGCCTATACGTTGCCCATTACTAACCCTCGTAGGGTTTCCAGGCCTACTGATTTTTCATTAGTTCTACTGATTTCACTGACATTATGTCAGTGTTTAAATATAAGTTTTGCAAAAATCTATTTATTGATAGTTATTCTCAATATACTGAAGAAATAAAATATAACCTGGCAACCTTTCTGGTGCCGGTTTGGCTTCAGTCAATTACATACGATTACGCGTCCCCTGTCTTTCCGTGTCTAAGGGCAAATCAGTCAATTTTAGAACTTTTGCAGCGCCCAAAATAAACTATTAAAAACTTATTTTTAGTCCTTTTTGATTAAGATTATTGCTTTGTATTTCAATACTAATTTAAATAAATTATTGTTTCAGGTATGTGCAAATTATGGTAACGATTAGTACGTGTAAGTAGATACTAATAAAGCTTGGTATTTTAAAAGGACACCGTTAAAAATATTTACAGTGAAAATATATATATAAATAATTGCAAACTTAATGGTACACTTGAAATTTTTTTAATAACCAACTCTTCGATGGTATAAAGCGGTCTTCTATATATATATATATATATATATATATATATATATATATATATATATATATATATATATATAAAAATATTCGAGACTTTTCTGGGAATTCCCATGCGAGACATTTTATTCCTTACTATTTTTTATACCATTGGCATGTTTTTTAATTTATTTTACCCAAAGAAATCTTTAAATTATTGTAGACTTTATTCCATAACTCATTTTAATCATCACTCATTTAAGCATTTATTTAATCTGTGGTACTAGTACCGACCATAAATGTCCTTTATTATACATATTTTCTTCGTACACACAAAATCTTCCATTTCTATATTTCACCATTCTTTCTATTTTTTACACTATGCACTTCCCTAATAGCTTTAATTGCAGCTCATTAAAGAGCTTTAATGGTCTCATTCTAAATATTAATTGGCAAAGAGTAACAGTTATTGTTTAATTCTAAATTCAACCTCTTTCGATACAGAAATTGGGTAGACTCATGTTCAAAATCTTTTAGGATACCTTCTTATTGAGATGTCTTGCAGTGTCATTTATGTATCATCTTGGCTTCTTTTAAATGTAAATAGTAGTGACTCCTTAAGTAGATAGTGATCAGATCCACACTATTCCCTCCTCAAACATGAGTATCTCGTTGATAAATAGAAAAAACAACAGTTACTCGTAACTTATTCCTGTCGATAATTTCCGAGTTGCAAATTTTTTATTTTCTATTCACTTTGGAAATGCAATTTTCATTTTACCATCATAAATTTTGTTGATAAACTATGTTCATAAATATTCATATTGCTGCAAAAACTACGTGTTTTGCTGTCTCGCCTAAATTGTATATCGGTGCACTGATGCTCATTTTTCTTTTTCGACCCACTTTTTCCTTTCTATTTTGTTTCTGTATGGGTTATTGCATCTACTTGTAACGTCTTAATTTCTTTAAACCTCATTTCTAACTTGTCCGAAAAAATATACTGTCCGTTTTATGGTTTAAATTTCATTAAGTTTTTCGTAATCTGGGTCGTTTTTCATTGGGCTTTTTCGACTTTTCCTCTTAAAATTTTTTTAAGGATTTTATTTATTTTCGTATAATGGGCAACAATCTTTATTTTTGGTAAAATGGAAAGATTTTCGTAGGCGCCTTTTATTCTTAACCATGGCTCAATTTTTTGACAGCTGGAGACTCGTTCTCGCCCTTCTCTTTCTTTGATATGGTTTACTTACTATGTCTTCTTCTTCTTCCTCGTTATAAGCAATTCTGCTGGTTCATTGGCGGATTAATACCTCTATGGAGGGTTGTCACTCCATCTTTTGCGCGGTCGTCCTATCCTCAATTCTGCTTATGTGGTTACATTTTTTTTCTTCTATTATTTGTAAATTCATTTATATACTATACGTTACATTTTCTTCTAATATCTTCAGTTCTCTGTTGATCTCCCAGCGTATTTACTGCAAGTCTTATCATTCCTCTTATCTATGTCGTTTCCGGTAACCTTTACGTTGTGGCTGTGTCTTATTTCTGAGGTATGTTATACATAAAATTGGTCTTACACTGGTTTTATAAATTCTTGATTTCATTATCAGTGTTAATGTGTCTGTTTCGCCATATAGTATTATTAAGGCATCCTGCCAGTCTAGTTGCTTTTTGTACTTGATCTCTCACTTCTTTGTCCAGGTATCCATAGCTAGACAGTGTAATTCCTAGGTATTTTATTCCCATTAATTGTTTATTGTTGATGCCATCAATTTTTATTTTACATCTGGTTGGTTCTTTTATAATTACTAACTATAGTTTAAGTTTTCTGAGATGACATTGTTATATTAAATTCTTTTGCTCTTATGTTAAATCTGTGAACCAGTCTTTTTAGACTATCTTCATCTTGGGCTATTCGCTCCGTGGGTCTCCCCTCTCTTTACAGTCACGTGACACGCTGTCAGATTTGTGAGGACGTTTTAGTATTGAGTCTTATGGGATTATTTTGTTAAACTTAAATATTTTATTTTGTAGTGTTAATATCTGGATACAATTTTTAGAATTAATTAGTTATCTATTTATAGTGACATTTATAGTTCAACAAAAATATTTTTGTCGTTAATAAAGATTTATTAACATAATCTACGAAAGTGAGGTTATATATACATAATCAACCAATGATCAACATCCATGGTACAATAAATATGTTCATTGTACCATGCACAAAAGCGTCCTGATAAAATTTCAAGCAATCGCCACCATGAGCAGGTCAGTCGATTTTGCTTTGACACTTTGTTAACCCTCGGAGCGAATTAATATAGTGACGTCTGCTCGTAACATAGTATTTTGATTTCTTTGTTTCTTATACTGTATTTTCTTCCTTTGTTAATTCTGTATACTCTTGCTTACTATGTATTAGGTGTTATATGTTTGAAGACATCTTTTGGTATTATTGGTACTCTCCTTTCGGTATCAATAAGGTATCAATTTCGGTATTAATAAAGATTTATTAACATAATCTACGAAAGTGAGGTTATATATACATGATCAACCAATGATCAACATCCATGGTACAATAAATATGTTCATTGTACCATGCACAAAAGCGTCCTGATAAAATTTCAAGCAATCGCCACCATGAGCAGGTCAGTCGATTTTGCTTTGACACTTTGTTAACCCTCGGAGCGAATTAATATAGTGTCGTCTGCTCGTAACATAGTATTTTGATTTCTTTGTTTCTTATACTGTATTTTCTTCCTTTGTTAATTCTGTATACTCTTGCTTACTATGTATTAGGTGTTATATGTTTGAAGACATCTTTTGGTATTATTGGTACTCTCCTTTCGGTATCAATAAGTACCACAAGATCTTAAGTCTGCACATTCACAGTTTTTCTTTCTTCTTTCTCCTTTCTCATTTCTCCTTTCTCTTTTCTTCTTTCTCCTTTCTTCTTTCTTTTTTCTCCTTTCTCTTTTCTATTATCTTCTTTCTCTTTTCTCCTTTCTCCTTTCTCCTTTCTCAAAAAGGAGGATTTCTTAAAAAGAAGGATCCGCTATGGCGGATCTTTGATATATATATATATATATATATATATATATATATATATATATATATATATATATATATTTATATATATATATATATATATATATATATATATGTATATATATATATATATATATATATATATATATATATATATATATATATATATATATATATATATGATATCTTTGTTTCCTTTTTCTTTTTCGATTCTAACTTACCAATGTTAGTATTTATTATCGACTACATTAATATTTTGTTTTTTAATGTTTCTTAATATTTGTGTTTTAATATCCGGCGCACTTTATAATATTGATGAATCTTTCCAGTTTTTATATTCACTGTCCTACGTATGATAGCATATTTAAGAGTTACCTGATTCTTTATGTTTAATATATTATTACTGTCGATTTTTTATCACACAAAAAATCTAGTGTACAACCTATATGATGTCAAAATCATTATATTCAATTTTATTGCATATTAAAAAAATATAGAATCATGACAAAATAGATATCTGTATTAATATTTTTTTTTTGATATATACCAAGATCTATTCGAAATAGGCAAAATTGTAATTTTTTTGGTAAAATAATAAATTTCTTCTAAATAAATCATGAATGAGTCCTGGCCTGTGTGAGTCGATTTCAAATAGGTAAAAAGTAATAAAATAAGCCTTACTCACAATCAATTTAATTTTACCACCAAAACGACCAGTTTCGCATACTTCAATTTGCTATGCATCTTTAGGTCTAACGGTACCAGGCAAATTAAATGCTGAAATTACAAAAACCCACATTAGGGTGCTGTCTTATAAAGATAACAATTACAGCAGTTATGCTAATATTATTTGTCTGTGATTATTAATATGAATGAAATTGATAAAGCAGACAAAGTAAAACCTACAAATTGGTATAAGATTTATTGAATTAAAATAAATTAGTAAATACTAAAAATACTACTTATGCTGGTACAATAATTAATAATTAGTGATTTGGAAAACATAGTTCTGTCTTTCCGAAGATCACTCATCACCAGCAATACAGGACAGTTTGAACTGTTTTCCAAATCACTAGTTAATAATTCTTGTACCGGGATGTAAGTAGTATTTTGGTTATTTACTAATTTATTTGAATTCAATAGGCTCTCTTATACCAATTTGTGGGTTTTTCTTTGCTTTATCAATTTTATTCATGTTAATAATCACAGATATATCAATTTTATTCATGTTAATAATTACAGATATATAATATTGGCATAATTGCTGTAATTGTTATCTTTATAAGACAGCACCTGACGATGCATAGTAAATTGTAGTAGCGAAACAGGGAGTTTTTTACTCATTTATAAATGAGATTGGAGGTTTATTATTAGACTTAAGCATATATGCAAACAAAAAACTAAAAAATATGCTCATAAATATGTATTAATTTAAACAAAAATATACATTTTATTTAGAAAATATATATAAAACAAGCGTTTTTATAGGAAAATGTGCTTACTGTCAATGAAAACATTTGTAATTGGTATAGTAATAATGTTTATTTTAATAATTAGAAAACAATATAAATAAATTTAAGAACTAAGTAGGCAATTGTAATATACTAATATTAATTACTATTAAACTGGGAATAAGCCACAATTAAAGATAAAAATACGTTTATTGTTATTATTGTAATTATAAATAAATTAAAAAAAAAATTAAAAAAAAAGAATTGTTTAATTTACTGTTTGTATTTTGAGAACGATTTCCGAAGTGGAAATTGAAACGTCAATAAACGTATTTTTATCTTTAATTGTGCCTTATTCCCAGTTTAATAGTAATTAATTTACAATGCCACAAGAAAATAGCTTCAGAACAATAATACTAATATTAATTGTAATGAAAGTAGTTTAAAAGTAAAATACTACTATTTAGAATTATGGAAACATTGAATGACCAAATGTTTTCCAAAATTTTCCAATAAAAACTTATGGCTTCTATCTGTGTAGATAAATGTGTAAATTTAACAACTTTACGTTGTCACATGATCAAATGTAATTAGAGCATATTTGTTTAAAATTCACAAATATATTTGGTTTTTAATCTATGTCTTCTCAAAAATTACCAACAAGAATGTCAGCAATGGAAATAAGTTTCTGAAAACCATTGTTTTTTTGAATTATTGTTTAAAATTTAAAAAAAATGTACAATCTGATCTAATTTATTGTAATAAGGCTATGTTTACTATCAAGGAAAATTTAAAAATTCTAATGAAGTTATAATTTTTTGAACTAAACTAAAATTTACTTTATTGAATTGAAGTTGCAGCTGCTAAAGAAAGTTGTTTTTAAAAATTTGTTTAACATCTAGCCGAGATTCAGAACTTTTATCCGTTAAAGCGTCAATTATAATATTTTTTAAATCTACGAAATATTTTAAATGGAGAAAAGCGGCTTTCAACCATATACCTCATCGTGTTGGAACTATTTCCGGTGAAAGTTTAATATTTGAAAGAATTTCTTTTTAAAGTTGAACGCTTATAGGATATTTGAGGAATACTTTTTTATGCTTGATATCAGGAAGTTTACAAAAGGAAACTTTTTTCTAATTTCTTCCGCAACTCCGTTCATTCCATGTGCCAAACAAGTAAAGAGTATAGTCAACACAGACGTAGAAGTAATTGATACTAATATTGATCTTATAAATAACTAGAGTTAGAATCAATTTCTTTATAACTCTAAAGGCATCAATCAAAGAAATTCCATTCAAGGAACTGCACGATTATTGGATAGCAGTCACTGATATTTCAGCAATAGTTAAAATATTTATTTTTAAACAAAATTATTTATAAATAGGTACTGATATAAAATTAAAATATAATTATATTATTCCCGTTTTATTAACGTTAATTCATGCAATGATTAAAATATTTTAAATATAATTTTAAATATGGAAAAGTATTAAATATTAAGTACAATTAATTTGCCAAAAAATGCCTCTATCTATAATAAGGTTTAATTTAAGAAGCAACAGTAATTATTTTACGTATTTTAAAATCAAAATACTTAACAGATTAAACAAGCTCGACTAACGATGCATACGTTTTTACTTACACTTTTTAGAAGAAAACAATTTGCAATTTGCAAAGGACAATTATTTAACAAACTTTTTTGATTGTTTCTGTCCTTATTTCTCTATAGATAATTATGAACATTGTTATTTTTGTTATTTAGTACATATTCTGCACAAATTGCAAAGTTATAGTCCATTTTTAAATATTTCGAAAATAGTTGAAGGGTTTTAATCACAGATTTTTAAGGATGTTAAACAAATTTCTTTGTAAAAGCTATGATTGTTTTGTAGTTTCTTTTATATCTTTATAATTAAGTCAATTATATTTTTTGGGCAAAACCAAAGACTTCGATATCTCAACAAGAAAAAAATAGTTGATTTAAAAAAACTAAAACTGTTTGCTACAATAAATTTGTTTTTCTCCACTGGCGCCATTACGATTGTTATCTTCCTTTTGTGGAATTCGAATACGGCGCGTTATCCTTTGTCGTCCTGCATGGATACCTTAAGTATCGGATAGGGCCGTAGGGACGTTTTTGGAAAGGGTCGCCTCAGTGGCGCCATCACATTGATTCGTGCCTCTGTTTTCCAGAACTTATTCTTCCTATTTCCACGAGAATCGATAGCTACTATTGTGTCAGGAGGACGTCTTGGGGTTATAATTATGGAATAAAAATAAATTTTTCTTCATTATTAACTCAAATTTATGTGACTGGCATTAGCAATAAGATAATCCAATTAGTACGTTAAAGTTTACTGCAAATTTTAATAATTTTCACCATGTAAAAATGTAGTTTGGTTTTTTAAAGTAATTTTTTTTATAAAAATATAGGTTTAATCACTTTGGTAACGTGAAAAGTATTTATTTACAAATTGTAACTAAGTTCCTGCTTTTACTTAATCCAATATAGATATTGTTAGTAAGATCTTAAGCATGTATACCTAACATCGAACGAATACGAAATTTGGTGACAGAATAAAAAAATAAATACAATGCCATATTAGTGGAGCAATGGAAGATAACATAATAATACAGCAAGTCTTCCTCTCTTGGGAAAGATAACTTATTATTAGACCAAACACTAGATGCTCAAAGTGACTAATATAACTAGTTTTGTCCATAGTCGGTCTTGATATTGCAGATTTTGTTCTGGCGTTTTCGCAAGACCAAGATTAAGACTGACCGTGCAAAAACAAGACTGCGTCTTGCAGTTAGAACTGAGTGTCATTTTAGTAGTATAGTAGGTGGGATATATGCTGAGATATTTTATGAGGCGGCAAAAAATATGTAACAGACAAAAATTTGGAAAATCGTACTTGTGCGCATTATACAAACAATACCATGAACATACGTAGCGAATCACAATATTCATTTAAAGAACACTTGACACATTTGACACGTACTTAGAGGTTATAATTACAATGTAAAAATAAAATATTTTTTACATTCTTTCCCAGCAGATGACTTATTTGCTGTGAAATTAATTGTCCAGATTTTGAGAATACCCGTCCTTGGATCATAAAAAAACTTCTTACGTTGCGACGCCGACAGTTATATCGTAATTTTTTAAAATATGTTACCCTAGCTGATGAAAAATATAAGATTAGCATACCTACTGTTAAGGACACCCACTTAATAATTATATTTTTTCCTTATTATAATTTCGTTAGAAGGAATCAAATCACATTTTAAACCTAAGTGTACAAGATCTACTAAAGACCTTAGCATTATAAACTAAAACTGACAATAAGGGACAAAACAGCAGTATGAGCCTATGAAGACAAATCTGAGGAAGATGAAAAATATGCGCTAAAGATTGCTGTCTTACGTAGAGCTATAACTAAATTACGCAGCATTTCCAGTAAAATAAAAAGTAGTGAGATATTGAAAAGGAAGTTTCAATCTGCTTGTGAAGCAGCTGACATATTACAAAATCTGAATCCCATACTCGACTGTCCAACGAGATGGATTTCCACACATGATATGATTGAATTTGGTTTAAAAGTGAGAACTGGCATAAACATGAATTAAATAATTTTCAAATCACAAATAGTGAATGGCAAATACTCAAAAAAATGCTTAAGTTTCTAATAAACTTTAAACTTTTGTTAACGAAACTTAATGGAGATAAATAAGTTACATTACCACTAGTCATTGTATCATTCAATCTATTGCTCGATAAAACTGAATCCATCGTAAAACAATAATTAGATGGACCTAATTGATTTGAAGTGGATAAATGCCTCATTCTTGGTTTTCAAACAGCTCGAGACAAAATGCTTAAACATGATAAAAAGAGCAACTTAATTTATTGTATCTCTTTAATTTTAGCTCCAAGCCCTAAGGCTCAGACTTTTGACATGACATTATGGGGGAAGCAAATTAAAACAGAAAGCCTTTGCAAATTTAATGAACTTTATCTATCTTCTTCTCATGGTGCCCTATTCAATTAGTGGATGTGAGCGACAATGCTGGCATACTCCTCTCGATCTTGTGTGGCTCTAAAGAGTGCATGGGCATCGACGTTTGTCCTTGATGCCTTGATAAACTTTATAATGAATATAAAATTCCACACTCCTTGAATAAATCTGTAGAATCACCAAACAATTAAAAGTAAATATGTTGACATATTTATGATGAAGATGAAGACTTTATAGACTTTGAGAAACTGTATGCATGCCCCTCGACTTCATCTGGATCTTTTCATTAAGGCTTAGTTATTGACGAGTTGGAGGAGTACCTAAGTAAGCCCAGAGCCTCCTACTCGGAAGACATTTTAGAGTGGTACAAGTAGCATGACAATATCTGACTTTATCGAAGATGGCCCATGATTTTCTTACGATACCTGTAACTTCGGTACCTGCTGAGAATTTATTTTCTTAAGCATTATGAGAAATTAAAAACATAGAAATAAGTTAAGTGATGAGTCAACCAGATAGTTATTCGGTATTAATACTTGGTTAAAGAAATTAATATAAAGTAACAGTAATATCCAAGGCTGTACTGTACTGTAATTTAATTTGTGTTGTATTTTTATTTATATAAATGGTATGTTCAGTAAACTGTATTACTTTGTATTATTTTTTGGCCAAAAAAATGAATTTAAAGTAACAGTAATGTAAATTGTATAACTCTTTTATTCCATTTCAAATAAACTGAAGGTCCATCATTCTCTTTCTAGGCAGATAATGTTCTTTAAAAGTGAAGTCAAGTTTATATCATTAATTTGGTTTTTTTGTTTTTTAACCACGTTTTGGCCCATGTAAGCTTATTAAATGCAAACGGTTGACTCCCGTGGGACATGGTAGATAGCTGTTAGTTAGAGCATAGTGGATTCAAATCCCACCCAGTGTCAGTTGTTGAGATATTTATCAATTTGATTGGTCTTTATTTTATCTATGTTAATTCAAGCTTAAAGTGTACCTACTCTGTTACGCTGTTTTTAAATATAAAGTAATGTTTACTAAATAGCAATAGGTTAATGGGTAACTGCGAGACTTGCAAGACTTTGGCTGCAAGAACAAGATTAGGACTGGGTGGGTGATAGCAAGACGAAGGCTAAGACCAGGTCTATTGGCTCAAGACCAAGACCAAAAATGTGTAAGTCTCGTCTTGTTCTTGCATTTGGGCAACGATTTTAGTGCATTCTTCTATTGATAAAAGCTTTTTCAATATTTTTAATTACTATTTTCTTTATTTACTTCTCTTGTTTTTTATAAGTTTACAATAAAAATTAATTATTTACCCTACTGAAAAAGGAAGATATACTCGATCTTTATTTTTGATATATTTCAATTTTTTTAAGGTTTAGTTCTATATTTTTTATTTCTTTATTCTTTTGTGGCCCATCTTTTTCAATGGTTTTGTTTATTTCCGCGGGATATACAGATTTTACTTACACTTTTCTATATTTTTCGTATATTTTTTTAATATAATCCCTCGATGTTCCATTATATGTGTTTTATGCTAACTTTTTTTAAATATTTATACGCTCATTTTTTGTACACACGCTTAACATTTTTCAGTTAATCTAGACCACAGTTTTACTTCTGGGATTAACTTTATTAAGGATCTGATATATCCTCCTCCTCAATCCTTTAGCCCTTGTCAGGGCGTAGTGACACCCTAAATATTGTTAGTCTGCTGTCTCCATTGACTGCGATATGCCATATGGACGGCTTCATGTAGGGATTTTCCCACCAAACTCTTCATTTGGTCTACCCATCGTATTGGAGATCTTCCTCTTGGTCTTCGGCCTTCTACCTTTCCTTCTACTACCAATAGTTCCATGGTGCCCGTTCTTCTAGCTATGTGGCCGAAGTAAGTTAGGTATGCTTGGTTTACTTTTTTTAGTAGCCTGTCTTTTATATGAAGCTCTTCCAGAATTGACAGGTTGGTTCTATGTTCTGTCCAGGACACGCGTAGAATTCTTCTATATACCCACATTTCGAAGGCTTCGATCTTACTCCTATCGATTTTTTTGAGAGTCCATGTTTCAGCTGCATATGTAGCAATGGGAAAGATAAGGGCATTGACCAACCTGAGCTTAGTATCTGATATATATGTATCTTGAAATCATGTAGTTGTATGTTCAGTATCTCTTAAAGAAAACATTCAAGTCTTAAAACTTTCCCCTTGATTCGGAAACGAAGAGTCTTACAGCTTATAATGTACCCTAAATAAAGTACGTTTCGATTTCAAATTGATTAAGTACAAAACTTATGGTTTATGCTAACTATTCGTCAATGTTCTATTTAGAGTCTAAGATCCCACAGCAAGATCACTACGTTCGTAACGTAATTAATTAAACTCACATTTTTACATGCATTCAAGACTAGTTGAATACAGTGATAATAGGTTCTCAGTCAACCAGTGGTAACAGATAGTTTTAATTCAATTAATAGTAATTATTTTTTTAAACAAATATTTTATTTCGCTTATTTAAAAAAAAATACGCTGCTAATGACGTTTATGCATATTTTTTATATCAAATTAATCATTAATTAATTAAAGCTTTATCAAATTAATTCTTTTGAAACATGCTTTTTATTTGTCGACTTTTTCTTAGCAACCTTTAGTGTAGCAATATTGTTGAATTTTATTTTACATTAATATTTTGGATAATTTTTTCTGTTGGTTGTTTTTTTGTTCATTTTCTTTTCGTTTCATTTAATTAAAGGAAACTGGATCACAAACTTATCACTGGACAGTTTTCCTAAATGTTTTGTTTCTCTCATTAACATTTGCCCATTGTAAAATTTTAAAGATTGCAAATTAAATACGATGCTTACTAAAATTTCGTTTTATATAACTTTTCTTTAAGTTTAGTTCATTAGGTCCATACACCATAAATAAAATAACATAATTATGAAACCAATATCACAAACCATATTACGAAATGGAAATTATCCTGGTGTCCATTGTAAAACATCAATTTTATGATAAATATTTAATCTTTTTTCTACGCTGAAAAGTCCTTGAACCATTTTGTTTTGAAGTTTAGCTCTTAGGATACATATTTTCACATATAATTTTAAGTTATTTAGAAATCAAAATATATTTGAAAATCCTGTATTACATCTAAAACAAAAAGTTCTTTAAATATTCATTTAATTAAAGAAAGAATTTACTATTGTCACGTCCCCCATTTTCTGTTTAAGAAGATAAAAGTGAACCACAGAAAAATAATTTAGAACTTGTCACGTTTGATAATAAAAGAAATATTTTCCTCTAGTTCTTGAAAAATGTTATTAACTAAAACGTAACGACAAACAAAATAAGTGTTTCTTACAAAGGAATATTTCGTTTCTTTGTTTTAAAAAGCAATTTGCATAGAAGCTTGTAGAGTGAATTTAATTTGAGAAAAATTCTTGTATGACATAAATCCGGAGTAGCAATATCTCTCTGTCTCTCTTTTATAACCTAATGAATACAGGATCGCGTGACAATGTTGAGTATTCAGAGTTGCAACAATATTTAACGACGGTTTCGTCCTCGATTCATACGAATGTGGATACTTTATCGCTTAGTCCTTTCAACCATGATTTTGGGACGTTAGTTAGAGTCTTACAGAATTTATATTTCTAAGTTTTATATACGCTTAAAGCCCTAATTAAGGGATCATGTAATATATGCTAAGTGTAATTTTGTCTCTAATAAGGCTGGTTATGTAGGTACCAAAGTAATGAAATACATGGTTATATCCTCAGGGTGACGATCCTAGAACCACGAGTGCCTCTAGTTTAAACATTTTAATATATAGGTACATTCAACTGCAAAAAATTCAATCCATGAGATATTCCCATTTAGTGCGTGTTTTAAAATTTCATACTTCTTATATGGCTTATATAAATTTAGAGAAACTATTGTATGAGTACAATTAATAATTTTCGTATATTGTTTTTTAAATTTTTGTGGCATTTCTTGTTAATAATTGGAATCAATGTCTTTGTCTCAAATATATGTTCAGTAAGAGGCAAAAAATAAATTTGTTATCATACTGAAGCAGCCGAATTTGGTATTAAAAAAATTTGAATTTAGGATTTTTATCTGTGTATCAGGATACTGCAAAAGCCATGGCTTTAGTGCAAGATGGTCAAGCCTATATTATGCCGCCCAGATACTAGGTGTAAGTTGTTTTGATATTCATTGAACCATTCAGGTATTTAAACAAACCTACAACTACACTAGAAGGTCAGGATTAGGCCGCAGAAGAACAACATCTGAAAGCGATGATCGATTTTTGGTGTCTTCGTGTTTAAAAAATAGACATCTTACTTCAATTGAGCTGGCAAATTTGCCAAACGAAGTCCAAAATGTGAATGTAAGCAGGTGAACAGTTCGTTGACAACTTCAGGAAGTATCCAGAAGACCAGCCCTATGTCCACAGCTATCCGTGGGACACCACAAAGCTAGACTTGCTTTTGTAAGACAACACGAAAATTAAAACTACACAGATTGGAGTAATGCTTCGTTCTCGGGTGAGTCTAGGTTTTGTTTAATATCACCAGACAGTCGCGAAAAAATCTAGAGATGACAAGTAGAAAGATTTGCACAATACAATATTGCCGACAGAATAAGCTATTAAAGAAGCTCAGTTATGATTTGGGTTAGTATAATTCGCGATACCCGTACTGACATAGTTCTTGTGGATGGAGGATTTATGGTAGGAAGAAGGTATATAGCAATCATTTTAGATAAGCATGTACGAATCTTTTGCGCCATTCATAGAACCTAATTTTATTGTTATGACCGATAACGTGTGTCCCCATCGTGCTATAATTGTCAATGAATACTTAGAAGACGTCTAGATTTTCCTTATAAATTGGAAAGCTTCTAGCCCCAACATCAATTTACTCGAATATCTATGGCACACTCTGGGAAGTTGGAATCGAAGAAGAAATCGAATACCTGTGGATTCGAATTCAAGTTTCTTACCCCGTCCAAAGAATGTGCCTGACTTTAGTGCTGCTCTTTAGTCAATATAAGACAAATTGGGGCAAATTTGTTAAACTAATAACAAAAAAATAAACACTATTTTGGTATAACTCTTTTCTATAAACAACGATACTCTAAATTTGTTTAGTTTTTGAATAATGCCATATATTTTTATCAATAAATAATTTTTCGCATAAATTTTATTTAGCATTTCTTAATCTATAAGTGACATCTCTAAAATTCTTCAAAAAGCGCGGATCAAATGTTTTGCACCTGACTATCATCATCATTCTCTTTGCCTCTATCCATATGCACGGTAGGCTTTCCTTTACATTTCTTCATAAGTGGCTATCTTAGGTCATCTCAATATTAATAGACTTTATTGACATGTTCTGCCTAAGCGTCTGCCCCCAGGTCGCAGGTAAAAATGGCAAACCAAAAAATAAACAATAGCCTGACAGTTAATACCTTAATACCAACATCACAAACTTTTGGATCTTTACCTTATATTCCATTTTAACATCAAAACTTCTCAAATTATTATATCAAAAAACATAAAAATTGTCACGAGAAATGATAAAACCATAGCACATTTATACACTAAAACTAAAGATCCATTAACAACTAAGGAAAGTGTTAGAGTAGTGTATCAAATACCTTGCTCAGACTGTGATAAAGTTTATATAGGAGAAACTTCTCGAACATTACACAGCAGAATTATTTCTCACAGAAGTGATGTAAAAACAAACAAATCACAAGCTTGTGCATTAACCGAACACGCCATCATTCTAAATCACATATTTAATTTTTCACAAGCTTCAATTCTAGAGAGGCAGAAATATGAACAGAAGTTGTTATTTATAGCACATATACAGAAAAATAAAAAATGTTTAAATTAAGTAACATTTATAGTTACACATTATTGACAAATTAAGTAACATTTATAGTTACTTATTAACATATCAATAAATACCATCATAATCTCATTTTCTATCGACATCCCAACATTAATAATTCATATGTGCTTAAGCCAAACTGACTGGATAATTTACTTTTGATCGACAATTAAATTAATAATAATAAAAACTATTGTTACTTGTTGTGCTTTCCATGTAAAATAGGTCCACAATGACATTATATAGTGACAATATAATTTTTTTTTAAATTTTTTAATATATGTGCAATGGTTTGTTTTATAAAGTACAATATTATATAACTAGTTAATTTTTATATTTCTTGGTTAACAGATGTCTTTGAAAAAGAATTAAATTAAATTCGAAAGCTTGACAGTGTGTCAAAGAGTTTTCTTTGTCTTGTAGGCCAAATAGACTGACTGCATCCTCAAGAATCACCACTTGATATATATATATATATATATATATATATATATATATATATATATATATATATATATATATATTTATATCGTACATAGCCTACATTCATAAATAAACATAAATTTAACCTTCTTAATATTCCATATTTATATTACCTTACCCCGCAGTCGCCACTGCTTACTCTGTAGACAAACCCTTTCTCACCTCTGCCACCAAACGCCAAGCAACGCCAGAGGAAATGTCAAACACAGAAACAACAATGGATTAGATTTCAGTTCTGAGGTAGCAAGAGGGGGAAAGAATCAGAAAAGCGAACGAAAACAAATTACCAAAACAGAATAAATAGCAGTGCTGCTGAGGGTTTTCTACGAGAAGGAATAAAGCACGGCTTCGACTTCGAAGATGTGTAAACATCTTAACAAGATAAAGATATTTGATAAAGAAATTAAATGGCGCAGATTGAGCAGGAGCGTTAACGGACGTTACGACACCTGAATATTTTTTCGGTAAGCCTGAATTAGTTCAATTAGCACACATTTTTATTATTATTTCATCAAACTTACACAATTTTTATAAACTAAAGTTAATATTTTTTTTTTCAATAGAAATTAAAAATTTCTTGTAAAACAGAATAAAACATTTTTAACAAAAGTAGAAATTATATGGATATGAAGAGGAAATCTTAATTGAACAAGTAACAATAAATTTAAAAGTTTTCTTATATTTATCGTACTTCATATAATGTAAATCAGAAAATCATATTTTAGATTTCTTATTATGAGTGAAAATATATATACATACATTTTCTAGATTTTCCAAATTTTTTAGTACTTTATAGTAAACTCAAATAAGAGCAAACTGCTGATATATAAATTTGCAATCATCGTATCGAAGAAAAACTCTAAAGCAAAAAGTTAATTTGAAATCAGTTTTTTATTTATTTAGTTGCTATATTTATTAGATTGTTTAAAATTGTACTAAATTGAAAAATCCATAGACTGTGTATTAAATACAATATATTAAAATTCACTGCCCGGATATGCTAAAATACCCTGTTACAGCAAAACAAACAAAAAGTGTTATCGGTGATCACTGTTTTTTGCATACTTATTGACCCAATGAAATGAGACAGAACTTGCACATTATTCAGCAACACTTACAAAAGACGCAAAGCTCTTTATGTGTGCAATGAAATCTTTTATAAATTATTAGCAAACGTCAAAGAAGACTTGTTAAGTGTTTACTGATGCGGATGAGTGGGAAGCACACAGAGTTTGTGCACAAAGTCTTTTGATGTTACTTGGAAAACAATCGCGGAAAGGTTTTTTGTTCAAAGCTATTGAGAAAAGGTTTTGAAGGGGTTTTCCTAAATATGCCAGCAGTTGTTATTAATTTTTTAATGGCTGGACCGAAAGTCTAGGCCCTTAAGGGAAATATCGGAGAGGCAGCAGTAAAAATTTAACAATAATAACGTTTGATTAACTTAAATTTTTAACACATTTATCAACATAATATGGGTTGTGATTTATAATAATGATATTAACTTATTTTTGTACAACTACAACTTGTTTTCTTTATAAGGAGCTTACACACACGTTTATTTAATATGACGTTAAATGTTAACTTTTTGGACAAACGGTTCATTTTTATTATTTATTGAGATTTTGGCTTTTATCTTCTTTACTTTCCACATAGCTTACGAAGCTGTTGAAATATTAGATTTGAGCTTCGTAGTGTATATAGTATATGCTAGTTAAATCGAATTTATTTCAAGATGAAAAATTTGCTGCAAGAATAAAATGTTTTTAGTTTTTTTAAGAATTCAGCATATATTTTAACATTCATCTGAAATTTGATTGTATACTACTCACAAGAATTTATTATTTACTTGTATGAGAAGCCTCGTGATAACCAGGCCTAAAGTGTCGATATTGATAAAACTTAAGCAGACTGCTTAGAGGAGACTTTGTATAAATATCTTCTTCTTTTTATTGTTGTGTAGACGTGACCCTGACTCTTTTTGAATGTATCTCTAGGAACGTCGTTCTCTCGTTTTTGTGGTCTACGGAATAACCGTCTTCGTATCGGAGAAGGCTTGCAAATCTCAATAAATTTGACTGGCAAAAATAATTATGAAACTTGAAGGGTTATAAACACGAAAAATATAGTTTAGAAAGTTATACGCATTAATTCAATTGCTGTAACTGAAAATATAAGGTACTTACAAATGCAGACGCTACATTAAGACTGCTACCCTGTACATTTAAGAAGGAATAGATTTTACTTTTAAATTCAATATTCAAACTAGTCTAGGATTTGCTTGCGAATTATAGGATCAGTAACAATATCTGACTTAATTCCTGAAAAAAAGATTGACAACACTTTTATTGGGGGAAATTATATATAGCTTTCATCGTTTACTCCAAAATTTAATCCTAAAATCCCTCAAAAATCAATAGTACTTTAAAATCAGACATTTAAATTAAATATATTACAAATGAGAAAAGCGATTTATGATGTTTGGGAAGGTGGATTATCACAAAAGGCTGCTGCTTTCAAATACGACATTCCACGCACCACGTTTAGGAAATATTTTAAAAAGTGCAACCAAAATAAAAAAATTTATAGATTAGACTTTAGTTGTTCTTGAGAGAGCTCCAAGATTGACTCTAAATTTGTATCAATAAAATTGTTTCTTCAACCGTGGAAAAAGAACTGAGTAATTATTTACAGACGATGATCAAGCTTCATTACGGTCTCAATCCAAAAGGTGCCAGACAACTAGCTTATGATTTGGCAATTGCTAACAGGAAAACAATACCAACTTCATGGAAAGAAAACAATATGGCAGACAAGTTTTGATTTACAAGTTTTATGAAACGAAATTCAAAGTTATTATTACGATCAGCAGAATCAACGTCACTAGGTAGAGCAATGGGGTTTAATCGACCAGTCGTTGCAAATTTTTTTAGTAATCTTAAGGAGAATTAGGAAAAATATACAAAAACACCTAGTCAGGTATACAATGTTGACGAAACAGCATTAACAACTGTGTAAGATACTGGAAAAGTAATAGCTAAAAAGGGACAGAAATAAGCAGGCCATATAGTTTCAAATAAAAGAGGCACTTTTATAACCATGTGCAATGCAATAAACGCTGTAGGTAATTCGACTCCGCTGTTTTTAGTGTTTCCTAGGAAACGTTTTAAATATTATATAGTTAAAAACGCACCTCCAGGCTCCCAAGGGTGGCAGCAAAATTATTTGAACAGTGGATGATACATTTTATCAAACATACTAATCCTACAAAGGAATCTCCCATTTTACTAATAATGGACAACCATGAGAGCCATGTTTCTTTGGCATCTATTAAATTTTCAAAAGAAAATAATATAATCTTCTCGACTTTGCCGCCACATACTAGTCATACTAGTCATCACCTTTAACCACTAGGTAAAGCTGTATTTGGTCCTCAAGAAGAAATATTACTCACATGGTTGTTACGTTTGGTTATTGAAAAATACTAGAAAGAGGATAAAAATTTACGATATATGGTAGTTAAAACAATATGGTGTCAGCTTTTAAAGCTACTAGGGTATTTCCATTCAATGATAACATTTTTATTGGCAATGATTTAATGGCTTTAACCGTAACAGACATGCCAAACATAAATCAAGAAGAACAACAACCAAATAATTCAATATGCCACAATTATATCAATATCAATCATTGCTAGCGATATACCAAAAATGGACATTCAGTTCCCTTTAACATCAACTTGTCAAGATAAGATAAAATACCAGAAACAAATAAGAAACATATATCAGAAATCACACCTGAAAAGAAAACTGTTTCTTATGATGCGATGGCAACTTACAAGGACACACCCGAAAATCAATTTATTTCCCTTGTATTACTGCAACTATACCCTAAAGCTACCTTATTGCCAACAAAAACACGTAGGAAAAAGAAGACTACTAAAATTTTAACTTATACACCAATTTATGAAAGACTAGGAGAGAAAATAGCACAAAGAATATCAAGGCGAAGTAGAGTGAAGACACCTAAGACAACAGTAAAAAGAAAAATTTATAGTTCAAATAAGTCGAATAGAAGTAATGAAAAGAAAAATAAAAGCATACACAGTGATGACAGTAACAGTGACATTGAATTCTCTGATGTGGATTCCGACGATGTTAGTCTATTGTCAGAAGTAGATGAAATTTCTGACGAAGACGTATCCTTACGAATGGTAGAAGTGAATTCATTTGTTCTCGTGAGGTTTCAAACAAAGAAAACTTTTATGTTGCACAAGTTAAAGAAGTTTTTTCTTCTGATCAAGAATACAATGTAAATTTTCTAAGGCGTCACGGAATAGAGTTTTCATTTCCTACAGTTACAGATTCTGCCACAATTACAAAAGAAGATGTTGAACTTATTTTTACCCAACCAAAAAGTGCTGGAGTAACACAACGAATAGAAATTTTGTTTACTTTTCAAGCGGATTTATGATCTTATATTATTTGTTAAAGATTAATATTACTTTTCTTTATTTATGAATATTTTAAATATAAATATAAGAATTGCAAGTAAAGACCACTGTACCTTACCTTTGTGGCTAGTGTACCATCTAGTTTGGTACAGTGGCTATATTTTTTGAAAAAACGAAATTAGTTACTCATGCATAATGTGTAGTGGGCATATATGTATATACATATGCCCACTACAAAACTCCAAATAAAATGAAATGTTCTGATGTCAAATAATATTTAATTATTTGGCTCCGATCACACATGGAATCGGGGGCACGGATGACATGCATCAATTATCAATACGTGCTAACCTTAATAATGACACAATTAGAAAGAAAGAGATAGACGCCCATACCGACCATGTACATCTTTTTAGAAAACATAAAAAGCAATTGAATCCAAACTCAAATATATCAACGCTCATGTAAATACCCTCTGTTATAAATTAAAACACATTATCATCAAGAATATAATTTAAGCTAATATTTATATGGGTAAAATTATGTAATATATTTAAATCCAAATTTATTTACTGGCAGCTGGTGTAAGTGGTAGTTTATCGGGGACTTCGATGTTCTTAAAAAAAGTGACAACGCCGCAATATCATATTTTCCGAGAAGCGACGATATGTGAACATAAACACGACGCATCGCAATCGAATTAAATGATTACGTCGTTAAGCGCCGTTTCCGCAGCGTCTTTCTTCAGATTTCTGCCAGATCTAGAAGATTTATATATGTAGATGATATAAATCGGATATGCTTATTAAAGACTCTAGTCGCTCTCTTTGCTTATCGCACATACCGAAAGGGTCATAATTATACTGAGTATCTAATATAGTTGCTGCTTATATTATTAACTTATATCATTTGATTATATTCAATCTTCTTCTTCTTCAGATGCAAATCCACTAATGGATGTTAGCGATCACATTTTCCATTAACTCTCTATTTCTTGCAATATGTATCAGAGATTATATGTCGTTAATCCCTGTCCATTGCCTTATGTTTCGGAGCCAGGACATTTTCTTGCGTCCCATTCCTCTCTTGCCTTCAATTTTACCCTCGATTATAAGTTGGAGGAACTGGTATTTTTCATTTCGCATGATGTGACCTAGATACGCCGTTTTCCTTTTCTTGATGGTTTCGAAAAGTTGGCGTTCTTGGTTTATTCTTTTAAGGACATCTATATTTGTGATTTTCGCTGTCCATGGTATTTTTAGGATACGGCGATAAAGCCACATTTCGAAAGCTTCCAATCTGTTTATATCCCTCGTTTTGAGTGTCCAGCCCTCTACGCCATATAGCAGCACTGACCATACGTAGCACTTAGTAAACCTTAGTCTCAGTTGAAGATCGAACTCAGAACAAGTCAGTACCTTCTTGAATTTTACGAATGCTTGTCGAGCTTGCTCAATGCGACATTTTACTTCCCTGTCCGATGCCCAGTCTTCAAAAAGCCACGATCCCAGGTATTTAAATTTACTCACTCTTTCTATGGATTTACTATTCAGTGTTATGGTGGAGTTTTCAAATGCATCCAAGTTTCTGGAGATGATCATGAATTTGGTCTTTTTGGTATTAATCTCTAGTCCCATTCGCTCACTGTATTCTCCGATTATAGTGACAAGTTGTTGAAGATCGACTATGTTGTCACAAATTAAGACACCATCATCAGCATATCTTATGTTGTTGATCAATACTCCATTCACCTTGATTCCCATCTCTGCATCCTCCAAAGACTCTTGAAATATGGCTTCTGAATAAATGTTAAATAAAAGAGGGGAAAGCACACATCCCTGTCGAACGCCTCTTCTTATATGTATGGGCTTAGATATAGAATTGTCTATTTTTAACTGTGCCGTTTGATGCCAGTACAAGTTTTCAATGCATCTTATGTCTTTTTGGTCTATATCAACTTTCTTGAGAATCTGCATTAACTTGTGGTGTTGGACACGATCAAACGCTTTTTTGTAATCTAAAAAGCATAGGAACACATCCTTCCTCTGATCGTAACAATTTTGGACCAGTACCTGTGTTGCTACTATTGCTTCTCGTGTTCCTAAACCTTGCCTAAACCCGAACTGTGAATCACTGATGTCCCATTCACATTTTTTGTATAATCTTTGATGTAGTATTTTTAAGAATATCTTTAAAGTGTGACTCATCAGGCTAATGAGTCTGTGATCCTCACATCTTTTTGCATTGACTTTCTTGGGCAGGGGAATAAAGGTAGAGCGTAACCACTGTTGAGGATAGCAGCCAGTTTCATAAATTAAATTAAATATTTTGTGTAGTGCTGAAATTCCCCTTTCATCTAGTAATTTGAGTATTTCTGACGGGATCTCATCTGGTCCAGGTGCCTTATTGTTTTTTGAATTTAATATTGCTTTTTCTATCTCCTCTTTGGTGATTGAAGGGCCAGTCAGCTGGTCGTCTGTATAAACTTCACTCATGGGTCTTTCGTCATGGAAGAGCTCCTGGATATAATTTTCCCATATATCAATTTTCTCCTTTTCACCCAGCACTATCTGGTTATCCTGATTAACTATGGTAGTTGGTCTTCGTTTTCTGTATATTCCAGCAGTCTCCTTAAGCTTTTTATGTAAATTACGGTCGTCGTGTTGTCTTTGTAAATGTTCTAGATCGATACATTGTTGCTTAAGCCATTCATTTTTTGCTATTCTTATTTTTGCTTTTATTTGCCTGTTAATGTTTTCATACATATTGCTGCCATCTTGGTTATTCTTGTGTCTTCGTCGTTCTTCCATTAGTAATAGTATTTCTTCTGTCATCCATTTTTGCTTCTTGTTATTTCGTTTGTACCCTAAGTTGTTTTTCAATCTAGAATCAGAAATAGTTTTAAAATAATTAAATATGCTCATGAGAAAAAAGATAAAATCAAGACATCTAGAATAGTCATTTGATAACAAAGTCACTATTACAAAGAAAGTGGCACATTTGAATGGTTAGAGAATTATAAAAATTTAATATTTGTTTATATAGAAGTGGTATTATAACTGAAATTGAAATAAAGAAAAAACAGAAAGGTAAATTTTTTCAAATAGCAGTAAGAACATCCATGATGGCCCGACTTGCTAGGCGGTCGAATAAAAAATTACAAGGAATTAATGATGCAGAATCCGAAATGTTTATAAGTAGATGAGTAAACTTACAAAAACGTATATCATTAAAGTAAATATGTTAGGGGAAGTCTAGATATTGGAATAATATATGCCAAAGTAGTGAAGAGGAAGTACTATTGGCATGACCTAAGACAGAAACATGTAGAAAGATGCAATTTAGCACATTAAGAACCTGCAAAAGGATAAACGCAGAGAAAATGATGTTTAAGTTTACTTAAATAATGTTCTACGCAAGTATTTTGTTAACAGATAAGGATATTTAACTTTAGTAGCACAGGTATTGCCCATATTGCTCCGTTTGACTTTATCTTGTATTACCTGTACCATTCTGCTAGTACGTTTAAATACCTCGAAAAAAATAATATTCTCGACCAATTTCAATCAGGCTGCAGACCAAATCGATGCACCATGGGCAATCCTTTATTTCTTTAATCAAAAATTGCGCATGTGCTATCCAACAAAAACGAAGTAATTGCAATTTCCTATTACATCGAAAGCGCTTTTGATTCTATACGATTACTGTGATACTAAACAAACTAAGTTAGAACAAGCTATCTGAAAATATATATTTAAAAAAAAAAAACTTTCCTACAGATATATCCTTTAAATAATCTAATTATTAACGGCAAAAGATCCTCACATCACACAATCAAAAACGGTATTCCCTAAGGATCTGTCCCAAGCAGTACACTATTTCTTTGTAGCTTAAACGATTTAAGTTACTTCATAAATGATCTCGTACAATTAATACATGCTGACAATATAATATTATTCTGTCTGTATATGGGAAGGTCACATCCACCACAAACACTTTACTACAGAACACGGTAAATAAGATAAACATCTGTGACAGTCAATCCGGTCTTAACTTCTCCCCATCCAAGTCAAAAGTTATTCATTTTACCAGAAGATAAAACTTGCAATCTCCAACCATTTCTCTGAATGGAAATTTTCTCCAAGTACACACTCGAGAACTTAAGGGCAACTGCTTTCAAAGAATAAATCTTCTTAAATCACTAGCTTATTATAGTTGGGGAGCCGATGAGTAAACACTATTACAAGTATATCGAGTACTTATCCGTTCCAAGAACTTGACTGTGTTAGTGTTCTCTACAAAGCTTTAAGTAAATCACTACTACTTTCACTAAATATAATATAAGTTAATTTTCGGATCATCTAAAACGACAATAACTTCTACTGCTGTTTTCTGCTAGAGTTTGAGTAAGTCCCACAATTATCATCCTCGCCCATAATAGACGATTACCAGTTACTTATAATTCCAGAATGGTACCATCCACTATGCAAAGATTTATTCCTTATTTAGATAATATTAATCTGTTGTCCACCACCCCTTTCAAGATCCCTTAAATTCCTTCATGGACATGCAAACTTCCGAATCTCAATATCGAATTATCCCACTGTAATAATAAAATATCACCTTACATTATCAAACAAATATTATATGAAATACTATACCAATGCAACTTAGATAGAATCCTTTACTCAGATGCACCCAAGAGTGAAGATGTTGTTTGTGCTGTTACAATATCTAGAGCTACTGTGTAACCTAACCTAACCTAATCTAACCTAACCTGTTTAAAATCTCTAAAAATAGCAGTATCATACTGCTGAACTATATGGAGTACTACAAGCTGTTAAAACTCTAAGAATAAAAAACTTACATTCTATCCATCAATTAGTTCAAGAAATCCAGAGTACATGTAATCATTTTTAAACTAATAGAATTGCAGTAATAATACCTATTGTTGGTCCCATTACAGGTTGGTATTTCAGATAATGAAAAAGGCGATCTAGCAGCAAAACAAGCTTGTTCTCTAAACTTAACAGAGATTCAAACTTAATCAGATCTAAAAAGAACATTTAAAAAATTATGGGCCTTTGGAATGACTATTGGAAAAAAAAGCAATACAAAGTTAAGCGTTCTCCGAAAAAAACATTTTCTCTCACCAGCTCCCACAAATGAAAAGAAAAGACAAATCCATTATCCGGAGATTAAGAATAGGACACAAACGCCTTACATATGGACATCTAATGAATTCTAGCAATCAGATTTTATGCCAGTACTGTAACACCACAACTTCCGTAAAATACGTACTTCTTAAATGTCAACACAACCTAACAGCCAGAAGTAGGTACACTTCTGACAACAATCTAAAAAATATTTGTACCTAAAACAGCAGCAACTCTATAAATGTATTAAACTTTTTAAAAATCACAAAGCTATACAATTAAATTAAAAAAAAATGTGTTATAAAAAGTGTATTGTGTAACTAATATTGTCCCCAATGTAAATATAAAAGGTTCTCTTTGGTAGCGCTGATTTATGCTCAAGTACTACAGCCGACCAGTAGGAGGTTCGGTACCACAAAACAGGTAAAAAAGGGAAAGCGTAATAGAGTGGCTATAACTAGAGTCATAAATTATTTTTCGGGCGTTAATCCGAAATACGACAGGGTAAAACGACTTCACTTTAGCAGTCGACCACACATATTTCGAAATAAAAAATGTCACGAAAAAATTCTACAGATTTTTTATCAACTTTATTTAATTTGTTTGCAGAAGTGTAGCATAAATATTTTACCATCAGTGTTTCAACATCTCCAATTGTTATTTTTACTTTTATATGTATATATTTTTTAATGTATATATGTATATTTTTAATGTATATATATATATATATATATATATATATATATATATATATATATATATATATATATATATATATATAGAAATATGAAATTTCCATCCAATTTAATATCTTTCATTAATTCCCAAGTCCGGCTCTGGATAAAGGTCACCTCGGTCCCGAGAGACGGCATTATTGTATGTAGGTAAGTTAGCGTTGAGTGGTGACATTTCCAGAGGTCCTACGGGATCCATCTAATTCCCGACATTTCGACACTCTGGCCTATACGGACTCGGCGATATTATGTAGACTGTGGACTGCGAAGCGGCGCAGAAACGGTGCATTTCACTCCAAATGTGACAGCTCGAAAAGAGCTGCTTACTTATTAAAATCTGCCGGAATAAAACTGCATATAGATTCAAATTGGTTAGTCGGGGATCCGCGACTCGAAATCGCAGGACTGGAACGGGACTCTAGTGGATTCGGTGCCGCTCCTCGGTAATAACTGGCATTAAATTATACTAAAATATGTAGTTTTCCTATCTCCATCATAATTTCTTTCTTAATGGTGGGAATAGCCAGAAGCCTTTTCATATTTCATTTTTATAAAACTTGAGAAAATTTTTAATTTATTGAAAATAAATCTTTTACCAAACCAATTTTCAAACGGTTTTTTAGTTGAATTTTCATTTTTTAAATCTTATATGTTTTTATTAATTATTTTATTATTTTCATTCAGTATCTTCTCAAATTAAAATTTTCGTAATCCTTTTTATTTTCTTGGTTTGAGATTTTTACTACATACTTCCGTACATAAAATATTTTGAGTAAGGTTTAAATCAATTTTTATAAATTAAAGTACAGATATAAAATCTCTTGCATATACCTAGTCTTGGGATTTCACTGCAAGTGCTCTTACTGCGATGTTAGTTTTCCTTTACATGGTGTGGACTTTTAGACAAGCAATGTGTAAAATATTGAAACGTTGTATGTGGAAGAATGATAAAAATATCGTCAAAGAATAATGCAAAAAAATGAATGTGTATGTATTCAGTTAAATATTTTAGCGAATCGAAGTCTTTAGTAGCTATAAAATTAGAAAACCAGACTGATCTAGCTATGTTATGAGAAATTCCAAAGATAATCTACGGCAATTAATAATCGAAGATGACATTTGGCAATAGATCAAGAGGCAAACATGATCCTGGTACAATGATGATCATCCTGGCAAACATGATGAAAGTACTTATGAATAGATGGTGTGATAGAATTACTACCTCAATGATATGAAATTATTCCGATCAGCAGACAAAATAAAGATTATGCGGCTGGTTTGTAATGTTTTAGTAGGACGCTTCACTTACAGACGAAAAAATTATTTGTTTTAAACCCCTTTATTAAGCCCCTTTTGTTTATTGCATTTATTTCTATTTAATTTCTATAAAAAAATCGGGTATTGTTAATTGTATTTCTTTTATCATTGTGTTCAGGATTTTTTTTGTGTGTTTTGGCTTGCACAATTGTCATTCAGCCAGTCTCAATCAAGATAAGTTTATTAATGTAGTGTGTGTGTGTGTGTGTCTGTGTTTGTGTGTGTAGAGTAATTGTCTTGATACTTAGTAAAGTCGACGTCATTGTCTTTGCTAAGAGACGCTAATTGTATCCGAACGTCTGCGGTCCCTCCGGTGTGTACCGATCACACAAGGATAGAAATTATTTTTATTTATTAATTTTTTTTTTAATAAACGAAAATTTCCACCCAGGTGGGATCTCACGACCTTTAGATTTAAAGTCAGGCGCTCTTACCACTGAGCCACAGAGGGGGTTTTGTGTTCAGGATATTATCACTTCCAAAAAGTTTGTAAGGTTTTATATGTAAAAATCATTGGTAATTTAATCGACTGCGAGCTTACTTCAATCGAAATTTTTTGCTCCAGTATATTCTATTTGCCCTTTCTTGAATAAGTAGCACTATTTTATGCAGTCAAGCGATCAAAATCGAAATTTAATATAAACTGTATAGCCTAGTCAAATTTAATTATATGAATCGTTGGTGTTCACTCACAAATATTTTTCGAAATATGTATTTCCTAAACATTACTGGATATACCTTAATATTGTTCTGAAGCTATTTTCTTGTGGCATTGTGAATTACTTACTACTAAACTGGGAATAAGCCACAATTAAAAATAAAAATACGTTTATTGACGTTTCAATTTCCACTTGGGAAATATATATATATATATATATATATATATATATATATATATATATATATATATATATTTCCGAAGTGGTATATTTGGATATACCTTAGTCATATTATAATTATCTATTGATTGTTTAAATTTATTAAATGTGTTTATAAAATGTGCTTTTGCCTATGATTTAACTAATCATTTTCCACGTGATAACAATGATACAAAAAAATGGTAAAAAAGATAAAAATGTGCTTAGCGTTAAATTAGTGATAAGAGAGTATATCTATATCAGTAACATTAGAAATGTGACACAAAAGAAATATTTTCTTGAACAAATTTTTTTTGGCAACATGGTAGATTTACATCAAGACTAAACAATAACGTTGGCAAGAATTTTTAATGACATGTAATCTAAAAACAAATTAATAATGTGTTTGGCGACCTCGTAGCTGAAGAATACACTCTTGTACACGTATATCCATTGACAACATGAGATGATCCATGTCTGCTTGTGACACCTGTGTTTATCAAGCAACTTAAACTTTATGGATTAACTGTGCCAGAGTTTGTGAAGGATAGTGCAAAGTGGACGGTCTCCTTACCATCATATCCCACACAAGTTCGTTAGGATTTAAATCCGGTGAACGAGATGGCTACGGCAAAACAATAACGCGAGCTTAACGTCAACAGCGAGCGAACAATAACGTCAGCTACCATATCAGGCGACAAATGCTGATCGGCCAACATAGCCAATAGCCCCCAAACTATTCCTCCAACTATTCTGTGTAGATGCCCGTCAACGGTAAAAAAAATATCTCGTTGTCCACGGCGGGGTCTGACTATTTTACGACCATCATGCATTCCTAAACAAAATTACGATTTATCGCTAAATGCTACATTATGCCATTCCGCCACTCAATGCTGCTATTCTCTGCACCAATTTAAAGGTTGGTGACAAGGTTCGCAGTCAAAAGCATCTCTGACGCTTTGTGAAAATAAGTTTGTTAAGTAAGTTATTAAGTTTTCTCATCGAATAATAATGCTGACAGTAGAAATGCTACACTTTTAGATCGTAATGAAAATTTACACATATTTTCATTACTAAAATATGTTAAGGAATTGACACCCAAACTTATCAATTTATTTAAAAATGAAAATATAAAAATAGCTTAGAATAACTTATTAACAATTGGTCAAATTCAGAGTAAGGTCAAAACACCATTAACAAAATTGAAAGAATCCAATATAATCTACTCTATACCTTGTGATGAATGTAATAATGTAGGGAGAATAATCTCCCACAAAAGTGATTTCAGGATGCATAAAAATTATTGGTTCTATTGAACATATCAATTTTAATGAGGTGAAAATATAGGATGGATATAGGAACTACCATGAAAGGGTTTTCTTTTATCCTATTTATATTTCTATTTATTATTTAAGGGAAAATATTACATATTAATAACGCCAAAACAGCAATAAATAAGAAAAGTGATATCAATGACTTCGTAGCATTTTCAATGTCACTGATTCTATGAAGTATATTGAAATCCCCTCGTATATGAAATATATTGAAATCTCCTTATATATGTTTAAAAATTAAAACGAAGAATTTTTCCGTGTTTGTTAGTTCGTATCTTTCAAGTTAAAATACGCAAAAGTGTTTTCAATAATTGCATTTGCATTGCTAGATGTTAAAATAAACCATCTTAGAGTTGTTTGTTGTTTTAACTTTTTCGTCAATTTCTTTAAATGCTTTATTCGAAGTCGCATTATAATTTTTATAGTCACAAAAGGATATCTACGTGGTTTCGTTGTGTTTTGCTATTTCAGCGTTTTGTTTATTTTCAAGTTATACGAACGAATTTTTAAATTCGTCATTCATAGTTGGGTGTTCGTAGTGTTAGGTATGGATCTTGATTCGTACTTGGGTCGCCGGTAGAGTCAGGTATGACCTAATAGATTCTTACTTGGCTCGCTGTGTGGATCGCAAGTATGGATCCACAAATTCTCCGTCAAATTTGTGTTCTTCTGTTTTGGCCCCTTTAGTGGAAATATGTGGCAGTAAGATAAAGTAATTTGTGTAGTATACTAGAATATGGTATATTTTGAAGCAATATATAGGATACATAGCAATATATTGTTATGTTGACATATGACATTGTTGACATATGACATTTTGCTTTAATCCATTGTTGTTAAAAGAAAATTTTAATTTGATTATTTTATATAAAGGATGTTCCATATGTAAGATTAAATTCAATAATATTTTTCATAAAAAGGATATCCATAAAATTTTGATAATCTAAATTGGCCATATTATAACCTAGAAACCATTTAAAATTTTTTAATAAGTTTATTCCAAATTAATAAATACTCAAAATGTTCTGTTGGAGACGAATGTTACGTATTCCTTGGACCGACCGTAAAGCAAGTAATTCAATTTTAAGAGAGCTAAAAGTTAGCCAACGACTCTAGTAAAGTCCATCTCCAACAATTAAAATATTTTGGGCATGTTATGAGAGCAAACAAAGAAAACATGGAAAGACTCATAATACAAGGAAAGGTAGAAGGCCGAAGATCACGAGGAAGATCCCCAACAAGATGGATAGATCAAATTACAGGAATATGCCAAAGACCTATGCATGAATTAAAAGAAATGACCAGAGACAGAGATCTCTGGAGACGGACAATACACTACATCACGTCGACCACTACACTCCCCCTGGGGGGTCAGGATTGAAGAGAGAGATATTAGTATTTCAATCACTACGCCTTTTGACCGCAACCTTACAAATCTTTGGAAGTTTTACTACATTAGCCGGTTACAAACAACTTGCATATATCTATGTATGTATATATATATATATATATATATATATATATATATATATATATACATATATGTATATATATATATATATAGGTATATATATATATATATATATATATATATATATATATATATATATATATATATATATAAATATCTAATATCTGACATTTAAATATAACAAATGAGATGGCATGAATCGTCGCAGGTCTTGGAAAATCTACAATCTGTATTTAAAGCTTTTCCTTGTTCACTATCTATCACTCATATAACATTTATGAACCGGCCCGTTTTCACAAAAAATCAAGCATAGAATTTCATTTCGGCTCAGAAACTATACCAAACAACAAACAGCATAAAAACCGGTGAAGGTCGTAAATAACTCATTTTGGGAAAACAACAAACTGTTTCCCCGTAAACTGTGCATGACATTAACATCATTTATCTTTATTACGCCATCTTACTACCAAAATTTATTTAACTTTGGGCTAATCACGAATATAGGGAACAACCCTAGGAAGTTCAAATGTATCGATCCTTCTAATTACTTGCTCGAATTTCCGACTCATAGATACCCGATCAGGGGGTTTTAAGGAGATAAACCTAGGGATAAAAAGTTAAGAAATATAATATATTCCGTATTTCTTGCTGTTATTACATTTTTGTGGTTAGAATATAACAAGATCTGATCTAAAAATTATTGAAAAAAAAATAATATTGCTTTAATTATGTCCATCGAATGAGAAGTGATCAAATATTTGCTAAGGATAGATTTATATGCACATTTACAATGCTTATCATCATTGTATACTACTTAGGATCGCTGAAAATCACTAAAAGCAAACAAATTAATAAAATATATTAAAATTGTCTAAAAGAAAATCAACTCGTATGATACAGAAAACTGCAACGAATGGAAAATCTTCTATTTTCATGTTATATTATCTCTTTAACGTTGGCAAGTACATTATTGAGTTAAAATTGGTTTGCAGCTGGTTGAAAAGGTTGTTCGGCAGTGCGTCTTCCTGTTCAATCGCGATATTATTTAGTCACAAAATCTGCTTCTTTTCAATTCATTGGTGATTCTAGGTTTTAACTTTCATTATGTAGCTAACAATAATATTACTAGAAAAAGAACATCATACTTGATTAACCCAGAAACCTAGTTTCCAAGTTAAACCCCACAGAATTTGGGTACATCGAGCTTTCGACTTACTCTTTAAAGTCTTCATTATGGTTTTTGAGGTGTGTCTCGTAAGTATTTAGATTATTTCATTGGTATATTATTCATTGTGTACTAGTACACTGTTTGGGCGGGAGTTTATACGAAGGTTCTTGATGGAGTGAATTCGATTGGTGGACGGGCGGACTTTGAATTTGTTAATATGATTAAAAGCAACAATTATTTATTTATAAATACCGATGATGGATACAATTCTGGATTCATGATAAATTTTGTCGCCTCTATGGAGTTTTTTTATGGCCTAGCAGTGAAAGTTTATTAGAATTGCGAACGGAAATGGAATATTCATATATTTCGTTTGGTATTATTTGACTGGTTGGGCCTATGTAACATACTGTATATTTTGCAAGCTGAAGTCTGATTTTGAAAAAATATTTCAAATGTTGATCACGTAGCAAAACAATCAAATTAACCATCTTTACAGTCTTGTTTTTTCAAAATACTCACTGGTCTCTTATTTTTGTATCGCTTTTCCATAGGGCTGACCTATCTTTCGTTTTACTTGAAGTTATGTCAAACATTTTCATCCAACAAAATCTTATAAATTTACTTTGTATTTTAAACGGCAACCCTTCTTTACTGTGATCCACTGCATTTCAACCAATTAACGGGTTCTTTGTTTATGTTTTGTTTGCTTTTGGTAACGGTTTTTTCTAACATAATTCCTACAAATTCCTTTGGGTCTTCGTATAAAATTTGTTCGTAATGTATCGGATTGTTACAACAATTGTTTGTCTTCTTCAGATCAAATTCAGGATCATAAAATTCTCGAGCCACGTCAAAGAGGGCAAACAAATAACTTAATAGTTTATCTTTAATCAAACTATCTTCAATCTATCTAAAACTCCCATAGAATAAACATTTTCACTCACAACCTTCCTTCGTCATCATCGTAAGTAGCTCGACAACCCATTTTGGATCCTGGCTTCTTCTAGAATTTTCCGCCATTCTGTTCTGTTCCTTGCTTTGTTTTTCTAGTTGATAATCTTAAGTGTTTTCAGATCTTGTTGCACTTGTTCCATGTATCTAAGTTTGGGTCTTCCCTTTGATCTCGGGTTCGTTGTATGCTGGGTATAGTTCAAAGTTAAATCTTTTGCGCTATATGTCATTTTCCTTTACCCCCTAATATATGTGTCTCAAGATTTTTTGTTCAAATGTACCTAATAGGTTCTCATCGCTTTTTGACAGTGTCCATGTCTCTGATCCATATACAAGGACCGGTTTTATCAGAGTCTTGTATATTTTGCATTTGGTTTTTCTTGTGATGTTGTTAGATCTTAGTAGATGTTTAATCAGTCCATTATATGTTTTAGTAGTGATATGTATTCTTCTTTTATTTTCTTTACTGACATTGTTATCTGCGGTAACTAATGAACCTAGATATATAAAACTTTTCACGCTTTCGATGTTATAGTCTCCTATTGTCATATTCTGTAGGGTTCTTTGCCCTGTCAATTTACCGGCCTTCATGTATTTGGTTTCTATTTCGTTAATATTTAGGCCACTATTTTGTGCTACTCTTTCTATCGCATTAAATGCTTCTATCATCTCTCTTTTGCTTCTAGCTATGATATCATCTGCAAATGCCAATACTTTTACACTTTTTGTTATTTATATATGTTATATATCCTTCCTTTATATTAGATTACATTTGGTAAAAATTCACGGCTTCTAAATTTTGTAACCGTGTACTCACTCTTTATCTTCTTCATCTTCTTCTTTCCCTTTATAAGCCATTCTGATTGTTTATTGGTGGATTAATACCTCTATGGAATATTGTCACTCCATCTTTTGCACGGTCGTCCGATACTTCTTCTGCCGATTGGTGATTTATCTCTTGCTATTTTGACAACAATGGTATTCTCTATGAAATGACTTCTCATTATTGGTCTTACATTGGCTTTATAAATTCTTAATTTTATATCAGTCATAATGTGTCTGTTTCGCCATATAGTGTTATTAAGGCATCCTGCCAGTCTATTTGCTTTTTGTACTTGATCTCTCACTTCTTTGTCCAAGTCTCCATATCTAAACACTGTAATTCCTAGGTATTTTATTTTCAATATTTGTTTAATACTGATGTCATCAATTTCTATTTTACATCTGGTTGGTTCTTTGCTGACTACTATTGTTTTAGTTTTCTTAGATCAGATTTGATATTAAATTCTTTTGCTGCGTAGTCTGCGTAACAGAATATTTTGAATTCTTTCGTTCCCATTTGTATTCTCTTCATTTGTTAATGTTATTGATGATTTTATCCATGATCAATCTGAAGAACATGGGGCTTAGTGAATCCCTTTGTCTTATTCTTCTGCCTCTTTCTCTAGGTTCTCTAATGTCCACCTACTCTGACTTCCATTTTGTCCTTTTGGTAGATGTTCTCGATAGTCTTTATAATCTTTAGGGGAACTTCTCTATTATACAGAAGATGGATTACATATCGATGGCTTAACTTGCAGAGCGGCTAACTCCGTTTTTTAAAACTTTACAGGAACACAAAAAAACTTCTTAAAAAAATTAATACTTATAATATCAATATTCCAAAAATCTATTTGATGTCTATTTATTTTGCACTTTGAAGTTACTAAAAAGCATACAAAAATATTTTCATTAAATAACAATTATTTAAATTTTTGGAGTTACCCTGTTTGTAATTAAAAGGAAATAGTAAATAATCGGAGTTGCCCATTTTTCTCTGCATCGTATTATGGAACCTCTATAGGAAAATAAAATCAATCTGTAAGTATAGTTTTGTTTATTTTTTTTATAATCAAGTATTTTATTTTTATTATACCATAGAGTATTTTATTTATCAGTCTTCATGTGGGACATTGTCGTAGTAGTCCCTGTAGTCCACCGGCAAGGTACTTTTTAGTTGTTGTAAGTCTTTGAATTTACGACTACTTATTTTAAGCCGATTTTCATGAAGATTCGGTAAGCTTTCAATGGGTTTAACTGAGACCCTTTTATCACATCGCTGTGGTAGTAACTGCCATTCATCTGTAAACCGTAACTTAAAGTACAGGTTCCCTTGTTTATATTGTAGGGCACGAATATCTGTGACCTAAAAACAAAACATTAATAATTTAACAATGTTTTCGTCTTCTGTGTCTGTAGAAGACCAAACAAAATTAACATTAAAAGTACCTTGGCATTTCCTATGGCTTTTCCTGGTCTTATTGACTTATAAAACTGTAAACTTGCGAAGGATTTAAAAAATTCATGGGTTAGGTAAGATACGTTGTAAGGTTTAGGATGTTTGCGAGCTCCAACACAAACTTGTGCATATTCAGCTGGTACATGAATTATTTTGTTTTTCAGTTTCCTCTCTATGGTGGCATGCATTGAGTCCGCTTCCATCTGGGTATGGCCTACCTCTAGATACTTTTGCTGAATTGTGACATCGTTTAATGTTGCCACGTTTAGTAACGCATTTGCCAATATTACGTTTCTATTTTGTGCTGTACATCCATCACTGTACAATATAATTTTAGTATCCTGTGCAGATTCTCTCTGGATACTCGTCAAAAGTTTCTCCGTGATAAACTTGACAATTATGGTAGCGTAATTGTCGGAGGATAACCCACCTTCGGTCTCGTTCCAGAGAGAACAAAATCCGTCTTTATTTTTTATATTAAATATACAGAAATTGTGCGTGCATATCTTAGTTTTATAATATAGAGATGACACATTAGATTTGGGTGCCAATAACACAGCTTGCGTGTCCATTGTGAATACAATTTTTTCTTTATTTTTATCTTGTTCTTTTTCAAGTCTAGCTTCATTCTTTCTTTCTATGTGCTCCTTGTATTCTGTGTCAGGTATATTTCCGAGTTTGTGAGAGAGGCACTTTTCACATTCATCTTTTTTTGTCTTAAACAGTGATATATTTTCAATTTGTAAGGTGTTGCTAAATTTAGCAATTGAAACAGGTTTGGTATTCCGTGGCGTGCACCAGTCTAATGTGTAGAAATTGTACAAGGCTTTTTTTGATGTCCATTCTGGCAACAAATAAAACTTGGTCGAACTTTTGCGGCAATAATGGGATTCCATTTTTGGAATATTGTTCAAAAAATCTTCAAGTGATTTCACTTCTACTTCGTAGGGATTTTTTGTTGCGTGTTGATTTGTTTTATGAGAAATATTCTCTTTGCCTTTTTTCCAGTTCCAGATAGTCATTTTGGTAAGACACAAAGTGTTTTGAAACATCGTTTTACAAACTCTCACGCGGCATTCGTTAGTCAAGTTTAAGTTAAATACCATTGTGCTTTTTCTTCTTGTTAATAATGGCTCTTTTTTGTCTCTTGGACGTTTTGTAGGTATCTCTTGCACAAGACCATTTACGAAAACCTTTTTTTTTCTCCCAAGTCATTCTCCAAAACAACTCAAATATAGTTTTCCTTTCTTTTTCTGAAACTTCGCTACATTTTAAAGCACTTCTATTCTAAGCTAGGATTAAGAACTCGTTAACTTTTTTGTGTTTTTCCCATTTCCCTTCAATTTTTTTACGCCCAGTATACTCTTGCCCATTTTCCCTGTGAAGCTTGTTCATTTGATCTGTCCATGTAGCTTTATTTACCTGACACCTTTTTCTTCTCTTAATTCTACTAGGTTCTTCTTCACTGTTGGAATCAGAGTGCTCAGAATAAGGTACAAGTTGTGCATTCATGCAGTCGCTATCATCACTTAAATATTTGTCAATCAAGCTAGTATTGTTATCTTTCTGTGCTGTATAATGGTACGTTGTAACTGGAGCTAAGCATTCCTCAGTAACAGATTTCAAAAAAACAGACGAATCATTATTAAGACTCGTAACAGTCATAATCTCTTGTGCATGAGTATTAGATATAGGCGCAATGATATCTAATGGCTCAGTATTGATGAACACTTCTGTGGCAGCCTCAGATGTACTACTGGCAAGTGGCTCAATTTCCATGATATTTCCTGTTAAAGTATCAGATGTTGACGTACTATCAGCAAAAAGTATTATAGGCATATCTTCAATAGATTCTTCTGTTAGAATTAAGTAGTTTTCATTGTTTTGCTTCAGTGCAGCTTCAACAAGTTTTTTTGCCGTCGACATTCTCTTTATCTGTAACAATAATCTTATTTTAACATTCAAACCGTTTATTTTATATACTGTTTATACTATAACTTATGAGCACGTTCACTATAACAATTTGTAAAGCTATAGCAATTCTCAAGGGGAATATTTACCTTGACAACTATATTTTTTGCATTCAGTCCTAACCGTATTCTACTTTGCAATGTTTTTGGAAATTCAAATGTGGAAAAATTTCAGTGTATACATAAGTCACATATGTCTATGGTTTCTTCTTACATTTTTAAAATTGTACCTACTTTTTTTCTAAAAACATACATTACAGAATTATCATATTTTTAAATAACTTGGAATTTTTAATTAAACATAAAATATGTAGAATTTCTAAAAAGTAAGAAGAAGAAAAGTATAGATCTTACTTTTATCTATGCACTGGTATATTGTTTACATTATAAATCGTAAAAAATGAAAAACAACTTTAATTTATAGCCTACGTGACTGTAAAATCACAGAATTGGTATATTGGGTAACTCCTAAATTCACATAGTAAATAGTTATGTTAAAAATGGGCAACTCCATCATCACATTTTTTATGTTATAACTAGGATATTGCCCACAAAAGTTATATTATTTGATTTAAACTACTTACCGCCACTCTTATACACTGTATCGTTATCAAATCAACTTTATTTTATCTGGTAATTCACACGTTTCTAAAAAGACCGCGCACTTAAAACGTGGCACTTGTTACTCACCGTAAAATACAAATAAACTGGCGGTTGACCTTGGAGTTAGCCACATTTCGGCGTTGTTATTCTAGTGTTAGCAGTTGACCGTTTTACGTGTTCACCGTTTTCTCCGTTATTTTAAAAGCTAGGGAGATATTTTATTAATCATAATGTGAGCGACAACTAGACGCAGTCGACAACGACAAAACCTGTATTTCGGTAAAAATGGAGTTAGCCGCTTTGCAAGTTAAGCCATCGATATTTGAGTCTTACTCTCTCAAACGCTTTTTTTAGGTCAATCAGACACAGAAATGCTGGTCTATTATACTCTAATGATTTCTCAGTAATTTTCTTTATAACGAGTATTGTATCTGTACACGATCTTCCACTACGAAAACCCTGTTGGCTAAACTTATCCTCTGATTTATTAGCACTTGTAAAATGTTAGTTGTAAGTTTTAGCGTAGTATTTAACAAGTTTTTACCTCTATGATTTTCTGGCTGTTTTTTTTATCTCCTTTTTTAATAGTAGAATTAGTTCGCTCGTTCTCCGATCTTCCGGTACTTTATCGTGTTTATGCTTTATGGTATAATTTTATTAATTAATGTTGTTAATTGTTCTGTCATTGCTGCTCCACAATATTTGAGTAATTCGTTTGATATCCCGTCTTTACATGCTGCTTTTCTGTTCTTCAGGTTTTCAAATATATAGGATTTATTTTTATTTATATTTCTTTCACCAAAAACTTACTTGGCCGAAGTTAAGATATAAGACCGGTGTTCTTAAATGATTAATTTTACCAAGATGTTTTATATATATATATATATATATATATATATATATATATATATATATATATATATATATATATATATATAAATGTATGTATCTTAAAGTATTAAAGTGAAATTGCTACCCTTTCAAAACTATGTATTTTACAAGACATGTTAAATCCCTTCTACGTCTATGGGAAATGTAAAGGAGTGGATAGAGAACGGTCGTAGAACCGAAATAGGGATAGTGGTTAGATCTTGGAATGTGTTCTACAATTTTAATGGGCTAAGGAACGACCTTCGACGAAAGTTCTTGTTTTGATATGGCGTTATTACTCCCTGCAACCATTATCAAACTTTTTAGTTAACGCAAAGTATCGTTAGTAGCGTATTTATGACTTTTGAACTTCGTTCAGTATGGCATTTACCTCGACATTATTATTTCTTGGACATGCATTGGTTAATAAATTAAAAAATTTCTGTTAATTAAATTGTAAATTTATTTAGTATTAATATATTTTTTAAAGTTTGTGGAACAGACTAACCGCATCACGTTTCAAATTAGTAGTTGTAGTAAAAAATATTTTATAATTATTTTTTATCTGATTTCTTATTCTGCAATTTTTTACTTCGCATCTTTTATAGTATCTGTTTTTATAAGTTATCGTTAGGAGTTCAAGTTTGTTTTTAAAAGAACTTCTATAGAATTGAATAATTTTAAATTAATTTTAAACTAATAATAACTATCCAACAAACAATTTATTACAGCTACTACTATTATTGGTACTGCGATTACTACTACTTATTTTTTCGAGGAGGTAACAAAATCTTTATTATGTCGTCAGATGTTCGCACAAATATAGGGTAGTTCAGATATGCATACGTCTGAATAGGGCCGCATTTTTATCTATTAAAAAACTTATAGTCTCCACATCTATAACTCTTTATTTTGCAATATTTCATCTACTGTTTTTAAACCTTTAATCCATGTCTTTATGTAATAGCAAACAATCTATTATATTATCTTTTTTGGATACTTCCTGTTTCTCTTTCCAGCAATTGTCAAGTTGTTCTATTTTCTTCACTATTTTTTTCAACGCATCTCTGTTTTTCGTCTTTTCCCGCAGTACAATATTTTTAATTTTCTTACATCGATTTTATCTTCTTCTAATCACTTCTTTTTTGGTTTTCCTCGTCTGAGCTTCCCAAATACTTTTTTGCATGTCTATTTGTGGACATACTGTAAACATGTCCCATCCAACGTGCTCTTTGTTCCTCTACTTTTTATATGATTCTTGGTTAGTTGTAGAGCTCGATTACTTCCATATTTGTTCATCCTCTCTATATGCCGTCATTGCTCTTTGTCCCTTCATATATCTTGAGTAATACCTTTCTTTCCCATCGTTCCAATTGCTGTGTATTTTTCTGGATTAACACCCCACTGACATACATAACTGAAGGTTACACAATCGTTTTGTAAACCCTGAGTTCTCTTGCGCATTTTATTTTTCTGTCGTTGTTCTTGCCATCTGTTTAATTGCAATTTCACTAGTCTTCTCTGTTTTTCCTTCATTATTTCCCATAGTTTGTCATATGTTTCGTATTTGTAAACTCAAACAGTAATTGTCTTTGTTTTCTCTCACTGTACAGACGTATCTCAGATTGTGATCATGACGCAGTTTTGTAATAAGCTCCAATAAAAATCCAAATAATTCAAGGTTTCTTTTAGTACCCAGATATTGAACCAGTTATTCTCTCGAGAATACTAGTTATATCATTTTTTATATCAATGGGTCCCTCTAGTTGTAAACTAACATAGTTCTAGGTTTGAAGTATATCTCGTTTTTTATCAACTACAGCAAACAATTTTAATCCGTATATTTTAGGTTTGGAAGGGATATACTGTTTAAAACCACATTTTCCCCGAAATACCCTACGTTTCTTGTCTATAGTGCCATTCTCATCCATTGTGTAGGCATTTTTGCAACTTTTTACAAAACTTGTAAACAGTTGTCTTATAGGAGATGGCTTATTAGAGAATTTTCTTTCGTTTTGAGTTTCTTCATTATCAAATCTAAGATGTAATCTATGATGTAATAAAAATAAAAACTGTTGCCGCGACATAATTAACCAAACATTTCATTTCCGCTACAACTTCGCTTCCACAACTCTTCTGTGTTTATCCGATCACTTTTCAAATACCCAGCTAAATAGATCAATCCCAGTAAACCTTTTATTTAGATTATATCAGTGTCTTTAGCAAAACGGACTCTGGTCCGTTTTGGTACCTCTTTTGTTTGGTCTTCTTGTTTGTTTCTCCTTTCAACGATAGCGTTTGAAATATTTTCGGAAAAAAACAAATTCCAACAGTCAATTATGTATTTGGCATTCTTTCTTTTTCTTTTAGTTCCTTCTCCTATCGGAGGTTGGTTATCATCACAGCTATCCGTACCTTATTGGCGGCTGCTTTAAAAAATCTACTTGTCATATGCTTATTCACCCGGTAGGTAAAAACCTTTGGCCGATTTTTATCGTTCGCAACGAACAGCTCCATATTTGCCTATAAAACTAGCAATCTGTAAAACTTTTGCTGGTATGTATTACATCTACTTCGCAATCATCGTATATCCTCGATATTATCTACTTTATCCTCTTATTCAATATTATTAAAAAGTTGTTCTGTGTCAGTATCTGCTTTTTCAAGCAATTGAAGTAGACAACGTTGCTTCCTTTCCATACTCATTTTATTAAAAATAATAAAATTTATTAAGCTTAATGTAAAATAATATATGCTTACGTAATAAAATACATAATATCAGCTTATAATTTGTAAAATGAATTCCAAGAAACGAAAATAAAACAAAACAAATGTCTAATTCAATATAAGGTTGAATGTTCGAATAATTAAACTTTGAGGGTATACAAGGCAACTATCGAACACGGTGATTAATTCAAGTACTTTCGACCAATAGATCATCTTCAGGGACATTTCGTCAGTTGTGGCCTATCCGACACAGTAGAATGTCATAAATGTATTTTGTATTGTTTTGTCCAAATTTTAAATTTATGACATTCTACTGAGTCGGACAGGCCACAACTGACGAAATGCCCCTGAAGATGATCTATTGATCGAAAGTACCTGGGCAAGATTAAATTAATCACCGTGTTCGCTTTAATCAATTTTTATTTAGCGTATGGCTACATCACAGGTTCATATAAATATAAATATATAAATATAAATTATATAAATTACAAACAATAGTAAATGTGTTCGATAGTTGCCTTGTATACCCTCAAAATGTCTAATTGACGCAAATAAGGCTATAATAATAAAAATCTAAAATACTAAAAAACTAAAAATAATAAAAATAAGAAAAAGTCGTCTTAATGATTGGTGCAATAATAAATATTAGGAACGTACCAAGACCACGAAGTTCATACTTTAAACCCATCTTTTTTCATACCGTCCAGTACGACGCTTTGGTCTCACAGACTGGACGCCACTGCTGTAGGGTAAAAGCATTATTTAGTGAGAGTTGTCCATATATCTTTACCTGCAAGTCGGTATATCTGTGTTAGATAAGCACTGGAAATGACTGATATGATCATCGTAATCCGCAATAATATTTTATTGTTAATTGTTTGATGAAATAAAAATGAACATGAATTTACTTATTACTTTAAAAACGTTTTTTTGCATATCGTGCGTTTTTACATACAAATACTTTTTCTTTAAATAAGTAGGCCACAAAATGTTTCTTTGTTGGAAAATAAAAAATATAATTTATATTGTTTTGCAATAATCTCTCACCGGCTCGAGTATATTTCCGTTTTCCTCGCATAAATTTCGCAGCCTGTATAAAAACCTGTATCTGGTAAAAATATATTCGCTGGAAATCTTTGCCTTTATACACACCGGTGAATATCGAAGCAGGGAAAACGGTCCTATTACGACTTAAAAAAACTTGGAGAATTTTCCACATCAAACGTCTCGGTGGAAATTCGAAAGTGTTTTGGCGTCGTCCTGACGCATAATACATCAACTGAGAGCTGAGGATCCGTTAGTTGCCTAACTTCTACCCGAATCTGTTGGGAAACTGCACAAACACGCTAACTTACTTCCATTTCCTCGATTTTCTTCGACTCCCTGACGGTTCTATCCATGGCGGAAACTCCCTAGCCCACAATTGTTTTCGGAAATTGGATAAAGGTTGAAAAATGGGCGGGCATTATTTCGGAAAGTACCTCTAGATTAGACGAGGTGAAGTTGGAAGATGTGCTTGATTCATGGCTGTAGATCTAAAGGTAGTAAAATCTTTAACACAAATGTTTTCCCTCGCCTCTTCGACACGTCAGTTTAATATATAGTGCGATAACATACAAAAACTCTTCGATAAGGGATTTATGATATACTTTTATTTTTAGATATTACTCATTTTGATGATACGCTATGAACGGTATATACACAAATATTGCAGTTTATTATTTTTTAACTAATTTTATAAATGAATCTTTTCTTTTAAATAAGCAAAATACAAACAAATGTAACATTATTACCTTGTTGCTAATGGAATAAATGTATTCAAGTTAAAATATGTACAAGTACAATAATAAGTATAAATATGTTTAAAATTTGATATGATGTCCGTAATACAAAAGTATATAATTTTTGTGTGTAACAATATCATAAACAATAGATGAAACAATATAGAATTAGACGAAATCATTTAGAATAAAAAGTTAACACTAACAATTCGCAATAAATTACTAATTCGCAATAAGTTTTATTGTATACATTATAGTCTTAAATTTTTTTATAAGTTTATGTATAAAACATAATTAGTTTAGTTTATTGAATTCTTGTATTCTATGTCTGCTATTTTTTAATTGTTTTTTAAACTTAACGACGCACACTAGCTCAGGAAGACCGACGACTTTACGTGTCCTTTGAGGAACGTAGACAGCTCCTATCTTTTTTAGAAATGAAAATGTCGTTGGTGTTGCCGAGACGCGAATTTGTTGTGTGCTCTGGATTAGAAAGCCAGTATTATAGCCGCCAAGCTACGTTCGTCACTAATATAAACCACTACTAAGATGTTTTTAACATTGTAATACATTAGCCATTGGTCAGTTATTATTTATATTGCTAAGACTCTAAGGGTGGACTCACAAGTGTTACTAATGCACTAATAATTCATTACACAAATATTAACGTGTAGTCACTGGACAGTACGATATTTCTATACACTTAATTACCTGAAAAAACTATATATTACAGGATTCAATTTGTAAATAGAATACATCTTGGAGACGGCTGTCGCCGTATTCCCGTCCTCCTCCGCCAATCCTCTCGGTCCAAGGCATGCTCCTCCTCTAAACCTCTCGATTCCATTGCTCTTCTAATACCTTCATTCCATGAGCGTCGAGGTCTACCTCTTTTTCTTCTACCAGGGGGCTTCCATCTGTGAAGTTTTTGGGGCCAACGTTCGTCAGGCATTCTTAACAGGTTAAGAATACCTGAAAAAACTTCTACTTTTTAAGTATTCCTAACCATACCTGTTCTGTTAGTAAACTGCTTTGTCTATACCCAAGTAATACCTGATACGGTAGTCTATACCTGCGCTACCCAGGAACTCGACCTTTTTTCGGTACACTTCGGTACAGGTATACTTCGCTTATAGTCTTGTGGATCATGTTACCATTTGTTCGTATGTGCTAAAAAAGAAAAAAATCGTTATCTTTTTATCAACAATGCAAGAGAACGATAATGAAAGTAATTAAAAACCTAAACCAAACATAATTCAGTAGTATAAAAAAACTAAAGGAGGCCTAGAAAACATGGAAAATGGTTTTTTATTATTCCACCAAACGCAGAACTTTGCGTTGTCGGTTGTCCAGTAGCCTTCTTTTACAATACCCTAGACATAGCTTGCCTAGCAACCTAATAATTTATACAGAGAATAATCCACACAGAGTGTTACAGAAACTAGTAAGCGTAGAACTTTTCTTCAAGACTTAGGAAAACAACTAAATAGTGATGCCTGAAATGTCTGCTAGATCTAAATGTATACAGAAATTTTTTATCAAGAACAGAAATTGGGTGTAGGTTAGAAAGACCTTTACCTACAAATTCAAATTGAAAAAACGGCTGAGAAAGACAAGATAATCATGTAATGTTATTAGTCGTCCACTGTGTAACAAATACTCAGTAAATATAAGTAAGTGTGGACAATGTGTTTGAAATTAAATTTTTATTTATATGTTTCTATATCAATTTTACTATAAAAAAATAGACACTTAGCTTTATGATTTACTAAACATTAGTGTCACCCGGGTGCCACGGCGGGTGTGGACGTGATGGTGTAAAAACTTTGACAGGTATTTTGAATATATTATATGCATTTTTTTCTTTGGTTTTTAGTATAAAGCCCCATGTTCTAAATAATGTTGGAAACAACTAGATGCAAGAATAAAAATATTTATACTATCGTAATTATTTACATAAAACTATTGCTAAGGATACCCAGGAGGGTATAGACATAAAGTTTAAGAAGCTGGATGTCTTCAACATTGTTATGTTAAGGAAGTCGTTATTCGTGATACTGGAGGCGGTGTTCTCCATTTTCTGTTAATGTCCTTTATTATTTTATTAGAGGTTTTATTATTTTTACCAATAGCTTCTAGCATAGCATCGAAATCACAGATATGTGAATATCTGTGATATCTGATATCCTCATATCTGAAATCACAGATATGAGGATCATTATAATGTCGGCTAGTGCTATGGAATTGTTTAAGGAATTCACTATTATTAAATTGGACCCACGTGCTTTCTTAAGGTTGATGTTTTTCGTAATTTCATATGCCATTTCTTTTGTGTGATTAATTTAATTAAATTTTCTTTTTAACCCAGATTTTTACAATCAAGTGCATTGTCACTTTCCTTTGCTAAAATGGTACATCTTAGAATTAAAAAAAAAAAATAATTAGACTCTCTTTAGCACTTTTTGCTTAAATTCCTTCCGTATTTTGTGACTGACGATTTACTAAGGCTGGTCGTCTAGTTTCTTAGTGACTCTCCGTAGAGAATAATGTTAAATAAATAGGTAAAGAAATAATAAATAAGACTCACTCACAATCAATTTAATATAACTATTCAGACGACCGGTTTCGCTTTCTACAATATGCAAAGCATCTTCTGGTCTCGATACAAAGTTAAATAAATGCTGAAATAATAAAAACTCATATTAGGGTGTTGTCTAATAAAGATAAACAAATTAGATGATATAAATTACAATAATTATGCCAATATTACATGTCTGTGGTTTTTCAAAATGAATAAAAATGAATAAAAAGGTATAAAAAGTTTAAACAGATAAGGTAAGACCCACAAATTGTTATAAAATAGTCTATTAGATTGTAATAAATTAATAAATGAGCAAATAAATAAACATTACTTACATGCCGGTACTCTACTAATTGATGGATGGTAGAACATGGTTGAAACTATCATGTATTGTTGAATGGAGAACTTAAGTCTGCTATTGTAGTTGTTTGACAGTAAACGGGAAGTTCTTGAGGATATCCTCAAGGATATCCTCAAGATACTGGATTTGATCCAATGAAGTAGAGATAGGTGTAATGTGATTGTTTGTTAGATGAAAGTGATGTTAAATACTATTGTATTATTTAAAAGTTATTTATACTTATTCAAGAGATATATTTATAAAATGTGTGTTATTTATTGAGTATTTGTTTTATGAAGGTGACAGTTTTATGACAATGAATAAGCTTAGATGTACAAATTGTGTGGGTGTGCAATTAAACTTTTAATTATCAAAATTTTTGATAAAGTTCTATTGGCAAAATGGTAGATTATTGCAAAGCCGAGTATATAAAATATTTAAAGTTAAAACAATTAAGGACAATTTAAACACACTAAAACAGAAAACACTTAGAAGGCACGAAACAAACATTAAATTTAAAAAGGGGAAGGACTTTTATGCACTACATCTCAGTCTTGGACACAATGAGTTTTTATGTTATCTATTAGATTTTAGTGGTAAATTTGACAGATGTAGGTTAACATGTGACAGTTCTTCTTCTATTTCTCAATACTGCAAGTTAAGTTATCTAGTTTTATGAAATATGCTGATATTAATGAATGTCTCTAAATTGTTTTAATTAAGATATCAAAAGTAAATTGATGTGTTTAATATTGGCATACTTTAACAATATTTAATTAATCAAATTTAAATGTAACAATACAAATAATTGAAATACATTTCGCATCATAACTAACTCAGTTAGTAGTCCAAATTACAGAACAAATTACAGTGATTCTTTGCCAAAGAATCTTTGTTAATATATAACTATATTATTTATAAGAAATATCTCTTCTGTCGGATGTCGGCGTTTGGTCTATTATTTTCTTTGTATCTGTTACAATTTATTACATAATGCAGATTTAAATTTGTCTACAAATTTTTTAGCGTAATTAAGTAATACAAATAAAATATATTCATAGTAATAGTATACACAATAAAAATGTATATATAAAGAATCGTTAGTAGTACAATAATAACTATCAGTTTAATATTTTTTATACATACCGGAGTTCTCTGCTATAAAGAGTGTAAAACAATGTGTGAAGTATTTGCTAATTCTTGGCATAAACTTGATATTGTTTGCTCTATAATACAAAGTTTCAAATCTTTATTACACCATCAAATGTAAACTCTGCATTACGAAGATACTCGTGCATAATATGATATATCTTTATACTCTCATAATCTCAATCATAAACTATGTTCACATAACGTCCTCATCCAAAACGCTTTAATTTATTGGGTTCTTACATTAAAAGTATATATTCAAAAATTGGTATAATGTGTTACCAAATGTGATAGAAATATCTGTTGTTTTTTTTTCAGAATGCTGGATTTTTTATTTGTACTTTAAGTTGTTAAGGATGATTGCACTAAGATTTGAGATTTTCTGTTGTTCTTAACTTTAATTTCTTAGCTATCGTAGAAATTTGTTTTATGTCTTTCGATTAGTTTTCTTGCTAGTACTACAAATGGATGAACTACAAATAGCTATGGTAATGCCACTTAAATTTCAATTAAGATTTTAATTCGTTATACCTAATATTAATTATCAATATCGTTAATTTTCAACAGGTACTCTTTTTTTTTGTAATTATTCAAAAGCGGAGTCATACAGAATGACTTGTTAGGTTCACTTCTTTTTAATATAATAATGGACGAAACAATACAAGCAGTACGTACAGGTCATGGTTATAGAATGGGGTACAAATAAATCCAAATATTATGTTATGCAGACGACGCCGCATTAATCGCCGAGGCAGAAGACGAGCTCCAAAGATTAACACATATCTTCGATACAACGGCCATGAAATAGAATATGATAATGTCAGCAGAAAAAACTAAATTTATGACAACATCTAAATATCCACTACGATATAAAATCGAAATCGATGAGAGAATAATAAAGCAGGAAGCAAGGTTTAGATATATGGGAATAGATATAAGTAGCTACGGAGATGTTGAAGAAGAAGTATGATAACAAAGCTTAAAAGCAAGTAAAGCGGCGGGATGTCTTAATGACACACTCTGGAAGAACAAACACCTAAGGCAAGATACAAAAACAAGAATCTACAAAGCAGAAATTAGACCTATATTAACCTACACGGCGCTGCCAAGACCTGACACATCGAAAACGAGACGACTACTAGAAACAACAGAAATGAAAATACTCCGACGAATATCAGGAAAAAGTCTGTTGGATAGGGGGAGAATTAAAATCATAAGAAGAGCATGCAATATAAAAAACATAAATGGATGGGTGACAAAACGGAAACTGGAGTGGAACGAACACATTAGCAGAATTACAGAGGATTGGATATATAGTGCGAGAATTCAAACAATTTGTTAGGCCAATATTGAAGAAGAAACAGGCTTTAAAGCCTACATTAACGAATGAAAAAGAAGAAGAATAAATTATAAATATCATATAAAATCAATAAATGGCATATTTAATAATGGCATTTAAAAATAACAACTTTAAAATATAATAAAAGACATAATTCAAAAATGGCAGTAACACCTTAAAAAATGTTGTTTTTATGTAATAGGGATGGTACAGAATAGAATTTTATGGTAATAGCAAAGAATATAGACGCTTATAGAAGAACAGTTCAAATGGACGATTTGGTTAAGGTTTACACTTTAAAACACATCTGGCAGTCGGCTTAAACTATCTCATAAAAGATGTAGTTAGGGGAAAGTGGGAAATTAGTACGAACGGAGCTATTTATTTAACTTTGCATCTACGATTTAAAAAAATCCCATGCTTTTTTTGTTTTTTTTTTTTTTCACAATAAAATCTTTATTTTCAATATATTAAACTGTTAAATTTTTAATTTTGAAATTTAAAAAGGTATGATATTTACAATATTCAAAGCATTTATTTTTTACATTTTATAACTTTGAATTAAAAATAGGTTTGTTTCAACACAACGAAAAACCGTCACATAAATTTTTATTATACTGTTTTTCTGTCCAAAAATTAACGAAATATTTTTTAAAAATATTTCGTTAATTTTTGGGTTAATTCAACCAAAAATTTGATTTTCTCAGGACTTTTCATTAAGCTTTTTAGACATGTTTAAATTATTCTGCAGAAAAAACAGTGTTGTGTTTTACATTTTGTTATTTTATATTAACCCTGCATCACTCGCGCCTTAAAAAATTACGCGAGAACTCGCGCGTGAGAATTTCTCTCACACGACGAACCCTTCAAGATTTTGTTCGGTGTAACTGTTTTTATTTTTTTTTATGCAAATGAAACAAAACTATTGGTAATAATAAAAGGGTTTATTTAAAATAAATGCCAAAAATAGAGTTATAAGTACATTAAAAATACTAAAAAGAAAACTTATACAATGCTAAGAACTAAAAAAAAATACCCTGTATATTTTATTTTACATCTATCTTTAAATTAATGTTATCCTTAAATCAGATAAAATAAACATAATATTAATCAAAAATTTAATCATCTGAAGTACCACTATTATCGTTTACGCCAGAACACGTTGGACATGTGAAGGTGGTATGCTCCGTGCAAATGGCAACATTGCAGCTAACACATCGTTTTTTTGACTTCCTGTTCTTTCTTCTTGGACAATATCCACAGAAATCTGGAACAGATTCTCTGTTCTGTTCAATCTGAGGCATATTTAAATATTCCCTTAGCATGCTTCGAATATTAATTGGCAAAGACCTGATCGATGAACGACGAATCAACAGAGGTTTAATCAAAGCTTCGGCCAGATGATTGAGATAAATTCTACGTTCTTCAATAACTTCGGTATTACTTTTATATACAATATTGGAATTAATAGCAGCAACGTCCAAAATTGTAAAAAAAATTCTAAGTGGCCATCGGCAACAATATCTGGAAACAGAATAAGTTGATTTTAATTCATCAACCACATCGACACCTCCTTTTGTTAGGTTATAAAATGTAATGATCTCAGGTTTTTCCAGTTCGCCAGATTCAGGATCGATGTAGTCCCCAGAATGAAATGTAGATAACATCAATACGTTTTTCTGAGGTTTGGGTTTATACGATAATAATACAGTATTCTTTCGGAAACCAAACATGCTACTAGGTACAGGTCTTTTCACATTTATAAATATTGGCGGAATTTCCCTCTTGTTTTTCCTTAGGGTACCAACAAGTGTAGTTTTCCTATCAAGTAATTGTTTGGCTAACGGCACTGACGTGAAATAATTGTCCATAGTTATATTTCTACCTGTGTTTAATATGGGATTTGCTATACGCATAACAACAGCAGATGCAGAGTTGTCTAGATAAAAAGGGCCAACTGGCTGTTTTCCTGCATATATCTCCATATTGCAGGTATAAAACATCCTTGAGTCAACTAAGGCATATATTTTAATGCCGTATTTGGCCGGCTTGTTGGCTATATATTGCCGAAATTTACATCGCCCTCTAAAGCTTTCCAACATTTCATCCACTGTACAATACTCTCCAACTTGGTAGTTTTCTTGACACTTGGACACAAACTGTTCAAATATGTTTCGAATGGGAGCCAAATTATCGTATTTTTTTCTTTCGTTTCGGTCATTGATATTGTCAAATCTTAGTGCTCTTCCTAAAATATGAAATCGTTCTCGTGACATCGTTAGTCTAAAGCAAGCAGGAGCAAATATTGAATCAGCCCAAAGTTCTTTAGTATTTAGATATTGAGCCTTTCGTACCCCAGCCATGTATAGGAGGCCGATAAAAGCATATATTTCTGTAGCGTCTGTGTCACGGCAATCTCTTTCTCTCGTATAGTTACCTCGTATTTTTGCTAGATAGATATTTGTGCATTGTACGATTTCTTCAACCATTTCTTTTGTAATATATAATTCCCAGCATGCTTCGACAGTATTTGCATCTTTTGCAATATTTTTTACTCCGGGAAGATGACTAACAATCTTTTTTGTAGGCACTCTTACGTTAGGTCGTGGAGGATAAGCCATCCAGTGAGTTTTTTTGTCTTTACCAGTGAAATGATGTTTTGATGTATATGCGGGATTATCGTCAACTTCATAAACAAAATTTTCAACTTCTACATCAGATTGTTCGGAATCGGTATTATGCATACTATGTTCACTGGAAGCGTCACTTTCAACATCCACTCGTCCGCCATCTTCCATAATTTCTTGATTTTGACATTCCTCTTGCCCACTCCATGGTATGTTAGCTGACATACCTTCTCTTTGTGCCTCTTCATATCGAATTCGCCCTAATTCTGCAAGCGTCAGTCCTCTACTCATTGTTTACTATCTAAAATAACAATACCACAATAATAGAACACCTTGACCTTATTTAAAAAGCAAATAAAGTAGTTATGTATAAAAAAATCTTAAATTTACTTACCAAAACTTTATTCAACCTTAAGAAAATATACTACGTTAGAACTTGCGCGATGAGAGAAATTCTCACAGAGATCTGCACACGATCGACAAGTGCCCGATATCTATTACCAACATGCACTAAATATTGCATGCGCTCAAGCGTAACAACGAAGACCCTTAGAAACTCAGCTAGAAGTGGGGGTAGCAGTATGCGTGATTTACCGTTAATAAAATTTGCATTTTACTGGTAGGTGTGAGAGAAATACTCATAGCGCGAGTGATGCAGGGTTAAAAACAAAGAAGAAATTATTAAATTTAGAAAATTTGGAAATATTTAATTCCGGTGATTGATGACTTTATTGGTTGAATTAATTTTATAGTTAATAAGAAGAGAAATAATAAGCGTCTATATTCTTTGGTAATAGGTTGGAACTGAACCTATTCCAACCAAATACCTATTCCAGAAACCTAATGCGATTTTCTGATTCCGACGTGAAAACACTTCATATCGATCACTGCTAGCTTGTTCCTAGTTGTGCTACAACTGTTACTGTTGTGTTGCGTTGCACCGATCGAATTCAAACGATCGAACTAGGAGAGGGGATTCATGGGTGTCTCGAGCAATTGATTCTTGAACCATCTCACCCTTTCGGGGTTTTCAATGCATTTGGGTAGAATTTATTTTCACCGTTGCTATGACACAGTATAAGTCAATGTCAAGTTTTATAGTGATTTTTATAAATTTCGACGATATGAATAGGCTTACCAGTATTGTGTGAAATTTTTTTCCGTTGCGGATGCAACAAAACAAATTGCAAAATAGTAACATTTGTAAAATAATAATGTCCCATAAAACTACAGTTTTTAATCTAAAAAAAAAAAAACATTTATTACGGAAACATCGTAATATAGAAATATTTCCCAAAGAAAACTTTACTACTTTTTAATGTATTAATTACTTGCCGTGAATTAGAAATCTGTTGCAACCGTCTGACCTGAAATTCTTTTGAACCCATTATATTTAACATAATATTTCTAACTAAGGCGACTATGTTGGAGAACGCTGCCGATGCGTTCTCTAATCTAATGTCTAAAACCCATTTCACCAAAAACCAGTTCAAGTGTAAATTTCTTTACCGGTTGATGCGCAAAGTTTACTCAACTACTGCAGCGCCGTTGGAATCGAAACCGATGCCACCTCTATATAGTGTGCCGATGCCGTCGACGTTTTGTCACTGGTGCGTAGAACAGACGGTTAAAACCTATTCCGAGGTAACCCGCTCCAGTTCCATCATGCCATCCCTGTGATAGAAGTGGCTATGAGACACTTATCTAGACGAGCTAGAATTGACTTGATTAACTTAAACATTATATGCATATTTCCCTAATAGTAAAACTTATTTATGATAATATGCATATTGTATCCGATACATTTTCTGTTTTTGTTCAGAATAAACATACTAAAACAATAGGACGAATATAAAATGCTTGAATTAAATATTTTTTATTAAATAAAATCCTACGAATTACCATACATAGGTATGTTTGTAACTAAACATATTAAATTTATTTTAACACTGAGGTCATTTAAATTCTGAAGTTATTTTAGCCATAAAACGGAATGGGATTTAAACGGTGTAATGCAAATTATCCATTGTTATAAGACAGTAAGAAAGTGGAACAAATCCTTCATTCTGGATATGCTCCCAGGAGGACCAATCAATTTAGCCGTGAGCTCAGTGCACCAGAATAACTAGATCTTGTTAACACTCCAATGTTCTTATATTAATTTGATCTGTTTAAGAAAATGCACTTAAATATATTTGCTGTCTTGTCTCCAATTTATTTAAGTGGGGCATTATGGAAGCGGAAGTTAATAATGGCCTTCCCTGTTTGTGGATTTTAACTGAAAAACGGATAGATATTTAAGGAATAGGTTTCCTCAGAGGAAATAGTCTGAAACTTTTTGGCGTTATTGGAAAAATTCATGTTAACAAGAATAACTAGTCAATGTAATCACCGAGAAATATTAAAAACAAAACAAGAAACGTCCAAATAAATACTATGAGCAAAACACTATAAAGTTTTACTATAAGTGAAGAAACGATGTGTTTTCTAATTTTCTTTAAAATAATAAATATTGTTGTACCTAGGCAAGGCTCTATGTTAGAAACTCTTGTAAAAAGTCTATTTATACAAGAGTTTATTTAATATAATTATATTGTTTAACTCGTATAATAGTACATTTTAACGGTAGTTTGCGTGCCCTATCTAATTCTTGTTACAAAAAACTTTGGTTCTATCTCCACGTAGATGGCTAACACATGGCAAATAACAGGAAATAATGGCAAAATTCTTTTGATTTTACCATAAAACCAGATTACATTTATTTTAATAGCGTTGTATAATTTCTTATAATATTGTTTAACTGTTTAGTTTTATATTTAAGATCTATTAGTTCGTAGAATACATTGTAGCTTTATAAATTCTTTTGGTCAGATAATTAAAATGTTCTGGACTTAATTAAACGTTTCAATTGTAAAACTATATCACTTAGGTTTATGTCATGTCTTCCAGGATATTCAATGTTGAATATAAGTATAATAGTCTTTTAAGCTTTTGTATAATTACCCACGTGTTTACGAAACTATGTTACCAATATCCCAAATTATGTTTTGGTTGATCATTTGTCAGATTATTAAATAGATAAAACCGAAGCAGTACTAGCAGTCACATTCACAAGCAGTATTTGATTTTAAACCTTTAAGGCGCAGGCTTTACAAGGGGCCAGTTTTTAGTACTGCGTTGGTGTTGTGGGGTACGATACACCCAACGCATGCAAAACAGTGGAGCTTCTCTTAATAACAGCATCTTAGCGCCCTCTATTGTTCAGTAGCTGTTACTCCTAACATCATTTTATCGTGTAGCGTTGTTATTTTCATATTTTTTTTTAATACCGACTTACATAGATGTCAGAATATACCGCAAGGGATCACACCTACTGGCATAAATCAGTTCATCATTGTGATGTTGGATAGTTTTTCCATATTTGACGTATTTTTTATTTTTTTACAAGAGCAAGTGAGCTATTTATGATTCCGAAGAGCGAAGTGCAGCTCGACAATGTTAGTAAAAGTTCTCATACCACATAAACAGAAAAATGGCAACGAAGATGAAAATGATTTGAGTATATCAGGTAGATATTATTGGGGCATAATAGACCATAATAAATTATTTACACTTACCTCAATGGATAATCGTCATCTAAATCATCATCCAGCCTTCTGCGTCGCAATCTGAACACAGACATCTCCTAATTTCTTCCAGTTCTGTAGGACCTGAGCTTCTTGCGGCGAATTAATAGCCATGTTTTTGACGTCGCGCATCGTCTGTCCATCGTGTAGGTGGTCCATCCCTACTTCTTTTATCAGCTCGTGGTCTACACATTGTAATTTTTTTATGTCCACCGCCCTTCATTAATTCCGGTTACATGGCTCGCTTAGTTCCACTTCAGATATGCTATGCTATGACATCTGTGACGCCTGTCCTTTTTCTTATTTCTTCATTTCTAACTCTGTCTTTGGACTACTCTGAGTTTAGTTGCTGTAACATGGGTTAAGGAAAATGTTTCTTTTTTAAATAATTTGGCACGTGGCTCTTAAAGATGTCTGACGGAGCTCCATATGATGCCCATGCTTAAGTGATTCTTCTGTGCAGTTCAGCTGTTTGGTTTTCCTTGGCAATTTGTATTTCATGAACTTAGTAGTTATATTAATAAACTAATCCCATTTAATTGCACTATTTTGGATTTTAGCTTGAAGCCAAGCACAATGCATTTGTCATGTGATTTTCCAAAATTGATGTTCAAACCTACTTCATTGTAGACGGCGTTTAACTCAGTAAGCATAGTTCCAATCTCTTTTAAGTTATCTGTTATCAGAACAATGTCGTTCACAAATAGTAGGTGGAAAAGCATTTTGTCGTCAACATTGATTTCTTTGGTATCACACTAAAATTTTTTGAAAGCATGTTCCAGATCTACCGTAAAGAGTTTGGGAGACAACGTGTCTCCTTGCCTGATTTCTCTTTTGATTTTTATATATTTTGTATCTTTGTGTAGTCTTACGGGCATGGTTGCATTATTGTATATAATCGCAATTACTTTGGAGTACAGATAATCTAAGCGACTTTCCTCGAAGGCTCTTATTACGCGGTTAATTTCTGTCATATCGAATGCTTTCGAATGGTTGTAGAATACATCAAATCGCTGTAAGTACATAGGGTAGGAACCTTGATATGTTTTTTAACTTAAAACAGGTACTCCGGAGACTTAAATAAATCACCATTTGCTAAATACCCGTAATGTTATTTTAAATTTTGTAGTTACTGGGATTGACATCCTCATTGTCGCGTCGTATTTTGACAACAATTTGTCTACCATTCCCAGTAGTTCATCAAAATATTTCTTTCAGCCTCAAGATCTTCGTTCCTTAGTTCTTTCAGTAAAGTATTTGATCCCTCATAATCAGTACGTGGTTCTATCTACTCTTTCACCAACACATTTCTTTTATGCACATTTTGTTTCGCGTTTGTGCTCTAGTAACTTCGTTTTTGATTAATCACTTTAGCTACTACTGTAACTCTCGCTAAAATCAGCTACTCCGACATATTGCTATGCTACTAGCCACTTGTTCAGAAGGTACTGTAAGTTACACAGGGCTAGATTACAAGCTAGCTCGCGCAAACGCTGGCGGGTTGCATGTAAAGTTGCCGGCAACTCAAGTTTTTCTAAGGCGTTTTTATAAGCAACTAACGAAGCGACTGCATAGAGTACTCTGGACTCAGTGTTGGCAGACCGAAAAAATTTATTTCCCCAAATTAGGTTTCAGAAGTTGCCAGATTTTAAACAAGATTCCCCAGATTTATATATTTTAGTTTTTAACAAGTCTTCTCTTACATGCATGCAGCCCTTGTTGCGCTGTGTGTTGACTTCCATGTAGTTTACGGATGATATAATATCTAGCCGTAGGAGTTTTCAACGCTTCTTTCTTATTTCGAGCTTCTGTCATAATATGGTGTTTATTAATAATATACACAGATTATATGCCACATGACAGAAGCTCGAAACAAATGAGATGCGTTGTAAAGTCCTATTGATGACACTGACTGTTTTTGACATTAGTAACAGTATGACAGTTATTATATAAAATTGTGTCAGGGAACAACAGGTATCATTGTTCGTGGTAGCGCCAATTCACCAAACTGTATTGAGTGTGGCGTATATGTGAAATCAGTCATCGCGATCTTATCTTGTCCTTGTAGTACATTTAATTATCACATAATTACTGGACATTCAAAAATAAATATAATAACATATTTTATCCAGTTTAATTTTTCCAGATATTAGTTATTTCAAAAAAGTTTTCCCCTGATCCCCAAAGATTCTCAATTTTCCCCAGTTCTGAGGAAAAATCCCCAGACCTAACATCCCTGCTGGACTAGTTTACTAGTCAATTATGAAAAATGCGACGAATAGCTTGTAAACTCGACCCTTGTACGTAAGTCTTTACGGTTAATAAAATATTACTAATGTAAGATTAAAGCCATCCAAAATCGCATGTTATTACTATTCTTAAAGTTTTATTAAAATTACATCGTTATCCTTAGTTAACTATTGTACAGTAATAAATCTAATTTATTTTTCTATAGGAACAATAACCAGGACCATATAGGACCACCATTTAGCCTTTCCATATAACTAATAATATTTGCTCAACAAGGATATATTGCAACGATTGAGATGTACAAGTCATATGTTCTACCGGTGTATGTACTTTGCAATAGATTCTGTTGATATAATTGCGAAACAATGTCAAAGAAGCGCTTCGCTGATTTCGTACTATACAATTATTAATACGTGTTTACCGGTGTATTTCTGTCAATAATCATTTCGAAGCCATTATCGTCTTCCATTGAAACTATCAAGATGAGCTATCTGTGAATTCCTACCCTTTACACGAGTTTACAATTACCTGATTTTGACGTGAGTCTCTATCGTAAATCCATTGTGTTGCCAAAACAATCGATAACTTTATATATCGCCGGTTTGAATATTATTTTACGTTAATTGGAGTTGATTTTGTGTGCCGAAGCAACGTTTTTGTTCTGGTGAACATCGCAAAATATTGTTTCTTTTTTTATCAAAAAAACGAGAATAAATATAATATTACTACATAATATGTATATATAATAATATTTTGATTATTGTTTTTATTACAATGAAATACAAATGCGATTACGTTTTGAATACACACTTATTATTCTTTTTCTTCTTCTGGCACCGTACGGTATTTAGCGTGTAGAAGTTCATGCTGGTTGGATTAAGCCCGGGTCACACGTATTATACAGCCTTTCGATACTACTCCGATCATACATGAAGGCTGTGCGATAGTTGTATCTCGGGCTTTACGAGCAAAAATCCTCTTTCTGCTCTTTTTATTATTATATTGATGTCAGGTATGTTGCACCAGTTTCTTATGTCCCTAAACCATGAGTGTCGTTTGCCATCTGGCAGCGGCCGATCCAGCATTGTTACGAGATTAATTAATTATTAGTTTTATAATTAATTAAAATTAAATTCTTAAATTAACTTTGTTTTCTAATGTATTTATAATTAATTTTGTAATTAATAATATAATTTTCCCCTTAAACGGAGTGTGAGCCATATGGCTAAATCTCCACAACACTAATCGGTGTAGCGATACCTAACAATTAATCTGTTGTTAAATACAATAAAAAGATCGCCAAGTATTGGAAATTTAAATGGAAAGAATATGGGAAATTAAAACTAAAATTAAATCCAGACAAAACCTGTTATTCTCTCTACTACTGGGCTCATTTCAAAGAATGTCCTAGAAAACATAAAAAAGCTTAGTCTAACTGGACATTTTTTAAAACCATGCAGAAAGCTGTACTACGCTCGACGTTCAGATCGATGTACGAAAATATTTTTAGGAGACACTATAGCATACCAAGTTACCTAGTGCTAATTCTTGTAAAGACCAATGACTTGAACGAGATCAATATGAATATCATAATGAATATTCATCATTACCAATCCAACCAGTCTTTCTTCAGCCATAGTTGATCGTAGCCATGTTTTAATTCCCCTCAAAGTAAAGAATATTTTTTCAGTACTAAATGCACGCAAAGGCATCAAGAGATAATGAATTTCATTTCATTATCTCTTGATGTCCATTTCAGTATTCGCTTTGTTTATCTATTGTCTGTCATTTGAGACACATAGCCTGCCCAGTTCTACTTCATGATTGCTATTCTCTTTATAGCATCAGCCACTCCCGATCTTTGTCGTAGATGGAAGTTTGAGATCTTATCTCGTAGTGAGATGCCCAATACAGCTCCATCGCCCTTTGAGTCACACGGATCTTTCGCACTGTTCTGCTTGTCGTAGTAAACGTTTTCGCTCCGTAAGTCAACACTGGCAAATCGCTGGCTTGCCGAAGGCTGCCCAAGTCAGTCTAATACAACCGAAAAGCTCAACGGTTATAAATCTTGTTCCTACGCATATATCTTCGCCGACTACAAGGTTTCTCTGGATTGTAGATACATTTATTTTCAATTCTTCTTCTATCGAGAAAAGATGGGACTGATTTAAAAGTTCTTTGGCTTTATCTATCCTATCAGTTATTAGTACAATATTATCTGCACACCTCAGGTAGCTAAGCTTTTTTCCATTAATATTTATGAACTTGTTGGTCAGTTTTGCTCTTTTACATATATATTCCAAATTGTTGTTGATTTTTTACTTCTTTGTCTAGGACTCTATAGACAGTGTAATTACAAGATATTTTATTTTTATTGCTTGTTCAAAACTGATGCCATCAATTTCTATCTTACATCTGTTTGGTTCTTTTCTGATTACTATTGTTTTAGTTTTCTGAGATGAACCGTTAAAGCTTTTGATGATTTTGATTATTTTGGAATATATGGGTATATTATGAGAAATAATATATAAACAGATATATGGTTTGTTGCAATCCATTTTTAAGGGCATGATATTTGGAAAAAGGGAACCAGAAACAAGAAGAATATATTGGCTTCAAAACTTAGTTTAGTGAAAAAGTGGTTAAAATACGTCTATAATCGGACTATTCCAAAATTCTGCCAGCAAAGGTCGAATAGCCGTGGTAATCGCCAACAAACGGAACAGATAGACAGCGTAAAAGTATAAATCAATATATAAATCAATATACAAATCAAGTAACTATAAGCTTATAGATGGAAAGTTAGTTTAAATACTATTAAAAAACTGTAATGGTCCTAAATTTATGTAGTTATCTAACGAGAGAATGGGTTAGGTGCGATACTAGACCATTATACACAGCAACTCAGTTAAAGCTAACTTCTGTTTAATTGGCATGTGAAGCTACTGTAGTACATCGGTGTTTTTTTGCGGGACATGTCAATCAATTTACATCAATTTTCTGTTACATAAGCCTAATTTGCTAATAACCCATAAACCCTAAGCAAAACCTTATTATTTATTACAGATTATACAAATCTAGTATTATAACTAATCGTATTTTTAAAGACTAAGAAAATCCGACTTCGTCGCTATACAAAAAAACGTTTTATTGACCATCATAGTATCTCGCTTTTTAACTTGTTTTTCCATTTGTGTAGAACATTCAAAGACCGTTCCGGTCATAATGCAAATTCCTGATAAGAATCTGGAGGGAAATATTCTCGCATCTAACTAAAAGGCTATAGTATAGTTACATGTTTTCGTAGGCTTAGGGTCAGCCCTTATCAAAAGGGATAAAACCCATTAAACCGATTATTCATCAATTTGTTAGAGATAAAGCCGACTTTAGTGTATGGTTCTTCCGATTTTTTTTTTCATTTCCTCTTGGCCGGTCTACTTGTAAATCACCCTGTATCAGCGATCAGCCCCCCGATAAGGGCCGCAACAGCCCATAAACAACCCCCATAATTCGGTGAGTAAAAGTAGTCCTCGGGAATGTCTTTTATCTTTGCGATCTTGTGTTCGGCATTAGAAAATATCGGGTATGGGGGCCGTGAGGGTCGTGATGAATGGTTGAAGGAAATAAAAAGTTTTAGGGTATATTAGAAACACTCTTATAGTTTTGTTTAATTAATTAGAAATATGTGTTTTTAATAATAAAAGCAATAAATGTTTACTACACAAAAAATTGTCATCAAAAATAGTTCCTGCAATGCGAAATTAAGAATTTTTTAGATAAGATATTTCTAAATTTATTTTCTGCAATCTAGAATTCTGCTTTTATGGTGGTCAAAAGAAAATCCCTTTAAAATTTTGTCTATTGCTCTTTGTTTAACGCATCTAAACTAAAACTAAATATTAAAGTTACTGTAATTATACTACAATGATAATTAATTTTATAATTTAGTTGTAGATTTAAACCTTTGCGTTTAACTGGGAATAACAATCTACTTAATCAGTAAACAACTGCAAATAGTAAAATCAAATAGTACCGCAAATTGTATCTATGAGTAAAGACTATTGTTCGTAGTTTTATAGTGATCTGATAATATGTAATATCCACTAAAGTAGAACTATACAATTAAAGTGAATAGGCAACTAAATATTCAGGTACAATTTACTGAACTTCGCCAATTTTTTACTCACAAACTATGTTTCTATAAATATTATATTTACTATTATTTATATTATATTTCTATATATTCAATATATTTCATTTTACTGCTTCTTCTTCCAGTTCTTCTTCTTCTTTTTCTTTTTCTTCTTCTTCTTATGATTCTTTTTCTTCTTTTAATTTTTCTGTTTTCAGCGCCACTCATTCCTGTTAATTGTGTTTTCTTGACCTATGCCTTTCTCTATTAATTCCTTTTGCACACAGTCCTTTCATCTTCTCCCCGGTTTTCTCTACCTCACTTTCCATCAACTTCTAACAGCTGTATACATCGTTCTACATACTTTTTATTTCTAACTTTGACGTGACCAAACCATTGCAGTCTATATCCTTAAAACGTTTTTGAGAATCTAGTCATCCTAGCTCTTTCCCTAATGTGGTCGTTGCTGGTCCTGTCCGTTCTGGCCTTACCCAATAATCACCATAACATTTTCATTCGAGCTGCCTTTATCTTATTTTCCTGAATCGTCATTACATTCCACACTTCACCGCCGTACAGCAAATTAGGTTAGGTTAGGTTAACCCGATTTTTCGATCACAAATTACCACGTTCATTAGCTTTTAGTTAAACTAACCAGCCTGTATCCTGTAACAAATCAATATTTCATCCAGTTCTACTGCTTCGTACTCATATTTGACAAACAGCAAACTACCGAAACTGCATTTTTCTAAAAAATATTAAGCAATAATATTCTAAGCAGAAGATAGTCTGAACTTTGTGATTAGTCAAAGGAGTTGAAGAGATTATTTGAGGAAAATTCTATCTTTGGCACTATGAACTTTCAACAATAGAATGCGTGTGTATCTGTCTATCTCATGGAATAACTCATATAATATTATCCTGCAATCCCTGTATAAAATATAAATTTAAATTTCCATAGGTTTATATCCCCTAAAATATATTTAACGTAACAAGTATCTAAGAATTCACATTATACGTACTAACAAGAAGTAAATAAAATAATATCTGTTTTTATTTATTACAAAATAAGTACTGACAAATTATAAAACAGTTTATAATATTTGCATAGCAATAACCTTCCGCAGATCCAATATCAAGGATAATAACATTATCCACTTTAATCTTCATATTAATTTGCTCTATTGGTCATGATCAGCCATTTCCCGAAAATTATTAAATACATTAAGTTTTTTATTTTCAGATAATTTCGATTTATATTTTCTGCTTTATTTATCGTTACATTGAGGTCACAATTCTTTCTCTCTCATTTCATTTTTGTAAAATTTTTAATTTTACTAATATATTATTGCCTCCAGAGCTCCACAATTTGTTCAAGACATGTATTTTAAAAACACTTGGATCCCTTTGTCCCTTACCAAATTTTTCTTCTTTGGGTTATGTTTTTTCTTAACAGACGTATTTAGTGATCAACTTATACCTTTGCTGCATTTTCAAGTTTCCGCTGTCGATGTATCTCGAGTATGTAATGAACTCTGAACATTTGGTACCTTATTTTTGTCTGTAGAAGTTAGTTCGGTCGTTAATGATATAGGTGTTATTATTTTTGTTGGAAATTCCAAACTAGTATTTCCACGCGCGTTTTTAAGATTTAAGACATGCTCACTATGCTCAGCAGTTAATAATAAAGAATGTTGTAGTACCTTGCTTTCTTGCATCACAACTTACAATGAAGTTTTATGAACTTACTCAATATATTTTTTGAAAAAACATTGTATACAATTTTACAATGTTTTTATTAAAAAATATTCATCAATAATAAAAATTTTCAATATTGTAACATTAGTTACAACGTTTTTTTCACCAAGTGATTCAAAATTTGCACTTACAATGAGGTTATTGTGTTGAATAACTTTATATTCACATTAGATAGGATAAAAGTTATTATACCAAAAAAAGGTTATCCTTTACAGATGTTATTTAAACTGTAGTTAAAAAACATTGTAAGTAGAGTTACAATGTTATTCATATCAGTTGTTGAAATAAGGCTAACCAAAAAAGGAGTAAGAATAGAAAGCAAAAGTTTAATGACTATTTATTTAAATCGGTTACACCACTGGAATGTAGGAGAATTAAATTTCGTGCGTAATCATCGGTTACTTTAAATGCACACGTGAAATTACAGTCCGTAGATAATCGCGATAATACTCTACACACACCACACTCTCACACAACGCCACATTATACCACACAACAAATCTTTGCGGCATTATAAAAAGTGCCAAGTAGGAGTGAAGAACAAAACTCCAGCCAATTATCCATATAAATCGTCGATGGGCATGATTAAACTTGCACGCACGGTGCTGTGGGAAAAATAGAAACAACTGACTTTTACTGATATGTTAATACGCACGCAACGTTTAGAAAGATTTAAATTATTTACTAGGTAACAACTGTTTAAAATAAAAAGAAAATAATAATCTAGACCTTTTGTTTAGATATATATCTCTACATATAGTTCAAAACGTTTACAAGTAATAATTTGTGATTTAAAATTTAAATATTTAATAAAAGCTTAAATGCCTTTAGAGGAATATCGACAAATTAACTGTGGTTTGCGATATAATTAATATTATGCAAAAGAAAATTAAAAAAAGTAAAAAATAGGTAACATCTATTTCGAAAAATTGGACGTAGAACTTGGAATAAGAAAATTATGTATTTATTTCGTTTCCATTCCTGTCACGGAGCGAACTTATAATGTGAATATGTCTCTGGAGAACCAGCTTTATAAGATCATAAACTTGAGATACATTGATGGCATCTTCAGATTTTACTTACTTTATGAGGAATTATAACAAAAATGGTAGGATGGCATTTGACTAAAAAAACATGTTACATATTCAAAATAAATATCTCTAATAAAGATCCTAAATATACGAATTATTAAAATATCGATGGTCAACCAAAATATATCAGACATAATATAGACAAGTTGTTCCTTGTTTTATTAGAACATTACCTCTCAAAAAATAATTGATTAATGGATTCTACTACAGTTGCATAAATTTATATTTGCAGACCATTTTAATTTTACACGAAACTTAAAACTTCAATGAGTCCGGCCATCTACTTATATTCTTATGTATATTGATTGGTTATAAAGTATTCTTATCGCAGGTGCCGAGTGACTTTAATTTTAATATCAACCTTGTAACAATCTAACAAACCAAAACGCATTTAAAATAAAGCCTTAATCTCAAAAGTGTAAAACTGGATACGTCACGTATAGAGGCACGTTTACACTTATCCAGTAACTGGCGCCAGTCTCACTGGTATGCCAGTGCTTGACTAAAATAGAGCTGACCAGGAACGTTTACACGTGGACGTAGTTAAGCAGAAAACGTCCAACCCACAAATTGTTAAAAATGAGTTCTTTACACCAGCGAGCATATAATTTCTTGCTTTATAATATGCAGAAACCGTCCAAGTGAAAACATTACATACTCTTTTAATAATCGTCAAAGTTCTAACCCACAAACTAGGTTAACTGAGATTTTCATTGATAATAAAAAATCCAAGTGGGTTGAATTTTTTCTAAAAAATGTATGTCGATCTAAGTAATCGTGTTAAAAGAGTGGTTAAAACAGGCTAAGTGGGTTGGATCACTTTAACGCTCCATGCGATAACAAAACTACTGTGCATTTTTTTGTGTTAAAAACATCCAAGTGAATTGGATGTTTTCTACTTATAAATTTCGGTATACTTGTTAAAAATAAGAGTATAATCAGAAATCGTCCAAACCACTTGGTATCATTTTACGTTTACTATTTCATTAATATGTTAAAAGTAGTTTGAATCTTCAATTTCGGTCGATAATAAAATTTTATTACGGGAATGTGCCCTATTAATGTTTAAAACGTGCCTTGTGCGTATAAACCCTGGAACTTGGTCGATAAAAATTAATTTATTATAGGTACTCATCTTAAGCATAGTAATCACTTTCCTTTAGTTTTAAGTAAATGTGCCTATGTATTGATAAACATTTCTTTTTATTCAGTTGTGTCTGATTTTTCTGACTGTTCGGGTTTAAAAATACTTATTTAATAATAATTATGTCGAAAAGAAGCAAATACATGTGTGAGCTAGCAAAACTTATGGAAAACCAAACAAATAGTGTAATGTCTAGCGTGGAATTTGATTCAAATATTACCAATGTTGAGGTAAGTCGGAAATTTTTTATTAAAAAATAACTATATGTTGTTTACTGATTATTTTTTCGTGGTTTTCGGCCAGATTGAAGAAATAACACAAAACTCTCTTTTTTTTTTACGACGTTTCAATTTATTTTGTTACTAAATCTTAAAAAAAAAATAAAGAAAATAGAAGAAAATAGAGTTTTGTGGTATTTCTTTAATCTGGCCGAAAATCACGAAAAAATAATCAGTTTATAAGACACGGCTTCTAAAAGTTTATGTTGTTTACTAAATTTTTAAAATAAATGCATTTTATACATCATTACATAATTTAAATATATTGTAGAATATGGATGATACCAATGTGACAGAATTCTACCGTCACAGCGAACCATCGTCATCCAATAGTCGTATTCGTGAAATGGTTTTAAACGAGAAAACTGGATGTTTTGAATCAGCTTCTACCATAGATTCTGTTGATGATTATGATGTAAGTATTAAATCTTTGTACCTATACTGTTTAGTAAAATGCTTTATAATGCTATTCGCTATATTATTTCTATTTAATGAAAACTAAACTTTGATGTACCTATTGTTACAATCTAAAAGAAAAAATACAACTTCCTTAGGTACACACAATTTTGTAAACACATATGTATTAATCTTATTATACCAATGTTAAATTGATACCTATTATTATGATCATCAATTATTATTGATTAAAGTAATTATACAATAATGTAAAGCATATGAAAATTATTTTTCGATGAGTACCTATAGTAAACTTTATGAAAAAGATTAATTTGAATGAATTGAATTTGTTTTATTTTTTGGTACCTGGTAATTGATTAAAAGTTAACTTCTTTAATTAAAATAGACGCTTTCTATAATTTTTTGAAATTTTTATTTAAAATATTATCTAATAATACCTACCTTTTTATTCTTACAGAATATGTCAATAAGTGATGTCTTTAGTAGCGGTTCCTCTGATATGTTTATACCATCGTCACATGAAGAGAGTTCCGATAACAATGAAAGTTGTGATGATAATCCATTTTTAGCCAGTACATCAGGTCGTCCAAAGAAGGGTAGAAAAAAGAAATTTGCAATGACGCGAGCAACATCAAAGATTAATAGGAACAAAAATGAATCTTACATTGACTACAAAGGAAAATTGAAAGCTGCTAAAGAATTTCAATATGACTACAATTGTAACTGCCCGATGAAATGTTCTGAGTTGATTTCTACAGAGTCACGAAAACAAGAATTTGATCGTTTTTGGAGTCTTGGGTCTTATAATGCCCAAACTATCTTTATTGCCAATAATATCCACGAAATGCCGAAAAAAAGAATGTATGGAAGAAACACTGAAAGACGTCTGTATTCCAGACAATATTCCTTACTTATAGGCAAATGTTTATCAATAGTCTTAGAATAACTCCGTCAAGAGTAACAACAGCTCTGAGAAAGGTAAACAATCGTGCTCCAATTCTTGATCAAAGAGGTAGAAAACAAGGTGGTTTAAACAAAGTCCCTGAAAATAAAATTCAGGAAATAATCAACCAGATCAATAAACTGCCTAAGTACATATCGCACTACTGTCGTGAAAACACGTCTGCATTATTTTTACCGGCACATCTCTCATTATTAAAGATTTATGATCTATACAAATCTGAAGTTCAAAACCCTGTGAAATTTGGTATTTATAAGAGGATTTTTTACGAAAAATTTAATTTGAGATTTAATGTTCCCAAGAAGGACACATGCCAGGTATGTGATTCATTTAAAATAAAACTACAAAATGAAACGGATGATCATAAAAAGCAACTTTTACAAATTGAACTCGACACTCATCAGGATTTGGCCCAAAAATCACGAGAAACATTAAAGGCAGATTTAAAACGAGCTAAAGATGAGGATAATGTAGAGTGTTTAACATACGATCTTCAAAAAACTCTACCTTTACCCAAAATTCCAACCAATGTAATATATTATAAGAGGCAAGTTTGCTTGTATAATCTCGGTGTATTTTCAGGCAAACGTAATAAGAGTTATTCCTATGTATGGCTTGAAGGAACTGCTGGAAGAGGAGCTCAGGAGGTTGGTTCCTGTATTGTAAAATATTTAGAAAACATAGAAAGTACTGTTGAACATCTTATATTGTGGTCTGATTCTTGTGGAGGCCAGAACCGTAATATTAAAATAACACTCCTCATGGCCAGTCTTCTTCAAACCAGCCATAATATAAAAACTATAACATTTAAATTCCTGATTTCCGGCCATAGTTTTCTACCAAATGATAAAGATTTTGGGGATATAGAATGTCAACTCAAACGTCAAGAACGAATATATACACCTTTAGACTATATAAATATAATAAATTCATGTCGTAAAAAGTCTCCAATAACAGCTGCACAAATGAAAAAGGAATGGTTTTTGAGTACCCACCAGCTCGAGAAGGCCACAATAAACAGAAAAGTTGGCACCAATAAAGAAAAAATAAATTGGTTGGAGACAAAACAAATTATATTAACAAAAGAAAATCCTTACCACATCTTTATGAAACCTAGTTATTTTGGCGATGAAAGTGTATGTTTGGATATTGAGCGACGAGGACGATTAAATACAGAGAGCTTTTCGGCGCTGCTTATGCAACTCTGGCCCAATGGTAAACCCCTGTCAGAGGATAAAATTAACGATATTAAAAGCTATTTACATCTAATTCCTTCAGACGCTAAACCGTTTTATGAAAATTTTACAAGTGCTAATGTAGTCGAAGACGTTGATGGATTTAATGTTCCAGTTCTAGATTTTGAGGTAGATACCCACAATAATTAAAACTTTTTTTAAATTTACATTTACATAAGAAAATCATTGTAATTTTGTTTCTTTGGATCATTAAAATTTTTATAAAAATATGACATTATTTATTTATCTGAAAGATTCCAACCCACATAAGTATGTTTTATCGAAATTTTTTTCGGATTTTTGTTTTTTGTTAAAAACGTCCAACCTAAAATTTTCAAAATAACTTCATTGAAACTTACATTTAAAAGAAATTACAAACGAGGTGCCTACGAGATGAATATCATTATCTTAAAATCATTGCCAGGCGAATAAATTATGCATAGTTTAGCTAGGGCACACTAAAATCTTTTAAACTCAATTTCCCAACAATCACTTTTTTTGGGTTGGACGTTTTCTGCTTAACTACGTCCACGTATCCAGTAGCTGACTTCAATCTCACTGGCACGTCATCTTCTACTTGGTGAAGTCCATTGTTTCTTGTACTTTTCACAGGTATGCCAGCGACTGAGCGCTGTGTTTACACGTATCTATAACCACTGGCACGGAGTTAAAGAAGGTGCAGACTAAGACCACTTGCATGAAAACTGGACCAGCTCTTTATTTGATACAGCGCTGATAGACAGCGCTGGACTGGCGCAAAAAGTGTTTACATGATGCCCATACTATGCCAGTTTGTACTATGCTAGTTCGATTGGCGCCAGTTACTGGATACGTGTAAATCTGTCTTAATAGTATTGTTATTTACAAATTGCAGTGCTTGGGATTCCAGGAATTCTGTACTAGACAAACAAGTCAATGAGTAGGGGGGAAGATTACGCAACACAAAAACAACTGGAATGAGAGACCACCTCTGCTATTAATAAGTACTTTGTAAAATAAAGATGTAATCAGTGATAAGGTTGATATTAACAGGATATAACCTTTGTCATTTGTCAACATTTTAAACTCTAACTTAACTTTAATATGTCACTTAAAATGTATTATCATCACCATTTTCTTTGCGCTTATTACTATGCAGAGTCGGCTTCCCTAATTACATTTCTGCAAAAGTTTTATCTTGGCTCATACCAATATCAATCCCCATTAGCGACATGTCTTCTTAAGCATCTGGTCCCAGGTCATATTTCATCATCATTTATTAAATAACGTCTTGATGCGAAACATGCCAGAACCATCTTAACATTATGCTCTACCATTTTGACATAAATAGATGCTACAGCTATATTATGGTACCAAAATTATAGCGAGTGAGTCACATTTTTATTGTAGACCTAAGAAAACTAATCTTTGTTAAATTATAAAAATTATTTTCTTATTTTATATGCCTTATATGAAAAAAAAAATGAATCCTTGTTAAATTAATTTTTTTTATGATTCATTCAAGGATTAAATTCGTTTCTTATTATCAAATGAGATTTAATATCATAGGATTAAAAAAGGGTCGTCTAGTAACTTTGGTAAATAATTATTTTAATTAAACATAAAAAATATATTTAAATACTAAGTGATGACTAAATAATCTTACTACTGTCAGTCATTTAAACAGTTTAAAAATCGATCAAGTCCAATCATTGAATTGTATTTCCTATTCGCTCCGTGCATGACCACGGTAGGGGTACATTGAAACGATGCCAGCGTGCGTAACGGCGAAATATGACAAAATTGGAATATTGGACAAAATATTTTTACGCATAAGTTTTATCAAAAATGTATGCAAATACATGTTGCGTATCTAATTGTGCTAAAAATAGCAAAAACAGTGAGTGTAGTTTTTATAGGTTCCCAAAGATTACATATAAATTAGAGAAAAGAAAAAGATAAATTCGTGCTATTAATATGAAAAAGTAAATATCACATAATTTCATTTTTATGCAATTGAAATAGAAAAAATTTAAATAATTTACCTTGAATGATATTTGATAAGGCTTCAAGCTAACTGAAGATGACTTTAGCTTTTATATCATAACTTTTACTATTATTGTCTTTAATTATATAATTATTATATTATTAATAATTGCCAATTTCGCATGTATTTAACAATGTCAAACATATGTCATACGTTTAACCTGAAAATTGGGATTCCAAAATTGTCAGATGAAGGCGGTAGGTGTCGCGTCAGTCACGCACGGAGCGAATAAAATGAGATTTTTTCTATCTGAACGTACCTATATTCTTTGAACAGTCAGAAGAAGAAGATTTTTATCAATTTTAACAGATTAAACAGATTCTGTAATAATCCACTAAATTGTTTATTAAATAATAATTAAATTTTCTTTCTTGGTCGGTATTCCAACAATAAAAATATTTTTTTCTTAAGGGTAAACGTTCAATTTTACTGGACTATAAAAACCATTGAAACATGAGTCACTTGCTACAATTGTGGTACTTTACTGTAGACTTCCCCCAATATACTCATTTTAAATTTTGTCTTTTTTTGTGACTCCATTCAACCATCTAAGCATTCTAATTTCATATTTGGTTATACGGCAGTTTTTTTAAATTTTCTCTTCCATTTCAAAGCATTTTTTTTTGTCACAAATGTGACACCACTCACCTCCACCACTCGCTTTCTTTCACTACATTCATCTCACCCTAACTCTACTACTTGCATCTGTACATATTTTCTCTTTACTCTTTTACAGCTATTAAAGCTAGTACTTTGCAGAATTATTTCACCATCCAAAGTTATCATTTTGGCTGTAACTCCATCTTTAAATGAACATTCCAAATACTTTGTTTTATCCTATTACGTTTTAAACTTTGTTGCTCAATAGCTTGTCTACACTGTTCCACTTTTAGTTCTAAATCACTTTGGCATATATAATAATGATAACACGTCATTAATACATTAATATATTATCAATACATTAATCACCAGTCTAAGGTACACTATAATTTTGCTTCTATCTGATTCAACATTATTGGGAATAAATAATGACTAAATGCCGAGACCTGGCGCAATCCTACGTTTACATGAAATTTACCTTTTCCATACCTATCCCAAAACTATTTGTTACTATGTCGTACATGTCTCTTAAAATATTCACATCTTACACAGTTACTCCTTTGCTATTAATCTTGAACCACATAATCTCTCAAGGAAGTCTATCAAATACTTTCTAAGTATTAATAAATACCATATGGGCATTTGTTAATTTTTTTTCTGTATTCTTTCACTAGCTGCCTTATAATTAAAATTGAATTTGTTGTTAATCTGCCTTGCGTAAAATAAAACTGTTTATTAGATATTTCGGTTTCTCCACGTTTCCATATATAAATTCTCCCATATTTTCAAGGAGAAATTTGGCAATGTTTGTTTATTGTATTGTGTAATTTATAGTGCTAAGAGAATAGTACATTTAAATAATTAGGGCATAAAAAGCTAAAAAATTGTTTTATTTGCTCTCAGAATATGTACCTATATTTATGTATATCTAACTAATCAGTACAATAACTTTAGTTAAATTATAAAATCTGCAACTTAACTTTTGGAGAAAAATATTTATTATGGAACAGCTTTTAATACGCTGCTGCATAATATTAAATATTTATAGCTGATTAAAGAGGCAGCTTGACGAGCCGAGATTTTATCGGCGTAAAGAGAGGTGATCAATCAAAACGATGCCGACGACTCCGACTCCAGCGTTCACCTTGCGGATGGATAGATGGATGGATCGCCAAAAATGATGACGAAGAAAAGGAAATTATGACAGCCTTTAGTTTCGTCAAGAGGGCGTTGCTGCTTGTGATGCTTTGTGGGTGTCAAGATGAGTTCTAATTAAATAACCGTTAACAAATTTGACAGAAAAGGAACAGGATTTTTTACACTTTTTACATAAACGATTTTAGGTTATATTTAAATGATACCATTATTAAAGTATGATAAACCCTTATACTAAATGTTTTTGTTTATAAGCTGCATTGTACATTAAAAAAAGTTATTTTCCCGCGCAATATCTCCTTGAATCTTAAACAATTATCATCAATATACGTACTGTGATTTTCACAGCGAGTTATGAAAAAAAATTATGGTAACCGTTCATTTAAGAAACAAATATGATTTCTGTTCAAATTTTAAATTCGAACGAATACAGGCTGACAGTTTTGATCCTTACAATTGTCACATTAGCTAGCTCATATTAAAACTACATATTGGTAAGTAAAGTCAGTTTCTACTAAGAAAGCTAAAACAAAGGTCTGTAAAGGAGAAGCCTGTAAGTTCTGTCTCCTACTAGTCAATGAAGTGTCATTGTGTAGGTATACAATCAAGAAAATATTCGGCAAATAAGAATCTAGAAATAACAACTACAAAACAGCACAGATTCAGTCTTCAAAGTAAAAAACAAAGAACACAGTCTATGAGTTAATGAATGTTAAGTATCACAGGACTTTAATTTTTTGAAATAAAAGTTCAAAAAATCTCAAATCAGTTGTAATAATTTTGACAGCACTTTTTTAACGATTAAGTATAGGCATCTACGAATAATGTGATTTACCAAAAGACCCGTGACTACTTTTGTTAGTTTGGGTTTCCGGAAACCACATTAGATCAGTAAGTGTCGCGTTCAACAAATGAATGTCTATCTATCAAAAGTTATATCAGTACAATCCAATAATCTCACAATAGGCGCGTAGTGGCAACATCGCTTTGATTAAATCATTTACCACCCGGAGCGATTCGGTTTCCGAGAAATTGAGTAAGGTATTAAAACAATTCAATTTTCTCCGAATAAGCGAAATAAAAGCGAGCAAAAACTAATGGCATACCTCGTTTCTTTGTTTGTATATATGGCAATTGGGGCGATTCATACAAATTTTAAGATTGGATATAAAACTAAGATTAGGGTATGGAAAACATAGTTTTAATTAAAATTAAATTAAAACCTTCCAAAGTTTCAAAGTTATTTGGATACTAACGTTTAAAGTTACAATATTGGTAGAACAGCAGATCAAATTTTTTATACACGATACCCTCATGATCAAAGGAATATTTTTAGTTAGATCTTAAATTTCTTAAATTTTATCTGCAGGTTGTTGCAATAATATTGCGGGTTTTTGCTTTTTTCAGTTCATGTACGTATTTGCATAATTAATATTTACCTACGTAATTCTAAACTAATTTTTTCAGTTTACTTCTGGTTTTCCTCTAATTTAGTGCTTTATACAACTACCTATTTTATAAAATAGCTGAATTGCGAAAAAAATAAACACTCATAATTTATTAATAAAACCGCAGATATACTTTTTGTCTTTGTGTTAGCTGTTTTACTTGACCTTTACATATATATGTAAATATATATATATATATATATATATTGTTATGATATGTAAAATCGAGAAAAATATTGGTTTGTCTAAAATATTTCAAAAAAAAACATTAAAATAATTCAGAAAGTATAACCAACAAACATTTCGAAGAAGGAAAGTTTTTAAATTTTTGGATTACCTGTATTAAACAAAATGTAAGCTATGCATAAATTATTTCCTTTGTTATACTATACTTGAGTGACCCGCATAATTTTAAGTGAAATCCAAAGACAATTGAACCGGGTTTTTCCAAATACATTAAGGCAGTTGATTAAGGACAATAGAATAGATTTTAGAAAGAGGTTTTTGTTAGTTTTTAAGAATTGTAGAAAAATATTATTTGTAAATAAGTTTTAGGAAATTTTATAATTATAGGTAAAAATTTGTTTGTTATCGAAATGAAAAAATGGGGGAATTGTGACGAGCTTTGATTGGCAGAGATTGAAAAAGGTGGGATAGGTATGTAGGAATGAAAGTTTAGCTAGATTTTGGACGGAGAAAAGAGAGTCAGTTGGTTTCCAAGGGTGCAAGGCGAACGGCCGTTGTTCTCAGGTAGTTTCCCAGAGGTAGGAAGCAGTAGCAGTGAAAGTTTGTGAGTTTTTCGTGTAGTTAGTGTATCTGACAGAAGCTGATCCCGTAAAATATTGTAAGTCATATTTTTCTACTTATATTCCAAGAGTCACTGTTCAGGCCAACGAGAGATTCAGTTTATCGTAAAGAAAAGATATTCCAAGAGTCATTTTTCACTCAGGCCAACGAGAGATTCAGTTTATTGAGAGAAGAAGAAGCTAGCAGAATTTGAACCATTCGTGCATTTAAAGGAGATCATTAAGGACGATAGACTTGCAATAATTTGTTGTAAGATTGCTGATTACCTATGGAGCGGCCACGAGTAAATAGTATAGTCGACAAATAAGGATTTGGACCACTCATCATCAGAGAGAGATAGTTTTGTTTTCTGCAGTTTTTCTTTCATTGATAACACAATTTTTACACTTAATTTAGAAAGGATATAAATATTTGATTAGGAGAGTTAGAATAATTTGGGATTTTGAGATTTCAATTAATATTGTTTGTACCATTAAATTTGAAGGTTTAGTTACGTAGAACAAAATTCTGAGAATCATTGTATGAGATTTTGTTTATTGAAAACATTTGAGTGTGAATTATTTCATATATTTTATTTCAATATATAGTATGTGTATGTATTATATCATATGTGTTTTTTATTATTCCGGTATTCTTTGGACCTTACATTTCACATGTAATAGCATAGATATTGAAGCACGAATTTAACCCTGAGATAAGAGAATTAAAAAGTGTGATAGAGTCATAATCATATCATTTAAATAATTTTAATTAAGTAATTAATTAATTAGCTAATAAATTGCTTGGCGCACCAAGACTTTAAATATCACAATAATATACATATATATATATATATATATATATATATATATATATATATATATATATATGTATGTATATATATATATATATATATATATATATATATATATTATGTATTTCCCAGTTTTTACTAGTGGTAAGCTATAAAAAAACTTCAAATATCTCTTTTGATAACCTTAAACTAAAACGATTTAGCACTTTTTTCCAACTTTTGGATATATATATATATATATATATATATATATATATATATATATATATATATATATATATATATTCCTTTTGTTTTAGAAAGGGCTTTAGTGACTATGTGAATAATATATGCGGATATCTTGGGTTTAGTAGTCAATATTGGCCTTTAAGTAAAACTCTTTTAGGTTTGTTAAGCTTTCGAGTTTATTGTACTCCTTTTCAAAACGTACTTAAAATTAACATAAAAAATTACATTAGAAAAATGAAGTTATTATATTTTCAATAGGCTTCCCCTTGTGAGGATTGTGTTTTAAAATTAGCAAAATTAATTAACATAATGACATTATTAAATTTGATTTACTTTTTCGTTCTGTCAAAACTTATTACTAAGGTTTCCATGTCTCTTCTATTTTTTATATTTATTTTAGTTGATTTTGACAGAGGAAGTGTCTATGTTTATACAAACCTTCATTGCAAATTTTGATATAATATTACAGTTATTAAACAAGCAACAGAGTTTATGTTACTAAGTAATTAAGAAAGAAAAAACACAAATAAAAATAAATTTTATCTCATTTGAACTTGGAATAATCCCTTTAATATGCGTAATTATATAATAATAATCCCCAAAATACATTGTACCACTCTTTACCATATATTCCAGGTTTAACAAATAGACTACTAAATACATTTAGAGAAGTACCTAATATCAAAATTGGAACCAGAAATATAAAAATAATATCGAAATTATATACTAAACTTAAAACACCCTTAAATAATAGAGAAAGCTCCAATGTAGTGTACTCTCTACCCTGTAATAATTGTAATAGAGTATATATTGGAGAAACGTCCAGAAATTTGTCCGGAAGATTAACATCTCACAAGAGTGATATTAATCTGAATAAAGTACAAGCCTGTGCATTAAGTGAACATTGTATTACAATGGGCCATACGCCTAACTATGATCAAACAGAAATATTGAGAAGGATAAGAAATTACAACAAAAGACTGTTTCTAAAAATGTGTTTAATTAAAACTACACAAAACACCTTAAACAAAAGAGAAGACATTGAAAATCTTAGTGCTATATACAGTAATCTTCTTTTAAATAAAAGAATAACAATATAAAAGTTCTTAAAAGTTACGCATGTTTTCGTGAAGTTTAACAATATCTGAATGGTTATTCTGCTATTTTGCATAAACACAAATATCATTAAAACCGGTACAGTTCTTACAGTTAGAGTTATAATTGATATAATTAACATGATTTACGATTAGAACTTATACAGAGACACCGTCTCAGAGTCAGTAACCTCCAAATTGGGAGTCTTACGCTGCCACCCAGGGTATCCGTAAAAACTTTTTTCTACTCTCTTACTAGTAAATTGTATATTACCTACTATTTGGATGCTAAGTAAATGCATCATAACAGATGCTGACACGTAATGACTAGCACGTAATAAAAAAAATTACGCTTCAGTTTTATAAAAAGGGGTAATATCACATAAGCCTCGTAAGTCAGTTGGTCGAGTTACCATGGAAACGAATTAACTGACGTTATTTTGACAGATTAAAAATTATTAATCTGTCAGTGTAAATATAGTGGTAATTTAATTTTTATTTTTATAAACGAAAATAATCGTAGAAAAATATAGTACACAACTTGAGTTGTAAGCTTATTACATGCTTGTAAAATTACTGCGCTCGCCGCTACGCGGCTCGCGCGCAAATTTTTTTCTCGCATGTAATAAGCTTCTTACAACTCTCGTTATGTAATATACTACAATATCACAGCAAATTATTAATAAAAATGTAATAAATAAGAACTTGTGTACCATTTTAAAGGTATTTACCCACATATTTAGTTGCTTGACTCATGTACACCTTGTGAGTATATAATCACGTTGCATTTTTAACGTTTACAAGTAGCTTAATAGCTTAACCTTTATTCAAAATTTAATCTTAACGTTTGTATTTCCTTAGTAAATGCCCTGATGATAGAATAGTATGTCCAAAAATGTTCTGTTAAACTTTTGTGGTGTATGGTATACAGCTAACTACAGGAATTATATTTTCCTTGTGGGTTTTATATATCCAACGTTTTGAAATCATCAAATCAATAGATCTTATAATATTTATGGTTTTGTATCAAAATAACAATATAGATCTATCATGACTAGACTAAAGAAAAAAAAAAACAAGCTATCTTTACGACGAACGAACCGCACTAGCAATGGGAGAACGTGTTATCGGTAGGTCGATGTTCTCCTTTAATTAATACAGTGGTGTCAGTTGCTAGGATCGAACTGTCTGTATGTCCTTCGGGTCATGAATCAGGTGTTATTTATGAGTCGAGGTTCTTTAGACATGGTTTGTTACGAAATACCGCCACCGACACCGATGCTTTCCTGTGGGAAGCACAGCCGTTGGGAACTTGTCGGTTGCGATGGTGTATCGACACATTTGTAAATTATTAGACGTAGCTACGGGATCTGCTCGTCGGAATTACTTGAGAGGGAGATTAAGGGTCTAAAAGTGCATGTTTTATTATATTTTCGATGTTCATCCTCAGACATATAATTACCTATCGTTTTTAGATTATATTACATGAAACGAAGTATAAACAATTATTTATATATAGAAACTCAACACAACTTGTTTGTAAAAATAATATATCATTTGTGTCAAACTTGCATACTGGTTAAACTTATTTTGATAGATATAAGCGTATTACATTAAAAACAATTTTATGGTTTATCTAGGCACAAATTTCCGACATAAACACGCCTCCTAATCAAAGAGATCGCCTTTCGAATCAAGGTTGCCAGATATATTTCCTAAAATTTTTAAGTTTATATTTAAATTCAAAGTGATGGCAAATATATGGCAGATTTTCCATTTTTTACATTTTAAAGTATTATTTAAGCCAACCAAATATTTACTGTTGCTTCCTTTTCGACAGGAAAGACTGTTTTCACGTTCGGAGCATCTGTAAATTGTCGCTCTGATGATTCCTTTTAGGATAAAATACGTGTGTATTACCGAATATACAGAGGCACTGTACGTGAAATCTAATCCTGAAATCAAACTGTCTTTCTTTTTATATTGATATACTCTTTATGATTACAAGAAACCAATTGGCTAAAGATTTTTGCTTAGTTGAGTCACGTACACCTTTAACAACGTCTATTTTGCCTTGAAATTCTTAGAAGGCACAGATCAAAGCAAAAATCTGTATTTTGGTTTCGTCCAAAATCCAGATTGATCTAGCTAGATCATACTGAACCCATTTTATCGTTGCTTCCCTCTCGACAGGAAATATTGTTTTTATGTTCAGAGTTTCTGTTAATAACCGCTCCGATTTCCGAATCTTCCGAAAATCTTTTATCCGAAATTTCTTTTAGTATGAATTACGTATAAGCAAATATACAGAGGCACTATACTTAAAATCAAATCGTAAATTTCTTTCTTTTTATTACTCAAGATTTATTAAATATTTTTATATGTAATGGAATCATGTAGAGAAGAATACAAGCTGCAACATTTTTAAACAGTTTTGGCATTATGTATTTGCGTTGCCTACTTTTAAGAAATCATACATAGACCACTTTTTAGAATCCAATTTCTCAAAATCGGTTTTAAGAATTTTAAATTTTTTTTCAAATTTTGAGTAATTTTATAGGTTACCTGGAAAAATGAGAATTTAAAGATAAATTGACAATATATTAGAGTCGCTACAGATTGTAGACACTAGCAGATTTTTTTTTATAAAAATAAGATATATATAATTTACTCTAATCTTAAAACAAGCTAAAATTTAAAAAATGCTAAAAGTAGAAAATATTGTTACACCAACTGAGTTGCTGAAACTAGTAGAGAATGATAACATAAAAGTAGTAGTAAGACTTGTTAATTCAATATATAACCCCGGAGTGATTTCCGCAGATGGGCTCAAATCCATTTTTGTCGCAATACCTAAAAAACACAATACGAGAAAATGCTCAGAATATCGATTAATTACCTTAATGAGCCACACTCTTAAAATTTTCCTCAGAATACTTTACAACACAATTAAATGCAAATACGAAGAAGATCTTGAAGATACCCAATTTGGTTTTAGAAATGCTATGGGAACCAGGGAGGCACTTGCGCTTAATATCCTATTACAAAAATGCCGTGACCAAAGAAAATATGTATTTGCATGTTTCGTGGACAAATGTCGGAATAAATATCAAGGATATTCGTGTGATTAAAAATGTGTACTGGAAATAAACTGCTATCGTAAAAATTGGAGATAACTACACCGATGAAATCTCTATACAACGAGGAGTCAGACAAGGTTGCATTTTGTCGCCAACATTCTCCAATGTTTACTTGCACCAGTTGTTTAAAAAGGTACTTGATTATGGAATAAAAATGGAAATGAAATATGGAATAAAAATCAAGGAGGAACTACTTAATGTGATTATATATGCAGACGATACAGTAATTCTATCAAATAACATTGTTCTTCAAATTCTTCTGGATCGTATTCACGAGGTAGGAGAGGAAATGGGCATTAAAATAAACTCAAACAAAACCAAATTTTTAGTGTTTAGTTGTGACCCACATAACGATTCAAAGCTTCAAATAAATAGAGTCCAAGTTAATAAAGTTCACAAAATGACATTTTTGGGAACTGTGATAACGGACCAACTAGATCCAGACACAAATAAAACGTAGAATAGCAATGACTAAAACTACTTTTATGAAAATGAAATCATTTCCTTGCAATAACCATCTTAGTTTAGAACTAAGGCAAATAATGGTTAAGTGCTATGTTTGGTCCGTACTTTTGTATAGTGCAGAAGTGTGGAAGCTAAATGTATTGATCATAAACAAAATTAAAACATTGGAAATGTGGGTTCCTAGACGAATGCTGAAGATGCCTTGGACAGCAAGAAAAATTAATGAAGAAGTTTAAAAGTGAAACTATAACAAACCATGAAGTGGAGATATCCAGGAGTGGCTAGCAGCTATACCTGTTGAATACATACTTAACTCTATTCTTGTCACCATTAATACACTAACATCCCCCTTTTCCAATATCCAATTTCCTATCCTCTCAAATAACTAACTAATCACACATGTTTTCTTAGAAATACTTTACATCCATCAATCTCTTACCACAATCAGTTTCAGTATCCCCAGCTTACATCTTTACATTAATCTCCTTATTCCTTTTCTTTCTTTCTCTTTTATTTCTGTTTCCTCGATTCATCTTCCATAAATTTCTAACCAACTTTTATCTATACTTACTTCATACAAGGAAACAATTAGGTAACAACATTCCTTTTATCGCCTGAAAAATGATTTATTAATTTCAACTACCTAACTTAAATTTTGCCTTACCCTGGCATACCATATTTATTTTACGTCACAGTCACTCATTGTTTTACATTCTTCCACCTTTTTTAAAATAACAAAAATTGCTATTGATTCTACTACACACTAAACAGAAGTCTTCACTAAAAACGGCCTATTCACAAACTTAAGCACAATGACTTTTGCTCCTACTACATCATTCCAACACCACAAGTTAATGCAGATTCTCAAGAAAGTTGATATAGACCAAAAAGACATAAGATGCATTGAAAACTTGTACTGGCATCAAACGGCACAGCTAAAAATAGACAATTCTATATCTAAGCCCATACATATAAGAAGAGGCGTTCGACAGGGATGTGTGCTTTCCCCTCTTTTATTTAACATTTATTCAGAAGCCATATTTCAAGAGTCTTTGGAGGATGCAGAGATGGGAATCAAGGTGAATGGAGTATTGATCAACAACATACGATATGCTGATGATGGTGTCTTAATTTGTGACAACATAGTCGATCTTCAACAACTTGTCACTATAATCGGAGAATACAGTGAGCGAATGGGACTAGAGATTAATACCAAAAAGACCAAATTCATGATCATCTCCAGAAACTTGGATGCATTTGAAAACTCCACCATAACACTGAATAGTAAATCCATAGAAAGAGTGAGTAAATTTAAATACCTGGGATCGTGGCTTTTTGAAGACTGGGCATCGGACAGGGAAGTAAAATGTCGCATTGAGCAAGCTCGACAAGCTTTCGTAAAATTCAAGAAGGTACTGACTTGTTCTGAGTTCGATCTTCAACTGAGACTAAGGTTTACTAAGTGCTACGTATGGTCAGTGCTGCTATATGGCGTAGAGGGCTGGACACTCAAAACGAGAGATATAAACAGATTGGAAGCTTTCGAAATGTGGCTTTATCGCCGTATCCTAAAAATACCATGGACAGCGAAAATCACAAATATAGATGTCCTTAAAAGAATAAACCAAGAACGCCAACTTTTCGAAACCATCAAGAAAAGGAAAACGGCGTATCTAGGTCACATCATGCGAAATGAAAAATACCAGTTCCTCCAACTTATAATCGAGGGTAAAATTGAAGGCAAGAGAGGAATGGGACGCAAGAAAATGTCCTGGCTCCGAAACATAAGGCAATGGACAGGGATTAACGACATACAATCTCTGATACATATTGCAAGAAATAGAGAGTTAATGGAAAATGTGATCGCTAACATCCATTAGTGGATTTGCATCTGAAGAAGAAGAAGACATCATTCCACTTGACATTGACGGGTACTAACTGATTTTTCATACCATCTTTCTGTCAGTTAGCCCTAGACTCCAGCACAGATCAGAGGTAATGTAAGTCAATAAAACCTCACCAACTACAGGGGGCCATAAAAGATGCCCCCATTTTCCGTTTTTAGTCATCTACAAATCAACAGTCTATTGCATTTAGCTTCATAAACACCGTGAGGATAGTTTTTTAATACGGACTTGTTTTCTCAATATCGCATACTAATATAACAGTTTTTGCCTAATACATAGATTAAGAAAATAGTAATTTTGTATGGACTTTGTTTTCTTTAAACTATATTTTATGAATGCTACTAGATTCATTTTAACTGCGATCACAGATTTAAAAAAGACGCCATATTTTTTATTTACATAATTTTCTAACATAACCTGAAATAAGAACACCCAGTACATTCTGTTCGATTACATATGCAGGCAAAATTACAACAAAGATAGCCAAAAACATAAAAAAGAAAGGAATAACACAAGCTTTCCGAACAAATAACAACCTAGGCAAATATATCAAAAACAACAAGAGCCAAAATAAAAACACTTACACAGTGGTGTGTACAAACTTAAATGTGGCGACTGCTCAAAAACTTACATCGGTCAAACTGGTAGAAACTTTAACAAACGAATAGCAGGACATAAATGGGCTTTCAATAATAGAAAAACAGATTCTACATACGCACTTCACCTTCTAGATTACAATCATTCTTTTAACGACGAATTTAAAATTCTTCACATTCAAAATAAAGGCCTTAAGCTATCCTTGTTAGAATCTATAGAAATCAACAAATCAATAAACACAGATATTATTCTGAATAACCAACTTGAGACAAACAGTTTTCCCCTCCTCGACCTATTTCATTAGAGACTATAAAGTGTAAACGCATGACAAAAATAGATCACTTGAGAAAGGCAATCAGCCAAAATTGCTGTAGTGATAAGAGTTAAAATAAATTTTTGTGGAATTTTGAAAACAATGTTTTCAGTGTTTTACTGTTACATAAAATAAATTTTCATCAAGTAACGGTCAAATCCATCAATTAAATAAGAATACTTTGACATGTATAAAGTAATTGTTCGAAACAATAAAAATCTAATAGGTCAAAAAACTAAAACTGAAACGAAAATTAAAAACAAAACATAAAAGAAACTTATCTATTTATACATCTATATATATTTTAAAAATTTTACAAAAAGTTAATCTCAAAGGTAAAAATTGTAGAATGGGAATACGATTATTTTAATTTTAAATCACGTAGATTTACAATATTACAGCTATATTTTAAAAAATACAAACGTTGTTCGTCTACTAGTTTAATACTCCGCATTGGGAGCGACATCCAAATGCCTTGAGTAGCTTATTCCCCGTTCGGCATCAGTTCCCAGGTGTTGAATAATCACATTATGGAATTCACACACTCAAATCAGGCAAACACACAACACCGTCTTCAAGCCACAATCCCCCGGATCAGAAAATACATGAAACACCTCTTCTCACTTAAAATTTCGACAGATCCATCTACATCCACATATCTCTCCCAAATCTCATTACGTATACAAAATGCCGGTTTTGGGACATTAACGTCAGGACCGCAGTAGGGAAGACGAGTATGGGTACTTATAAAATAATCTTAGGAAAGTAGTTTATGGATTTTGTCTTAGCTTTTCTTTATTGTTTTTTTTATTTCTTTATGTTCTAAAGTTTCGGAAATTTAACTAGTTAATATATTATTTTTTTCTATGGTAAAAATTGAGTTGGAATTTATTAAATTAGCAGATCTTATTGCCCAAACATTAAAAGTAAATAAATAATTATAAAATTCCAAACAAAATCAGATTTCTTCGCTCAAAAAGTGAAAGAATGGCAAGAAAAGTCCTTTAGCCATTGTGTTGTTCTGGAATGTGGAAGCTTTGTAATTTGGAGCCTACAGATTGAACCAAATTAAAACGGAACATACAATTTAATACATGTCTGTTTGAACTGCATTTGAAATAGTGGACCAATATAAAACTTGGACAAAAATAAATCCATACCTGGGTATAGACATTGTATAAAATATCGTTCAACTATCTGTCTCGCAACAAAGTTGTTTGCGTAAGACGGGTTTGTCTAAGGAGGCGATAATAGTTCAGGAAATAAAGCTCGAAAAAAGTTAAAACCTCGCAATTTTGTCGTCCTGCATGTATCCAGTTGAAATTTTAGCAGAAGGTAGGTAATAGCCCAAGGATCAAAATCTGTATCGAACCGAAGTGCGCTGAAGGGTTTTAGGGGTGAAAACTACCCCTAATTGTCAAAAATTATAAAATAACATATTAAACCTGAATATGGGTAAGATTTGGTTTGAATTAGTTAAATATTGATTATTTTATACTTTTGAATAGAGTTCCATCATATTTCAACCCTTAACAAGCAACCCTTGTTAGAGATTAATGTAAAAAATTACTAATTCTAAAAAAATGATTTCGCCTTGGATCGATTTGGATAAAAATTTGGATTTAAGCTCAATTCACTCGCTGCTTTATAGTTTATGTCATGTCGACGAACCCTGATTGTTCTTAGGGGTGTAAACTACCCCTAATTTTCAAAAATTTTAAAATAACATATTAAACCTGAATATGGGTAAAATTTGGTTTAAATTAATTAAATAATGATAGTTTCGTGCTTTTGAATAAAGTTCCATCATATTTCAACCCTTAAAAAGCGACCCTTATTAGAGATTAATATAAAAAAATTAGTAATGCGAAGAAAATGATTTCACCTTGGAACGATTTGCATAAAAATTTGGAATTAAGCTTAACTTACCCTCTGCTTTATAGTTTATGTCATGTCGATGAACCCTGATTGTTCTTAGGGGTGAAAACTACCCCTAATTTTCAAAAATTTTAAAATAATATTACAAATCTTAAGATGAGTGAAATGTGGTTTGGATTAGTTAAATAGTGAGTTTTTTATACTTTAAAATTCATACATTTTCAACCCTTAAAAATCAATTGTTATGAGTGCTATAGGCGAAAACAATTTTTTGCCAAAATTTTGCAACTTTTCAACTTTTGAAAATCACCCTTTACAACATTGCAGTTTTTATAAACTAATTTATAAGATATAAATTAAAAAAAGTAGAATTAAATACAAAAAAAATTATCAACAAAAAGGCACCATATATTCTTATACATTTACATAAATAGTTGAAAATATTTACATTTATAGGTAAAACAATTATAATATTAATTTTATTCGTCATCAATTACATCTTCATCGTGATCTATGTCAACCTCATCTTCTTCAATTATTGGTGGACTGTTATTGCAGCCTTCACCTAAGCACCCAGAACAAGTAGAGTTACAGTATAAACCAACTTTTCTGCACCCATATGAAACGCCGCATCCTTTTTTGCATTAGCAAAAAATAATTTTCAAAAATTCATCGGGTGCAGGTTGTTTGTTCATGCGTACGGGTAAATAACAAACCATATTTGGAATACCATCCTCAATCTGTTGCTCTGATATTTTCATTGCCAAGCCATAGACATATGAGCAGATGTTTTATTCTGTTCTATGGGATTTCAAAATAAGAACGCTTAAAATTTCGAATGTATAACGCCCCACTAGCTAATATACCGGTTTTGTAGATTATTATGCTCCGAAATGTACTGTACTATACTAATGGAATTTTCCGGAAAAAAATTAACTGGTTTTTTTATCGTATTTCCTTTAATTTTTAACGATAGAGTGTTTCTTCAAAAACGATTTGTAGAGGTTTTTAATAGCTACAAGGATGTGTGAATTAAATCTTTTTGGAACCCTTGGTTTTTAAATGGGGTGAGTTTAAAGGGCTCGAAAAAGATGGTGCTTGATCGTAAATTGATGCTTTAAACGGCTATATCTCACCAAATATTCATTATACAACACATCTAAATAAAGGATAATTTTAGTCATTAAAAAAGCTACAATTTGGTAATTTTTATTTTTTTCATATATTCAGTATTTTCGGGCATATTTAAAAAAAGAAGGGTAAAAAATATGAAATTGTAAATCGTTTCTCGCTTTAAGCTGTACTTTTTCTAGAACTAAGCATTTTAAATGGGTCAAACTTCTTGGACGTATTAACAATACATCTACAAAAGGAATTGCAGAAGGGTGAAAATCGATTTTAATTATGGGGGTGGTTAGGGTGTTGTTTTCCTCGATTTTTTCGTAAAAAAATGAGGTATTGACCTTATTTTTTTATGATAGGTCTATTTATGTTCTTTAAAAAGGGTTTTGTGAGTTTTCTTCCAAAAATGCATCATTTTCCCGATATTTGACTTTGAATCTTTCAAATTTGGCATTTGAAGAAAACCGCTAAACATTGATATTGTATTTGTAATTGTATTTGTCTTTTTAAAAGCTACAAATTTATTTTCTACAATTTTTTTGATAAAATGCACCATTTTCGAGATATTCGCGAAAAATCGATTAAAAACGTGGATTTTTTCGTCTAAAAGTTGTTACTTTCAATCGCGAATAACGTGAAAAATATCATTTTAAAAAAAAAATGTATAGCACATTTTTAGAATAGTTTAGAATCACTGTTCTAATCGAAACCTGTAGTTAAAACATAAACAAAATTTTCACCCCGGAGATGGGGTAGCAACCACCCCCTAGGCTTTGGCGCACTGTGGTTCGATATAGATTTTGATCTTTAGGCTATTACCTACCTTCTGTTAAATTTAACGTTAATCCACGCAGCACGAAAAAATTGCGAGGTGAAATGCTTCATTTTCTGGACTATAACTGGTTGGACAGCATAATAAAATCGTAGATTTATGTGTAGCTTTCAATTTTTATGAGTTCAGAATCCAGCAGCCCGCTGAAGTATGGGATTTTTATAATATAATTATTTGACAATCTTTTGTTGGCGAACCACCTACAGCAGAATTGAGCCGAAATACATTATATTCCTATGTTCCGAATTTATTTCGTTCAATCTGTATGTGGAAGAATAAGTTTTTAGACTTCCTAAATTCCCTAAGCCTAAGATTTAATTCAATAGATAGCGATAATATTTCTAGATATTTAAGCGAAAATATTTAGAATGAAAATTTAACGGAAATCTTGGGCACAACAATTACATTCACTAGTCTAAACTAAAAAGATAATTAATAAAACAAAGAATGGTGCTACACAAACATGTGGTTTAATTATTTGGTAAAACTTAAGATAAAAGTAAAGCTGTTTTTACCGTTAAATATGATGGATATGTAAACAAAATATTCCTAAAACAATACGTCAAGTCGAACTTCATATGGTACAAACAAGTTTACGATCGGCCAAAAATCTAATAGAACCATTGTCGCTGTGATCGTTTTCTGTGTGTGCTATGGTATCTTCATCATTATTCTTGATGATTTGTGTCTGTGGTTTAAATTTTTTTGCTAGATATGTGACTTTTGAGAAAAGGTCTTTAGATTCTTAGAGATCAACATGTGATTATAGATAGGCGCATATTTGTTTTATCATAGTTATTTTGGACCCTTCTTTACAATTGTTTTATAGTTGTATTGCTGTAACTAAACATGTGAGCAGTTTATTGTTAGCTGCGAAGAAACAGCGTTATAAAACACACCTCCACAAATAAAAATCACCAACATTTATTTGAAGAAACACAGATACTTAGTAGAATTTTTCACTTTATATGAATATTAAGGGATGCTATCAAAATCCAAAAATACTCAATCAATGTATCGCCAACCATATCGCATCAAAGAAGATTTGCATCTAAACGGGATATTTTTCTTAGAGCTACGAAACATAAAACCTAGAGCTGGATATTTTGCAGGATCAGTGAGCAAAAGAATATTACGACCATTTCCACATCTTTGGTAACGTCTGCAGTAAGATCAGACCAAATGTCAAAAAAAAAATGTCAATACCGCGTTCTATAAATCCCAAAAATAACATATCAATATATAACTTCGAAAATAAAACTTTCTAGTCTTTATTGTCTTTATGCTGAGAAATAGTTTATGGAAGTGTAAGTCAATATATTATATAATTTTTTTTTATTAATGCGTCGACAACTAACGGCCATTGGCATGGTACAGTGAATTTTTACAGACAGGTACCTAGTGTAGTGTGTGTGTATAAAGTAATTGTCTTGATACTTAGCAAAGTCGACGTCATTGTCTTTGCTAAGAGACGCTAATTGTATCCGAACGTCTGCGGTCCCTCCGGTGAGTACCGATCGCACAAGGATAAAAATTATTTTCATTTATTAATTTTTAATAAACGAAAATTTCTCCACCCAGGTGAGATTCGAACTCACGACCTTTAGGTTTAAAAGTAGGCGCTCTTACCACTGAGCCACAGAGGGGGTTCATATATATAAAAAAAATCATTTTTAATGGTCCACACTGTCTCGCTTAGATTGGCAACGGGTTTCATATAGATGTTTTGTTTAGGTTTATGTAGTTTTAGTTAGTGCATATATAAATCAGTTCACATATCTCTATTTTAATAGCAAAAGTAATTTAGAAGATGACAGTCTGACTCGAAATCAAAATGAAGATAACTGATTATTACTTTTTAAAGTTTCCGTACATGTATCTTTAATAAATGTACCAAAAGGACATTATTTATTGCATTGAAATATTTTATTTAAAATTTAATAGATTTTTAAATCAGACAAATACGCAGTATCTACCATCAATTAAAAGGACTAAATCGTCTTTTAATTATTAATATATTTGATCTTCTTTATGTTTTTAGATAGCATAATTGTTTACATATTAATTTGCTAGTATGCTGCACATGAATTCCTATTGCAAAAAATGCGAAGAGCATCGTATTATCTGTCTAGTGAGCCATATTCTGAAGACCTTCTTAAAGATAATACACAGAACAATTTATCAGAAATGCTAGTCACAGATCTCACGAACCCATTTTGGAGTCAGAGATGCGTTAGGTACCAGAGACGCCTTATTCACGATTCAGGTATCATTTCAAAGGTACAGAGATGTCAACTGCAATATTTGTGTATGCTTTATCGACTACCAGAAAGCTTTCGACAGAATCAAGCACGATAAGCTCATGGATATACTAAATACAACTGGTCTGGATAACAAAGACCTTCGAGTAATCAAGAACATATACTACAACCAATCAGCAACCATCCGAGTGAAAGACCAACTAACAGAGGAACACGTCAAGAGCCAGGCCTTGGAGCATATTGAAAAGGGTATTCTCATAAATGGTGAGCGCCTGATTAACATCAGATATGCAGACGATACCATCCTTTTTGCAGACAGTTTATAAGGTTTACAGACACTAGTAACGCAATTGTGGAAAATCAGTCAAGAAAACATGTTTGATTTTAACATCAAGAAACAAAGTACACGGTCATCAGTAAGAAGCATATTCCACCTAGTCAATTACTGGTAGATCAGCAACAAATATTCCAAGTACCCCGTTACTACTATTAAGGAACCACCATAAACGACCAGTGGGACCACTCAGTTAAGGTAAAACAAAAAATTGAAAAAGCCAGGTCAGCGTTTGTGAGATTAAGCAAGATATTTAAGAGCCACGACCTATCCTTAAAAATGAAAATCCGTTTATGGAGATGCTACGTGTTTACAGTGCTGCTCTATGGAGTTGAATCATGGATACTAATCAAGGCATCTATGGAAAAACTCGAGACGTTTGAGATGTGGTGTTATAGACACATACTAAGGATCTCCTGGGTGGACCGTATAACAAACATTGAGGTTCTACGTTGGATGGACCAAACATGTGAAATTATATCCACAGTGAAACAGCGCAAGCTGGAATATCTTGGACATATCTTGGACAAAGTGATCATAGATATAACCTGCTGCAAACTTATATTACAGGGAAAGGTCTACGGAAAGAGGAGAGCAGGAAGAAGAAGAATATCTTAGCTCCAGAACTTACGAAAACAGTTTTTCTTAACCACTTCAGGACTATTTTGAGGTGCGGTCATTAAAGTTAGAATTGCCACGCCAGTAGCCAACATCCGTAACGGATAGCCACCACAAGAAAAAAAGAGATTATTCTTAGAATATAATTTGCGATCTCTATATAACCAAGAATTTAATAACTGTTTAATATTTTTATTTAATACCTATTTAATATTGATAATAGTAATATAAAAATGTCGCCCGTCGCAAGTTATTTTTATGAAACTTTGTTTAATTTATTTAGTTATTACTACTATTAATAGATGCCGGTAACCTGTACTATTTTTATTATTTATCCTTTAAGTTTATTTAATATTGCATTGATTTATCTAATTGTCACATGTTTATCATGATTATCATGATTAATTAAGAATTTTCAGCCAGCATGCTATTTATTTAACGTGAAAAACAAATATATTTCTTTTGTATAAACATTTTTTTGCTGAATGTGCAATGCAAGCAATATAATTATTATAACTATCAGTTTTCGAATCCACAAAACCATGAGACTGTCAAAATTACTTATTTCTTTTAATCAGTTAACTTGTGCGTTTATATAAAGTCTAGCAAACAAAAAATTAAAGTATTCATCCACGCGTGGTGACTCGTGGCCGATAGTGGAAATTACGTGTCAAGCATGCATTCTCGGAAAGTTTGAATTAGATCATTGTCAATGCATAAGAAAATATGTTTTCTTGCTGGTCACTTTGCATAATAACAATAATATTTCTGTTTATAATAATAAAAATAAAACATTAGATCCAGTGTAGACAAGAAGTTTTCTTAAATCATATTGTTAAAAATTAAATCCTCCCAGCAACTGATCCTACGTATTTTGCAGTAAACAGAACGAAAGGCAATAACCAAGATTCGAAGTTTATTTCTGAAAAAATTCATCAAAATAAAGACACAACAGATGAATAAACAGCTGAATTAGCAGCTAAGTTAACGATTGCTGCAACTACGCACTTTTGTTTTATAAGCGTCAATAAAAACTGAAAATTTCGTCAAAGGAAGAACTTGAATACAAAGTAAACGTTTAACTTACATGGTATGGAATAGGAGGGAAAATACAGCCTTAACAAAATGAACAATTCGGTGCTTAAGAAATAATGAATTTTAAATATTTTTGATGACCTGATTTTAAAGATGTGTTTTTTTCATAGTAATTTTTTTTAATCGATTATAGAATTTTAATTTTGCTTGAAAAGGAATATACAAAAGGTACCTAGAAATCACCAGATAAACTTACAGTAAATATAATAGGTCATGCTATGGTAGACTCAAGACACCAATCGAATATAATAACCGTCCGCACCAAAAGTGGAGCAAATACACATACTGATTACCATTTTGTCGCAAGTAGGGTAAGGGCCAGAATTTTAAACAATTAAGAATCGAGATAGGTTCTAAATTTGAACGATAACGATACAACGAAAGACTTAAAGATACGAACAAAAATAGAGAATATAAACAAAATATAAACATAAAACTGGAAAATAGTCTCAAACATGAAAACCTAAATGAAAAGTGAAACTAGAAACATCATGAATAAAATAGCTGGAGAATTATTAGTCATGGAAGTTAAATAAAGAAGAACAAGAACTGTTTTGACAGTTATGTTTTTACAGGATGTCAATAATCTTACCAGAAATTGAAAAAAGGCAGAAAATAATCCACACAAAAGAAATGAAGAGATAAGGAGGGTAATAAAATGACAAAAGAGCAAGTAAAACTAAAAAGCTAAAATTCTTAAATGCGACTGAAATTGTTTTAGATTATATAGATGTACATATCAGATGTTCATTTGTAATACCCCACTGAACGTTTTTTTTTTGAAAAATATTGCTTTTAATTATGTGTTATTTATATGCTATCTTCTTCTTGATGTGCCTAACCGTTATGAATGTTGACGATCATCATGGCAATCTTTATCTTATCTGCAGCAGCGCGAAAAAGCTCCAAAGATGTTGTGTCGAACCAAATTTTAAAGTTCTTATTCTTATTCTTATTCCTGGACCTCGCTTCCCAAATAGCTTTTCTTACAGGATGGTTTGAAGGAGAGCATATATATATATATATATATATATATATATATATATATATATATATATATATATATATGTCATTTCACATAATATGTCCATACGCCGTACACTAAATAAAAAATAAATTCTTAATTAATGACTCGCTTTTTGGTAAAACTCATAGGGGCATCTAAGTGATACGATAATTTAAGAGGTCACGTGTATGTCTGCTTTAATTTTTTATTTTCTCGAGTATATAGTTAGGGAGAGATTAATTTATTTGACTAGACTATTTTTGTTCGTACAATCATTTAGACGTACAATCATGTAATGTAAGAAACTTGTAGCTAATTAATTCCATCGGTATTATTTGTCCATTAAACGAGATTTGCATATATTGTATAATACTACCAAACACTTATACTGTCGTATGTTAAAAATTGCTACTCCAGACCTGCTCGCATATTGTGTATGAACATTCGCCGGTAGCGACATAGACATGAAACTTCTGTCGTGGGGTTTTATATATTTTTTCCTCCTTTTCTCCTTTTTTTTCGTAAATCGAAACTACCGCACAAGTATCTCAAGATGAATTATTGCCTATCTTTTAGAGTGAACTGAATAAATGGAAAACGAGAAATCTTCTATCCCCAAATCAACGTAAGCGATATATTATCATACATTTTTAACTAGAATCAATATTTACTGTTTAGTATGCCCAAAGAATTTTAAGATTAGGGGAAATATCCTGATATAGATTTTTAATGTGTGATATGGATTTGTTAATATTTTTTTTGCTAGTGTTTTGAATATAATTTAGAATAGATTTAAAGTTTAGATTATAATTGATGCATAAAATGACAAAAACCAAATTGGAGTTATAGAATTGTTTATGTAATGTAATTAAAAAAGTTAAAATAAATATATCTTGCAGATCCAATAAATTTAATATGATGTAAAATGATAAATATATTTCTTATATTCTTAGCGATTTCATAATTCTAACACCCAATAAAAGATTATTTTTAATTTGTTTTTGTATCAATAAATTACTTTTTTTCAATAATAGTTTTCTTCATGCAATTAGACGTGGGACCCACATAATTAGGTGGTCTGTATTCTCTTGGTATATCTAATTTTAGGCTTCCTGAAGCTGTAAAGTTTTAAAGTGCTGCTATATTTTGGGGTATAAATTTAGGATACTTCTGGGATTTAGGATTTGTGAGTCTTTGAAGCTATGTATCATGCTGGTTATCATAGAATCATTTTTCCTTGATCTACTCCTTCTATTAGATATTAACTTAATTAAAGATTAAGAAAAATTATTCTCTTAATTTGTACAATATAGAACGCAACAAACACAACAGGCATACAACCACTATAAACGAATAAGAAATAAAACGAATACTTTAGTTTGTCAAATAACCAGGAGACACTGGTAGATATCTCTCAAAACAGATGAAACACGACTTCTACGGAACACAAAAAATATGGAAAATAATTGGAATACAAAGAAAAGAAATAAATAAACTAATAAAAATTAGACAAATTCAGAAGGAAACATAGGCAGACTACTTTCGATTTCTATTTGCTGAAAGCGACGATAATGAAATGAATCACCAACAGCAGAGGTGAGGGCAAACGAAGAAATAAATTTTAAGGAGAAAGAGGTAAATAAAATATTAAGAAAATTAAAAAACAGAAAATCACCAGGACAGGATAAAATATCGAACTCCTAAAGTACGGAGGACCAGATCTGATCAAACAACTACTAAAACCTAATATAACTAAAAAATAATAGACCAAAGTAAATACCTCAAACATAGAGATCAAGCATTCTAATGCCTCTCTTTAAAACAGGAGACATATTGTATTCGGAAAATGACAGAGAAAATAACTTATTAATAACCAAATGATACGATAATATTAAAAACCAAATGATACGAAATAAAATGAATAAAACTGTAACACTAACAAAAGAAGAACAAGGTTTTAGGTCGGGACGATCCTGCACCAACGCTATATTTAAAATGAGGTAAGTGGAAGAAAGATAATTAGAATACAAAAAAACCAACAAATCTATGTTTCATTTAACTGGATAAAATTAGATGTTATCCACTTTACTACATTGAACGTAAAAGATATATCTCTAGGAATGATCAAAACGATCGAAAATATCTACCAAATCAACACCAAAAAAGACAAACTGCATGGTTATAACAGGAAATTTGCTAAGATATAAATTGGTGCTTAGCCAAGTGATGGAGTTTAAATATTTAGGCATCACATTATCTAGCTATGAAGAGCTTAAAACTAAGACCTTAGTGGAAGCTCCAGTGAATACAGCAAACAGAGCAACAGACTACCTGAATGAAACAATATGGAGAAATATAAATATCGAGAAAGAAATGAAAGACAGAATTTACAAGTAGTCATTACACCAATAATCACTACGCAGCCGAAACACAACCTAACACAAAGACGACAACAAGGACGTTAGAAACAGCAGAAATGAAAAATCTTTTTAAAATTTGTGGTGAATCACTATCGGACAGATCGAGAAATACAGATATATGACGTAGATGCAAGGTAGAGAACATCAAGGACTGGGTAAGAAAAAGACGGTATAGTAGTAAAACGACCAAAGACGGTTCCCTAATAGGAATACAATCAGTAGGAAGACCACGAAGATGATGGAACGACAACTTACTAGAGGCACATAAAAAACAGACACAATCATGTTTGAATAAAAAGAGAAAAAAAAAGAAGTTTTACAGATTTAAAATTATTCTACTAAATATTTGTCACTCTATTGACCCTTTTTATTTTAAATTCAAAATTTTGATGTCATAGTATACTATGATAACGTGGTGTATGTGTGTATGCGACGTAATTATTTAATTTTCTTAATACAATTTTGGACAATATAGAACCTGTATCAACAATTATTATACTGACACAAACAAATTATAAAATTATTATATTGTTTACTTATTGGTTTTGTGAATTAGCTAAAGCCAGCGTCATTTAAATGTAAATTCCACAACTAAAATTAAGAGTTTTTAGTACTTACAATGCTGCTTCTAAATTGGAGTATATCAAGAAAAGAGATTTAACTATAGATATTCCAGAAATGTCTATGGAAAGGCTTATGTAGATTTATTAATGCGCTGAACAAATAAATACTATAAATAAGATAATATGTTAAATATTATAAGGTAATAAAATTTAATGTAAAATATGGCTTTTTACTACATCAATGGGGAAATAAATAAAAATTTATGTAGACCGGTTTCTAGTTAAGTAGAATTATATTAAAATCAGGAGAATGCAATTAAAACTTTGCAATGAAAATTAAAATATAACGATTTTTCACTTGTTTGCTATAAAGGGCTTAGAAACTTAAGTTTGAAATAGTATTTGAAAGTATTTGATAGTATTATACTTATACTTAAGTAATAGTTCAGTAAAAAAAAGCTACGATATAAAAATCTACTTTAATCTAAAACAATAAAACAAAATAATTAATAGTAAAAATGAAACAGTTAATTATATATGTATGCAATATTATGTATATATACATTATTCTTAATGTGCCCCTATATTCTTTAATCGTGCTGCCGTGTAACAAACATGCATTGACTCTTCCAAAGAAGACTGTGCTAACTCAAATTTTGACGTTTTTGAGTTACACTTTTGTAAAATTAGATTATCGTGATATCTTTCTACAAACAAATTTCTAAGTTATTATTACCATGTTTGAGCAACCAATTTTGCACTTCGATATTGTACTAACTTGTATATTATTACATTTTGTACCGAAAACTACCCTATCTTAAGTTAATATAGTCTTCCTCGGCATTCTGAACGAAAACGCCGTTGTTTCGTGGGTTGATACAGTTTTTGCATTTTGAGGTCAAGGAAAGTATGCGCACATTAACAACAGTGTTTAACTATAAAAGTACAGCGTATAAATTGCTATCAAAAACAATACGTGTTAATAGTGGGTACATTTGTATAAATTTAAATAAGTATCCAGGATGTACTCGAGAGGTCAATTCATACTAAATTTAGTAAGGACAGCTAACAAGCAAAAAACAGATTCTCAAGAAGCGCATTGTTCAAGAATGTATAGAGTTCTTTACATTCTAATTAGAATTAGAATGTATAGAAACATGAAATATTTATATCTTATTTTATAAACAATTTGTGATAACCCGGACCCAAATACGACCAGATAAGTTATAGGTGCTAATATCAAAGCGTATATAGGTTTGTCTTAATATAAATAAGTCAAAATTCATAATGCAAGATGCATCGTCTTTTGTTTTCAGAAAAGGAACGAACGAATACAGTTAACGAAAATTTTAATGTTGATACTGAAAAACCTTTTTATGGAAGTTCAGATAGTGACCCAGATTATTTACCTTTAAAAGATGATAATAAGAAAATTACATATGATAATATGAAGAATAGAAGAAGAAGAAGTAAGTAGAAGAACAAGAGAAGTAATACTAGAGGTAAAGTAGGTAGAAAAGAAGATAAATTGATTAATCTTAAATCTAAAACTGGTCTAGATCTTGGGTTGGAACATACAAATCGACAGGGAAAACTGGTTAATGCAAGAAAATAGCGAATAGGTTATGGCAAACCTTGCCAACAGATATGCAGGCTTAAGTGTACCAGAAAAATAAATAAAGAAATGAGACAGAGGATTTTTAAATTCTTTTGGAACTTGCAAGATCACAGCATGTGACACAGATACAGAAAAAAAAGTACTGTTTCTCTTGGTGTACACTGTCGTAGAAATTTCTCCGGGCAATATCATTATTAGCTTGACGTGAATAAAACCAAATTTGTAAAAATAAACTTAGGTAAAAACAGTTTTGGCTAAAAGAAAGGAAACTGGAGTTTTACAATCAGATCAATGTGGGAAACATAACGTACGACCGCATAGACGCAGAAACTGTGAAAAATCACATTAAATTATTTTCGTTAGTATCCCCACATAATATTCGAAAGGATTCTAAGAGGATGTATCTTAAGGAGGGTTTAAGAGTTTAAAAAATTTATAAACTATATACGGAATTTTATGGCGATGAAAACAGTATTGGACAACTTGCTACGCATCGCCAGTATAGAGACATTTTTAACACTGAACTTAATACCAGTTTATCAAAGAAAGATTAGTGCGATATTTGCGCAGTCTTTAACCTATCTGATAAAACTGGAAAGATATACTTACATTAGAACTATGAACGTCACTTAGTCAATAAAATAGTTGCTAGAAATATGAAAAATAAAAACAGAAAGATAGTGGCAAAAAACTCGCCTTGACTGATAAGACCATCTGCGTTTCGTTACGTTTCGTTACGTTTCGAACGTAAGCAATTTTTATTATAAAAGTAAGTATACCACATACAACTTCATCATATTTGATATAGGCAACAATAATGGTTTCTGTTATGTATGGCATGAACAAATTGCTAAACAAGGTTTAAACGAAATTGCTAGTTGTTTGTGGAAGTTTATAGAGACCCAAAAAAGAAGGGTACTAAATCACTAGTCTTCTATTCTGATAACTGTGGTGAGCAAAACAGAAGCCACACCATATTTTCAATGTTTGCTTACGCAGCTATCTATTTCAAAGTTGGTATTACTTATAGACTTTTAGAGAAAGGGCACACAAAAAATCAGGGAGACAGCATGCATGCTGTAATTAAAAACGAAAAAAACGTCAGTGGGTCTTGTTTGCTCCTGAACAATAAATTACTTTGATAAGAATGGCCAAAACTATCGGAAAAGTATATATACTGTAACAGAAATGTCACGAGAAGACTTTCTAGATTTTAAAGTCCTTATTGGCTTGTTGGCTTGTTGTTTTAAAGGCCAACAAAAATTGGACAGTTGACAATGAAAAAGGAATGATCAAAATCAGTCAAACAATGGAAATCAGTAATTCATAACACCATTTTTTGTTTGTTTTTTTTTTAAGTATGAATTAAGTTCCGATTCTCACTCCAATCAAGTTCGACACACCGAACAGGTGTGATCGAACAAAAGCAAAAAGAGGACGTCTATCTGGTATTGACAAATTTTTATCTAAAATAAACACGAATCTTTTGCCAACAGATAAAAAGAAGTTAACTTGGTTATTATGGATTGGCGATACTGGAAAAATTCCTACTTTATACCATGGCTTCTATAGAACTTTACATTCTGATACATCATAAATATATGAAATAACTGCAAGCATTGACGACGGAGAGATGCAATAATGTTTGTTTATAATATTTTGTAATTTAACTTCTATGTTAGCTTTAATCATACATAAAGTTTTACATAACGATGGTATGTATTATTTATATTCCCGATTTTTTTCCCGTGAATATTGTACTAACTCATTCAAAAACCAGATAAAGAATCAAATTTGACATATTTAAAAGCACAAATGGATCAGTACGGTAAATACAATGAGTGAATAAAAAAACAATTTAGTGAATAAAAACCTCCTATTGTTTGCATTAATCAAAACTTTATCTTACTTTACTGAAAAATTAAAAAGTGGGTTAGTACAGTCTTCGCTAAATGAGTCGAAATGATAAAACATATCAACAAAATTAAGGCGTAAATATGCTAAGAGAGAAAGTAACAAGAAAAAGGAAAGCATGAAAGGGACAATGCTAAAATAACAAACATAAAAGGAACACATTTACGTAAACCTAATTTTCTACTTTATTTTAAAAGTGGTTATAATATTGTTCAACAATTGCCTTTTCAAAATCGGACCATTTCATACAACAATACGAAGGTCTGTATTTATTTCTTTTTTAGTGTGTCACTCGTTGACACATGAAAAATAATCCGGCGTTATTGAAATTCACAACACAAATTTGCTGGCATGAAAATAAACTATAAATTCCATCGGTACATTCCAAATGTAATAAATTTAATGACCTTTCAATTGTCTGCATGGAAATACTGAAAGAGGAGTTTTAAATTTAAACAGTTTTCCTGTGTACATGTCAATCATTCCCTAAAAAGGTCTTTTTGTTTCAGGATTCGGATTTGTCACATTTCAAAGCGAAGACGTTGTAGATAAAGTTTGTGAAATTCACTTCCACGAGATCAACAATAAAATGGTAAGTTCTTTTATAAATTTTTGAAATTGATAAATGTTTTTCACTATGACAGTTATAAAGGCTATGACTTTTATTCAAGTTTTTTAAAACTTTCATAAATATGTTTAGAATAGCATGTAAATTTAGACACTATTAATTTTTTTTGTGATTATAACTAGTATTGAAAAAATGATTTTTTTTCTAAAATAAAAACATATATCTTATAAAGGGAAAGTTCTTAATGATTGGCTTTAAAATAACTTAAACTACACGAAACTTTTGATGTAATTGGCAGGTTTATAAAATTACTAAAGTAGTCCAAATACGTAAATGGATTACAATTTTCATTAGAACGTTTTCGCTGTTATCACACCATCATCAGTGTAAATGAATTGAGCATTTGCAAATAGCCCCTTTAAGAGTGCTCATAAACCTTTTTTACCGTTCATATTTTGTAGGAGTTATAGATAACATAAGTCCCTAAAGCTTTCGGAAAATTTTAGATTAAAAAGTATTGTTGCTAGGAATCATTGGATCAAGTTGCCATTGGAAACCGTAGTTAGTAAACAACTTAAACGATATAAACAATGTAATTTTTCACAAATACGGTTCGGTATGTCGTACAAACTAAATATTCGTCAAAGTATTTATCGTTTAGTTGGACATGTACCAAAACGCGATATTGATTAAGAATTTTTTGTGCTAAAATATTACTGTGTCAACGAAGAACCAGACAATTAAAGAGTGCGAAAATGGTATGACTTAATTACCAAAAAATTGGAAGACCAAGAGTTTTAACTCAGGAACCAATGAGGAAAGACTTTGCGATATGTTGGCCGAACATATTCCAGCGTATTGGAATAAAACGAGCGGTTCTAATTTATATAAATATATTTATTATATTTACAGCACGATTATATTTTATTAACTAACTTAACTCATAGAAGGTCTGCTTATATCTAAAAGTTATTATGTAGGTACTAGAATATTCTGAAGTAGTCCACCTCTAATTCGTTTCTTTGACGGGTCGATCTCTCCCGCGCTTGATTCATTTGAAAGCTTTTTGTCGTCTCGCGATGAAACCGTTATATGGACTACGTCGAATCTCTCCTCTTAGATCTAAGCGTCCCGATCAGCAACTCTTTACGTAGACCCAGGATGGCGGAATCTTTAGGACTCTCTAGCTCTGCATGAACCCTTCAGAAAAAAATAACAGAACGATCTCATCAGGTTAATGCAACACATAGTAATTCGTTCGCCGGTTTCGCGGAAGATCACTTCAAGCATGCTTCTGATAATCTTCCAATCCAGATTATCTAGCGTATGACCTATCTTGGGTAAGGCCAAATTCTTGATATCATAATTGCATACGATTTTCTTTAGATTAGTTAGAGCACACCATATATCCTCGTAGCTTGCCCTGTCTGTAAATGACTTCCTGGTCACCATATACAGCAAAGATTGAGAAGCATTTTCTAATTTCAGTACTCTTCCTGCTGGTTTACTTTACTTAACTTTAGGCTGCTGGTTTTTTAACTCGTCTAAACAACCGAACTTCTTATAAAATACAGATGAGATTCCTTTAGTCATAAAAAAATCTTGGGCAACACAGTGGGCTAGAGAGACATTATGCGGAACACTAAAAATATTCTGCTGAACTTCTGTGGTCACGCCAAATCTATCACTCTTTCTCTTTGCGTAATTTGACGTAAATTAATTAAAGCTTGGTCGCCGGTCATCTTTGATCTTATGTTGAAGGGTTCATGCTTCTTCTGTTTTATTTGAGCCAACATATGGTGCAAGACGATTTATGCGAACTATGTTGGTTAACGTTTCGGCAACTTCTTAATTCGGCATATTATGTCATTTATTCTCTTTTTAATTTCATACGGACCTTCCAATTGTCTTTGTAGTTTAGGAGTCAAGCCTCCATGACGTTGTGGATTATAAAGTCAAACAAGATCACCTACTATATAGCTTTCATTCTTGCATCGAGAATCATATTGATCTTTCATTCTGTCACTGGTTAACTTGATGTTTTGTCGGGCAAGTTCATAAATGTTGTTTATTTTTAACTTTAGGCGGTCGACATAATCTTCACTTGCAACATGTTTTTCGGAAGGTCTACAGCCAAACTCTGGGTCGCAGGGCACACGAACTTCACGACCTAACATCAGGCAGGTTGGAGTCTGGCCTGTAGTTTCATTTACGGCCGAGCGGTAGGCCATTACGAATAAATACATTTGCTGGTCCCAATCTCTTTGATGTTCTGATATAACTTTGGACAGGTGTTTACCCATCGTCCGGTTCATCCTCTCGGCCATTCCATGTGATTGAGGATGCAGGGGCGTCGTTCCGGTCTTAGCGACACCAATTAATTTACAAACGTTTTGGAAAAGGGTTGACTTAAAGTTTTGCCCTTGGTCGGAGTGGATCTCTAAGAGAACACCAAATCGGCTAAAGAATTTTTTAACCAGTACGTCTGCAACGCTAGCATCTTCTTGATTTGGAATATCTTATGCCTCAGTCCATTTCGTAAAATAATCCATGGTTACCAGGATATATTTATTTGTATTATTCGTTTCTGGAAATAGACCTGCAGTGTGGATTACTACTCTTTCTATTGGACTACCGACATTGTACTGTTTTATGGTTGTCCTCTTTTTACCAACTAGACCATTACTAGTTGCACACAGTTCACATTTCCGTTCTATGTCCACAATAGAACCGTTCTCGAACCTTTTGCAGAGTCTTTCAGAAGGTCTTTCACTTCGACGCATCCAATCTAATACTATTTTTATACATGGATCATCTGCTTGAGCGTCTTGTATGTGTTGAGACTGCCATTGATTATTAATGACGGTGGCTCGTAATAGAATATTCTGGAGTAGTCTACCTCTAATTCGTTTGTCTGATGGGTCGATCCCTCCCGCGCTCGATTCATCTGAAAGCTTCTCGTCGTCTCGCGATGCAACCGTTATCTGGGCTACGTCGAATGTATGTTCGTAACAATATATTGTTTCATGAATGACTGTGAGTAGAACAATTTCTAGAAATAATTTAAAACGATATAAAAGAAAAACAGCTCCTAAGTACATACCGGCCTAGTTAGAAAAAATTCCTAGATGTTGACGTGCATTGAGACGTATTAATTTTCCCGGTAAAATTCTCATTATTGATGATGAACAGTATTTTTTTTATCCAATTCTGAAATAAAGGGCACCGATAAATTTTATAAACGCAATGTATAAGATGCACCGGACGAAGTTAAGTTTAAGGAAAAAGTAAAATTTGCCGATAAAATTTTGGTATGGTGTGCCATCTCAGAAGCTGGTGTTTCACAGCCGTTTGTTGGGCGTGTTCGCGGTGAAGCTGTCAATGTTGACAATAACGTTTACAGGTGTCTTACAATGCTTGTTTAATTTATAAATACTTATCACTTCAATGATAAAATCATATTTTGGCCCGACCTAGCGTAATGCCATTACGCCAGGAGAACGACAGATTGGTTAACTACTCAAAATATAAATGTTCTTCCAAAGCATGACGAGTGCTACAGAAGAGTTTTGGATTATTTTGAGTCGAATGGTGTATAATAATATCTGGAAAGCCCAAAATGAAGATTAATTAAGGTAAATAATTTTAAAAAAGTTTCGTGAGATAACTTAGAAATAATCCAGAGGCTTACGCACATTTAATACCAAATTTACGTGTCATCTAAGATCACGGGCCTCTTTCCGTTTTATAAAAATACTTTATAAACCTTAAATATGTAGACTTAATATCCTGTATTTAGCTAATAAAATAAACTTAATTTACACTTAGAAAATACATATCTAATTTTACCGAAAACTTTAGGAACATACGTTAATAGTTATTTTTCTCGTTTATCGTTGTTTCCAGTTCTTCGTTCCACAATCCTAGATTTCTTTATTTTCAGCTTTTTACTTTTCAGAAGTTGCTGTTTCTTACTCTTTGTTCACTTATTTATGTCCATCGTATCTTCTTCTCCTAAACTTTTCTCTCTCAAGTTCTCTGCGACACAATCCTTTTATCTTCTCCTTGGTTTTCTGTAACCTCTCTTCCCATCAACTTTTAACCTCAATACTCTGGGAGTATTGGATTTTTGGAAGTGTAAGACTTCCAAATTTCAGAAAAACTGGAAGAGAGGTGATGAAACTACCAAAAATAGGGCTAAGCTCAGAGGAACAAATTTAAATGGCCAAAGAGACACTAAATCTCAAGTGAGTGTTCGGGCTAGCTTCAATGCACTGGATTGTGGCTTTAAAGATATAAACAACAATAACAAGAGATAATGAGCTAATGAGACAAGAAAGAAATGAGACCTGGTAATATCAAACATGATACAACTGAAGAAGGTCACTGGGAATAAATTTATAGAAAGAGAACAATAAGAAGAGAAAAGAAGGGCGCCAACTCAACGATAGTTGAGATTTTGAAGTAACAAATGAATCTGGAGATAATACTCTGAAATACAAAAATACTAAATAATAATCTTGTTTTGCTATGTTATATACTGGTTAGTAAAACTGAAATAAAACTCAAAATAGCAACAATAAATATATTTATAAAAAATGTATATAGGTATATGTGTATAAACAATTTACATATAATGCAAAGCCAAATAACAGTGGTAGTGGATGGTGTACACATACAATGGGACCTAATAGCCCCTCAACAAACGAATAGTCACTACCACTGGCCAAATAAAATATGAAATATTAGTATAAACCACGAATAGTCCGTAGGGTAGCCTAAGTCTTAACACAAAACGGTAGTAATTTAACTTTAAATAGTTCTACTAATATGAGATACTAATGACAATATTATAAAGATATCAACTCGATAAATCTATTACAATTATATTATATTACATCCAAAAAGTGAGTTGTTCCATACTCATTATATCATATTTAAAAAAAAAACACATTAAATTTATTTCCCTCTCCCAATATCAAATTGTATCATATCCAATGTATTGTATTAAAAAAAATGTTATAGCAAAAGTGAGTTTGGTCAGTACTCTTAAAATCCTATTTAAAAAAAAACTAATAAAAACAGGTAATGTATTTTCTTCTCCCCAATATTTTAGAATTAGATTATATCAAAAATTAAATTATCACAAAGGTATTCACCTTATCATATGCATATGAAGAGGGTATACTACTAAATAGGAAGTAACAAAAGTTAAACAATTAAACAACTTATCTTTACAATCACTACAAGTCCATAGGAAAAACTCCTCTTGGCACTGCTACATCAGTTTATGACTGTAAAGACGAATCCTGGGCACAAAAGCCACAACCAGTCACTGGTCTCTGGGTGACAGCAAAATCCACGGGTTACTAACTATTTAAGGATTCAAAGTTACTAATATACTTGAGAGAATATTCTCAAGAGAATACTCTCAAGTGAAGTAACGGAATCTAAAAAATTTATGTAATTTAATAAATGTAATTCAATAGGTGTAGCAGCATGGATTGACTGCACCAAAACAAAACATCAAAACATTAGGTTATGTCAACATGTCAAAATTTCCGAAGTTACTTCGTAGATATGACAGGCTTGCGCCATGAAAAGAACATGCGCAGAATACAGAAGGCTGTACCACATTTGTAGAACCTTTTATATTCCACCAAAAAAAAAGTGAGAGAAAAAGGAACCAAAAAAACTTAATGATAACGATATGGACTAAAACAGAATTTAAGTTTAACTATATAAAAAAAATGACCTTCTGTTCTTTGCAAGTAAATCAAGGAAATTTTATATTTAAATTATTTCGGAACTCAAAAATAAATCTCTAAAGAAATACTAAATACAATGATAAATTTGATTATATGATAAAGAGATAATACGTATGAAATGATTTACTTACATGGAGTCGCAGCACGCCAAAAAAATCTTCCTTTTATGTGGAACTCTTTAGATTATTGATTTTAAAAATTTATATTATTATTACTAAGATATGTATTTTATTTATGAATTAGTTTATTCTTCCCCAAATTATCTTCCTTGCTCCAATTCCGTCACTTTGAAGGTGAAAAATTTCACCGGTTGACGTGGCTGCGTTGAGTTCTGACCAAAACTAACCGCTTCGCTTCCGCACAAAATCGATCAATCTTCCTTTTTAAGCGACTACTACGCGTGTGGGGAAAAATGTCGATTTAAAATCGATCGTAGGCGAGTAATAAAAATTTCTTAAGGGGTTAATCAGTAGCGTAAACGCTACATTCTCCCTCATCTCCAGCAAAAAAAAAAAGGAACTTTAGGAACTTTTTTTTTGTGGCAGAACGATCTAACGCTGGGTCGACAATGAACGTTGATACGTTAAAATTGAACATTTTCCTCACCAGTCAACCATTTGCTCAGGAATTGGAACAAAATCAAGGACGAAATAAAAATATGGAACGAAGAAGATGAGACGAAGTCATACATTTTTTTTATTGCGATAATGTATGTTAATTTAGTATAAACCAAAGATAAAAAAATAAAAAGGTATACATTTTAAGTTAAATTCTATAACCTTACAGATCAAGTTAACTTTTAACACTACTTATCTACATTCTCAAGTATTTGTAAAAACAACCATTCGTTAAAACTACATTATAGGTGTGTATTAACAACCCCTAACACAATATCTCCAAGAACCATTCATAACAACGAAATTCAAACAAAGTCCTATGAACTTTACCCAACGTTGACACTAGAGCGACCAGATTCTATTCGTCACCATAGAGTTCAATGAGGGCCTAATTACTCAGGACTAGTTGAAACTACAAACCTAAACATATATATGGTTCGGGATATCAACAACATATTGAAAATTCAAAGTAAAAGATAATACAATACACCTACTTGCTTTAGCAGCGGTAGAAAAACACACAATCGGTAAAGGTTGCTAGTGCCTTAGATACTAGCAAGCCCACTATACTCATGGTATAGGGTATGCTAAAAAAAAGGTAAGTAAGATAACTGCAATCCCAACTCATAGTAAAGGATATGCACAAAAGGTAAAAGATAATTGCACGTCCAGATCTACTCGTGGTAGAGGATATGCACAAAACTCACTTCTACCAGCTTGGTAGAAGGAAAGATAAAAGAGATCCTAACTGTAATACCCAAACTGTACTATTTACGTGGTCCAATTCTTTGCTCACGACAAGAACAGTAAAGGACAGATTGTTAGGACTCCATAATTAAGATAAAGATAAGATATATATATTCATAAGATATAAATAAGAAATAACTTATCTAGGTAAAGATAAAGATAACTAACTTAAGGTAAAGGTACAAGATAAACCAATTAAGGTAAAGATAAATATACACTCAAGATAAAGATACGAGATAAACTCAGTCAAGGTACGAGATAAACTCAAGGTAAAGATACGAAATAAACTCAGTCAAGGTATGAGATAAACTCCATAAAGGTAAAGATAAACTCAATTAAGATACAGATAAAGATAACTCACATCTACCAATCCATATCACTAGTAGAGAGACAGGTAAACAAACAGTATACAATAAGATCTGTTAAAACTCAAATACTCTGAGAAGGTAATAACATAGGAGATAACAAACATAGTTAAACAGACTTACTGCTGAATATCAGAACGATCCAATTCTAAATGACACATTCTAATTTCAACCTAAGAGACACTCAAGGAACAACTAATATGTATTGATATATTTCTGAGCCAAGTGAGGGCACACATCCAGGGTGATCAATCCTGAACCCACGCTAAAACACCGACACAGTAAGTGAATGTGAATGCATAAGCTTTATGGTCATGATCCACAAAACCATACAACACTAATAAAGAAAATATTTGGAATGTTTTCCTAATTATCCCTGTAAATATCTATTCAACTCAGAACTCAAGATGGGGAAATTCCCATATATCCATCCTGTACTCCTATGATATGCAGTTGGACTTTTAAGAGAAAACAAACAACAAAATTAACAAGTCCATAAACTAAGATAATAACCAACATTAAGATAAGATAAAAAAATAGAAGGCAAAATAGCACATCTTATGGTTTTTGCCAGGTAAACAAAATAGATAATCAGATCTTAAGCAACCAAACTGGTACAGAAGTGATAAGGGACCAATGAGATCTAACGATATAAGTTGAAATGGAAAATCAATCCGTCGATAAATATCCATTTAACCTGGTTGGGGAAGATTTGTCGGTTTGCATGTAGCACAGATTTGCATTAAGCGATATAGCTACGTACAGTTTGACTCATCTTCGGCCAGTAATAAAGTTCAGATATTCGACGGAAAGTTTTGTAGAAACCAAAATGAGCTGCAGTAGGATGGTCATAAAAAGTGGCCAAAACCTCTGCTCTATTAGGAGTTGGAACGACTATCTTCCAATCCGACATTCCAGTAAAGGCATCCATGGAACTTAAGACATGTTTATACCAAACACCATGTTCAACTTTAAAATCAGGAAATTTACCTGGTACATTCTGTACATTATACAACATTTTTTTAACAATGGACTGGTTAGATGACGGACTCTCAACTCATACTCTAATTCAGGAGCTAACAGATGCTCTACCTTGAACGCAGACATATTACACAACTGAGAAATATACAAGAGAATGAGTAAAAGTAGGTAAAGTTTAACTTACTCTCTGACTCAAAATTAATATTCTGAAGGGATACCTATACCAGTAATGTTTAATTGTTTTGGTCCAGTTATGAAATCCAATGACATATACTGCTACAACACCCTAAGGAACCTAAAATTTCAAAAACTGTTATTTCGAGGTAGTGACTCAACTTCTTGACTACTCCGGACTTGTAAGATATGTGAAATAGTTAACTTTATGTTATTTAAATTTTTAATTAATTTATTATTAATCTAAAATTGTTATTTAATCAATCAAAAACAAAGCAATTTATTCAGTCTACACAGTATATAGCAAAACAAGTCGATTTAAGATATAGATATAAGGTAATGTCCAAAAAAAAAATTGAAAAAACAAAACTAAAAGTTAAAATGAAAATCTAAAAGCACAACCAGTGACAACCACAACAACCCAAGATCAAAACTAAAAATTTAAGGAGATATATATATTTTTTTTAAAGGCAGAAGTGGAAAAGAAGCCACACGTTGGGTCTAGCCAATTGAAACGCTCAATACTCTGGGAGTATTGGATTTTAGGAAGTGTAAGACTTCCAAATTCCAGAAGAACTGGAAGAGAGGTGATGAAACTACTAAAAATAGGGCTAAGCTCAGAGGAACAAATTTAAATGGCCAAAGAGACACTAAATCTCAAGTGAGTGTTCGGGCTAGCTTCAATGCACTGGATTGTGGCTTTAAAGATATAAACAACAATAACAAGAGATAATGAGCTAATGAGACAAGAAAGAAATGAGACCTGGTAATATCAAACATGATACAACTGAAGAAGGTCACTGGGAATAAATTTATAGAAAGAGAACAATAAGAAGAGAAAAGAAGGGCGCCAACTCAACGATAGTTGAGATTTTGAAGTAACAAATGAATCTGGACATAATACTCTGAAATACAAAAATACTAAATAATAATCTTGTTTTGCTATGTTATATACTGGTTAGTAGAACTGAAATAAAACTCAAAATAGCAACAATAAATATATTTATAAAAAATGTATATAGGTATATGTGTATAAACAATTTACATATAATGCAAAGCCAAATAACAGTGGTAGTGGATGGTGTACACATACAATGGGACCTAATAGCCCCTCAACAAACGAATAGTCACTACCACTGGCCAAATAAAATATGAAATATTAGTATAAACCACGAATAGTCCGTAGGGTAGCCTAAGTCTTAACACAAAAAGGTAGTAATTTAACTTTAAATAGTTCTACTAATATGAGATACTAATGACAATATTATAAAGATATCAACTCGATAAATCTATTACAATTATATTATATTACATCCAAAAAGTGAGTTGTTCCATACTCATTATATCATATTAAAAAAAAACACATTAAATTTATTTCCCTCTCCCAATATCAAATTGTATCATATCCAATGTATTGTATTAAAAAAAATGTTATAGCAAAAGTGACTTTGGTCAGTACTCTTAAAATCCTATTTAAATAAAAAAACTAATAAAAACAGGTAATGTATTTTCTTCTCCCCAATATTTTAGAATTAGATTATATCAAAAATTAAATTATCACAAAGGTATTCACCTTATCATATGCATATGAAGAGGGTATACTACTAAATAAGAAGTAACAAAAGTTAAACAATTAAACAACTTATCTTTACAATCACTACAAGTCCATAGGAAAAACTCCTCTTGGCACTGCTACATCAGTTTATGACTGTAAAGACGAATCCTGGGCACAAAAGCCACAACCAGTCACTGGTCTCTGGGTGACAGCAAAATCCACGGGTTACTAACTATTTAATCAGTAGCGTAAACGCTACAAAATCTATCCGTCATCCAACAGAGTTGTTAGTATCCTGGCTCTTTTGCTAATCAAGTCGTTCCTGATCCTGGCCTATATATATATATATATATATATATATATATATATATATATACTTACCTTACTATTATACTAATTATATATATATATGTATATATATATATATATATATATATATATATATATATATATATATATATATATATATATAGGTATACATATATAGCATATCCTCAAGAAGCGAATAAATTTTGCGAGAGCTTGATAAAAGAACAAAGAGTTTTAATTATCCTACCCTTATAATTACTGCAACTACAGATATTCCTTTTATAATAAGGCGTAATTAATTTTAATGGATTAATTTAATAATTTATCAGCTAAAATACTATATAAACTTTTCATATAATGCTAAGTTCCTGTTTACCAGCAATTTAATTTCAATTGTGGAAGTGTACGAATAGTTGTCTTAAAAATTTATTGTTAATTGTTCTAAATAACTGTTTTTGATGGTTAAATTGCATAAAATATGTTTCATAATTTCTAGTTTTCTTTTATGGACAGTATCTCTGGACAGCCTTTATATATTTTTTGTTAAATAAGCCGGTACTTAGCTCTCTTTTTATTTTCCGTCTATTGGTTTTGCAACACTTGGCGAATCGCTATAAAATTCTTCGTCTCTTAACCATTGCATTCTAATTAAGGCGAGAGTTGATGTAGAGCATTTCCAACTTGTTAATCCGCATTTTCGTCTTCTAATTAAAAGCTGGTTTAATACGATGACAAGGATTACTGCATTCGTTAGGTGTTTATTACCGGAGCGGAATGCAGTTAGAACTACAGCTCCTTGGACGAAAATTACGCGTCTACCTGTCGCCATCCAGGACGCTATATAATTTTCTCCGGGTAATATCTTGTTTCCTCTCTTAAGTCCTCCCCAAAATTAAATTTACTGTTGAACGTGTTAAACCGGTGGACCGAAGTGAAATTTAAGCGACCTGTTACTAACAAGTGCATAAAGCTTTTATCTAACTTTTCTCGATGACTGAGTTACATTAGCGCCATTTCTACAGCACTTTTAATTTTTAAGAAAATTGAAGTAATTATGGGTGAAATTTACGTTAAACGCAATCAGAATTTTTTTTCATGCATATAATAGTTAAAAATATGTAATATAACTGTTTATTCCTTCTAGAACCCAACTTAAAATAATTATACATAATACAGCAACAATTTGGTTACATTATATATTTTTACCCATTTGTGCCATCAGTTTTGTATGTTATTACAGTCTTATTACAGAATTTTTTTGTTCTCCATTTTGAAATTAGATACACAAATATATGATCAGTATAAAAAGTATAAAAAGATCATGTATAAAAAGTTGCTACAATTGCTACCACACCGCCCTTGACATCTGCTGTAGTTGTAAACGAAACGACAATAAGCCATGAAAAATAATAACGAGACTACGGGCCGATACTCTCCGCAAACTATCTACCATTAAAAAACACACGTGCTAAAGGACCGTCAAAGCTTAAACTCCTGTTTTAAACATCTTGCCAGTGCAAACAACTATTTATGGTGTGTCTATCTATCTTCTAATGCTAAAAAATTACAATAATAATAAATAATTAGTAATAAACAAACCACTTTTTGTTAACTTTACTAGTTTCAGCATCATCGTCATACGAGCTTGTGGCTCCAATTGGATTTTTTTGTAATTATGTTTATTTACAAACTACATTATTACAGACTCTTAGGTACATGTGTTATTGGTTTTGGGCGTTAAGGAAAGAGATCCAATGAAGTCTCAATTTTTTAATGACGAATGGTACATTTATTTAGTAACTCCGCGGCTCAATGGATTTCTTCTCTGATAAAAGAAATCTTTAAGGTATAATAAAGTGTTTAATTACCTACGTACTATTGCATCGCTCTTAGCACTTTAGACGTTACTGTGGGTATTCTTTACATGTTTTGTTTACTTTTGTTCTCCATATTGTGTACTAATCACTAAGTATGTTTAGATAATGTTGCATGTTTTGTGAGGCTTGTATGGCATCTCCATTAACAGCAGTATTGCTACGTCGTCAGCAAATGAAGCGATTGTAGTATTATTAGTCTCTGGTATATCGGATGTGTAGAGTGAGAAAGGCAGCGACCCTAGGACACTCCCCTGTGGAATGCTGAAGTGAATAGGATGGAGTACGGATTATTAAGTATTGAATTTTTTAAAGAAATATCTATTTGATATGTAGGCTTTGAGTAGAAGGGAATAGTTACTAAATGGTGCAATTTTTACTTTGCAAAGCTGTCCTCTAAGCCAAACTTTATCAAACGCTTGTGAGATGTCGAGGAATATATCGTTACAGTATTTCTTATATCATTTCATTTATCATTAGATAGACTTGGGTAGTAAAGTGATTTTTCTGAAAACAAAACTGATTTTCTGGTAGTGATGTTAGGAATTCATTACCTGCGGAATTCATTCATATTCTTTGTAGCAGCAATCATTGTGTTCTCTTTCTGGCTTTCCATATTTTTGGAATTATGATAAGCTTAGTATGCAGTTAAATATCGGTATATATAAGAATAATAATGGTCTTGCAAGGAAGTTCTTTCTGTACCTGTACCCAGATTAAATCATTACCTGGGACCTTTCGTCAGTTGAGTTTGTTTATTTCTATCTTGACTTCTATAGAAAAATCGTCTCTTCTTTTGCTCGGGAGGAACATGTAACATGCTGCGCTAATTAGTTCTGTCACTTCTTCATAAGTATCTGCTGGCTGTTTGAAATACGTTTGTTAGATGTTCAGCAAAGACGTCCGCTTTTTCTTTGTTGAAACAGGCTCATTCGCAATTTAGTTTACGGATGGAAGGGATAACTGTGTGTTATTTTTTAAGCTTCTAAATCGCTTTTGAATATTGGTCGCTAATTGAATATATTATGTTGATCTATGTTGTTTATAGATCTTTGCCAGGTTCTTCTCGCACATCAGTTTTCAGCCACGAGTTGGCGAACGTGCAAGGGAATATTTCTGGTATATGTTGGTTTGCGTTTACTTAGTGGTGTAGATTGCTACGCCGCTTTTTGCACAAGTGGGGTAAAGTATTGAACTGCTGTATATATGTCATGTGTAGATTTTGTTCGCAGATTAAGATTAGTGCTTTCTTCTACACAGGAATAAAAATCTGCCCAGTTTGCGTTTAAGTTAGTGGTGTAGATTACTACGCCGATTTTTGCACAAGTGGTATGAAGTATCGAACTGCCGTATATATCTTATATGTAGATATTTACACAGATTAAGATTGTTGTTTTCTTCTAAACAGGATTGAAAATCTACCCAGTTGGTGTTGTTTGACGTGAGTCGAGGAGAGGGTGGGTTGTTTATAACTGCGGTATATAATCCGATGAGAGATCATAGCTAGATTCAATAAGATAGTTGTTTTTGTAGTAATCCAGTAGATCTGGAAATTTTCTGCGGTCACTAGGCCAGTGCGTAGGCATTCTATTAGTGTGTCAATCATAGTTGTTGTCGGTCATTGCCTCTAAAAGATTACGACTTTTTGTTGTTATTTGTCTTGAGCCCCAATGTGTGTGTTTCGCATTCCAGTCTCTCCCATTTACATATATTTTTTAATGGTTTTGTAGAGTGGTCTTAAGCTGATGTATTTCAGTACATACATGTGGGTTGTTAAATGTTATTTTTTAAAGCTGTTGTGTTTATCTTTTTGGTATATTGCTATTTTCTACTAGTTCAAATTGGCCTACACATTCCTTATAACTATCAGGGAGATCTTGTTTGTATAGTGCATACTTAGCCGGAATGTTTCTAGGTTTTGTACAATAATTTGGATCATGATGTCCTTTAAATTTAACGTTTTATGATAAATTTGATAGACATTTGATATATTTGTTTCTTATTTTAAATTTCTTGATCATCGTCTTTGCTAAACTCTGTATCTGTATCCGAATTTTCTGAATGTGCAATTGCAAGCTTTAGCTTTCTGTTTGAGGTCTGCACTATAGTAGATGAGTTGCGTTAGTTGTAGTAAATTCGTTGGGGTGTGGCGGGAATTGTTGTGGTTGTGGTGGAAGAGCAAATTTATTTTGTGGATTGTTTGTTATATGTGGTTTGGTGTATGTTCAGATGTATATTTTAGTGGCTAAGATTGTTGGGTAGTTGGGTACATGTTCCTGGACATTTTTTAAAAGTGAACCTGCTTGCTGACCTACAATTTCTGTTGATACTACAATAGACACTGTTTGTTTGTTTTCATTGTGTGTGTAAATTGTTCATTTTAGAAAACAGAATTTAGTACCTCACCGCGACTTTACTGTTTATCGTAATAACTAGAATTTTAATAACTAGATTTTTACTTGTTCTTTTTGGTAGTCACTTTTTGCTATCGCACTCGTCGGAATACGTCCTTACTCTACGATATTTAACTAAACAGTTTGTGTGAAAAATAACTTGATACACACCATTTTAACCCTAATAAAAAAATAGTCAGACCCCTGGTGGCCCCTCCTAAAAAAAGTTTATGTCCTCCTGAAAATCACTCCTGGATCCGCCCTTGACTTGTGCTGCATAAAATCAACAACAAATTCTAGCAGTGTACAAAATTTTTCTAAGTATTTTATCCAATTTAAATTATATTGCATAAGGGGCAGTCACAATGCCCACAAATACGCAGTAGAAGATATTTATTACAAATAATGATTAGACCATGCACTATCAGCTAAAATATCACTCTAACAATGCAATTATGTTTGATCTTTAATAAACAGTAAGAAATTTTTATGGATAATACGAAATATAAAAAAAAAATAAAAAATTAGTTTAATTATGAAGTATGATTATTCTTATTATATATATATATATATATATATATATATATATATATATATATATATATATATATATATATATATATATATATATATATATATATATATATATATATATATATATATATATATATATATATGTGTTATATATATATATATATATTATATATATTTATATATATATATATATATATATATATATATATAAATATATATAATATATAATTAAGCAGAAATTTACATTATCACTTCTACATATTTTATAAACAGTTTTATTCGTGTTAATAAAATGCTCTTTGTTACAGCCGTTGTGTTAATTAAAACAAAACTGGTGGAAAATAAAAATTCAAAACCGCATACTTGTTGTTACCAGACGAAAACAATAATCACGAAATTAAACAAACCTCTCGGGAGCGTACAATTTAAAAGTAGAGCCACCAAATGCAAGATAGTCCGCAGGACCATTGAATTCCACCAACAGTTTTGCTGGAATTGGTTTGAAACTATTTCCACTTGTTAATTTCCGATTCTTGTTCTAATGAAATGTCATTTTAATATTGTTTAGAATTTACTCCAACAGTTACTTTGTTTGAAAAGAGCTTGTGGCTTTTGTGGTATGTAAATATTTAGAAAACTCATCAACTTTGTAAAAAATAGAAAATAAATGATAAGAAATATTGTCCAATTAATAATGAGACTCATGATTATTGACGTTTAATGGCCATAGGATCATCATTGATAATTGCAGTAGAACACAAATAAACTTTCTGAAATTGATTCCATGTTGCATTTTATCTTTTATTGTCAAATATGTCAATGGGAATAAATTTTCATAATTTTAAAATAAATTGTTTATATATATTGTTTATATTTATTTCTTATTCTTTATAACACCATAGCTGACACATTGAATTTTGTTTTAGTTATCATAAAGTGTGGAAAGTGTAGAAGCGGTCTATTATCTCACGACTTAATTATTTTCAGAGTTCAAGCTCTGACAGACCGAGTTTTATTTTTGTTTTTTAACTTTTTTTGAAAAAAAAAATAGCTTTTACTCCCACTATCTTAACACATGTGACGTCATCAATAATTTTTTTAAATAGAAGGGGCATATTTTTATTTAAAAAATTAAAAACTCATATTTTTCTGAGTACAACCATACCAAACTCATCACATTGAAACTTTAGTATACAGAGTGTAAAGGAAGTTCGTATTTCTTAAAATTTATATTAAAGACAAACCTTTCATATTAAAGACAAACAAATAACAGAATTACAAAAAATACTCGCGTGGAGTGGTCTATTGTTGTACAAAAAAAAAGTAGACTGTTTAGCTATTAAAGATAACCAATTCCATTTAAATGATAATTTTTATGGAGTGTAGCTAAACAATAAGGCGGTAACGACTGTACTCAAAATATTGCCAAATATCAGGAAGGCTGTGAAGATATGTAAAATTCCTTATCCATCAGACAGTAAGTTCGTAGTTACCAATGGATGTGTCAACACTAAATTGATTTGTTGTGTCACATCGATTTAGAAGTATGTACTAGTATCTTTTTAAGAAATATGTACATATTACTCTAACAGAAATTATTGGAAAATACGATGGTGCGCGAAAAACAGCGAATAGGTTACGGCAAGTGGTACTGACTTCAATGAAAAATATCCTGATCAAGTAAAAAATATTTTATAAATTTAATGATACTGGCAATGTTAAAGAGTTAAAGAGTAGCAGCCCCTCTGTTTTTGACGACAATATATTAAATGTATTACTTGAAATTGAATAACTCCTCATTCTTCAATAATAAATCTATCAACCAACAATGAGATTTGTCGTGATGCTGTTCATAAAATTCTTAAAAATGCCATAATGTTGCAAACCTACGTAGTTCCATTTTTAACCTCAACATTTTCAGATCAATAATCTTGGTCCAATAAATCCGACCATTTGGTTTCATCAGGATGAAGCAAGTCCATATAATGCTGTAGTGGTTAGAAATTTTCTTAATGCAACTTTTCCCAATTGTTGGATTTTACAACGCGGTCACATTGAATGGCCTGCTAGGTCACCAGATTTGAATCCCATGGACTTTTTAGTTTGGGATATTCAAAAAGTAAGTTATATGTAAACCGACCTACCAATTCCTACCAATTTGGTAGACATCAAACCGAGAATTCATACTGAAATGCCACAAATTACACCAATAATGTCGTCAACCATAACCCAAGAATTCATTGGACGTCTTGGATACTGTCAATTATACCAAGGAGCTTAATTCAAGCATGTGTTGTAATTATGATATTTGTTTTTTTTTAATATGACATGACTGCTTTAATAATTTTCTTTGTAAAATAAATTTTAAATTAAATTTTAAGAAATACGAGCATTGGTTTCCTTTACACTCTGTGTACTGAGGTTTGAATGTGATGAATTTGAGACGGTTGCCTCAAAAGATTTGGGCTTTTACTTTTTTAGATAAAAAATGCCTTTTCTATTTAAAAAAAATATTGATGACGTCACATATGAAAAAGTAGTCAGGGTAAAAGATTTTTTTCCAAAAAAGTTAAAAACTTTAACTCTAAAAATAATAAACTCATGTGATAATAGACCATTTCCAAACTTTATATATCCATTACATAATGGCGTCCTTTTTTAGTTTATTATAAGTTTTAATTTATTGCCACATGCGTTAAAAAACATTTGTTTTCAAAACAATATTGGGCCACACATTAAATTTTGCGTAATTTTTAAAAATGTCTTTTTAATATTTTACTTGCGAACGCTAATACTTGCTTTCATTTTATTTGTAAAATATTTACGATGGCAATACAACCTTATTGAGTTTGTTGTTGTTTGTTTGTGTATGACTACGGATACTAAATCCATTCGCCAAATAAAGTGAGACAACAAAATGCGGTGTTCTAAAGCGCTCACCCGTCCAAGTAATAACCGCACCCGAAACTGCTTGACTTTGGTGATCGGACGAGCTCTTTTATAAGTTTTTGCCTTCCTGCATATGCCTCGCTACGCTTTGCGGTTTATTGCAGCTCGTTTTAATGGTAAAGATACATTGAGCTTCTGGAGGTCCTTTTTGACTTTGTCAACAAGTATTTGTCGGTGTTCTAATTTTGAATTGACGTCGATGCAGGTATATATCTGGTAGCACTCTCATTACCACTTCTCATGACATGACTCATCCATACATGTCTCGGGGATCCAACTACGCTTGGTACTAGGGGTTTTTCAGTGAAGTTTCTAAATTCTGCTACTATTCAATCTAGCTCTGGAAAAAGTAATACGTACGTCACAAATCACAACTACCGGTTCAATATATAACAAATCTGTGCAAATCCTAGCATATGCTGATGATATCAATATTGCTGGGAAAACGGTAAATGCAGCACGAGAGGCGTATGTAGCACTAAAGGAAGCGACTATAAAAATGGGTTTAATAATAAACATTAATAAAACGAAATACATGAAAATAGGTCCGCAACCACAAATACTACGGCCACTTGTTATAGAAAACGACGTTATCGAAGCAGTTAACGAATTTATATACCTGGGAACGCTCGTCAATACTAAAAATGACACTGCCGCAGAGATAAACCGCAAAATTTGCACGGCTTATAGATGCTATTTTGGGCTTAATCTCCTTTTTAAATCTACAGTTATATCAAGAAATACAAAAGTTGAACTCTACAAAACAATAATACGCCCAGTCCTAACATATGGTTTAGAGACCTGGACTTTCCCAGAACCCAGAACAAGATTCCTTGATAACATAGATCAAGATATGAGAAATACGGAAATACGTGCTTGGCGGAGGAAGACGATGGATAGGGACGACTGGAAGAGGATTCTTGGGGAGGCTAGGACCCACACAGGGTTGTAAAACCAAAATGATGAGATTCTAAATTATGCGTTTTATCGAATCTTCTGATTACCTTTACTCCCTTAATTTTGCCTTAGAATCCGTATTATTATTCTGTTCATAAAGGTAAGGAGGCTTTATTATCGTTTTAGTGTTAAGCATCGTGCCTCGCAACCATAGAGTACTGCTGTATTATAATATTATAGATTTTTCGTTTTAGATTTTTTGACAGTAAATTTGATTTTCAACACTTTATCTAAAGCTCACGCGTCCTTATTTTTATTTGTATATTACAGTAATTATTTAGATTTAACTTAAACCCAACAATTTGCCCCACATATTACGTAAATACTTTTACTATTCTGATTTTTTAGGAACACATATAATACTTTCCACAAAAATAACCCATCTTATGGCCTATTGCTTATTTATTTTCGTATTTAGATAAAGTTGTTATTTTACGCTTTAATATCGCCACCGACATCAGACCAATTAACTCGAAGAGCCATTTATATCTTTATAAAATGTTGATGGAATCTCTTTATGAATTTTTAATTTTGACTTTGGTAGTCAGATCTCTCGTTGTATTTAATTTTTCGTTTTAAAGCCAGTCGGTAAAGAAATCTACTAAAACAAATACCTAATCCTTTTTTGCTTTCTCCCTTTTGTAATATGCGACTTAAAATAAAACGAGTGTATGGAGCGCCATCGTGTAGCCCTTATTACATATAGACAGAGAAAGTAGATTTTAAAATGGACAAACAAATAACATATGTTTTACACATTAACAGTATAATCCACGAAAAAAATTTCCTTTATATTGAATATAACATTTCTTTTATGAGTGCTAGATGTGCGTTAATATTAAAATTTAGATCACTTTCTTTGTAAACCAGATAGTATTTATCAGTCGGTTGTTGTATTATACTTCAAAGTTAAGTAGAGAAAAATAATTTTAGTTTGTTTTCGTCTAATTGGCAACACGCTGATATGATAACCGATTTGAACTTACGGTTCTGTTAGAACGAGCTGTATAAAATATTACTCTTGTTTTATTTGGGTATAATCGTATTTGTACAATTCCGCTCATAATAATAAACACACTATTAAACGACTACCTGTTAAATTTGTGGATCTCTTCCGATGTATCCTTTGAAGTGATGGTATTGTGACTTAAACAACGGTAATTTTACTTTGGTACTTATTGCTTAGAACACGCTGATTAAATGTTATATAAACTATTATAACATATATTATTGTTAAGTAATATCAGTGTTAACATTGAAACTTTGTTTGTCATCCATATTGGATACAATTTGTTTTGCTTTGTTACTTACACTAAAGCTTTTTTATCATGTCTGTTCTTTGAACTCTGTTTTAAATGGATGTTTGCTTATTTAAATAATTTTGTAGATTAACTAATGATGTATATATATATATATATATATATATATATATATATATATATGTATATATATATATATATATATATATATATATATATATATAAAATATATAATATATATATATATATATATATATATATATATATATATAAATAATATATTGTAGCATGATTAAAATAAAACTAGAACCATCTTCTAATCTCAGTACTCTTCCAACTTTAGGCTGCTGTTTTCTTAACTCATCCAAACGACCGAATTTCTTATAAAATACGGAAGAGATTCCTTTAGTCATCCCAAGATCTTGGACAACACAGTGGGCTAGAGAGATGTTATGCGGAACTCTAAAAAGATCCTGCTGAACTTCTGTGGTCACGCCGAATCTAGCACTCTTTCTCTATGCGTAATTTGATATAAATGGATTCAAGCTTGTTTTGCCATTATCCTTTTTATCAAGGGCAAAAACATCTTGAAATTCTCTCAGCATAGACTTCACTTTTTTAGTTCGTTCATCATTAAGATCTTGGCACGTTTCAATCATCGTCTCAACAAGCTCCTTTGGATACTTAGATATCGACGGTTTCTCATTAGTTTCCGTCGAATAAATCGAAGCCATATGAACACACTGTCCGAAAAAAGTTTTTTTACTTAACTTATAAGCAGTTCCCTTTAAATTCATAACTCTTGCAGGACCGATATCTCCAATTCCCACCAAAGCTTTTGCCGTTAGGAACTCGGTATTGTTCACATCTTCGACCATCCTTAAACTTCCCTTTCGGCATCAGGGTAACCATCAGGTCTAGTTACAAAATTTTCTCACTGCTACCGGGTATCGTTACGTCACAAGTAGTTATTAAGCTGATAACATCCTCTTTGTCTTCATGAAACGGCAACTCTTCACCATTAATCTCGAGAACTCTATCTTTGACATTTAATACAGCTCCAACTTTCCTTAGTAAATCCATCCCCAATATAAACTCGTCGGATATCTCTGCAATTAATACTCTATGTTTCACTGTGATCTGGCCAATGGAGAATGACATATTAGCCTCGCCATATGTATTAATTATCTCACCAGTTGCTGTTCTAAGCTTGACTATTGCAAGCGATACTTTAAGATGGCCTCGTACTACTTCTAGCCGTGCAATAGTTCTTGTTGCACCTGTATCTACTAAAAACGATCTACATTTATTATTGATACTACTCTCGATGTACAAGCTATGAATTCCACAGGAGAACGTAATGTTCACAGTTACTATGGGGGCTGTGTTTTTTGAGGTCGACAGTTGCCCCTTGGTGTCGATCCGTTCTAGTTTTCCGTTGTATTATTTTCTTGCAATTACGGCGAATGTGACCTACGTCACCACAATTCTTGTTACGGTGTTACGAACTACTTTTCGTACCATTTTTTCCAGACGTTTATCGTTAGGTTCATCGCCTTCTTTAATAGTTCTTACTGGATGGGTCCATGAAGTTTGACTAGCTGTTTCATGTTCTAAGGCAACAGCGAGCGCTTCATCTAGAACTTTTGGTCTAGCTGTAAAGCTTTTTGTATTTCATTGTTGTAGGTGGGCATCTCCGTTACGTCTCTAGGTGATTCTTCTTTTACTACCGAATAAAAGGCTACCGTAGTAACTGGTGGTAGCACTTTTGTATTGGTTATCATTGGTTATCATTGGATATCTAACTGTTTGATCTTCTCTTCTACTTTATCAAATGTTTTAGAAATTTCTTCAAGTTTCTCATACTTACTTGTGAATACATATTTCTTTAATTATAGCTACTTCTTAAATAATTTGAGACGTTTCATCGAATCTTTTGGAAACGTTCTCGAATTTATCTTCATTTTTTGTTAGAAGATTCTTCAATTTTTTGAGACGTTTCATCGAATCTTTTGGAAACATTCCTGAATTTTCCATCAATTATTTTAGTTAAAACGGCTTTTTCTGCTGATTGAAATTAGAATGTTTCTGGGTTGTCTCCATTCTTGTCGAGAATAGTTTTCAGTCGTTCTTGGAGTATCTTCTTGGACCCGCTGCAGTCTTCATCGCGTTCTTCTAGTTGCTCACGCAACTTTTTTACTGAAAGTTCTACTAGCAGCATCTTTGTTCAGGCACACACGTACTTTTTTAAAATGATCTTTAGTACAAAGTTCACTACCAAACCACGCGGATGTTTCTGACGACAATACTTTTCAAAAGTTTAAAAGTCTTGTTCAAAAGTCACTGCTGAATTTATTCTTCGCGTTCTCTTGCGTTCGAGAGAACTGTGGATGGTTCTTGATGCCTGAGATGCTGCTTCGAGATGCAATCGTTACACGGGCCAAGCTGAATGCATGTTCGTAACAATATATTAATAAGGTTCCATAAATTTCACAAATCAAATAGAAAATATTCAGACAAAAATCAAATCACCGTCCAACAGAAATCACAAACAGTTGTAGAAAGTGTTTTTTTTTTTCGGAAAGTGAATTTTATACGTTCAAAGACATTCCCAGAACATAAGAAGACAATATGTTGGTTCTTGTTTCTCATATTAGATGTATTGCTAAAAGCACTGTTTTAGATGAACTGATAATGCTCATTAAACAGTGGGCGAAACGTCTTCATTAATAGATAAAGTAGCACAACTCTTGTCTTTTTGTTTCCAAATTTACCGAAAACATTCCATTCACTTACGAGTGCCCTTTTATATATATATATATATATATATATATATATATATAATATATATATATATATATATATATATATATATATATATATATATATATATATATATATATATATAAGAAATACTGGATATTAGTGACTGTCGATATAAACAAACAAGATAGATTATTAGGGTTGCAGTCAGAATATTGTCCGGGATGTTAAAAAAAACACTCTTTTGACTTTTTGTCGAGCTTTCGGAATGGTTTTATTCCTTTTTCAACACATAGTCGTTGAGATTATTTTTGTAAGCATTGACACTCAACATTTATACCACACATTAAAATATACAATTATGGACATAATACATCATAAAATTTTTAAAATTTGTTGTAAAAATAGTAAAACTTGATAGATGGCATGTTTTTATAGCATGTCAAAAACATGCCATCTATCAAGTTTTACTATTTTTACAACAAATTTTTAAAATTTTATGATGTATTATGTCCATAATTGTATATTTTAATGTGTGGTATAAATGTTGAGTGTCAATGCTTACAAAAATAATCTTAACGACTATGTCTTGAAAAAGGAATAAAACCATTCCGAAAGCTCGACAAAAAGTCAAAAGAGTGTTTTTTTTTTAACATCCCGGCCAATATTCTGACTGCAACCCTACTAAACTATCTTGTTTGTATATGTATATATATATATATATATATATATATATATATATATAGATACTATATATAGACACAAATATAATCATATTGATATGTATGTTTTTTAACGTAAATCTCTAATACATTTATGTTTGTTTCAGGTGGAATGTAAGAAAGCACAGCCGAAGGAAGTGATGCTTCCCGCCAACCTGGCCAAAACCCGCGCAGCTGGCCGGGGAGCCTATGGTGAGTTACTAATGCTCAACCCCGGACCTGTAACAGCGACATCTAACGCGACATCGGTTTCCGCTCTCCGTTACGCCCCCTACCCGATACCCATCAATACCACCCCAACCATTCCATTAACGGCTATAGCCGTCGCCCCAGCTCCCCTTCATTACTCCTTGTATGACGTAGCAGGCTGTAAAAGGGTATTTGCGCCCGTTCGGCCCTTGACGGCTACTCGGGCCGCTCCAACCCTCGCCTATTCCGTAAGCGATTTGCTGGGCGTACAAGGGCTCGAAATTCCAACCACTGTCTATACAAATACGTTGCCGGCAGGACTGGGGTTGTAAGACATTATTTTCTCGCGGTTCAGATTTATCTTGATTCTTAGTCTTAATTTCAATTGAAAGGAATTAGCCAAATCCTCGGAGATTTTGAAAATGGGTTAATTAGGAACACCCAATTTATTGCAGTACGGCTGTGTTTGTAATTGCTAGCTTTAAGAAATTTATCGCTAGAAAATACAGTTTGTACTTACATGACTTTTGAATACTGATAAGTCAGTACATTATTTACATGATATTATCTTTGAGGAATTGGCTTTATGCTATGGCTGACTAAAGTAAAAACACCAGTTTCCAAACAAATAAATTAATAACGAAACTGACGGATATTTAATTAATTAAATCTTCAGTTCTGACTGTATTGGCTAAAATATGCGTAAATAATGTTCCCTAGGTGGTAATTAATTTAACTTATAATTACACAAACTGGAATGTAAACTAAGCAGCACAATTATCCTCAAAATACGTATTCCTTGTAAATTCATTTATGTTAGGACCAAGTTATCGAGAAGTTTGAAGAATTTGATAATTTAAACAAAAGTCTATGTAGAAAAGTAATTTATTATACGTGTACAATATTTTTATCAAACAAGTATCGAACAAAATCTTGTCCGTCTCATTATCTTCGAAGTCAAATTTTATGTTTCTTTTTAATGATTTTTTTACCTGTAGAATAATTTTTTTGTTTGATATTGCAATAGAATTGTTTTAAATGATACATTTTATAAGATAAGTATAAATTAGCATTTATATTGGTGTTTTTACTTTCAGAAAATTGCTTTCAGTGAAAATAAGATATAATATTCTTCTTGTGTATTATTAGAATAGAGTCCTAGACATAATAGTTTAGATACAAAGGTGGATATAATTATACCTTCAATGTTGTAGCGGTATATAATACATTTTTCTATTTTGTCGAACCAAAACCATATCATAGGTGGGTATAGTAGTTATTTAGCAGAATTTACTGATTTAAACATTTTGTTAGTTATAGCCGATATTTTGTTTTCATGAGGTAGATAGTTTTTCGAAATTGATCTATTTTTACACGAAAATTTGATAAATTTTTTAGACAAAGTAAATGTTTAGATTTTTTATAAGGATCGCACTTTGAAGTAGTAGAAGTCGTTGAAAATCGAAGTCGTTTCTTTTTATTAAACAAGCATAAATATAAAACGTAGAAGAGTTGAGTCGACAATAAATAGATTTATAGAGAAATTTTATGTACGGGCTCCAAATATAAGACGAACGTGTCGTATTCATTGTAGAATGTATATAAGGTGTGCTAAAAAAAAGCGGGACAACCCAATATTTCACGATATTTACATTGGTTCAAAAAAAGGGTTTTTAATATTCTTCAAAATATTAATATTACACCAAACGTGAGAACCCACCCCCACTTTATTTGGTTGCATTTTTATCGCAGATTTGGATTTCTTATTTAAAAAGAGGTAAGTTTTATTTGGCTCTACAAGAATGGTGGCGATGCCCTACTACAGACACTGCATAAGCTTTTACTTCTTGTTTGGCATAATGAGACCATGCCTTGTGAATGGTCTCAAGGCGTGATATGCCCGTTACATAAAAAAGGTGACCAGCTCCAGTGTGACAACTATAGAGGTATAACCCTGTTAACAACTGCTTACAAAATACTAGCAAATATTCTCTACGAAAGGTTGCAAGTTTACACAGTGGGCATAGTTGGTAAATATCAAGTTGGATTCACTCCAGAAAAATCAACAATTGACCAGATTCATTCAATAAGACAGATGCTCGAGAAAACATTAGAATTCAATATTGAAACCCATCACCTATTCGTCGACTTCAAGGCAGCATATGACAGTGTCAAGAGAACAATGCTATACCAATCAATGCATGAGTTTGGTATACCAGAGAAACTTATCCGACTAACGAGAATGACAATGTCTAACTTAGAAGCCACTGTTAGAATACAGAGAGAGAGTTCTAGATCCTTTGAGATAAAGGATGGACTCAGACAAGGAGATGCTCTGGCTTGCCTCCTATTTAATATTGCCTTAGAAAAGGCAGTCCGAGACACACGAATTAGGGACGGCGGTACTATTTACAATAGATCGATACAAGTCTTAGCATATGCTGATGACATTGACATAATAGGGCGTAGCAAGCGAGATGTTGAGCAATATCTCCTAGAATTGGAAACAGCGGCGAAACAGGTCGGTCTAGTCATCAACGAAGACAAAACCAAGTACATGTTGGTTACAAAGGATCCGACAGCAAATGAGGAACGAGAAACAGTCTTTGGAAGTCATACCTTTGAACGTGTTGACAACTTCACATACCTTGGGTCGCTATTGACTGCTACCAATAAAACAAGCGAAGAAATCAAAAGACGAATAAATCTTACAAATAGAGCATACTATGGACTCCAAAAGTATTTCCACTCAAGAAACATTCAAAGAAGAACTAAAATTATTATATACAAAACATTGCTGAGGCCGGTCCTCACATATGGAGCAGAAACATGGACATTAACGCAGAAAGATGAAAGACTTTTGGGAATATTTGAGCGTAAAATACTCCGCAAAATATTTGGAGCTGTAAACGACCAAGGGAAGTGGCGCAGAAGATATAATTTTGAATTGTATCAGCTCTTTGATGAGCCAGATGTCATAACGTTCATTAAAACACAGCGACTTAGATGGGCTGGACACATAATACGAATGCCAGAAAATACCATTCCTAAAAGGCTAACCACAGGAACACCTGTGGGAACAAGAAGCAAAGGCCGACCGCGAATTAGGTGGTTAGATGGAGTAGAAACCGACTTACGAATATTAAAAATCAGAAGATGGCAACATGTTGCCAAAAACCGAACAGAATGGCGACGAATCTTAGAGCAGGCCAAGATCCACAGAGGATTGTCGAGCCAAAGATGATGATGATGATGATGATGAAGTTTTATTTGGTACATTTTTTCGAATTGTTGATATATAGCGCTGTCATCGGAAGAAACCATTTATCCTGATGTTAATTAACTTCTGTGGCAAGATTTTTGTTAGCAATTTTAATATAGACTAGCGCAACGTAATTTCTCTGTAAGGTTTGTCCTTTTCTCCGTTCCTCTGGTATGGTACCATATCGTATTAATTTTTAAAATAGCTTTGTCAATCCGATCATAATCTCGGGTATGCTACCGTACTTAATAAGACTTTTTATTTTTCATTTTCTTGATGACTATTTATACCTCTTTACTATCTGATATCTTCATCATTGTCAATATCTTTGTCAATATATTTGTCAATATTTACGTAACGTCTTGTATTTAGGTGTATATATCGGTGTCATTCTACAGATTATTAAAGTTTTCTAACCCATTTTAAGTTTTTGGGGTAAATACATCTCTCTCTATTTTCAGGAGCGTGATGAATGTTAATGAACTTAAATACTGGGTTTTTTGGGTTCGTTGAAACTCTAGTGAAATAGGAAGAGAGTAAAAGCTGACGTCGTATGAAAAGAGGAGGTTCCAAAGCTTCAATGCATATGCTTTTGGTGGGGCTAGATCGAAATGCACCTAGGCATATACGTAAGGAGGTCGTTTGTATTGAATTTAGGGATTTAAGATAAGTTTTACAGGCGGTCATGTAAAGGATGCATCCATAATCTAATCTAGAGCGAATAAGAGCTCTATAGATTCACAGTAACATATTTTCTTTAACTCCCCATTGATGATGTGCAAGTGTTTTCAATATGTTTAGTTTACCAGCACAGTTGTCCTTTAGATTTTTTAAGTGTATTTTCCAGTTTAACTTCTGATCGAATATTAGCCCCAGGATTTTATGATTATTTACTCTAGGTTAAGGAACATCGTTTAGATATATTTCCGGGTTTTGAACGCTTTGTTGTTTGGTAAATCTTAGTAATTTAGATTTTGAGTTGGAAAGTTTGATGCCGTGTTGTGTGGACCAAGAATATACGTTGTTTACAGCATTTTCAATAATATTTGATTCATTGAATATGCTTGCTCCACTACAGTAAATAAGTAGATTATCAGCGTACAGTAGAGATTTTACCGGTTGACGAACTTCTTTAGATGTGTCATTTATTGCTAAGTTAAACAGAGTTGAACTTAAAACAGAGCCTTAAGGTATACCATTGAGTTGTTCGAGAAGATTTGACTCATTACCGTTTATTGCAACTTTAAATTTACGGTGATTTAAAAAGTTATCTATGAACGTGTAAATATTGCCTGTAATATTATTATCGGTCATGTTGCTTCTTGAAATTCTCGGTTATATGGTTTTGTAGTAATAGGTACTAAATTGTCCATTGTGCTTCGATGTGGTCTGAATCCCGATTAAACGGAGCTAATTATATTGTGCTTTTCGGAAAACAGTTAAATCTATTATTGATTAGTTTTTCCAATAATTTGCACATGCAACATGTTAATGAGATCGGTCTATAAGAGTATGGCTCTATTGAAGGATGGTCGGGTTTTTTTATTGGAAGAATGATGGATTGTCTCCACAGGTTGGGAAACTTTTCGCTGATCCAAACAAGATTATAAAGAAGATTAGAAAGTAGATTTGTGAGTCCATTGATAGCTAAATTTTTGAGAAATATAGAGGGTATATTGTCAATTCCTGCTGCAGAATTTCTTAAGGTAGACACAGCAAAGGAAATCTCCTGAAAAGTAAAAGGTGAGTTTAAAGCGAGGAGATAATCTGAGAGATCTTTAGTAGAAGGAATAACTTCATGTTGAGTCAGAGTATTTGTGTAGTTGTCATTTTTGCTTTTATTATGAAAATAAGTTGCCATAATTTTAGCAATTAGATCATCTTCAGTTATTATTGAATTATGATAACTGAGCGCTGGAATTGACAAGTGTATTGTTTTCCCGTGCATTTGTTTAATTTTCTTCCAAACTTGACTAGAAGGGGCGTCTATAGATATGAAAGATATGTACTTATTCCAAGTCTTTCTTGCTTTGTTTTATCACTCTTCGCGCTATAGCTTTTAGTTGTTTGAATTTAATCAGGTTTGACTTAGTTCTGGTTCTACGATATTTATTTAATGCTGCTTTGCTTTTTCTGAAAGCTTTCTTACATTCAGTATTCCACCAGGGTACAGTTTTACGAGAGAATGATATTGTGCATGTTCCAATATGCGTTTGAGCAGCCAGGGTGATTAGACTCACTAGGGAGTCTAGTGCTATATCAGGATCTTCTGATAGGTGCAGCTGGTTGATCTTACTATTACCTACAGCCTACAGTTAGTAGTAGCCCAATAAAGACATAGAGCTCTGTCGAATCGCAATATTTTTAGTTCTCTATTTCAGGACTTTTTCGGCATCTTTATTTGTACACTTCACTAGTTCGTTCGGAATTTTTTCGTCCATAAACAAATAAAGGGAATCTTTAGGTCCATCTACACTCTGACCAGAAGATAACATTACTTTGTGGATTTTGCTTCTTAATGTGTCGCAGGTTCGTATTCATCTGAGTTTTAATTTAGTTAATTCAGTCAATTCCATCCTTAGTTTCAACAACTACACAATCTGAAATCTGGGAACTTGTAAGTACACGTTGTTCTTCAAGATCATTCAATTCTGCTTGCTGATCATTTCCTTCATTTGCTTTAGAAAGATGATCTTTAATTTCAGAGTTACTTTCATTGCCACCTACTTCAGTAGATTCTTGATTATTGGAGTCCCATCAATTAGTGGCAATATCTTGCAGTTCGGTAGCTGACAATGGTTTCGAAACATTTTATCTGCACTATCTACTTTCACTGAAATTCAATATAAGCTTGGGAGCTTATTGGTCGGTATTAACATTGATATCCAACAACTGATGGCAGATGCATTATTTATAATAAAATATGTATAATGTATACCTAACTATATTTCAAGAATCATTATCAGTTTAAAATTCATTTAGAATAGATATAATATACCTACTGATATAAACATCGTTAGACGTATTAATATGTTGGAACAAATTTGATGACAGTTTTGTCTTTTTTTTGTCTCTATGATCGTATTACTGGATTCCCGGAATCATAAAACTCGTTTAGACAAATTAGAAAAGGATTCTCCAAAATCATTACTTGCCTGCTATATTGAATTTTGTAACAAAGATTTAGACCTTAGGTATAAATACAAAATGGGGTCCGACAGACCCGTGTTGCCACTTTTAGTAACAAAATTGTTTGGAGGCATTATTTTAAAAATCATAATGAATATTTTAAATAGCTCATGACTGTGTTAACAAAAACATACTTCTAAACAAATTCATTAAAGCATAAAATTCAATAAATGTTTATTAGTTTAGGATAAACATAGTCTCGGATCCATTGGACTCACCTTTCCCGGACTAGGATTACTGACCATTCAGGAATTAATGTGTTAACAATTTAGGCTGCTATTTTTAGTTATTTAACATCTACTGTCCTACAAATGTTGATATTGTTTTAGGATCTTATTGCCCAGTTTATTTCTTTTAAAAATCATTCCTTTTATATTATGCCTTAGGATCAGTAATAATTTTGAGTTAACTTTTAGTTTATCTCATCTAAAAATAAGTTTATTTGACGTTTCTAATTCCACCTCGAAAATATTTCTCAAAATACTATTTAAACAAATAGTTAATTTCAGGACTATGATTTTGAGTTCACTTAATTCTTTTGGTCTAGCTTACCATTTTTTGCCTGAGAGTTAATAGTTTCGTTCGCGGTACGAATCCTGGACGAGTTCAGAATCCTCGTAGTAATCGGGTTGTACGCAAGCGCGGTTCATAATCAGTTCAGGATTGATTTACACCGCGAACGAATTTTGAACAATTTTCAGTTCTGATACGGAACAACCCGAAGGCGCAGTCGACTCGGCGGGAATTGTTCACGCATCTGGTTTGCACATTGCCAGCGGCCATATTTTATTTAGATTAGAGCACAGTTTAGTCTAGTTCGTCTAGTTTAGAGATGAGCATTGTTAGAAAAACAACAGAATGTCTCGAATAAACAATAAACCGTTTAAAGTTCAGAGTGACAATCACCAGAACAATAAAAATGTTCCATGTTCCTATTTTGAAATTTCTAGTGTTTCTATTGCGCATGTACGAACTCCGAGTTCTCTTCAAATCCCAAGGATCGGTTGAACTGGTTCTGAACTGTAAGTTCTGTTACCGCGAACGACAAGATTCCGGACTAGCAGTCCCTGTCAGTCCAGAACTTGATCAGCGCGAACGCTCATTTTTACACTGCGCTTGCGAAGTAATCCAGAACGAGTCCAGGATTCGTACCGCGAACGTACAGCTGGGATATATTTGATTATGTCCTGGTAGATATTAAAATTGAAATGGATTACAGATTATGTTTGGTTTTTGTTAATATTAGTTAGAAAAATATAATCTGCAAAAGTGTGATATGCTTCCTCAGCATTCTGTTCAGTTTCTGAAAATTATTCCTTCTGAAAAATTCTTGCATCTCTTACTGTTATTATGTCGCATAACTAGTAAAGTAAATTTATAACATATTTTATCAATTGTTTTCTATAAAGCAATATAAAACTAAAATATGTTAATTTCCCCTGATTGACACACTTTCATATTCCAAAAATTTTTCATCTGTCATATTTGTGAAAATATATTTAAAAGTTTTTATTGAGAAATAAAATTTTATACTCGATATAAATATTATTTTTCATTCTCGTATTAAATATAATACAGAGCAGTTATATTGTTATTTTAAAGGTTTTATGCTGTTCTTCTTTCCGTATATAAAACAACCGTTATCATTAATAGATTTATCTTCTTAATTTATGTTTATGAGTTTATCTTTCTAAATACATTCTTCGAATCCCTTTGTACTATAAACCTTTATTTTTATTGGAAAATGTTATTGTTTTACACTAAATTAACCGTACAGAATAATCTACTTTATTACGAAAGTTAATCCCTCGTGCAGAACATTAAACAAGTGTTTCATAAAACCCCGAATCAGATATAATGCTTTATGAGCCACTTACTCAATAAATGCAAAATTTCGTTTCCTTTAAGCCGGCGGAACAACCAATCAAAGCCAGCTGTCGGCCCCATATTTACCCGGTTATATCTTGGAGCCCTTCATAAAATTATAATTTACGGTCATATCACTATTTTTATCAGAGAAGATAAACCTTTACATACCCGACATAAATTATTCCTAATGGGTAGATTCAGGAAGCCGTCGTGATGAAATATTCCTCAAAATGGCCTAAATTCTGTTAGAACAGTATAAATTTTTAGACTGTTAGTCAAATTTTCAGATGGATCTCGCTGGATAGCAAATTATTTCGGAGCAACGAACACATAAGGGGTTACGGATACTTTTTGCGTAAGGATTTGTATTTCAGGCTCAAAGTTTAACATTTTAAAAATTACGGTACATTTTTAAAATAAAACCAGGATAAATTATTTCTTATTTCCAATTAATTAACAAATGGTTTAGTTTTTTGTAGATAGTATTAAAATATAACAAATATGTACAATTTAAATTTGTACAATACATTTATAATAATTATACAGTATAAATTCAAATACTACTGCATGACAAATGCAGATCCACATAACAAAGTTATTCCGATTTGATTACACGTTATAAATCATGTATTTGCATGTTCTAAACTTTCTTAATATGATCCGTTGCACGTTGCCAGCACGGTTGTTTCTAATGGCTCCTCTACACATCGGCAGACGCGTCCGCGGACGACATCTACGTATGCATCTGGAGATGTATAGATGGGGTAATTTGATCATCTGTTGTTTATATATCACGTCCGCGGATGCGTCTGCAAGTTATCCGATTGTTGTCGGTTTTTTTAACACAGATCAAAGGGTTTCGGTGCGGACGTCCGACGCCTTTCCACACATCTGACTTCTTATTTTTCATTTTTTTAATTCTATTTCAATGTACACTCAAATAGTAGTTGAACGTTGTAAATAGATATAGCTGCGGCAGCTATGGTCTCAACATCCATTTTTTTAATGCTCGCGTAGATATTGCGTCTCCCGGGAATTAACACAGACTGAACGATTTACGGATGTGTGGTCAGCTTGTGATGACACATCTGCAGATACGTCCGCAGACGCGTCTGCCGATATGTAGTGGAGGCATAAGATATATACAGTGGCTGGACGTAAACGAAACAGATACATTATGAGGAACTGCGACAACAATTTTGAAAAAACCGACGGCACGCCTATTTTTTATTAAAAGTTTTTTTCCGGTATGTTTGAATATTTTACTTTTACCCCTAAGCCAGTTCATCATTAAACATTTTTTTAATGGCAGTGGGGGTTAAATAGGATATCGTTTGAAAGCTCTTGCAATTCCCTATATATTATTTAGTAATTTGATTCAATACTATTTGAATAATTTTAAAAAGAAAACGTTTTAAAATTAATATTTTTAGCTGGCTACTTATTTCAAAGTTAAGTAACCGTAAAAACTGATGATCTCCGGCGTGTATAAAATAATAAAATTTTTCGTTCAAAACGTTATCTGAAATTCAGAAGTATGTCCAGACTAAGCTGTCAGTATTTGTTGTAATCTTCTGGAGGGAAACGAAATCCAGGGAAGACAAATCTGGTGACGAAAGAGGCTTTTTGATGCTACCATGCTACCAATTTTTGCCAATCCAATGTCGCAGAGAAACTCGGTTTAAATATTAACGAACAACTAAAGCATAATGCAGAGAAGCACAATCTTGTTACGAAGTCAAATGAATGTCATCATTTTGACCATTCTGATCATTTAAACTTTGAAACTGATAATCTGCGGCGTCCATAAAATAATAAAATGTTTCGTTCGAAACGTTCTCTTAAATTCAGAAGTATGTGCAGACTAAGCCGTCAGTATTTGTTGAAAATTCGATAACAAATCTTCTGAAGGGAAACGAAATCGAGGGGGAGACAAATCTGGTGACCTAAGAGGCTTCTGGATGCTACCTATTCTCCCAATCCAATGCCGTAGAGAATCTTGGTTTAAATATTGACGAACAAGTAAAGCATAATGTGGAAGAGCACAGTCTAGTTCAAAAGTATTTAATCCAGGCAGGACTAATCACGTCTTTCTGTAATTGTAAATAAATTTCACCATACAAATTGCCAGGTAAAAAATATGGTCCCACAGTTGATCACTTAAAATATCAGCACCAAAATTTAATTCTTGAGGTTGATGTTGAAAAATTCTACGGTTTGTATCGGACTTCTTCTTTTTCCTATGCCGTCCCCATCAACGGAGGTTGGTGACCACATTTCTAAAAGTTTCTCTGTCTTTTGCAACGTGAAATAATTCATCTACAGTCATTACATACAGTCAGTTTAGTCTCGTATATTTCGCAGCCATGACTTCCTCTTTCTACCTATTCCCTTTTTGCCATCGACTCTACCCTGCATGATGATCTGCAGAAGACTATATTTATCATTCCTCAGTATGTATCCAAGATATGCAGTCTTGCGTACTTTAATTGTTCTAAACAATTTTTTGTCTCGACACATCCTTCTCAGCACTTCCTCATTGGTGACCCTGGTAGTCCCCAACATTTTCCGCTATATCCAAAGTTCAAAGGCTTCAATCTTCTTAACTATTTGCGCTTTTAACATCCATGTTTCTACCGCGTACAGTAGTTGGGACCAGATGTAACATTCAACAAACCTCAGTGTCAGCGTAATATTCAGATTTTTGTCACAGAACAATTGCTTAAATTTTAAGCACGCCGCCTTTGCCATTTTTATTCGTACTCTGATCTCTTGGTCTGGATCTAATTCTGTCTTGATATAAGCTCCTAGATATTTATATTTTGTCACTCTCTCTATTTGCTGTCCATCAAGGGTTAGGTGTTCATTATTTATTGGATTACTTGATACTATCATAAATTTGGTCTTATCTGAATTGATGTCAAGTTCCATTTGAATGCATTCACTATCTATTGCATCTAGTAAAGTTTGTAGTTCTTCTATACTCTTAGCCATAATTACCGTATCATCTGCAAATCTCATGGTGTTTACGATTTTTTCCACAAATTCTTATTCCCTCTTCTCTTTCTCATAAGAGGCTTTTCTGAATATAACCTGAATATAATCTGAATCGGACTAGTAACGGAAATTTTACCGATCTACAGCTTCGTTTATGAAAAAACTGAGTGCATCGAAGAAACGGATATTGAAGAAAAATTGTGGATCGGTCATTTCTCGCTCACTTTTTATTTCACAAATCTGTAAACTGCGGTCATAATGATATAGAGTTTGTCTTTATATTGTTTTTTTCTATACAAATTGGATATAGGTGCGTTAATAATTTCAGAATATAATGGGTGCTTTTTATTGGAAGATATTCTTGCTGCATAATTTAAACTAAGTAGATGTCGTCTTAGATGTAGAAGCGGTTCTCTTGATATTACTTGTAAGCTGCTTACAGGACTGGTTCTGAAGGCATCAACGGCTAATCTTAGAGCTGTTGTTTGAATTGTGTATTTAACAGTTTTGTTTAGCGAAATAATGAATATCATAATTATTTTAGTTTAAATATTTCTGTGATGACAAGCCAAGTTATTTTAACAATCATATTATGTACAAAAGAGCAATAGAAATGGATATTTAGTGCATTTTAATTGTTTCGGTAGATTATTTCAAACGATTGATTGTTTATTAAAATGCACATGCGAGAGTAATTTAATTTATTCCGTTTATTATAATCGACTTAAACGTCATTGATGATATTTTATTGTTTCCAATAATAAATTTGTGTAGCACTCCAAGCAGTATTGTATGAACAAATTAAAAGCTTGAGCAACAAATAAGCTCTGTAAATTAAACAAATACAGATGGTATATTTCAAGCTAAAAAAATTGTTAAGTTTAAATAGAGCAACCATGCAAATATAATTTACTTATAAAATTACTGAATTATTCTTATTACTTATTCATGTTATAATTCTTTGCTATCTTATAACTATTTACTGTGTTGACTACGTTGTAAGAGGACACTAAAAAAGAGACTCGTAAAGAAAAATACGTTTCCTTCTCCTTTGTATTCTTTCTATCATTAACTGTGCTTGTCCAGTGACAGATTGATGCTTCTATGTAAGGTTGTCATTCCATACTTTATACGACCGGATACCTCTGGTACTATTTGCTAATAGGTTTATTTATATCTTGATCATTCTAGTTATGTATTGCATTATTTCTTTAATTATTCACTGGTGTACTCCTTGTACATCACATTTTATTCTAACGTCCTCACTTTTTATTCTTCACTTTCTTAATTTTGTCATGTCCTCTACCCCTGCTTTTCCTTTTTGGCTGTATCTGATGTTGCTTTTAATTCATACCTTATTATTGGTGTTTTTATCATCAGTGGCATTACAGCTCGTCATGAGCCTTCAGAACAATCTTCCATTCGCTTCTGTCTCTAGCAACTCATCTCCATGCTTTATCTTCAATCGATTTTAGATCATCCTCTATGTTATCTTGATACCTAAGTCTTGGTCTTCCTTTTGATCGTCTTCTCAATGGTCCTCTTTGGTCGAAAATTTTTCTGATCGTTGCATCTTCATCTCGCCTAATTACATGTTCTATTCATCGTGTGAAGGCGTGCTAATTTAATACATTTTACAACGTCAGGTTTCCCAAAACTTCTATATAACTTGGTGTTATACCGGCTTTATATATTCTTCATTTCATCCCTGTATTAATGTTTAATTTTGCCATTTGGTATTATTCAAAAATCCTATCTGCCTACTGGCATTTTTTACTTGATGTCTCACTTCTCTCTCCATTTGTTTGTAGCCGAATATATATATATATATATATATATATATATATATATATATATATATATATATATATATAAGAGTAAGAAAAAAGAAGTACTTGTGACTCGTTTGGAAAAAACTGTCTTTGATGGGTTATAGTCAATAAAAGGGGCTATTTGTTGACTATTTTTTACTCGAGCTTTCAATTGTGATTACAGTTTTTATCAAGAGCTTCTAAAAAATACAAAATGTCTTACAAAGTTGAACTAGAAATAAAAAATTTTTTGTTAACTCACCAAATAAAATTAGTTTTTTATATAAAATAATATAAAATTTAATATGTAAGCAGTAGTTTTATATAAAAAACTAATTTTATGTGGTGAGTTAACAAAAAATTTTTTATTTCTAGTTCAACTTTGTAAGACATTTTGTATTTTTTAGAAGCTCTTGATAAAAATTGTAATCACAATTGAAAGCTCGAGTAAAAAATAGTCAACAAATAGCCCCTTTTATTGACTCCAACCCATCAAAAACAGTGTTATATATATATATATATATATATATATATATATATATATTATATATATATATATATATATATATAATATATATATATATATATATATATATATATATATATATACATACAAGCTATACGTCTCCGAAGAAGTCGAAGTTTGCTTCTTCCAACGGATTAACTGATAACTTCTTCTCATTATGTGTTCAAAATATCTAATTTTTTATGCTTTTATTGCTCTAAGTGTGTTCTCTTGACACATTCCTTCTTGTTATTCGTGATTCATTCATTGTCTTGCATTCTCTTAGTTGTCCCTCTTTGGTCCCAGTATTTTTCTGATAATCTTCCTTTCAAATAATTTCAATTGTTCTTCTTCTTGTGTTTTTAATGTAATTGTTTCTGCAGCATACTACTATTGGTTTTACGGTCGCTTTATAGATTTTCATTTTTGTATTTCGGCTTATCTTCTTATATTTTAACATTTTTTTATTTCTATAAATCGCTGTATTTCCAGTTTCAATTCTTCTTCTCATATCTACACTTTCATTTATTCTGTTGACTAGTACTCCCAATTATTTGAATGTTTCAGCCTCTTCAAAACTGTATGCATGTATTGTCAGAACTGTCATTTGTGTCTTCTTTTTATTGCTTATTTCCAGTACCTCGTCTAAATTTCCTGTTATTTGTACTGCATTCTTGCAAGATCAATGCATTCTTGTTTATAGTTCCTGCGTTTGACAGCTTTTTTCTTATCTTGTCCAGTGTTATAATAAATAGTTCCATTGAGAGCGCGTTTCTATTATTGCTTGGGAATCTCGCATTGTCATTTCTATTATTGTTATAATTTATTTTCGTGGATCTTCTTTTTCTAAAACCGTATTGGTGTTCTCCTATGATTTGTTTTGAATATATTGTTAGTCGCTCTACATATAACAATCATTACTTTAATATGTTAAGTAAATTAATGGCTTGGTAGTTTTGTATATTCTATTATCTCCTTGTTTTGAGATTGTCACTATAATTCCCTTCTTCCCTTTTTCGTGCATTATTTCTTTGCTCCATATCCTGTATTAGTTCATAAATCTGTCTGTATAGTGGTTCCCCATCGTATGTTATAAATTCTGCATATATTTCGTCTTCTCCCGCTGTTTTTCCGTTTATAGGTTTGCCTCCTTTAGTCTATAGATTTCCTCTATCACTTCTGTATAGGTCAATTCTTCTTCTTTATATTGTTCTGTGTTCTTTATTGTTTCTCTTTATTTTCTATATTTTCTATTTTCTATTTTTATTGTTTCTCTTTATACCTTTCTCGATACTTCTTCGAAGTACGTCTGCCATTTTTCTGCTTCTATTGCCATATTAGCTGACCGCTTTCGCTTATTTAGTTTTAAATATTGATACAATGGTTTTAAGTTATGTCTTTGATTTTCTGTTTCTATCTCGTTCATAATTTCTTATATATTTTTTTATTTTTTTTGCGATTTAAATAATTTCTTTGTCTTTTGCCTTTGATGTTTGTATTTTTCTTCCTTTTATTTGCTAGTGCTTAACCATTTCAATCTTGTTTTATTCTTTTGTTCCACTGCTAAATGGCACTCATTGTTAAACCAATTATGTCATTGTTTGATTTTTTCCACTGTTCCTTCATTTGTTGTTCTTTCATACTGTTATACGTGTGTATAATGGAGTATTTTAATTAATTTTTTCCACATCCTTTTTTTATTGGTACTTTTAATAATATTCTTCATGTAGATTAAATCAGTTCTGCTGTCATTCAGTCGCATATATATGTACGTTACGAAAACGGTCCGTCTAGGTCAGTTCATTCACATTTTTATCTTGTTCTTTCAGTAGATGTTTTTGATTGTTGTTATAATATTTAGACAAATTCTTTTGTTATGAAGTAACTGCATTTGAGTCACACATATTTGAGTCTTATTAAGTCTTATCAATCCAAGTCTTTTGAATTTAGTCTATCAAATGTTTTGTTTTTAAGTCGATTTATCGCTTTTTTTATCGATGGCGCAGATGACATTCTATTTCATCTTTTTAGCATTATTTTCGTCTCAATATTATGTGTATGGCCCCATACATCCTTTTCGTTATTTTTATTCTCCCAACTTTAAAAATTTTGTGGGTATTCCATCCCATCTATTGGCCTTATTCTTTCTATGCAATCTGATTGCCCTTTCAACCTCTCTACGTTGGCGGTTTTGTTATCTCATTCTCTTTATTTTCTACTCCTTTGAATAGCGTATGTTATGTATATTCTACGACATCATTGTAATAATTTTCAGTCAGCTATTTTTTAAAATATATTTTCCAAGTTTCTTGAATCTCGTAAGTGTTGCTAGTCATTTCGATGTTTCTATTCCTACACATGTTAGTTTTTGGTTTATAACCTTGTTTTGTTTTCTCTAAACTCTTGTAAATGTTAACAAGATTAAATGGCCATGTAGGGTAAAACAAAATATTAATTTTGTAGTAAATAAAATTTTATCTGATTTTTCTTTAGAAATTAATTGAAGACCATACAGCAACAACGGTACATGCCACAAAAGTTATGTTTTTGAGAAAATCAACCATAAAGGTTTTAATAAAATTCTGAAATACAAAATGTAGATTAGGAATTCAATAAATGGGAATATTTAAAAATTACTCTTCGATCTACTAATCTCGAAACGGTAAACTTATTTTAATTATTTCGTGTTTGTAGAAAGAAAGCATTAAAATTTCGGAAAATGTGGCTTGCACCTTTATCACAAAACAAAATTTATAAAAATAAACCTCGGTATGAAACAATAAACAATAAAATAAATTGCAATTCTATACTTAGGATTGTTTTAAAATCACTTTAAATTTTATCCGCAGATGCGTAAGACATCCAAATATTCTGTCTTATTATCTATATCATTATCTGTTCCCATATTTTTTACAAAACTAATCTCTCTATAGTAATACTGATAAATAGGTGGTATATACCGAAGAAGCATCGAAAGATTAGATATTTTGCCTCTCTGGGTTTGCCTGGCGCCATCTTGAATAAGTGGATTTTTCCGGCGTGGAAAGAAAACGTCGTCTGTCAAGCAAATCGCTTTTTATTTGGGTAGCAGCAGAATATTTATTTACCTCTTAACAAAATAGTTATAATCCTGAGACTAGCATAAGAGTTTTGTAATAATTGTTATGACAATAAAGTGATAAGCGACATCAACGTTAAATCGACATTATAACCTAGAAATCAAGGATGATTTGATTTTTTTAGAATTATTCTTAATAGACAATATTACGAAAGTAGTAGTAGGTAGCTATGGCATTTTAGAATTAAGAATATATATTAACATTGTTTAATACAAATATAAAAAATATATTTAAGCAACAATAATTTTACTTAAAAAGGGGACAAGCCTTAAATTGTAATTTTTCACCGGTGGTTTACTACCTAAAGAGTGTTCACTATCACTATTACTTTCAATATAGTCTTTGTCTTATTATCAGACTTAAAATACGAATCAGAATCATCATAATAAAACGCATTTTGTGGAGCTGTTCGGCTACTTAAAGCGGCCATTATAAAAATATGGTGACTAGTACTGTTGTTAATCTTGAAATAGTTAATTTCGATAATAATAGTAACAAGGATATTTGTAGCTCGTGAAGTCATTTATAAAGCAAAATCTGTAGTTTTTATTTTGTAGGTAGGCAGGAACCTAACTATTTGAAAAATGGATATAACTAATTATTTAGTAAGATTGCGGCTGGTACCATTGTTGCTTTACGGTCTTCAGTTTATTATACGTTTACAAATGGTTATTACATGTTGCCATATATTCGTTATATATACACATACGGAAACTTTAAGCCTGAAATATAAATAATAATAAAAGTTATCTTAAGAAAAGTAATAAAAGTTATCTTAATAAAAATCGATAACGTACTATAGACTTTAGTTGGATTCTTATCATAATAAATATTACCCTTTATACAGCCTGTTAATGTGATACGTTGAATATTCGATTAGAAATGTTGAGTTTTTAATTTAAATAGTTTCCTAAAATTAATAATCAGTAGATAGATTTTTTAAATCAGTCTTAGTTCTTTCAATAGGTCATGAAATTTCATCGTGTCAAGCTATTGTGCAAAATCAACACGAAAGATATTGGATCAAGTATAAAACATCATTAAAATTTTGCATCAGATTAGAAATGAGGTCACGACGTCACATTTTTTAAGATCTATTCATTTTCCATACACAGGTTACGTTTATATTTATAAATTATTTAATTTTAAACATTTTTTTGTATTTTTGAATTTTGTAAATTCATGTGCGGTTACTAAAGAACCGGTCTAAAGTGTTTCTATAAAGTTTAAAATTCACTGCTACGGAAATTGTCAAAGGAATTTTGGTTAGATCCAATACCTATACCATTTTTAATAAAATGACAGGTTTGTTACAATTTATGTAACAAAGAAAATTTATTTTTGTTAAAAATGGTTACAACTGTTAAAAAAACTAAATATTACAAACTATGGTAGATCGTTATGTCATCTAAATTCATTAATAAGAACCTACTGATATATTTAAAACAGTTAAAGCCATGTCGATTTGGCTTGGAAATCAATTTATGTGCTTTACCGTAAATTTCTTGCAATAAATATGTAATGCCTTAATCTTTAACTATTCTAATCGATGTAAAAGATTACTGATGCGATGAGATTTTTAACACGTCCTATTTTGAAAATCATTTTTCTTATATACGAACTAAAATTGCTCTTTCGTTTTGATTTTCCTTCGTATTTATACTATCTGTAAAGCTAGGATTTAGGTATAGCTAGGAAATTTTTGTATAGATACTGACAATATTCACGCAAGTCGGGGCAGTAGTTATCCTTTTCAGGTCACGGAAGAATTCTTCCTTACTGGTCCTTCGTGAGACGTCGGCCTGGTATCCCTTACACTATGTAGCCTCCCGAAGGTGCGATCTAAACTTTTCTATAGAAACTAGATAATCATAGATCATAATTTCTAACTCACCATGAGAGGTATCGTTGTGGTGGGCGTTTTAAGTATTTTTGTTATCGAATGCGCATTTTTCCTTAAACTATTGTACGAAATCAGCTAACCGTTATATTAAGATAAAGATATGAATATAAGTTTTTACATTACTTGAGCTTTGCATATATACATACTAGTACATGATTAAATACAACTTTATGGTGTTGCTTCTAGGATTTTCAATTAAAAATGTGTATCAAAAAGTTCTGTATAAATACCTCATCTTAGACTAATAAACATAGGTTTAATAAAATTATCTGCAGGAAATAAACAAAAATTTTAAATGCAACCGCAATGAAATTGAAAACAAGTGAACAACATGTTCACTTTAAAAAAGAGCAAATTAAATGGTAGTATAAGTAGGGTTACGAAAAATATAGATGGAATATAAAAAAGAAGAAGAGATACAATTTTGTCTTTTTCTTCGCTTTAATTTTCTTTGCAGGCATATATGCCTATCCATCCTTTGCTTTATTTCTAGAATTTTAGGTTTATTGTTTTCAGATATTGTCTGGCTATTGGTTTTTAATCTTTTCTTTGATTTTTTTTCTGCTGGGCGCTATGTTTATTACTCTGTTCTCTGTACTCTGTTTAGTACTCAGCCATTCGATTTATGTGCTTGCTTGATTCAGTTTTTTTGTTCTTAATCGAGCTATCTATGTTTATTTTATTTAAGATGTGCCTATTATCTTCGTTCCGTATTCTGTCTTCTAATTGTTTATTGGTTACTCTAAGAAGTAATTTTATTTTCATAGTTTCTAATAATCTTTGCCTAACGTTCGTATTAGCTATGGATTCAGCGGTGATGTTATGGATTCAGCGGTGATGTTCATTACTGGTCCCACCACATGGTCAAAAGATCAAAAATGATTATATATTCTGGTTTTTACTTCTATCTATAAGAGCTGATTTTTTCCAACCGAGTCTCCCATGCATGCAGATATTCTGGTTGCTGTATTTATTTGATTAGGGAGATTTTTCGTGTTTTTTTTTATTATAAGAACTATAACAAAACTACTAAAAACACTATCTTTTTGACCGTTACTTGATGAAAATTTATTTTATGTAACAATAAAACACTGAAAACTTTGTTTTCAAACTTCCACAAAATTTATTTTAAATCTCATCACTACAGCTGTTACATGAGCTGTTTCAGCTGATTGCCTTTCTCAAGTGATCTATTTTTGGCTTAGGTTTACAAATTTATAGTCTCTAATGAAATAGGTTGAGGAGGGGAAAACTGTTTGTCTCAAGTTTTTCATTCAGAATTATATCTGTGTTTTTTAATTTGTTGATTTCCATAGATTCTAACAAAGATAGCTTAAGGCCTTTATTTTGAATGTGAAGAATTTTAAATTTGTCATTAAACGAATGATTATGATCTAGAAGGTGAAGTGCGTATGTCGAATCTATTTTTCTATTCTTAACAGCACTTTTATCTTCTGCTATTCGTTTGTCAAAGTTTCTACCAGTTTGACCGATGTAAGATTTTGGGCAGTCGCCACATTGAAGTTTGTACACACCACTATTTAAGTGTTTTTTATTTTGGCTCTTGTTATTTTTAACATATTTGCCTAGGTTTTTATTTGTTCGGAAAGCTGGTGTTGTTCCTTTCGTTTTTATGTGTTTGGCAAATTTTGTTGTTATTTTGCCTGTATATGTAATCGAGCAGAATGTACTGGGTTTTTTCTCTGGTGGTGGAAATACTAATTTTAGGGCTTTCTTGTGTAGTTTTTGATTTTACATTTTATTAATTGTTTGTTCGTTGTATCCGTTGTTTACTGCTATTTGCTTAATTATATTTAATTCTGTCTCAAAGTTGTATTTTGGCATCGGAATTTCTGTTAATCTATGTAACATACTATGATAAGCTGCCAGTTTATGTTGTGTTGTATTTCGCAACTTTCTAAGCAACAAATGAGGATAGGAACGTTTAGGAAACGCCATTTTTAAAATGGCGTTTCTACTTTTTTTTTTTACTTTCTACTGATCGACGAAAAAAGCGAAAATTTGCCGTTTTTTGACCTTAATTTGTTAATTATTAATTAAGTCCAAAAAATCGACTGCAGGAAACATGTATAGGTTCTTGTTAAAGAGGTCCACAATACCCAAAACAACTGTCGGTTGACTGGCCGGACGAGTGTCATACACAGGGTATTTTTTTGCTTATTTCACTCGTCTATAATAGTTATAGAACAAGCAGTAAAACAAAAAACTAGAAAAAAACTAATTTTCAACAATCCTATGTTATAAGGAAAAGACAGTTAGGATTTGATTTGACGTATAGTGCGTCTGTGTATCCGCTTATACGTATGTCACCCTAAAAGGGGTCTTCGGAGCGCATATTCACAGTCGCTCTGAACGTGAAAAGAAATATTTCCTATCTTAGTAGACACAACTCTAACATGGCTTGGTTTCGAAAAATTAGTTTACGGATCCTATTTTAGTTTAAACAACAGATCGATAACCCAATAAAACTTTCTAAAATTTAGTTTGTTTGATAGACTGGAGTGTGTTTGGACACTACAAAGACATCGTCAATAATATAAATGAAGTACTAGAATATATATTATGTAATCATAGTATGTAATACAAAAGCTTAAGAAAATTGTGTAACACTCTTTAAAAATGTATGTATATATAGCAAGTTATTTTACAGACCAAATTTAAAAGACAACCAACTTTTTAGTACAATATTTTATGGTAATGTGCATTCTAAAATCAAATTCTTTAGTCTAGAAATTAACAGAAAGTTTGTATTCTTAGTGTAGTCGAGAAATAGTTATTAGAAAAGTTTTTAACAAAAATTCTGTAACTACGTAACATTTTAAGGTGTTAATGTGACACTTATTGTTTCTAGTAGCAAAACGGTCCATTAAAGTGTACAAGTTCAGAGTCTATTTTGTAAGATTTATGTACTTAGTTCGTGCGTTTTAGTTGCATTTAACTTAACAGATCCTCTCAAGTTAGTGTTAATATAATTTTTCTTGGAAAAATCTTCAAAAGAATTGTGGACATATTTTAAAGATATCAGAAACATACGTGCATATTAAATATTTAAAAATTACAACCTTATAGATATTGGTTATAAGGTAATCAAAAGTGTATTCCTCTGTAATAATCGAGTATTTTTTAACTTTCCTTTTTAAACATTAGTATCATGGTGCTAGTTCGTCAACTATCATATTCGTTGAGTATCTTATATTTTTTATATGAGTATACTTTCCATATATATTTTATCAGGACCTGGAACTGGAAAATTTCGGCTTTTTAATTTATATAACGTCTCATTGATTACTTGTTTCGTGTTATAGTCCAGTCGTCAGAGGGTTGTCCCCTAAAAATCAAGCGAAAAAGCTGAATTTTGCCGAAAATGTTAATTTTAAAACCCCAAAAAAGATGTAGAAAGGTTTACCACTTTTAACACTAGGTTTCTCCCTAACACCACCCTCGTAGGCGGGTAAAAACGCAAAAAAATCGATTTACTAAGAATTTATACGCCGTAGAAGAAAATATTTCAGTTAAAAAACGTAGCTGAGATAATTTTAAACAAATGTGGTTATTAGCACTTTTTTGTGTAGAATGAACTGTTCTTTCAAAAACAATGCTTGAAGCGACCCACCTTTTTCAATGTCGGTTATGCGCGCTAATTCATGTTCAATAAAATTTGTATCAGATCCACGGTAAAAATTCAATATCTTTTGATTTAAGTATCCCATCGACAAAAATTAAAATGCGTTTTAAAGGTAAAGAGGGCAGCTTTCGTATGCAGTTTTTATATTTTGCCGCAAATAAACTCAGTTTCTGTAAAAATGTTAACTAAATAAACGTGGCCGTTTTACCATTTTTTATGAACCTCGTGAGATAAATAAAATTGATCACTTTCATTGACCATTCGTAGTAAAACTTTAATTTTTTGAGATCAATCTTTAAAACCTATGACATAAAATTTTAATTTTGAATTGTGGCAACAAATATGAGGCATTTTAAATATAAATAAAAAATGCCCCCAAGAAGACGATTTTTGGGTGTAGTTTATATATATGCAGAAGTTTGGTACTTTTAAAAAACGTACCAGTGTAATTGAAAAAAGAGTTTTAATCGTTTGTTATGTAAAAGTTTAAATCCAGCGTTTTTACCTGCTGAGTTTATTTGCGGCAAAATACAAAAAGTTGCATTCGAAAGATGAACTCTTCACCTTTAAAACGCATCTTGATTTTTGTCTTTAGGACACTCGGATCAAAAGATATTGAATTTTTACCGTCAAGTTGATACAAATTTCATCATTTTGACTTTACAACCCTGTGTGGGTCCTAACCTCCCCAAGAATTCTCTTCCAGTCGTCCCTATTCATCGCCTTCCTCCTCCAAGCACGTATTTCCATATTTCTCATATCTTGGTCTATGTTATTTAGGAATCTTGTTCTGGTTCTTCCTCTTCTTCTTTGACCAATAGGTCTATCAAGGAGCGTTTTTCTAGCTGGGCCGGTCTGCTCCATCCGCATTACATGGCCTACCCACCTCAGACGTCCTATCTTAATGTGTTATACGGTATCTGATTCCTGGTATATTCTATAGAGTTCGAAGTTGTATCGTCTTCTCCAGACACCATTTTCATTTAGTGCTCCATAGATTCGCCTTAGTATTTTTCTTTCGAAACATTCTAACATGTTTTCATTGCTTTTTGTTAAAGTCCAGGTTTCTGAACCATATGGTAGAACTGGGCGTATTATTGTTTTGTAGAGTTTTACTTTTGTATTTCTTGATATAACTCTAGATTTAAAAAGAAAATTAAGCCCAAAATAGCATCTATTAGCCGTGCAACTTCTGCGGTTTATCTCTGTGGTAGTGTCATTTTCAGTATTGACGAGCGTTCCCAGGTATACAAATTCGTTAACTGCTTCGATGACGTCGTTTTCTATAACAAATGGCCGTAGTATTTTTAGTTGGGGACCTATTTTCATGTATTTCGTTTTATTAATGTTTATTATTAAACCCATTTTTGTAGCCGCTTCCTTTAGTGGTACATACGCCTCTCGTGCTGCGTTTTCCGTTCTCCCAACAATATTGATATCATCAGCATATGCTAGGATTTGCACATATTTGTTATATATTGAACCGCTAGTTGTGATTTGTGATGTACGTACTACTTTTTCCATAGTTAGATTGAATAGTATACAGGAGAGTGGGTCTCCCTGACGTAGCCCGTTATTTGTACTAAAAGGTTCAGAGAGTTCCCCTTGGATTCGTACTCTGCATTCAACTTTTTCAAGTGTTAGGTTAGTTAGACATACCAACTGAATTGGTACTCCTAGATCTATCATTGCTCTAAACAATTCTCTTCTATTTACAGAGTCGTAAGCTGCCTTGTAGTCAATAAATATGTGGTGCGTGTCTACACCGTATTCCAGTGTTTTTTCTAGAATTTGTCTTAGGGTTGAAATCTGATGAATTGTTGATTTGCCACCTTTGAAACCAGCCTGGTATTGTCCTAGTATTCGCTCCACATACGGTGCCATACGATGGCATAGTATATTGGAGAATATTTTATACTCTGCATTTAGGGGCGTAATTCCTCGATAGTTAGAGCATTCAAAGATATCTCCATTTTTGTGTATGGTGCAAAGTATTCCAATATTTCTAGCACTGGTAAGAAACTTCTGTATCCATATTTCTTTTATAGGCTGCTGTAGCGCTATGATGATATAGTGGCCACCTTCTTTATATAATTCCGGGTGATTTTTTTCTGGCTACTTTGTTTACAGCGTCTTTAACTTCCAGGATCATTGGCGGACTCTCCTCCCTCTCGTCTGCTCCGCTTACCTCACAGCTTTCGTCTTCCGGGTTATCTTCTTCTTCATCTATATTAAGTATCTGGTTAAAATATTCTATCCATCTAGTTAATACGTCTGTTCTTGTTGTTAATAGATCGCCATTCAAACTTCTACATTGATTTGTGTTTGCCTTGAATTCTTTTCTGTTGATGTTAACTGTCTTATATAATGTTCTAAAATATTTCTCTCTGTTGAGGTTTTCTATATATTGAAGTTTATTTTTTAAGTGGTTTCGTTTCTTCATTCTGTGTGTTTTCTTTTCTTCTCTTCTCTTTGTCTGGTAATTATCTACACTTGTTCTAGTTCGGCGGGTAAGCATTTTTGCATGAGCTTCATTTTTTTTTCTGTATTGCGTCTTTGCATTCATCGTCAAACCAGTAATTTTTTCGGGTACAAGTTTCTGTTCCTATTTCGTCTTGTGCTGCTGACTCAATATCTTCCTTTAGCGTGTTCCAGTAAGAGTATATATCTCTCTGGTCTTCTTCGTTTGGGCTTTGATTTTTTAACCTATTGGTAATATTTTCCCAGTACTGTTTTGCAGCAGTTGCATCTCTCATCTTCTGTACATTCCATTTCTTTGTATCTATTTTTTTTTGTTGGAATTTGAAATTCTAGCCCTTAGTGTTGAGATCACTAAACAGTGGTCTGAGTCTATGTTTGTGCCTCTATAACTTCTGCAGTTCATTATGTCCGTTTCGTGTCTTGAATCTGTTAAGACGTGATCAATCTGACTAGTTGTTCTTCCATCGGGGGAGGTCCAGGTTACCTTGTGTATGTTCTGAACATTCATATCACATATTCAAAATCGGCGGTCGCTTCAAGCGTTGTTTCTGAGAGAACAGTTCATTCTTCACAAAAAGTACTAATAACCATTTTAGAATTATGTCTAGAATCATCTTTTTAGCCAAATTTTTTATTTAATAAATTTTTTATTTGGCGTACAGATTCTTAATAAAACTTTTTTTTTAAGTTTCACGAGGGCGGTTTTAGGGGAAAGCCCAGGGTCAAAAGTCGTAAACTTTTTTGTATCTTTTTTGGCATCCTAAACTTGATATTTTTGGCAAACTTTAGCTTGTTCGTATAATTTTTAGAGGTTCAGTGGTATTTTCGTCTCTGACCACTGAAGTATTGGTCACGATTATATTTGCGGTAACCTTCTGTTACGTTTCCAGGAAGTTTTGATATGCGTTGGCCCTAAATAATTCAGTGACTTAAGTAGTTCACATATTAATATATGAGTTGTTTATTTCCTATTTGCTATTCTAATATTCTAATATACCCAATATCTGCATTTACAAACCATATGCCATTTTCTATTATTGAAGTAAAATTTAGTTTAAGTTCTTCTAATTTTTCAAAAATATATGGATATACAAACATTGTAAAAGAATGGTTGTTTGGAAGATTAGCTTTTATCCTAGTTATATACGATATCCAGCTATAAAATGCAATTAAAAGTTTATGTATTTATTACGTAACTATAACAATATATTCTTTAATTTCAAGAAAATTTACATAGTACACGAGGAAGTAGTATTTTGAAGTTGTCTACATGATGAAATACGTTTCTTAAGTGAACTTTTAATCAGTGTATTGATATTAATTATTGGTTGATAATATGTAGGGTGTGGAGAATTATTTGTTTTACCCAATTTTCTCCATGAATTCATTACACAATTTCAGTTCACAATAAGTTAATTTTGGGCGTTTCGATTTCCACTTCAGAAATCGATATCAAAACATTGAATACGCAATATATAAAAATACCACAAGAACTAGCTCCGAACAATATTTACAGCCCTTTATTTAATATTCTTATCATGTATACACACATTTGGAAAATTATTAGTACTAACAAGCATATTTTCTAGGATGTAAGTCACTGTACATGAGTTTGCCCTTGTGTAAACAAATGATCTCTTGATTTTAGTATGTGGTTTTACCAAGCAAAAGAGATCATTTGAATATATAAAAATCTGTATGTATTTCACATATATTTAAGTTATACAATCTTCAATTCTCTATAACTAAGTATTAAATAATTATTTACAAAATTCACTTAAATTACGTTCTTGCTATCTAACCTAGAACCGGAAACAATTTGTTTACTTAATTCATTATATCTCCAATAAAATGTATAATCGTAATAACATGCAATGCAAACCTTTAAAAAACCATTTATAGAATTAATATTAATAATCAAAAGACTGATATTTTTTGTACACACTTATGACAAAAAAAAAAAAAAAAAAAAAAAATATACACACTTCAAAAATACTTTTTTGCATTTTCTTCCTAGAATTAATATTATTTAACTAAAATACTATTTTATAAAATCAGGACGTTGGCAACTATTATTAAAACTTATAAAACACTTTTAACAGTTTGATGTTGTCTTTAATCTTTTGAAGATTCCTCCAATATAATTTCGTTAAATCATAGTGTGTAGTCGCCAAATAAAAAAAGCAGAATAGTCAAATGGACGTAGTGTTAGATAATATGTGCAAAAGAAATTTTGAGATGCATGATTTGTTATTTTTTAGGTTCTACTCAACACATTCAAATGAACTGGTAAAAAATAATTAGAAAAACTCCTAAAAAATATTTAAGTTAGAAAACAATAGTGATTTGTACTATTTGAGTAAACGTTGTACTAACAAATATATACCATATTATTTGTATCAGTCACTCAAATAAGAATCATGCATTTCAAAATAATTAATGCACATGTAGAATTAGTCGAATGTTTTACGCAGCTGTTGAATCCACTAAAAGTTTGTGCTAACTTAAAGACGACGTTTCTATTAATTTTAGTTCCTTCTTCAGCTTTTACCGCGGCGATTCTCCGTAGCTTAGACACGTAGTTGAAATTTCATGAATGTTAACAAACTATTCGTTTTTACTAGTAAACCAATTAGAGTTTTTTGTTTTTAAATGTTTACCGCGACGTGTCCTTTAATATATACTAATCGTCATTTTTTTCGTTTTTGTAGATTTTATGTGGTCGCTGGGAGCCCTTCCTGACGGTAAGTTATTTTTATTTTTTTGAATTTGGTGTAAAATATATTTAGGTTAAGTATACGTTCTCCATTGAAGCATTTTTTAGTAATAAAAAAATAAAGTTCGTGTAACCTTCTGGCTGAGGTCTTGGGTTAGAGTTTTCAGGTCTCGCAAGCGCCCCTAACATAACTTAATTACCACTTGCATAGCTAGAATCGATGACTTTACGTGTCTTCTAAAGCACGGTAACGCCTTAGTTAAATAAGAAATCGAAAACTGTGTCTTCTTTTTCTTCTTCTTTTATGTAGACATCACTCTGTCTGTTTTTCAATGTGCCTCCAGTAAGTTGTCGTTCCATCGTTTTCGTAGTCTTCCTAGCTCTCTCTTTGTAGCTCTGTCCCATAGTATTTTACTATTAATTTTTCTAAATGTTTTTATCTCTGCTGTTTTTGTCCCCTTCGTGTCAGGTCTTGTTTCTGTAGCGTGTGTCATTATTGTTCTGATAACTGTTTTCTAAATTCTGCCTTTCATTTCTTTCCCTATATTTTTATTTTTTCATATTGTTTTATTCAGGCAACCACTGCTGAATTTACTTTGCATCTATTTTTGCTGCGTTTGCTCTATTTACTTCTGTATTCCACTTCAGTGTCGAGCTTTCCGTAACTAGATAATGTAATGCCTAGATATTTAAACTCTATCATGTTACATCTGTTTTGAGAAGCTCTGCCAGTGTTCCCTTTTTATTTGTCTAACTAAAATATTCGTTTCGTTTCTGATTCGTTTATATTGGTTATACTGAAAACTTAGTCACTGTTGGGATTCGAACCCGGGTACTCAAGCTTGTTAAGCCAATAACATAGCAACTGCACTACTGCCACCCTCGACCATTTTGAGGAATATTTAACGTGTTGATAATTTGTTTTTAATTGATTTACCTGGTTTTATTTGATTCATGTTTATTTATTATTTCTATTCACGATTACTTGTTTTAAAAATTTTCAATAAATATAGCAGAACTTTTTAGCTTTTTCGTTTATAAAACTTAGATGGGGTTGGACACTTTTCCTTTCTTTGTTTTATATGGTCTTACTTGTCTTATATAAGATCCAAAATTATGCTTTTTACAATATTTTTAAGACATGCCAGTTTACTATTATTTACGGGTATATTAATATCCATCTGCCTACTTTACAGCTTCTTTCTTAAAATGTAACTTTTTTTCGTGAGTAATCAAACAGTAATATTTTCATTATTTTTCATAACCTTGGCCAGAAGTTTGTTTAAATTTGTGTTTGTTTTGTAGTCTGAACAGTGCTATTGCCATATTTTGGCAATAATCTTAAATTTAACTAAAATGTGTCTATCCTAATAGGCCTCTTTCTTTTTCTTTTTGTAGCATTTTCTCGTCCATTTTTGGACATAGACCTCTCCTAACTCCTTTCATCGATCTCTATCCTAAGCAACATACTTCTAATTTATCCCGGCCACTCTTTTGATGTCTTCTATCTATCTCATCTGTGGTCTTCTTCTTGGTCTTCTACCGTTAAAGGGTCCCCAATGTTGTATTATGGCGTTCCAACGTTGGTCTTTTTGTTTAGCAATGTGACCTTCAAATGATCTTACTCAGTCGTTTCCCTTTTTATCTATATTTATTTTTATTATTATTATTATATATATATATATATATATATATACTCAACATTGCTCTTTCCATTGCCCCAATAGGCCTATAACTAAGCCTAGCCTAACAGTCCTATAACTAGATTTACATATTTCTATTATTACTTTGGTTAATATATTAATTAAATGACCAAAGCCATGCTGATAACTTTAACTTATGTCATAATGGAAAATTAATATCATTTATAAGACAGTAAAATTTAGTAGGTACTTCTTAAAATTACCAAAATAACTTTTTGATCAGCTAGATTCTTTTTTGGGAAAAATGACACGCACATGAATTTAGGCAGTTTTAATAGAAAAGTATTTTAAGGACACAAGTAATAACAAACTTTTTAATGTTAAAACTTCTTATTGTTAGATGTAAAGAGACCATGGAATATCTCTGCAAAATGAAAAATAATGTGACTATTTTTACCAAAATGAAAAAGTTAGCTGCTACTACATGTTGGTTTATAACGTTCTTCATCGCTTTCTGACGTCCAATCGCCACTTCGTCCGATCGTTCCATAGGTCCGCTTTCTTTCACCTCTTTATATATTCCTTCTCTTTAAGGTGTTCTCTGTTTAAGGTGTTTTCTTTTGTCTTTTAATTGCCAATTTAGTATTTTTTAGATAGTCAGTTTTCATCCATTCTTTGTATATTTCCGTTCCGGATAAGTTATTTTGTTGACAAATCATCTGAGATTCAATATGAATGACTTTGTCTAATATTCCATTCTGTCAAATATTGATACCTAGATATTTGTAGTAGTAACAGTATTTTATCGTGGGTTCTTTCGTCTAATATGAAATCTTTTTGCTGCCCTCCAATGCACAAGTATTCATTTTTCTTTGTGATGTCTTATATACCCCAGATATCGTACTCTTCAATTAATTTTCGTTCTGTCTAGTTTAAATCGTCATAATCGTGAGCCAATATTACTTATTCGTCTGTAAAGTTCAATTCCTTGATTTTGTGACATCTTTTTCCTATTATGTCGGTTAAGGAGAAAATGTTTTCAATAGTGGATCTTCCCGGACAAAATCCTGCTTGTTCTTCTGCTTCAGAATCTAAAAATTCTTTCTCGAATAAATTGTTTAAAATCTTCCTCTATATTCTTGTCATAGATCCAGTAACAGCTATTTCTCGGTGACTTCCACAATTGTTCTGATCACCTTTTTTATGTAGATAATATTACTGAGATATAATGTTTTTCATTCCTAAGAGATGTCGCTTTTATTTAGGTATTCTTGAAATACAAACAACCAAACTTATATGGAATCACCATGTATTTCAAATGAATATATATTTTTTATTGAAAATGTTTATTGAAAATAAACAAACTAATAAAACAATTACATAACACTGCCCGTACAATTACAAAACGTAAGGAAATAAATATTAAAAATGGTATCAAATTAGAAAAACTGGAAAGAGCCTACACAGAAATTAGTTTAAAAGTACAAAACAAAATACATAATAAACTTCGTGCCCAGTCACAATTTTAAAATTTAGAAACACGAAGTAGAACTTATTAATAAATACATATACCTTATCTCTCTAAATTATCTTAGTTTATTTTATTTTTATATCACTTTTCCCGAAAACTAGAACTCTAATTTCCTTTAGGAGATAAAGATTTGCAATTTTAAAAAGCCATAATCGTGACCATATTATTTCCTTTTAATTTGCCGTTTCAACCTAGTCCTTCAACGTCTTTTACATTATTAAGTAAGTGGAGCGGAAAATAATGCAGGATCTCTCTTTAACGCTAGTTGCCTACTTTTATAGCACAATTATCAAAATTCTGAGCTTATTATCCGGCCATTTGGCATGTGTCCTTAGAAAATAAAAAAGATTTGACCTTAAACGCGTTCAACCTTAGTCTAGGGGATGGCCGATTCAGCATCGTTATTTGCTTGGCTAACATCATGAATAGACCTATTTACATCTGCATAATAAATGTATTTTGGGAAACGAGTAATTAATTTATACACTGTTTTAATGCTTTTATATTATTAAATATTGAATATATTTATTATTTATTACCTTACAAAAACTAATGGAATTTTAAGGTTTTTTAAATCTTATTTTACAATCCATTAATAAAACACATATTTATGTACTACATATTCACTTAAATAATACATTCGTTTATTAACAATTATATGATAAAATTATTAAATATTCCTAAATTTTTTACTTATCATGGTCTTGAACACCACGAAAAAGGCAACTGCCATGGTATTTGTGATGATTTATCAGAAAGTAGACGACAGTGTACCGGAGCTTTTGCTATTCCAGATAGCTGCGATAACGTGAAAAGTGTTTGTAAAAAAAAACGTATTTGAAAATATGCGCAACAAGTCCACAAAAGAACAATACGCTTGTATGGCGTAAAAAGGAATGACATACAACATTCAAGGAAAAATTAGGAGACGTTAAAAAATTTAAATACACTCTTTATGATAGACAGATCGTATAATATCCCATCAATAGCTTCATGCGGGATGAGAGCTACTATAGTCCATCAAAAAACGGAAAAGAATATCTCACTCCTTACTTCAATGTTAATAAGCAATTAAACTATTATCCAGATTTAGCCATACGGCTCACACTCCCTCTAAGGGGAAAATTCACTCATCCCAGATACCTACGGTATCAAAAGGATTGAGCTCTGGTGGGACTCTTTCCATGTTATCGAGTCCTAGGTGACTTGGTACGTCGGTGTATCTCCTAAAAATTTTCGCACGCATCTGGACGTCGAAAGTAGCACAGCTTTCTGCATGACCTTATACAGATGTTCATTTAGACCCAGCTTTTTTATGTTTTCTAGGAGGTTCTTCGGAATGACTCCAGTGGTAGAAAGAATAATCGGTATCGTCTGGGTACTTTCCATTCTCCATTGTCTTCTTATTTGTATTTCCAGATCTCTGTACTTAACGATCTTTTCGTTGTACTTAACTCGCAGATTATTGTTGTTAGGTATCGCCACATCGATTAGAGTTGTTTGTCTTGTTAGTTTATTAACTAGCACGAGATCTGGTCTATTATGTGCTACAGTTTGGTCTGTGAGCACAGTACGATCCCAGTATAGCTTGCAGTTGTCATTCTCAAGCATACTCTCTGGAACGTATTGATAATATGGGAGATGGTTTGTTTGTAGAAGTCCCAGTTTAATAGCTATCTCTTGATGGAGGATCTTCCCTACTGAGTCATGCCGTTCCTTATATTCAGTTGCAGCAAATGCCTGGCAGCCTCCGGTAAGATGTTGGATCGTTTCTTGGGCTTGGCATCCATATCGGCATTTGTCGTTTTGGACCTGAGGGTCTTTGACAATATATTTCAGGTAATTTTTGGTTGGTATAACCTGATCCTGAATGGCGAGTAATGAACCTTCTGTTTCAGGGAACATCTTTCCTGATGTCAGCCAATAGTTCGACGCTATATTGTCGACATAGTCTTGACTGACTTCATTCGGATGTCGCCCGTGCAGAGGTTTACCCATCCAGATGCGCATTTTTTCGTTCTTAGTAACATGGTTTATGCGCATTTCTTGTTCCCTCAGGTTGATCGGTGTTGTGTCATCTACTGCGCAAATCGCGCGATGAAGAGTAGATGTCTGCGCCTGTACCTGAAAATAAGTTCTTAAATTATTAATCTGTTTATCTAATTGTTCGCTTATATCAATAAGTCCTCGTCCTCCTAAATACCGTGGTAATGTCGTTCTTTCTACTGCACTTCGAGGATGGTGTTTTTGTGCCTTTGTGAGGTGTGTTCGTACTTTTCTCTGAAGACTTTCTATATCTGTTTTAGTCCACTTAATAATGCCAAATGAGTAGCTAAGCGCGGAAAATGCGTAGGTGTTTAATGCCTTAAACAAATTTTTACTATTAAGATGTGAGCGGAGTAGCTGTTTTACCCTTCGTATGAACTCTGATGTTAATTCGATTTTCGTTTGTTTATGGTCAATTTTCCGCGCTTGCTTTACTCCTAGATATTTATACATGTCATTTTCGCCCATAGCCTCGATGTTTTGGCCATTTTGCATATCAAATCCCCCGGGCTGAACCTTTCCCTTGACTATATTTAGTACACGACATTTGTCTAACCCAAAATGCATACTGATATCATTTGAAAAAGTTTCTACAGTTTTTAGCATTTGATCTAAGTGAGTTCGAGTGGAAGCCATTAGTTTCAAATCATCCATATACAACAGATGATTAAGCTTCGCCACTACAGTGTTGTTGTTTTTAATGCTAAAACCAATGGAGTCAGTGGAGTTCAATAGCTGGGATAGTGGGTTCATCGCTAGACAGAACCACAAGGGACTCAGCGAATCACCTTGGAATAGGCCGCGGTTAATTGCGATATTTTCTGTTTCGATATTGTTTCCACCAGGTATTTGGAGGTGAATTTTAGTCTTCCAATATGTCATTATATGTCTTAAGAAGGTCACTATATTATCATCGACTTTATATATTCTTAATATATCTACAAGCCATTCATGCGGCACTGAGTCAAAGGCTTTCTTATAGTCAATAAAGGCAGTGAAGAGGTTCCTTTTTTTAGTGTATGCCTGGTTAGAAATGACTGAGTCGATAATAAGTTGTTCTTTGCAACCCATGGAGCCCTTAGCGCATCCTTTCTGTTGAGGTTCTATGATATTGTTTAGAGCGCAGTGTTGGTAGATACGCTGGGCTACACAGGATGTGACCAATTTATACAGAGTTGGAAGACACGTAATTGGGCGGTATTTGGCTGGATCTTGGGTGTTATTTTGATCCTTCGGTATTAAATAAGTTGTTCCCTGAGTTAGGAATGATGGTATTTTCTGCGGATTAGAAATAACACGATTAATTAATGTTGACAGGCACTCATGAGCACTCCAGAACTTCTTAAGCTAGAAGTTTTGAACTCCATCTGGTCCAGGAGATTTCCAGTTATGAAGCTCTTTGATGATATTAGAGACTTCGTCTGTGGTGAAGGGTTCATAAACAGTTGTGCGGTAGTGTTGACAGCTGTGCGTCGTATCTTCTATCCATCCAGCATTGGTGTTAAGAGCAGCTGATGTGGAAAGTTGATTTCTCCAAAACTCCTGAATGTCTTCTTGGCTTGGGTATGATTTATTGGCACTTTCGACAGTGGAATTAAGTTTCCGATAGAACGCCTTCTCGGCATGCTCAAAAGCGCATTGTCACATTTCCGGCTGTTACTAACCTTGTACCTCCTTAGTCGTCCTGAATAAACGGAGAGTTTTTGTTTTAATGTATCCAGGCACTGATGGGCTGTGATGTTTACTGGATCATATTGCGAGTGCCTTGCAGTGCTTAGCATTATTTGATCAGCTCTTTTAATGACTTTTCTACTTGTTGTTCCTCGTATATATTCTGTCATTTGACCAATGTCCCTACGCAGTAATTCAATCTTGTTTAGAAGCCGTTTCTCCCAGGGTGCAACTCTGTTATCAGTCCTTCCGGCATTGGTACCCCGTCGTGTTCTGATCTTAATTCCCATTATATTAGCTGTTGCTGTTGCTGCACAGTAAATAAGCATATAAGCATATAAGCATATAAGCATAAGCAAGATACTGATCAGACAAAAGAAATAAGATGCCGCATTGAAATTGCGCGGTCAACTTTTAACAGAATGAGAAAACTTTTTTGTAATCGCGATATCAATATATCGCTCCGGATAAGAATGCTTCGATGTTATATTTTCTCTACCCTCTTGTATGGAGTTGAAGCTTGGACACTTAAAAAATCCAACATTAAAAACCTAGAAGCATTCGAAATGTGGTGTTACCGACGCATTTTGAAAATATCATGGATGGATCGCAAAACAAACGAACAAGTTCTCGAACAACTAGGAAAACAATGCGAAGTTTTAAATTCCATAAAGATCAGGAAATTGGAATACTTGGGGCACATCATGAGAGGTGAAAAGTACGAACTACTAAGGAACATAATGCAGGGTAAAATCAAAGGTAAAAGAAGCGTAGGAAGACGTAAAATCTCGTGGCTACGCAATCTCCGTGAGTGGTTTGGATGCAGTTCAATTGAACTATTCAGGCGAGTAACCAATAAAATTATAATTGCCAGAATGATTTCCAATCTCCGATAGGAGTGGAACTTGAAGAAGAAGAAGAAGAAAGAAATAAGCATAGGCAAATATTCCAGCGTATGGGCTTCTACGACGTAATTGGGTAGGACTTCAGTATTTATAATTTGTAACAGAGCACCTAGTTTTTTAGAAGAGTTTATTTTTGGTAGCGGTGGTCTGCTAAGTGGATTTGTTCCATTAAACTCTTGTACAGCTCGTGCCATTTCGCTTACCAGAGTATCGCGTAACTCGTTGTTGTCCTGTAGTGTATAATCAGGTTGAGTTTCTTGTATGGTAAGCTCAGGAATCTGCTCACGTCTCTCATTAGGGACTTGATCTACATTTACCTCTTGGTGATTAATCTCCCGTTCGACTTCGCTTCTGATGGTATTGCGTCTAGCCTCTGGGATAAGATTATTTCTTATAATTACCCGGTATTGATCAGCAACTCGTTGTTCAGTTACTTGAATTTCTGGGTACTCCCTGCAAAATTCGGCATAGAGGTTTTGTCGATACCCGATCGTTTCTTGACCAAGGTTTGTCACCTGGTAATAGAAGCGCAATATATTCTCATTTATGGACGCAGTCCATTTCATGCGCTGTCTCGGTCGTCCCGCTTGGGTGAGCGCCGGCTGATGTTCCAGCGCAGCACCTTCAGCGAGTGGAGCTCTTGTTGTTGTTTGGCTCGCTTGTGGTTGTTCTTGCTGTTGTTGTTGCTATTAACTATTATTATTACTACTATTATTTTTCGGCATTTTCTTCCTCAAAGGCTAAATTAACTCATCACAGATGCCTAGTTTGACCTGCAAGTAATGAGGTCTCTAGATCATCTTTCTGTGTTATCAGTGATTTAGTATTCAAGAGTATCCCATACTAATTTTTTAAGACACCAACAACAAACTTTTTGAATTTGTTTGAATAGTTTAACCAATATATTCCTAATAATACTCGGAGTATTTTTCGTGTGAATAATATAGATTTTTTTTGTTATACATATTTATATATATGCGTATACTAATTTTGTGTTTATGTTCCAGGTTTTCCCGCTGCGGCATATGCCGCCTATGCGGCCGGTCGAGGTTACTCGGGCTACCCTAGTTTCGGACTGCCGTACCCAGCAGGTAATGCCTTAACCAGTTTGCATCACCACCACCCACTGCAGTTGTTGTCCTACCCCCTAGATCACCCTCTAGGTGTGTACGGCAACGCTGCAGCTGCCAGCCTGCATGCCATGCCCTTGTGAACGTTCGGCAATACGACACGATAACTCGCCCGTCAGTTGTCAGTTGTCTCTCTAAATGTTGTTCATTAAATAACAACCAGTTTATGTCGACAATAATGTCGGCGGAGGTATTTTGTTTACTGTTTGTTTTATTTGTCCAAAGAGTAATTATTAAATACACTGTCAGTAATAGGTATCTCTCTTTTTCTGATTTTATAGAAGTTTGGCAACATTAATGTGGTACTTCTAGTCCATTTTGTATTGTTTGTATTATCATGAGTAAATTATTAAATACAGACAATAAATAATTTTATACAAAGTCGATTTAGATTGTTTAATAAAAGTTTCATATTTCATATTTTTTCTTGAGTATTATTAGTGAATAATACGTAAACTTTTATTTTTTTAGTAATTTATAAAATGACAGAATTGACATTATTTTGCAAGATTACATATTAACCGTAATAATTTATAGGGGTATTTTTGATAAGACGTATTGTTTTAATGTGCCTCATGATTCTTAAAGTAACCACCGTAACTGCATTGATTTTAGTACGTTATCCTAATTTTGAATAATAATTACGCGATCCCAGTTTTACTAAAATTTTTTTTCTGTTTCTGAGCTCCCCTTTATTTCTGTTTATTATACCATATTCTTTTTCGAGATTATGACCAGCTTATTTAGACTGCTCGGGCTATTTCGTAATTTCTTTTCACACATAATACAACTTTCGTAACTTTGGTTTTATTATATCTTTGTTCGTTTTTCTTCTCTACTAAATATTTTTATTCTAAAGTGGTTAGTCCAGTCGGCAGAGAGTTGACCCGTAAAAATCATACGACTAAACTGAATTTTGCAGTGAACAATAATTATGGGACCGCAAAAAAGTTTACTACTTTTACCCCCAGATTTCCCCCTAAAACCTCACTTGCAGAAAAACAAAAAAAAAATCTATTTACCAAGAATCTGTACAGCGTAGTAAAAAATGTTTCAATCAACAAATATAGCTGAGATAATTTTAAACAAAAATGTTAATAAGCTTTTTTGTGTAGAATAAATCGTTATCTTAGAACCAACGCTCGAAGCCACTATCGATTTTGCAGGTGAGTTACGCGCGTGAAATAAATGTTCAATAAAATTTGTATCAGCTCGACGGTAAAAATTCGATATGTTTTGATTCAAATGTACTATCGACAAAAATCAAAATGCGTTTTAAAGGCAAAGAGTGCAGCTTTCGTATGAAGATATTGTATTTTCCCGAAAAGAAACTTAATTTTTATAAAGGTGTTAAATAATTTAACGTGGCGCGATTTTTGCTATTTTTTTAGATTCTAGTGAGATCAATAAAATTGGTGGCTTTCATTGACCAGTTGTAGTAAAACTTACATTCTTAGAGACTAATCTTTATAACCTATACGAAATATGAATAAAACACGCAGAATGTTTTAGATTACTAACGATTACACGTCACGGTAAATGCATTTAAGAAGAGATTTTGAGTGTAGTTTATTGCAGGAATTTTGTTCTTTAAAAAATCGTACTAGTGTAATTGGAAAAAGGGTTTAAATGTTTTAGATCGTTTGTTGTGTAAAAGTTTAAATCTAGCGTTTTTATGCCAAAACCTAAAACTAAAATGTCATGCCTTAGGTTTTAAGGGTTACGCTTTAGTAATCGAAACTTTATAGTGGTCAGTCAATGAAAGGAATAAATGGTATTGATATCGTGAGAATCATAAAAGTTGATTACGAGAAGAGTGTATTTACGGCAAAATACAAAACTGCATACGAAAGCTGAACTTTTTGCCTTTCAATTATATCTTGATTTTTGTCGATATGTCACTTGAATCAAAAAATGTCGAATTTTTACCGTCGAGCTGATAGAAATTTCATTGAACATTAATTACGCTAGCGTAACTAACATGCAAAATCGACGGTCGCTTTAAGCGTTGTTTCTAAGAAAATGGTTCATTCTACACAAAAAATGCTTATAAACATTGTTGTTTAAAATTATTTCAGCTACATTTTCTATTTGAAAAATTTTTTCTGCGGTGTACAGATTCTTGGTAAATTAATTTTTTAAGGGGAAGCCCGGGTGTAGAAGTGATAAACTTTTTTGCAACTTTTTGGGGTCCCAAAGTTAATATCCTTGTCAAAATTCAGCTTTTTCGTATGATTTTTAGGGGATCAGCGGCATTTTCGTCTTTGACTGGAGTAAGTCAGCATCTACAATTATATTACTATTGGCTTATAACATGTAATTTAAATATAATATTGTATACAAATATGAATTAAAGAAATGTACATTGTGAAAGTTTCACTACGAATCCTTTATGTTTATAAACATAACATTATAAAATCCTTTATTATTTTATAAAAAAAATGTATATCGTAACCTATATAAGCCAGCACATTGCAGTTGGAGGTAGTTTAGTTTAAATAACGTGGTAAATAATTTTGTGTATTTTTTCTCTTACATAGCGCAAAGCACATAAGAATCATAATATGTACTTTTCAAAATAATAGAACAAAGTGTTTAATTATATAACATGGATTATACGGTTAATATTATTTAAACATTTTAAAATAAATGAACTTTTGATTCGCAAGTATTTTAGCGAGATATAGGTACTTCAATATTTTTATTTAGTTTTGTGTTTATTAATAAAAATGGACTAGAGAAAACTACATTTCCCCCCATACTAGCTTAAACTAATACTTCTCTAGCTAGAAAAATAATACACGTTTAGGTATAGCTTAGACTAGGAATAAATAAGTAAAAAGACAAGTAATTCTTTTAGGTTAGGTAAAAGTTGGAGTTGTGTACGTTAGTAATTCCCCTCCCCCGCCGTTCTACCAGATGTTTAGTGTCTGATTTTAGTGCAAGCTATGAATTATGTATTGTTTTAAGACGCCATTTAAGCAACAGTGTGCTTGTTGCCTAAAATCCTGGATAGTGTCAATGAATGCTACAAGAAGGATGTCAAGACTAGTCTTAAATATTATCGAGAATGACTTTTTTATATTTACATGTTTTGGAAAAAATATTTTAGGTAAATATGTACATACTCGCATAACTCATTCACTACAAACATGGTCTTTTTATGGCAATTCATTTTAGAATAAAATCTCCGTTTTGTGTACTATTTTTTTAAGATTACGCTACTGGTAACAATGGATATTAAATATGTACTTCAAGAAATCTTTTGTTGTTTAATAAACATTCAAGTCCCAGACGAAATCATAACTTATTTAATTAACAAAGGTTAAAAAATTTACGCCTCTAGCACTGAATGGTACACATATCTATCTTACTTTCTGCGATATCATAGTTTTCGATCAGTTTTTTATTTACTCGTTATATTTTCGTAAGTCCATAAAACACTGTTTTTGATATTTATTTCTTATATCGTTATCTAGTGAGTTTTTAACATTTAGGACACGTTTGTCTTCCCTAAAATGCACGCTAAATTTGTTTTTGTCAAATCTTGAATTTTCACATTTTGTTTATTGATTTTAAGATTTACTTCTACGGTTGGAGACATCAATATAATAACTAATTTTTTCCCGTACTAAATTCTATTGAAACCTATTATGTCTAATGGTAGTTCTCTCGTTTCTTTACGTAACACTTCATTGACATATCTAATTTAGGGATTTTTGGTAAAACGGTTACGCACACTCATTCCAATTTTTGTGATCAGTAAATTCATGTTTTTCAAATGTTAGTACAAGCACATCTTAAAAAAATGTAATTATTTTTGAAAAATTATGAATTTATGATATTCGGGTAAGAAAATTAGGTGTTTGATCCGGTCTGTGTTTTAGATTCACATATCGTTTAGATTCGTATGAGTACTTCGGATTCTTCTTCAGTAAGCAATAAATACATGTATATCTTATACATATTACGAGCAGTATGATATTTATTAGCTAACTTACGAAAAATTATTAAGTTTTTAATATTGTATTTTATTTGTAAATTTAATTTGAAGTAATATTAGCATTACTAAAATTTTTTACCTCTGCAAAATTTTTTACGAAATTGGGTTGAATATTTATTTTGTGTTTTATATAAGTTTCTATTTTATTGTGAATTATAGACTATTGATATTTACTTTTAAACATCTATTTTACCCTATTTCCAACATTTTACGGTATTGGTATGGAAGATATAATATTATCACCCAGCAAGTTGAGGGTTACATGTGACTACAAATATGTTGTTTGGGTTGCTTTTTTCAGAGTTAAAGGTTTTTACGTGTAAATATCATAACGGATTAACTATTTAGAATTTTTATGATTGGCCATCTCCTATATATTGTTCTGAAGCTATTTGCTTGTGGCTTAATGCAATCAATTACTATTTTCGTTGGGAAGAAGCCGCAATATAATTTTAAAAAAGTTTATTTTTGACATTTAAATTTCCTCTTCAAACCAAACTATTTGACTTAACAGGTGTCCAAACATGGTTTGGACACCTGTTAAGAATGCCTGACGAACGTTGGCCCCAAAAACTTCACAGATGGAAGCCCCCTGGTAGAAGAAAAAGAGGTAGACCTCGACGCTCATGGAATGAAGGTATTAGAAGAGCAATGGAATCGAGAGGTTTGGAGGAGGAGCATGCCTTGGACCGAGAGGATTGGCGGAGGAGGACGGGAATACGGCGATAGCCGTCTCCAAGATGTATTCTATTTACAAATTGGATCCTGTAATATATATATACATACATATATATATATATATATATATATATATATATATATATATATATATATATAAATTTCCTCTTTTAAAATCCATCCCAAAATACAAACATTAATAAATTATGTTTTTATTTTGAGATATTATTATGTTTTTATTTATATTATTATGAGAGGGCCATGTTAAATATAAGCCTCAGAGACAAAATTCGTAACACCGAAATACGCCGAAGAACTAGAGTAACCGACATCATGGGAACAATAGCGACATTGAGATGGCAATGGGTAGCACATGTAGCAAGACAAGACACCAAGAGATGGTCTCATAAAGTGACGTTCTGGAGACCTCTAGAAACAAAAAGAAACGTGGGAAGACCTAAAAAGTGATGGATAGACGATATAACTGCTGTAGCTGGAAAGCAGTGGATGAGAATTGCAAAAGATAGGGAAGCGTGGAAGCAATTGGAGAAGGCCTATGTCCAACATTGGATAAATGAAGGCTGAAGAAGAAGAAGAAGAAGAATATTCTCCTATTACTGATTCCATGGTAAATCATAAGGAAAAAATCTGGAAAAAACCTCATGAGACTATCCCGACATGGTAAATATTTGATCCTTTATTTAGTTTACTCTTAATAATCGCCAAACTCTGTTTCTATATTAGGGTGGAACGAAAAATTCGAAGTCATTATTTTTTATGAGGCTAGTTCGAAAAATTTGCCTTTTTATATATAATAAAACTGTAAGAAATCTGTTTTGTATTTAACCCTATCTTCAGGTTCCATATTAAATCTATATTTTTGGGAATAACAAAAAAAATTATCATTTCTTTGAATCTAAATAATTGTTTTACGATACAATATACATTTTATGATTGGTAGTCTTATTTTGTGTTAAAACACGGCATATTATTAGTTTCTAGACTGCAACTTTGAATGAATAAAGCCATCTCTTGATTGTGGTCCACCAACAGTAGCTAATGCTAAAGTTATTACCAATAGTTCTTTTCGCGGATTGGGTATGTCAGGGGCAGTTTAAGACATCCATGTTGTTGTGATTTCCAGAATTAATTATATCCCTTGCATCGTCATTGGAAATATGTTTTAGCACAGAAGGCGCCGTAACACTGCATTCAGAAATAGAAATTAAGCCAATTTAATGTTGGTATTTTTATCTTTTTTTCTTTTTCACTTTGTCTAGCTTTTAGCACTCTGTGTGGTCCTAGCTACCCTATATGTTCTGGTTTATCTTTTATCATTCCGAGTAATACATTTTTGGGATGGGCAAAACAAGCATTTCATTGGATAACGACATTGACAATTTTTCTTTCGTCAACTGGTAGACTTAGTGGATAATGGATCATTCGCCATAACTGTTTTAAACCATCAGAACAGCTAAGATATAGTTTTATATAAAACCAAACCGGTTCATATACTTTTTGGATAAAACCTAACATAATTACTTGAGAGCTGGGACATTCAGTTTCAATATACAATCGAAGCAACCATTTGCAACTCTTAGACACCTTGCGTGTGATATTTTTCCAGGTTTTTAAGGCTCAAATTATTGTTACATTTTTTCTTAGCAACTGCTTGACTGAGTACTTCTGATCGGTACTAAGGTCTGTTGTTTCTAATAATATTGGTCGGTTGTTTTCTATTGCAATGAAATTGACAACAATTTTCTATTACAATGAAATTGACAACAATTTTCTATTGCAATGAAAAACCAAGTAGTTGACTAGTGTGTCCATCTAACTGTTGGACTAAATGACGTAGAGGTAATTTGTTGCAATGAAATAAGCATACTAGTTATTGAATTAAGGTGCCGCAGTATTCTTTCAGTCTTCTTATAACGCCTACTTGAGGACTGGTTTTCACTACCCTACCATCGCATCCAAGTGCGCTTAACTTCGATATATCAATATTATTTTTCACGATAAATATGTGTATGTTATTGGCGATGTTTGTAGCCGATCCTCATAAAGGAGACATGTGCTCTACACATCGAGTTCCGGGTTTTTCAATAATTGTTACATGTTCTTTTGTAACTACTCTTTGATAAAACTTACCTTTTTTGTTGCAAGACAGTTTGGTCTTTACGCCCATCAAAAAATATACTTCTGATTAATAGTCCTTCCTTCTGATTTTCGAAATTACGTTTGTGAGATGCACGTTGTCGCCTTATTTTTATCCTATCAATTACTTTCGATATATCAGTCACAGTTAAAACTCCCATATATTTTAAGACCTCTGATACAATAATTGCAGCAAATCAATCGGAAACCCCGGTTCTGTCGCACGCTGAAGTTAAACTTGGCAAGCAAATCCGCATTTGTGACGTAAATTGGGTGGACTATAACTGTTAACAATGGAACATTGAATTCTTCTTCACGGCCTTGTGCATCAAAAGAATTTGAGTCAGACAAGCAGCTACTTATGGAACGATTAGAGGAGTCAACAGTATATGCTTTAAGAACAGTTTCGTCAGTATTGTATTTTTGAGAACTTGCCTATGCCTTTATGCTTCTTTTCATTTTTTTGCTTATTGCAGTAGATGCTGCAATATCCATTGGTATAATTGCCATTTTTCTACAGATCTACAGATCTTGACGAAAAACTCACTCACTTACAGCCATTCGTCGTACAGCCGTACAACATCTCTTTATTTGATTTTATGGTCCAAACATGTTCATAGTCTTTTACTTCAACTAGTATATCTTTCTGAAAACACTACGTTTCCAGATGTTCAACATATTTTGTTGATTTTTGTCTATAACCTATATTTTGCATAGAGTTTAAACCATCTTCCTTCCTCTTGAAATTCCTTAATTTTTTGGCTTTCTTATCCTTTACTCGTTAGGATTACTCTCTTTACTCTCGTTTTTGGTGATAGTATTCAGTTGTCTGTCTTTATATGTGGTATGTCCCATTTCTATTACTTTGTTTTCTGTACATTAATAATCAGTCCGGACTGTTTAACATTTGCTTCACAGAATGTGAAAATCCTCAGTAGTCCTCAGTTCCTGCCATTAACACTACATAGTCCGCAAAGGCCAGGACCTAGCTTCTGTTGTCATAAATCATATTTTTCAGTCGTATTCCACTCGCTTTTATTACTGTTTCCAACAAGAAATTGCAGAGTATTGTGAATAGCGGATCTCCCTGCTTTAGTTCTCTTCCTACTTAAAATTTTCCTGTTAGGCTTCCTGCTATCCTTACTCTATTGTCGGTCTTCATTAAGGTCATTTTTACTAATCTGATCATCTTTTCCGGAATTTTAAGTTCTTTTAGGACATTTTATTGTTTTTTATGGAATATTATGATTTCTTTTACTGTGGGAGTTTTCATTGTTTCGACCGTGTTGTTGACTTCCTCTACCATTTCTATTTTCTCCTTATCATTTCCATTCAGTTCTTGATTAACCTGCTCTCTGAAATTCTCTTGCCATTTATCTAGCTTCCCCTGATTATCTCCTTTTAGAATAGATGCCCTTCATTAAGTAGTGTATACTTTTTTATTTAAATACTATATGTTGCCGCTATTTTGAACTTAATGTTCTGTTTCATTCATCTACATACTTCTAAGTATGTAGATGAATGTAGTTTTGTTCCACTTAAGTTCTAGAATTAGTACGTTATTATCCTTCTAGATTGAATTTTCTACATTTATTGCAAAGATAACTTATCTCCTTAAATTTTTTTATTTTGCTTCTATTACTTCATTTTGCCTGCATCGCTACAGACAGTGCTCTAGTGTTTTTAATCTGTATTTTTATCTCTTTGTTTATATTTTAATTATCATTAAAATCTATAAGATTTTTTGGACATTTAATGCTTGAATTTCGTGTCTATTAGCATCATCTTCTGCACGATTTTTTGTCGCCGAAAGTTTTATGCCATGTACTTCGCATTCTCTAGTAACTCTGTTAATTAATAACTGTAATTGTTTTACAGAACTCGCAAGCAATACAGTGTCACCCACATATCTCAGATCACAGATCTTAATTCTGTTTACCTGTTTCTGTTCTTAATGACCGTGATACCGACATCAACCTTGGCAAGTGCATCCTTGAGAATATGCTTGTAATATAGATTAAAAAACTCTGGTGGCAAATTGCAGCCCTGCTTTACCCCAAGACGAATCTTAATTGATTTAGAAATATGTGAGCCAATCTATACATTTAGGACCTTCTGTTGGAATTTTCCAATTAAAAAGTCTCCTTTTCTGCATTTTGCAAAAGGTACTTATAATACACAGATTTAAGATGTACTTGTTCACGGAATTCTGCAAATCGTTATCCTCTATCGTCGTGTTTTCCAAGACCAAACTCGGTATTGAGATCTGCCATTAGTATCTTAATATCTCTACCTCATCAATCACACTTTCAATATCTAAGTAAAACTTTTCTAACTCATCGTCACTGCTTTCTGCTGTGACATTCAAACGTGTCGGCGAAACACCATGATCAGTGAACACTTTCATATTTACACCTTAGACACATATTTTACACTATTGGTATTTAAAATATGGTCTTCTTCTACTTGATGTGCCTATCCGTTACGAATGTTGGCGATCATCATGGCAATCTGTATCTTATCTGCAGCAGCACGGACAAGCTGCACATATGTTGTATTGAACTCGATTCTGAGGTTCTTTAACCAAGATGTTCTTGTTCTTCCTGGACCTCGCTTTCCAAAAATATTTTTCCTTGCAGGATGGCTTGGAGGAGAGCATATCTGGTTTCATTTCGCATAATATGTCCGAAGAATTGTAACTTTCGAGATTTAATGGTAGACAGTACCTCTCGGTTCTTATTCATTCTTCTGAGGACCTCCTCATTTGTGACTCGGTCAGTCCATGGGATCTTAAGTATTCTCTGATATAGCCACATCTTAAATGCTTATAGTTTTTTGCACATATCTTCTTTCAAGGTCCTCGATTCAACACCATAAAAAAGGACAGAGAAGACGTAGCATCGCAGTATTTTTACTTTTGTATCAAGAGAGAGGTTGTGACTCTTGAAGAAGGCCCCCATCCGATTAAAGATGGATCTAGCTTTTGCGATGCGTGCTCTAATATCCTGGTTGTTGGTCCATTCTTCATATTTTATGGTGCCGAGGTAGTTGTAGTGCGTCACTCTTTCTATAGGAGATTGGTTGACGTAGAGTTCAGCTTCTTTTATCCTTTTCTTGCTAATTATCATAAGCTTTGTCTGCTTAACGTTTACATTGAGTCCATATTGTTGACTTTAATACGTGATTTGGTTTATAAGACCTATAAGATCTTCTAAGTTGTCCGCAAATACTATGGTGTTATCTGCATATCTGATGTTGTTTAGCCGGTAACCATTGAGTAGAATACCTTTTTTAGTTTCGTACAAAGCTTCAATAAATATTCTTTCAGAGTACAGATTGAAGATTAGAGGACACAAAATACAGCCTTGCCTCACTCCACGCATGATTTTCACATACTCAGTATGTTCACCTTCAACTCTGAGATTTGCTGTCTGATTCCAGTAAAGATTTCTAATGATTTTTAGATCTTGGTTGTTAATTCCTGCTTCGTTTAGTGTTTGTATCATCTTGGCGTGCTGTACTCGATCAAACGCTTTCTAGTAATCAACGAGACATGCGTATACGTCGCAGTTGGGTATGGTAGAGAACCAAATACATATGGCTTCTTAAATGGCTTATTAAAGACCGCATTGGAAATATAAATAATAACCAAATTGAAATGCCATTTACAATTCTTCAATTGATATGGCGATGACTGCTTACTCCAAACCATAAAGTTAACTATAATGCTTGAATCTTCAAATATTGTTCGGTAGCTGTTATTAAAGATCACAATTTAGAACAGAAAATTAAGATAAATTATATTTAATTATATTTATATTATATGTAGGCATAAGTTAGGGATATTGTAAATATAATGGTAATGTTACTTCATTTTGCATCATTTATTTGTAAGTAAACAATTAAAAATTATTATAGTTAAAAAAAAACATGGAAATATGAGACCTTATAGAATGAATCAGACTAAAAATACATTATAAGTTTTAAAAAGCACCTGTACAGCCATTTGAGAATAACCTTTGTTCTCTCAAATATGATAAACAAATGGAAGAATATAAACAATTAAAAAAACATGCCTACTTTGGGGTCAAAAATTTGCAATAACTTTTTTTTATACACAGTTTTTAATTTAGTAGATCTAATTTTAAAGAGTAAGTGTTTTTAAGAAAGTCATCTTTTGAAAGTTTTTATCTAGAATGCGTAGTTTTTTCAAAATATTGAAATAAATGAAAACATTTGTTTTTTTCTGCTTAAATGTCATGACGCAGTAAACGTGTCGATAACCACGAGATAATACACGTTTTCCATTAACTTTCCTGATATATTCTATTTAAAAAATAGCACACAGTAATGTTTCGGCTTCGTTTCATGGGGTAATAAACCATAAACAAAATATAATTTCAATTTAATTATTTCTTTGAAAAAAAAAACCAAAAAGCTAGTGTTATTTGTTGATGTATATAAGTGATATGTAAATGGATTTATACAGTTGTATAGTTATTGTATTATTGTTTATTTTAAATTTTCAGCTATATCGCTAACTTATGCCTCGCAGTTAATAAATAAATATATATAATGTATTAGCCCTGAAAAGCTGATAAAATTACTTAACTATACGTATATACCTACGTACTAACAAAACATTAAATGTTAACCACTACCTCATCGCCTAAAGTAAAGCTCTTGAAACGTTAACAACTGTTTCTATTACACTGCATATTCCACTAAAATGCCTTTTGCGGTATGTGTAACAATTAAGGCTATTAACTATGTTAATTTTTGCGATTTTGCCCAGATTAATGGTAGTGATTATGTTAATTCTTTTAATAATTATTATATATCAATTTATACTATTAGACATACTACTGACGCTCCATAATTTGATCATTTAGCTGTGATTTTATTCTGATTTGTATTTCTGTATTTTTAACAGGATTTTTGTATGTTCGTTTTAGCTATATTTTTTCTGCTTTTGGTCTTATCTTTTATTTCCCTTTTTTTCGTTTGCGTGCTTTACTTCTTATAAAGTTTTTATATATTAATTGAATCAGTGAGAAAAAAAAACGGACGTGTCAAAAATCAGATTAGTAGTAAATAATAAAAACCTCCTCTAGTGAAAACTATTTAGTACTTACTACAATTTTAATGAGTACTCTATAAAGCAATCCACCACCGATAAATATTGATATAAAATTTAATAATGAAATAAGAGGACTGAAAATAAATATTTTTTATTAGATATATCCGGTTTTTACTCATCATTATTTTAGGAATATTTATTATGATAAAAACAATATAACACAAAATACCAAGATAAAAAAAGGAGTAAATTAAAGTTATTTGGATTTATATTCACCTTCTGCAGTTGGCCATGTAAATAAGGAATCATAAAATATCTTGGCTCCAGGAATGTATTCATCTAAGTAGGCAGTAAATTTTAATAGATATTCTAATTTCTGTTTTTAAATCTAACTTAAGGATAAGCCAAGTTGACAGGCAGTGACTCTACTTTGGTGCATGTAAAAACATCAAATGTATGGTCAACTTGCTCATATAAAAAGAACCTTTTTGTTCTTTGGGAATATCTAGTTCACCAGGACTTATAATCATTGATAATAATATTATCATTCTTCATCAGATGCGCAGCAAAATTACTTTTAGTACTAGCAGTAAGAATAAATTGTACAAACTGTTTTATTGTGAAATTCCTATCAGTCTTTCTTATTGTACGTTTTACTACAGCAAAGTTACGATCACAACGCATTAACGAATGACCACAAATAGGGTCGTACTGGTTCACCGTTTCAAATCTTTTGAAATCTCTTAAGACTCTGCCTAACCTTTTAAACTGTGTGGTATTTGTTTTGACCTTCAGCTCTATCGGAGAAAAGTTTAAAGTGTTTTAATCCCTTAGATACATATGTTGTAATATCATTATGAAGGAACACACCTCATTAGGGCTGTTTTTGCCTAACCTTTCGTAATACTCGTAGAAGTAGCTTTGACCAAGTTTAATATCGCATATGTTAAAAGCACTGACTGTCAGCTAAATCAGCTAAAATGTATCTTAAATAGGTGTTAACTGGCAGTAATAGATTTTACAAAGAGTCAATGCATATTCCTTCAACTAATGGATCTACTTTGGTAAGGGACTCTGATTAATTTTAGCCAAAAACTTTTTTGATCGACATACATGTACTATTTTTTTAGCTATTGATACCCTCTAAGCATTGTCATTTAACTATTGGGACCTTATTTTTAGATCTAGTTCTTCAAATTTGCTGCAGGTGTAAATCTGAGTGATATTTAACTGAGAAATATAGAATTTTGTCCGAATATAACGAATGCAACATTTTTATATTCAGTTTTTCGTTCAAATATTTTACTTTGCATGCAGTGTAGTGTACTGGTTCAACAGAAAATGATTCAATTTTGACTTTTATACTATTGACTATTTCTTCAGGTTTTGCATTAGCTAATTTGTGTTTTCGTCTCCTGTCAACAGGTACTTGTCTTTTTTCGAAAAGCTTTATCAACCAACCTAGCCTATGTTTCATTACAGCATGCACTTAATGCAAATTTACAAACAGAATTAGCTCCTGTACTTGTTGTCACTCTGTACCAAAATAAGGGTTTGTGTGGTTTTATTTTGTTATCTTTAGTGTTTGGTTTAGGACAATGTTGGTCAACTATTAATATTTCAATAAGGGAATGAAGATTTCCATCAGCATTTTTATTGTCTAATTTTGTAAAAATCTCTACTCTATATTTAGGAGAAATCGAAAAAAAGCATTTCTTCTTACATTTCCAATGTAATAAATCTAATAAGAATGAAATATTTAACCCAATTTGAGGTTATAAAAATACACGTACCTGCATGGTTCTCCGAAAGCTTTACTTGATATACTTAGTAAGACTTTTATAATCAATATACTTTAGTCCAGATTGTCTTGCTTTTTTCTTAATAACATCCTTCCAATACTCGCCTTTCTGGATTTCGCCTTTTTTATGTTTTAACATAAGATTCTCATCTTGTACAATTTTACACTTTAAATAGTGATAAAGGACACTTGTTTATTAGGACGAATAGACATGCGCAGTAGCTTTTGTAGAAAAAGTGGACATGTTCACGACTTCGTACTGTATACTGTTTTGTATGGTTTCTCTACAAAACAGCGTGTTTTCGTACTCATAATGAATTTTTTCAAAATATTAAAAATGCCTTTGTATATACATATCCTCAAGCTCCTATCACTGACTCAATTATTATTTTTGCTTGGAAATCTTTTTATAATTTGTAAATGCTAGTTTCTTTCTACATTACTTATGTATACCTACAGTCTTATTTTATATTTACATTCCAGATTTTTTGTTATAATGCGGCTCTGTTTTCTATTTGCTTGCATTTATATTTAGATATTTTTAGATCCATATTCCACCAGATGTACTTCTTAACATTCCACCTTTATTGTAGATGTGTTGACCATAGCGTTAACTCCATGCGGTTTCCACACATTACTCTTGATTTAGAGATTTCGAAAAGATTCTTTATAATATTTTCAATTATTTTTTTCCATTATATGAATATTCTTTTCTTTCATTTTAATTTGTTTTTATTTTTTGACCTATTTCATGATTTCTTCCATAATCAAACTACAAAGTAGTTAGGAGTTCTCTAATTTCGTCAGATATGTTACATATTTTGTTTTACTAAATAAGTTTACTAAATAATTAGTTTAAAAATTAAATAACCGCTTGTTTATTATTTTGTATGATATGTAAGTACTGGGAACGTCATTGAAAAATACTGCTATAAGTCGTTTAATCTGTAGGTTTTTTAATAATATCTATTTGTTAGGTCCGACTTGATATTGGAAAAAATCATACGTGAATATTGTATTATTGTTCTATTAGACTTGCTAAGCCTAGCATATAAAAAAATGATTTTGTTCAGATTTCAAGTTAATGCGTATTATATTTTTGTGCTTTAATGAACAAAGCGTTTATACGCACCTAACACTAGCTGAGGTTTAAATGTTTATGAAATTGCTAAACGTATCTAAAGGGTGACATCAAACCAAACTGGATCAAACACCACAAACAAATTAAACTATAATTGTTACTGTTAACTGTTTATTTTCGTATTTATACATAAGAAAATATAATTATACGTTACGAAACGCTTGTTCAAGATATTTTATATAATTTTTCAATTTTTCACCTCGATGCCTAAAACGCAAAAAAGCCGCGCGCAACAGCGTGTCACCGTCCCTCTACCCTCCATAAGCTGTCCCATCGCGAATGGACGCCTGAGAGTCTTATGGTCCAGGTTTACATTTTGTGCATTATGACCAACATCAAGTTTTTATTTAATACATTAAATATATCGTTAAAAATATTATGTGAAAGTGTCACTAGATAAAAGGGATTTCACAAATTAATACTGACACATTCATTGAAGAGTAAATAACACAACAAACATATTAAACATTTTTAAACTTTTTGTACTGTTGCTTAAAATAGTACTAAGGTTACTAAATATTTGACTTGAATTAAAGCATAAGTACCTATATATTAAAAAAATAAAATTGGAATATATTTTTTCTATTCTACTTTCCAACTCTTATTGTTACTTGTCATCTGTCATTAACACAACATCTAAATGTAACCATCAGATCTCGCATTCACATAAATCTAACTGCCATAAAATATATGGGTGCTACAATATATTCACTAAAGATAAAAATTGTTATTTTAATCTTTACCTTGTTGGGTATTAATTTGTAAGAAAGTTAATTTTTCCTGTCTTTTAGCATTGATGTTTACCGGCATTTGTTTGTTGTTTATTTTCCCTCATATTTAAAACATGTTTTTAATGTAACTGTAGAATGTGTAGCAAAAATGATGAAGTATAAAAGGAAACGATAATGTGCTACAAAAGAAAGATATAAGGATACATAAGCTTAAGCCAAAGACTAGAATTATACCTATAGAAAATGTGATTAAACATCATATGTGACTTTTTTCAATTAAATTTATACAATCTATTTTAATTAAAGCTGCCTTCAAACATCGTTCAAGTATCATACACCGATTCCGGTATGGGATTCTTTTTTCGCAGATCGACAATATATTTTTATACTCTAATTCAGCTATTATTATATTTGTTAACCATTTAGATTATTCTACTTTAGTAGGTAAAAAAAAAACACTGGTCATAACTACTGAATACATTTTTGTATTGTCTTTATGTACAACCATTCGTTGTGTTTGATTAAAATATGATTTCTTATTCCACGTTCATTGTAAGCTTAAAAGTCCTTTAAAGGGTTTTTCATTTACACATTTAAGTTAATGTAAAACCTTGATGTTGTCTACATGTATGTTAGAAAGTCATATATCAAACATTATTGTATAATTCCAACATACAGTACCGTACTGTTTGAAAGATCACATTATTTTTGTTACTGGATATCTCTTGTAATTTTTTGACTATGCCTCGTTCACATGAGCATGGTATTATTAGGTACTTCATATGAAAGGTGAATTTTATTAGTGTACAATATTTACGTCCGAACTAGGCGTACCCATCCGCGACGCGATATCATTAGCCAACCATTTTTATACCTTAAAATTACTCATTACCTACAATGTAACAACTCACATTTATAGGCATTTTTCAAGTTTAATCTAATCGTATTACTTAAAAGGAAACCTTAAGAAAATAGAGCCATTTTGATAGAATGATGCCATTAAATAGGTTATGTCTTATGATTTTGGTGGAAACAAGCATTTTTTACTTTTAACTGACAAATTTTAATTGTCTATGTTACCGTTTTTGTATTTTTGCGTACAATTGTTATATATATACCAATTTTAAGTCTTAGAAATTCACAGGGATGAAAACTTGATAAAATATTAAACGTAATATACTTACCATATACTTAGGTATTAAGTAAAAACATTGTTAAGGAATTTTGTTTAAAATTTTGTCCTTAACAACTTTGGCGGTTATACATTTTTTTTAAGAATAATCTTAAATAATCTTTAAGAACGATTTCTGGAACGAAAATCTAAACGTCAAATTTCTTAGTTAAAAATGTAATTATTATTACAATCACTTGTGGCTATAAACACAGTATATAATAAAAGTCCCATTTATATTCATCGCAAATATCAAACTGTTGCAATTTATATTGTAGGAATTACAGTAAAATGAGCAAACAGACAACTATTTTAACTCTTCTTTAGACGCCATTTTTTTAATATCCTCAAATGTAGTAAAATAAATTAGTTTAAATCATAATAATTTTATTCAAATCATATTTATTATTAAACCATTCTCCATAGCTGTATGTTAACAAATTAATAATATACTAATTAATGGTAATAATGTTATATTGTTCTAAATAAAAAAATATATGCAATTATGTCTGCGGTAATTTGAAAATATTCGGCAACATATTTAGTTATTAATAAACTCTGTATTTGTTAAATAAATTACAAACAAAGCCTAATTTATGTATTATAAATGAATGCTTTATTAAACAACAATAAATTAAATTTAATTTGAAAGAGAAAAAAATGGCCCATAAAAAATCCAATAGATGTCTAATAATATTTGTTTAAAAATATGTAGTTTATACAAGTATTGACAGATATCGATTGTACTGTTTGTTTTTCGGTTAAAGATCATCCGTACTTCAGCCATACATTTACTGATTCTTAACCATATATATTTTTAAAAATTTAGTCTGAAACTATATTAAACAAGGCGAAGAGACGTTGGGTTCGAAGTAACGTCGTTGTTTTTTAAACTGTCCTTTTAAAACCCATTATAATACAATTCATTTCTTGTATTCTTTAGACACTCTTCTTCTTGTGGTGCCTATCCGTTACGGATGTTGGCTAGTAACATGGCAATTCTAACTTTATTTACCGCAGCTCGAAATAGTCCTGAAGTGGTCAAGAAAAACCACTTTCGTATGTTCTGGAGCCAAGATATTCTTCTTCTTCCTGGTCCGCTCTTTCCGTAGACCGTTCCCTGTAATATAAGTTGCACCAGGTCATATCTATGATCGTTTCGCATTATATGTCCAAGATATTCTATCTTGCGCTGTTTCACTGTGGATATAATTTCACATGTTTTATCCATCCGACGTAGAACCTCACTGTTTGTTATTCGGTCCACCCAGGTGATCCTCAGTATCCGTCTATATAACACCACATCTCAAACGCCTCGAGTTTTCCCATGGATGCCTCGGTTAGTGTCCATGAGTTAACCCCATAGAGCAGCCCTGTAAACACGTAGTATCTCAATAAACGGATTTTCGTTTTTAAGGGTAGGTCGTGGCTCTTAAATATCTTGCTCATTCTAACAAACTCTGACCTGGCTTTTTTAATTCTTTGTTTCATCTCAACTGAGTGGTTCCATTGGTCGTTTATGGTGGTTCCTAAACAGTAGTAACGGGGCACTTGAAGTATTTGTTGCTGATCTACCGGTAATTGACTAGGTGGAATATGCTTCTTACTGATAACTTTGTTTTCTTGATGTTAAAATCAAGTCCGTATTCTTGACTGATTCTGTACAATTCCATTATTAGTGTCTGTAAACCTTTTAAAATGTCTTCAAAGAGGATGGTGTCAATACCCTCTTCGATATGCTCTAAGGCCTGGCTCATGACGTGTTCCGAATACATGTTAAATACTAGGGAAGAGAGTATGCAGCCCTGTCGTATTCCTCTCTTTATTGCGCAACTTCCTCTGTTAGTTGGTCTTTCACCCGAATGGTAGCTGATTGATTGTAGTATATGCTCTTGATTAATCTTTGTTATTCAGATCAGTTTCCTTCAGTATATCCATGAGCTTATCGTGCTTGATTCTGTCGAAAACTTTCTGGTAGTGTATAAAGCATACATAAATATTGCAGTTGACGTCTCTGCACTTTTGAAATAATACCTGAACCGCGGACAAGGCTTCTCCTGTACCTAATGCATCCCTGAATCCAAACTGCGTTTGACACTGCGATTAAAAAAATATTTTATTTGGTGTATATCTTACATCTATGTTAGTACGGATAGCTATAAACTTTAGGTTCGAAATAGAACCACAAAAAAAAAGACATCTATGTTTTTTATTTTAGGATGGATTTTAGTTCAAGCTCTTTAGCCTGCTTTTCGTCAACCAAAAGCCTATGGTTGTCATACTGTGATCTTTTTTCGAGCCGTGCTGAACATTATTGCAGTGTTGCTGACTACTTTATAGTAGTTTATCTTCATATTTGTAAATATGACGATTCAGTTTTATGGTTTCCGAATGAATGAGTTTCCTTAATATGTTATAAGAAACTAGGAGATATACCTTTATTCCCTAGCTTTTCATCAGATCAATGTTACTCTTGGCAGAACTATCTATTGAGAAACCTTAATTTCATCTGATAATTTAATTTAAGGGGTTCTGAGCTTTCTTTTGGTCGTGACCACCTCACAGATTTAAACGACCAAACATGATGAGCCCGCCTACCTTAAATCTCCCGGAGGAAATCATCCTAAGTTTAGGCTTTAAATTTTCTTAAAAACAAGTATTCATTATGCTTTTTCTAAAAGTAGCTTTCCTTTTTTCTTGTATTCTTTCATTTCAATGAAAATTTTCACTCATTTTTCCTAAATTAAATAAATTTTTGTTAAATTTATCTATTTTTTGCATTGATATTTTCGCATTTTAGTTCAATGGAGGTTCGTTCTCTTGTAATGTTTGCGATTTTAGTAATTTTTTTTGTGAAATTTTAATGATTTACTTAAATTAATTATTTTAAAGATAAAATTTTTAATGTTTAATACCCCTCTTAATTTTAGCTAACAGGAAAATTGTGTGCCGTAAATTGAAAATGAATCTACAGTTATTGTTTAAAAGATACCTTAAACATCCAAATTGTAATAAGTTTTTTCTTACCTGTATTTATTTTTTTAGTTCAAAATTTATTGCTGGATTTCTATATTCGCCTTCTCCTCCACTGCGTTCTTCAAAGATTTTGATAGTCAAATATTGTTTATCTGATTCTTTCAAATAAGTAATTGTAGTTATTCTTGTTAGATTTATATTTAATAGAATCATTTTTATATGGATATTATTTATGTAAATATAATTTAAAATACTTTACTTTAATCCTTATTTAAAGTTCCCACATCTCAAATATTGGTAACTAAATTTGTAAATTACTTAAAAATAATAAACCATTTTTATGTTTAACGTCAGTTTCTATTTCTTTTGAATGTTTGCATTTTATAATTATTGTACAAGTTCCTAGTGGTACAAATCTTTTTCGTTTGATGTACAAGTTTTATAAAAATATCTTCTATTAAATTATTATAATATTTTAAAATTTTCACCAGTTCATAATTAATTACAGGTTCACAACAGTCACACCAACCTTTGCCTTTTATTTCGTCAGATAGTTTTTCCAATTCCGTTATAATTTCAGATTTGTGCCCATTGAGTATCTAAAAATGTATTTAACATAAGTGTGGTTTATAATAATTATGTTTTCATACCTCTTTGAACGGTCTTTCTAATGAGAGTATTGATTTTAGATATAAAGGTTCGCAAACGGCACAGGTTTTCTTAAAAGAAAAACTGAAACCATTTTCAGCTTCGTTTTCTGATCCTTCAGAAGATTCGTCTAATTCATGGTTCCATTTTCTCTTCCTCGGAAAGATTTGCTGATAGGGGTCCATTGAAATTCATTAAAATTTTGACATTAATTTAAAATGGAAAGTCAAATGTCAATAGTCCTATTTTTTTCTAATATTTTTGTTATTTTTAACTTTATATCTGTCAATGAAGTTTTACATGTTTTACATGTAAATTTCACATATAAAAATTTTCCGTCATGAAATATTTATTCAAAATTGTATTCTTTTTCTGACGTTAGTAAAGTTTATTATCAATCAATTTATATTTGCTTACCAGTATAATATAAGATTTGTGAAATTGGCATTAGGGGCACTCTTTTCTTTTTTTTAATGTACAAATAATATAGGTTATTTAGGTATTAAAAACCAAGTTACCAATTTACACTTAAGCAGTATCATGCCTTGTAATTTTTACATTGTTTCTCTTCTTCTTTACATTGAGCTCTTTACTGTAGATGCTTATTTTATTCAGAAACTCTCTTACTGATGCATGCCAGGTAAACATTCCTGTTACTGTTCTTAGTTTGTTTTCGCGCATATGAAGCAGTTTTTTTGTTCTTTTTCTACATGTTCTACCAATGGAGATTTTTCCTTGTGTTTGTTTTGGGATCCTTTCTTAATATCACTTATGACTCTCTGAACAGTCTATACAGCCCTATAAACTGCACCCTTTGGTACTCTCAAAGTTACAATTGTTTTGGATCCATTTGAATTCTAGATCTTACCTTGTTGGCTTTGGAAGTTCTTGTTTCTTATACCTTCCTGTTTGACATAGATGCCCTATATAAGTTATTAAAATTTATTTTTATTTATGTTTTTTGATTTCTCATTAGAAATGCCGTTCGTCACAGTTCTTCTGATACTTATATGCCCTGTTCCTTCATTGGAATGTTTTAGTGATTGTTTAATTCGGTATTCTTTTTGTATTACCAAATGCAAGAAAATAATAGTAGAGCCTCCATAGCTGCTGTTGAAGTAGTACGCATGGTATCACTTATCCCTATATATGCAAGTCGTCGCTGCATATGTTATTAAAAGTTTGATCATCATGGTGTAGACCAAGTGCACCATGTCTGATGTTAGTGTCCATTTTTTCAGTTTTAAGTCAAGTTTAACCGTGAAATATTTTACCTCTCTCTTTGTCTGAATTTTTTGTCCCAGAAGCTTTAGAATACCTAATCCCTTTAGTTTCGACTTGTCTGCGTATGAAAGCGTCTATGGCTGATTTGTTACTTTTGAATTAATATCTGTCAGTGAGATTGTACTTGTTTAAGTTTTTAGTTATATTAAAGGAATAATTAATATTTGCTACTACATAATATTTGTACCATATATTGCTCCTCCGAGATTGGTAAAATTTATTATAGATTCAATATACGTTTGCTTACCATCATAATTAAAGTTTCGATGAGCATTCGTGCACTTTTCTTTACTCCAATCTGCAAATAGCATAGGTTATTTTTGTAGTTACGAATTTATACTCTCCTCAAGTAGTAATATGCATTGTAATTTGTATATTGGTTCTCAATTATTTTATGATTTGTATCCACTACTGGACATAGGGCTTTCTCAAATATTTCGTTCTGCACTGTGCCGTTTGCATTCAGTTAATGCCTAACACGCTTTAAGTCATCACTCCTTCTAATTCGTTGATAGCCTCTACTTTCTAGTTCTTCTTTTATTGGCGTCCACTCGGCAATACATATTTCATTGATTGTCACATAATCTGGCGACGTGTCCTGCGCAATTCCATGTTAGCGACGTGATTCTCTCTATAGGGTCCGTTTTTTTTTGTTCGACAACGTATTTTTTCATTTTCGATTCAGTGCTATCACACCTGGCGCTACATAGCCGCCAGGCTACATGCAAATTAGTCAATATTTGCATTCTGCTTATGTTGACCTTTAGTTTGATCTCCAAGGAAGTGATTTTTTTAACTATCAACCATACGATTGGCTATAGGTCAATGTCACCTGCCGAACTCAAATGACTGAGTTCATTTTCACATGAGACATTGCTATATATATATATATATATATATATATATATATATATATATATATATATATATATATATATATTATATATACTTTCATTTATAAAAAAATGTTTATTTAAATAGATCTTCCTGTATCAAACTTGTTTATCAATTTCATGCCAGAATGAAATTAACACAAACATTCAGATATTACGCGTTATGTTTCTACGTTGAATAGTTCACGTGTAGATTCACGTGTCTATTGAAATTTACTGTAATTGTACATAGCGAGTAATTGCTGTACATTTGTTCCTTTATTTTTATAACAAAGTACAAATTAATGCCATAACCAGGAATTGAGATGATTGTGACAAGCTTTTGTATCGAACGAAAATTATAAATTCGCAGAATACGAGAAATTAGTAGGAAATTAACTTTTTTTTATACAACTGTAAAAATTTAGTCTTTTATAAAGGGTAAATATAAATCTGTTTTTTTAAAGGGTAAATGTAATTTTTTGTTTAAAATTTAAGATCCTTTTTGAGATCAGAACTATACTACCATACAAGAAAAAAAAAAGTAAAATTCGATCGATCCAATGTTTTAACCTTGGTTAGACTATTGCCTCTTTAAGAAAGGGGTACTCCTTTTTGCGCAGCGAGGGGTGTGGTAAACGAGATGACGAATGCGTGTGAAGTTGTAGAGGTAAAGTGCTCAAAATCTGGGGTTCAGAAGGTGGCATGTGTGATGTGGACGATATGAAGCAGATAAGAGAAATTATTGGCGAAGAAAGCTAAACAAGTTAAAGGAAGGTAGTTCAAGGTGTTACCAGCCATACTGGGAACGGCTCTTAATCAGCGTTTTTGGCTTGCAGTTGTTAGCTGCGATATTTATTGGTGTTTGATTCTAACGTATTAAAATACTTATTATGAAGTTCATTTCCAGTGGTGTGTAGAAGTTTTGCTGGAGGGAATGGAACTTTTCTTTTATGAACCGTGTTGAGTATTTGCCCTCAGCGATTGGATGGCGTGTTTAGTATTTGTTTGGCTCAGTTGTTCAAACCTCTAATAGTGCGAAGGACATACCTTCTGTTGAGAGATAAAATTCTGTCCCTAATCGGTGTTAGATTGGTTACCTGATGTATGTGTGCTGACGGATAGTATCTGCACTTCCTTGTGCAGAATCTATGAATTTTCCTTTCGGTGCCCATGATGGTGTTCATATTTCGGGTGTTAAGTAATGCATAGACGCATGTCTTGTATTTGATTAATATTCTTATGAAGGCTTTATACGTGTGCTATAATATTTAAGTTGACGTCTTGCCCATTTTACCGGACAGGGCTGCCATAAGTCTAAACATTTTTCTTAGGGTGTCTAGGGTGTCTTCTATGTCGGTTTTGAGAATCCTGCTAACATGAACTCAAAATTAGAAACCGAGTTTTTGTGAATATGGTCTTGAATACAGTTTCTCTTAATCAAGCAAGGTTATTTAGCCATGAAGATCACGGCAGTTGGATGAGTTGAATAATATGAGTTGTGTTTTGGAGGCATTTATAGTCACTCTTTATTTATTGCACTACCTAAATGACTCGATCTAGGTAGTTTTGCGCTCTTTCCAATACAGACGTTTGTCCACACATTCTATGAGGCACTGACGTGAGGAGAGCAGTACCATCATCACACAGAAGAAGGTATTCCGATCTATACTAAGGTGGGGGATGTAACTGTTGTAGACTGTGTATAGTATTGGAGCAAGAATTGAGCCTTGGTGTACTTCAGCCTGTGGAGAAACGGGTGAGGATAAAATGTTGCCAACTTTGATCCTAATCGTGCGATTCGGGAGATAGAAGTTTATTAGTTTAACGAAAGGTGTGAGCTATCCAGCAAGGTGAAGTTTTTCGACCACGCCTGTGAGCCAGACCTGGTCGAATGCTTTCTGGAAGTCTAGGAATATGTCTCTGACGTGTTTTTTTTCGTTAATTGTTGTTGCTCTAACTTATGCATTTTGCGTGGAATTTTGAGGCATCTTCTGTGGATAAGGCAATGGCAGAATGAAACCATTTGAAATGTCAATCTCTAGAATAATTCTTAAAATCCTTACATCTAGTCGAAATAGCAAACACTACAAAAGTGGTTATTAAAAGAAATAATACACACAGCGAAAGATAAGGAATTCGAATATTTGAGCCACTTTTCGAAAAATGACACCTAATAAAAATTACTGAAAGTTGAGTTAGAGATACGTTGGTAGAACTCTTTTTATCCTGATGGAATATTTGCTGCTAAGAGAGATACTTAAAGCTTCCTGATTCGTTTACTTCGTAAATCACTCCGCAATATTCTTGTGCTTCTTTTCTTTCATTCTTTATTTTCTTCCACTTATTTTAATATGTACATAGTTCCCTTCAGTTTCTCACTTTTAGGATTTTAATATATCTGATGGCCTGGTTTCCCGGTTTATAGTTCACTCTTGTGTTTATTTCTACGTTTTCCATTCTTACGTGACTAATTTATCTGAGAATTTAGCCTTTGAATATTCTTAATTTTTTTATGTTTATCTATGAGGCACATTGTGTCAAATGACTACTGGTCTGACTGCAACTCTGTATTTTTTATATCTGTATTTCTGGATATGTGTTACCTGCTAGTCTTCGCTCCGTTACTGCTTTACTTGACTATCCCTTCTACTGCTATATTGAATACTGTGCCTGACAGGGCACATGTCCCACAAATCCACTTGTAGCATTTCTGTTTCTACTGCAATTGACTTTGGGCTACCTTATTCTTTTGTTGTTTTAGCTCGAGATCCATCCATAATTATTTTTCTTATTCTGATTAGCGTTACCTATATATCTACATTTTTCCTTGCATTGAATAATTTATTTTTTCCAATACAGTCAAAGACTCAAAGACAGAGTCTAAAATCTACGAAGAGGATGTGCAGTTTTATGTTATGTTCGTGGCATTTCTCGATTGTTTGTGTAATCATATGGATTGTATTTTTAGTGGATCTGCCTAACCTAAATCCTTGCTGGTAGTCCCTAATATTTTTCTTATGGTAGAAGAAATATCCTGGTTGACGATTCTGACGTAAAACATTTGGAATAGGACTATTGAGAACAGCAACGAACACGTTAATCGTTTACAGATTGATTATTAACATTCGGTAACAGATAAGCACTGGAACAAAATAGTAGTTTTCTTTCACCTCATTAACTGCATGCGAATTATGACATCTTACATAATAATCAAAGACTGCCATATTAGAACTTTGCCATGTGTTCATTCTATCAGTTTATTATTCTCCTATTTTTATTATATGTATGCAGCAATACTACGGAGAATGTTCCTACTTTTAATAAAAAAAAAATTATGATTTAAAGGGATTTAATCAGAATAAATATGCTTAAGCCGTTTTCAAAATCAACATTTGGTATTTAAAGAGTTTTTTAAATTTTGTTTTAAAGAAGTTTGAGATGGGAATATCACATCACAGTTATTAAATATTTGAAAGCTATTGTGTAAAATGGTACACGAAATATCAAGTGTCTCTATTTTATTTTTTCCTGATATAAATAAACATCAAAAATATTAAAAATATCTGGAAAATGTGAGTTTTTACAAAATGGTTGCCAAAATACATCTGCTAAGCATTCGACCGCTACCAGCTTTTTGCAAAAGTTTTGAAACGTCAAATTTTATTATGCTATAACAGATGTCCATGAAAAAATATAAAATAATGTCCATTACATACTTCACTTACTTCCAGAAACCGTTTATAAAGAGAAATGATATAATAATGTACGAAAATTTTTCTTATAAACGGTATTTTTGGTATGCAGGATCTCATTTATAAATATAGCCAAACATTTTTGGGTGACGTGCATGAGTAAAGGGCTAAGTATTTCAGAAATCCACAATCTTATGAGTTTTATTGGATATATGATAATATGTTACCAAAAGAAATAAAAAACACTAGTGAAATAATTAAATAAAAAGATAAAAAGTTCAATAAATAAAAACGTAAAATAAAACGATTGTTAATGCGTATAGATAATCTGCAGACAGTATTAATATGATTACTAATAAATCAAATATTAAAAATTGTATCCTATTGCAATTAATTTGGCATATACGTAATGTTTTAATACATTAATTAGTGCAATTAAACTATACATTTAATATCACAATAATTAATACAAGTATAGTTTTCAATTGCTTAAACAAAAAAAGTTAAAATTATTCACCTAATGCATGAAGTATAAAAGGCACCAATACTATTGTTTGAAAAATGTAATATTTAAATACAATTAGGCAATTTTTCCAGTAAAAGTAAAATAGTTGTTTATTTATATTTATGTAAGTTTAATAGTTTATGTTTATTTGAAGATTTTCTGCTTATAACATTTCTATAAAAAAATCAAGATTCGAAAAATATTTATAGAGTAAAAAATAATTTGAAAATGCGAATTTAACGACCAACATATTTATATTTATTTTGTTATATTTTTTTATATAATTGCCAATTACATAATGTTATAACAGAATACGAAAAAAATAAGCAATGTTAAGCTATTATGGTAAATCTGTAAAACTGGAATACCTCATTTTAGAAAGTGTTCTTTACAACAAAAATTCTCGCTATATTTTTTACAAAATATCTATTAAAAATTCCTGAGACAAGTATTACTTAAATAAAAAAAAATGTGTTATAGGTATGAATGTGGAAAATCTGAAAAATTGTCTGGTATAGATTAGTTTATATGGTTTTTCTTTTCAATAACTATATCTGAATTTTAATTTCGTCTATACATATAACATATCAATAAACTGGTATTGAAAATAAAATCCATTTAGCTTAATCTATTAAAAAAGTTAAAAGTATCTGCAAAAATCATAAAGCTAATAAACAAATTTAAATACAAAATAGACCAAACTTTTACAAAAACCGTTATTATTAAAATAATCAATAAAAATATTTTCATATAAAACAACTATCCTTTTCGACATCACGTACATATTATTATATACATACATATATCTCCTTCGGGATGTTCTGAAATACCTAGCCGCGATTTTTGTTTTGCTAAATAAAGCTCAATGAAATTGCTGATTATTATGATATATAAATATATTAATATTATTGAATTTGTATGTAAGAATGTGTGACTGTACATAATATATAATAAGGTTCTATATTAAGTAATTCAATGTTATATGAGACTGTTGCTATATCGCAAACGATTTTTTGAGCAATATGTGAAAAATAAAAAAGTGTGTACTCTGAACGACCTTCTTATTATGTATTTCGTAGTCTTGAGCAGTTCCCAGTAAGAATATCTTTAAAATATGTATAAAAAAAAATTTCTGTGTAAAATAAGTATTAACTGACATATTTTTTTCTTTTTTTTAATTAATGTCACGTGACAGTTACGTACGTTAGCAAGAGTTACAATTTAAAGTTTGTATAGACAACTAACAAAGAAATAAATAATAATTGCAATATTAGCTACATGTAACATGCAACATAACATATGAAAAAATAACCGAACTCTATAGAAAATATCTCCATATTATTCCGGTTTTATTAGCATAAAGTCTCTAAATCTACCTTTTTTTATGAAATGATCCCTTGTTTATGCAATTTTACTCCTCTTACAATAGTATTACGCTGAGCTGAATACCAATAAGTCTCTTAGATATCTTGGTATACTGTACCCACTTTTAGAGTAGTAATTTATGAAGGAGTAACACCGAGACCTGAGCTCTCATTTCTCGCCTACTACTCATTCATAGGTCGTTCCGATACACCAGCCTATTCCAGATTATATTAAATAATATAAATAGAAAATAGTTTTGTGCACTCGTTAATATTAGGAAGTTTTTTTGTTATGACCCATTTTACGCAATACTACCTTGTCCGTCCGTGATATGGTCGTCCATGCTATTTTCAGGAGTCTTCTCAACAGTCATATTTTGAAGACATTCAATTTTCTCAAAGCATTTAAATTGTCCATGCCTCTATCCCATATAGGAAAATAAAATATGTTTGTTTTTACGAATCCGTACCTATTATCCATTGAAAGAGTTGTACTAGTCAAAAGGTGTTTTGTTTTAAAGGATGCAGAGCTTTTAGACCCGAGCTAATTTGAGCTATTATATATATATATATATATATATATATATATATATATATATATATGTATATATATATATATATATATATATATATATATGTATATATATATATATATATATATCTATATCTATATCTATATCTATATAGACCTTTTGGTCTATATCTTGGGTTTTTTGTCTTGTGTCTTTTGTGGAGCTATCATAAATTATAGCGTTATCTTGTAAATTTGGACGCGTCCAGCTGTTTTACTGGTGTTGATTTTAAGACCAAACTAATTGGCTTTTTTTGCTAATATGTCTATTAGTCGTTGAAACTTTGCCGGGATTATCCGCTAGGATAACTATCAGTATATTTTATGTTGTTGATTAGACTTCAGTTACCTTTAATACCTTCTTGGATGTTTTTCAATGAGTTCCGAAACACTACGTTAGAACACAGGTTGAAGAGAATAGATAACAAAACACTTCAATAAGCACTCCTGTAATCTCCTTATGATTGCCATATTTTTTCTAGAAAAACTAGGGCAGATAAATTGGTTCCCCATGACAATTGCATGCATGGCAAAAGTGAGTTTATTTCAGTAAATATACCATGTGGAAGCTTCGTCACTCTACAGTCTACGTCACAAATACAACTTCAGCTTTAACATTGGACAAGAATAAGCGTAATATAATACGAAGAAGAAGTATATAATTTATTTTTTAAGGTATTATAGATCTGTATATTTCTAATGGGCCTTATAGATGATGCGGCTTTTTTGTCAAGACCAGCGGTATATTCGGATTGTACACAGAAAAGTAAATCTATGGATATGGCAATGTGTATGTTTAGATGTTGTTAAGCATATTTGGAAGTAAATGAGATAGAATAGCGAAGCTGTGTGGCCACTAAACTAATCTGAAATTGTCTAGGTTTCGTCTAGTTATTGTACAGTGGCAACAAGACATCCAACACCAGTTATAGCCTTTGATGCTTCAGTATAAAGGACTATTATTTTTCAGATCCTAAAAGATCACTATTATTTTTCATTAAAAATTTCAGTATAAAGGTCATTTTGCTTTTTATTTAACGATTCTAAAAAGACACTCCTATAAGTACCAGCGCAAATTGTAGGTATGTACTGTTTTGGAGAGGCTGGAAGAAGTTGCTGGAAGAAGCTGAGAGTATTTTCTTCTTCGAGCCAGTGACAATGTAAAAACGTCTTAGTAACATTTAGTATTTTTTGTTACATTCACTTAGATTTCTTAATCTACTGTTAACAGTTAAATATGACCAGGAAAATTAGGCAATTATTAACGAACCGTAATTTAAAATTGTTTACAGTATTTTCAGGAGAAACAAAGTTATTTCTTCTGTTAAATTTTGTAATTTTGGATTAAATATGGGAGAGACTAAGCCCTAAGGATGCAATTTTATTTTAAAGATTATTTACTGCTAACTGAAGAATTTTGCTAGAAGTTGCATTGAATTTAGCGTGACAGTATATGACTACGTCTTCAGCATATATCGCGCATTTGATCAGTGAAGCGACATTTCATCTTAATTTACTAATAAGCAGAAAAAATTTAAATGTGCTTGCAATATATGCTAGTCTATGTATGGTATATGGAGAAGAAAGAAAGTTATTATCACAAACCATAAATATTCTAGATGATAAAAACTTGGAGATAAAAGCGTATACTATGTACTATGCACTATAAAATATACTATAAATATAAATAAGAATAAAAGGTATTTGTTAAATTAAACTTTTCTGTAGCTCTTGGTCGTTTATTAAATTTTTTATTTTGAAAATAAACTCTTTTATTTTTTTTTTCGGAATTAAAGGCACAAATAAAAAAGAGTGTGCACAAGTAAAAAAAGTGCTGCTTAGAATAAATGCAAACAAACAGCTTATCCGACTATAATACAGAATGGCTTTATGTGATTATTTTGTCTAATTAGCCTTTAGATGTATAAAATATATAATATAATTATTTACTACAAGGCGGATATATACTGGGAGCTGCTCTTTAACAACACAAATTTTAAGATCAGACAAAATATAATCCAGTAACAATGAATAAATAGTATTATAAAAGCGTTATTACATAATAGATGATTTATTACAACCAACGATATTTTATAATTTCATTAAATGTATTACCCACATGCCAAGAACGTCATATTGCTGGACGTTATATAGGAATATTACTTAGATATTTTAATAATTATTATTACTTTTACTATTGTTTACTAACAAAACAAATTTATAATTTATTTTCAATTAACTCTTCTGCATAGGATCACAGTATAGTAAGTCCTTTTATGTGAAGCTTTTCCGTAAGAAAATGGTCTATTTATTTGATCATTTTATTGGCACTTGATAATTAAGAATACATTTTAGTTACCAATTTATTTTCACCATGCGCCACTAATTAAAAGGTCTCAAATGATATCAACATTCTCGTTTCATTCTGGAGTATATGAACTTATTTAAATTTTTTGTTTGTTAAAATTTGATTTTTTTTGCATCAGCTACTCAAGCAATATAATACACATATCAAAATATATTTTTCAAATGATTATATTTTAGTTTTTTCACTTGTTTTCCATTCTTGTACCAAGCCAGTATCCTAGAAGCAGCAACCCAGCAGTTCCTATTATTTCAATTTCCATTATATATAAACAACATTCCAATCTTGGAAAACTTCTTTATTTTATTATAGGTATCTAGTTATATTCCTCATATCTCTTCATTTAGATTCCAGTTTATAATTATAGAACAATGTATAAATCAAAATTGGGTAATATTTTGTCGTATAAGATTTTTAGTATCATAATTTTAAACTGTTGAAGGTTTTATCTTGGAAAGTTTTTTTTTCAATAAGCTCGTTTGGTAACTTTAAAGGAACTTTATTAGCAGATTTTTAATGTGACGTGATATAGGTCATAAAAGTAGTGCCTACAACACTACTTTTTATCATTCGTACATATCGATGGTTTAAAACACAGATATAGTATGTCCAAATATCTTAATTGTTGAGAAAAACGTTTTGAAGTTTTCGCTTTATTTTTTGATTGGTACTGGTAATATATTGATATATTATAATTTTTGTGTAATAATTTCGGTTATCATTATTAGCTTAATGTAGATAATTTTCAAAATATTATATGTTATTAGGTTAAAAAATCTATTTTTTGAAAATTTGTGTGGACATACAACATAATGGTTCTTACTGTTTGGACATACAACATGTAACCTAGATTTAAAATAATGAATTTGTTAAAGTTCTCTTTTATTTTATGCTTTATTTGTTAAAAAATAGTAGGTAGAACACAAAAGTAATATATTTTATTCGTAATCATCTTCTTCATCTTCAGGGGTCCGCCAAGGTACAAGATCTTTTGTTTTTTTTGATGTAGGAAGACTTTCCACATACGTTTTATAAACTGCTGGTATAATCTCCTTATTTAGTAAATACAACAAGTCTTTCTTTTTTTGCTCAGATATGAAAAGTCTTTTTTGATATTTGGATTTTAGCTTGACATCTGTCCATGTAACTTGTGTAACTTGTTTAGTATGTCTTTTGTTTTGTATGACATCAAACTCTAAAAAATGTTCATCAGTCAATGAATATTTATATTGAATAACAAATGGCCTTGTTTTTTGAAACCGGAACCACTTAACCTGAAGCCATTTTATTGGATCACCTAACGCATTAGTTTTCCTATTTTGCATTATAAGTGATGCAAGATTCTGCAGGTCATAAAAATCTGAATGGTTGAGTTTATGTACGTCATAGGGTTTTGGTTTGTGTCTTGCCATGCTAATCAAAAGTGCCCATTCTTCGGTGGTGAATATCTTTTTGTGCTTACGAGCATGCTCAATTGTTGCATGAATTGAGTCAGCTTCTAAATAAGAATGGCCAGATTCCATAAACTTAAGGTCGATCGTTTTAAGATTATCAATTTTTGCAACAGCGTATAGCATTGCAGCACAAACAAACTGGTTGCGGTTTTGCCCACCACATGTGTCTGAGAAAGTGGCTACATGTTCAACGGTTTCTGGCAAACTATACAGATATTTTAAAAGGCATGTGCCTATCTCTGAGGCACCTTTGGAACCCTCGGTTTCATCCCAGACATAGCAGTGACCACTTTGATCAAATGAATCATAAATGGTAAAATTAAAAACTGAAAGTTTCCGTTTGTAGTAAATCTGAGAATCTGCAGAAAACGGCACTGTCAAAATTGCTTCTAAGTCAAACGTGATCGCTCTATAATTGACTCCTTTTACTTCAATAGCTTTCTGCTTGTCTGCTTTTTTCATTGTCATGGCTTCTTCTTCCCTTTGCTTATGGAGATTCCAATTATTTTCCAAAGAAGATTTATCTGAGGCATTATAATAAACGTTGCAAGTAGAACATTGATCTTTTTTGGGAATATGAAACGATAGCTGAGGATCATACTTCTTAAAAATGGATCTATAAACGTTTATGGAAACGGGTATAATTTTTTCCTTAGAGCAATATTCATCTTTGTACAATCTGTACATAATAGAAAGGTTTAAGTCAGAAGATAAATAAAGTTTCTTTGTATCGCGACGACTATAATGCGATTCCATTTTAGGAAAACTGTCTATATGAATTGTCACGTGATTTTTAGCTGCGTCGGGTGTAATGTTAGCTGGAACTTTCCCTTTTCGCCCATCGCAACCTACGTAAGCCCCTCCTGGACCACGTTTTTTTAATGCCAAATCAACTACCTGAAAGCTAATACTAAACGTTGCACAAAAAAATTTGAGACACACTCTCTGTGTTTCCCCACTGGTGTCACATAATGTGTAAACACGCGATGTTGATTTTGAAATATTGCTTTCAGGGTTACGTTTTCTGTGTCTAGCTACATTTCTCTCTGTAACTAAAGAACACAAGTGCCCCTTTTGTCGATCAGAATCAGCCAGTGCCCAATATTCTTGATGCAAAATACTCTGACGTTCAGGAGGAATTTTTGTTGAGCATTTAAATCTACATCTTGAGCAGTCAATAATATGTTGAATACGCTTTTCAGGAATAATTTCTTTTTTGCTATTTGTATAACTTTTACCACACATTCTTTTTTGTTTACGAATATTCCTTTCCCATGTTTCAGGTTGTGCATGACGTTTGCGGCTTTTTTTTGTTTTTGTCTCTATATTCATTAAAGTAGAATTTGTTTCTGAAGGCAATGGAGAAGCATTCGCTTGGTTATCGAAGTCATTGTCAGTTGAAACGTCTAAGTCTGCTGGGATAAAATCAGGGTCTGATAAATATTCAGTGGCTTTCACTTCATTTTGAGGAATACTATGGTCTTCATTGTTTTCTTGTAAAGCAGTATTTGTAATAACAGAAATATCTTCATTTGATTGAAGATATGGAACAGATTGGACTTGTTGCAAATGTAACCAAGAAGTTTCCTGTGCAGAAACAGCTAGTGAGTTTTCAGGTAGACTAAACTTTCCTAAAAAATAGTACATATCAAAATAAGGCATATATTTTTTAAACTGACAAAAGTTACCATCAGCATCTTCTCCGTATGAATTATATTCTATGGGTTTGGATAACTGGACAACATTTTGAATCTGTGCAATTGTATTCATACAGTTTTCTTCCACCGAAAAAATGTTATCAATGAGACAATTAGTTGTTGAATGATAAATGGAATTATCTTCATTTCGTTCAAGTTCCTCTAAACAGAAAAAGAAATACTAATATTATTTAACTAATATAAACACCCAACACAGGTCTTACCAAAGGGAATAATCATGATGTCATCACAGACTTGGAAACAACTTTCCTCATTTTCTTTGCAGCTTTCCATTGCCGGATTATCTCTAGTGTCACACGTTACCTCTAACAAAATATAAAATTAACGTAATTACGGGATACCGCGAAAACTAAATTTATTTTGTTATACAAATTATTGATCTAACAAGATGTTTAGCTAATAGTATAAAAATATTTATCAAAGAAGTAAGGTTAAACCGGTAAAATAATTATTTATGTCTTTAGTATACTTCTAGTACATTCTTCCTAAATAATTTCTAAAATAAATCACGTAGCATTGTAGTCGTTATTAGGTAAGTACGGCCCATTTTCTTAAAAATACAGTACCTATGTATACAAAGAAGCAATCAATAGATACCTGATGTTCTTGTTGTTTCGCATCCTTTTTTTGCTAATTCCACTAAAAGTTTAGCACGTTTAGACATTTTGATAAAATCACTACTTATTTTAAGTTCACTAATCACACAAAACAGTATTACCTTATTATTCGAACGTAAAAACAGAACTGCTATTAGATTACCGAAAGTCGTTATAACTGATTAAGAGACAGACATACGAAAACTATTTGCAAACTATGCACAAACAAATATATCATGTCATGATATATTTATGTTACAACGTTATCAGCTTGATTTCAAATCATAAAGAGCACAAATATTGCATGTCCGGACAAACAATATTTACAGCCATAATAAGTTTGATCATATGAGCACTAATATTGTATGTCCAAAACATACTATGTTTGTGCACTTCCAACGGACATAATATGTCTGTGAAGTCGATTTTTAGTACAAATGGGAAATACTATATTTAGGCAAGGCGGTTTAAGGTATTTACAATCATTTTTGACTTACAATAATTGTGCAGAACATTCATATGACCCTACTGAATATGTCTATGGTGATATCTTAAAATCAGCAAAAAGTGGACATACTATGTTTGTGCTTTAAACCATCGATATATAACTGTATTGATTTGGTCCAAAATATTATTACTTTTGATACAAAATATTTTTATTTTTGGGTTATTCTAGATGTTATTATCATTTTTGAGTTGATCTCGAAAGAAGCACGACGTATTTTTCATTACCTCTTTGTGTTTTCGGTTTTTACTTTTCAACTTTATCCTATTTAATAATATGTTAAAAGAATGATTACATACAACTTTTTAAATTATAAAATTTGAAACCTTTTTTTCTAAGTTAGGTCAAAATTTAATATCTCTATGTAAACACAATAACCAGAACAAGAATGTTCGTTATTTATTATATTATTCTAACTTTCTCTCTGAAAACTGGGAAATATTCTGATTCAGATTGTTTTCAGAATTCAAAATTATATGGGAATATGTGGGTAATATATCCCACCAGAATCTCATTATGTAAAAACTGGATTATATTTTTTCTCTCTGGATTTTATTCCGGTATACGAATGAATCAGAAGGAGATAATACGTATTTCATCTTAGAAAAGTAATAAATTCTTTTTAAGGATTTTATTTGGACGACTTTCTCAAAAGTTGTACGATTGATAAAGGTTTTCCAGAAGTTTCATAAAATATTGTTAGGATTTTGATATGACAAACAGCCAGAGACGGCAATACTTTTAGAAAAATTTCCACAAAAATAAAAATTACATCAAATATAATTATAATATACTACGAACTTTTTCCTGCTTTCTTTTATTTAATAACTGCTTTTTATTATTATCATCTGTCATTCTTACTTCTAAAATACTATTGACAATTTATTTTTTTATCATATAATACTAAATCCTTTATTTACTCTACATCGATTTGGTAGAATTTGATATTAGTTTATACCTGATATTACTTTATATCTTACCCACAGCTCTACTGAATACATTTTGTTATTGGTTCTCTGGGTGTTTTTACCATGGTTATTTCTACACTTTTATTATATTTATTTTACAATACTTCTTATCTTTATTCGTTGTTAATTAATTTTCGTGCAGTGCAGTGGTTATTTATCTATGTACATAATATGTCTTATCTTAAGTGGTGGTACTTTCTTTTTTATTTACTGATATATATATATATATATATATATATATATATATATAAGTTATGATTTTTGAGGATGCAGTCAGTTTATTTGGCCCACAAGACAAAGAAAACTCTTTGACTTACTGTCAAGCTTTCGAATTTTATTTAGTTCTTTTTCAAGACATCTATAAAAAGAAATATAAATTAACTAGTTAAAATTGTTAATTGTCTTACTTACTAGTCGTGAGATTACAGTTATTAATATTGTACTCTACAAAACAAACCATTATAAATATATTAAAATTTTTTTATTAAAAATAACTATATTGTCACTACATATGTCATTGTCATGGTTTGATTAATGGACATATATGAATGAAAATACAGTTATTTTATGTGTTAAGCAAAACCAGTAACAATAGTTTTTATTATAATTTATTTAATTGTCTATAAAAAATATAAATTAATCCAGTCAGCAGTTTGGCTTACGCACGTATGAATTTTTAATGTTAGGATGTCAATAGAAAATGAGATTTTGACGGTATTTATTAATATGTTAATATGTAACAATAAATGTTACTTAATTTGTCAATATCTGATCTTTTATTTACACATTTTTTATTTTTTTTGTATATGTGTCATTTCTAAAAATAACCATTTCTGTTCATGTTTCTGCCTCTCTAGAATTGAAGCCTGTGAAAAATTAAACGGGTAATTTAGATTGATGAAGTGTTCAGCTAATGCACAAGCTTGTGATTTCTTAGTTTTTACATCACTTTTATGAGAAATAATTCTGCTGTGTAATGTTCGAGAAGTTTCTCCTATATAAACTTTCTCACTGAGCAAGGTATTTGATATTCTACTCTAGAACTTTCATCAGTTGTTAAAGGATCTTTAGTTTTAGTGTATAAATGTGCTATGGTTTTAACATTTCTGGTGGCAATTTTTATGTTTTCTAATCCTTTAAATAATTTGAGAAGTTTTGGTGTTAAGAATGGAATATAAGGTAAAGATCCAAAAGTTTGTGGTGTTATTGGTATTAAGGTGATAACTGTCAGGCTATTGTTTATTTTTTGTTTTGCCGTTTTTTCTGTGATTTGTTTTTTATTGTTGGTATTGTCGATCATTGTGATGGAGGTTGGAGAGTTTGCAGTACTAAAAATTAATTTATTGAGTAAGCCAACGGGATAAGAATTTTCAATTAGTATGTTTTTTAGTCTCTTTAAACTTTGTTCTCTATATGTTGGATGAGTTATTCTAGTTACTCTACATTTTAGCCCCAAAATTAAGTTTATTTTCATTTTTGTAGGATGTTCGGAATAGTAATTAATGAATCTATTGCTAGAAATTGGTTTTCGATACCATTCTGTTTTAAGACTATTGTCATGTGTGCGATGGACAATCATATCTAAAAAGGGAGACTGTTATTTTGTTCTCTTTCTGCAGTAAATTGTAATTACCTACATTGGTTGTTAAAAATATTTAAGACGTCAGTTATTTTGTCATTGGGTACAGCTAGGATCAAATCATCTACAAAACGTTTAACAAATGGAGAAACTTCTCGAACATTACACAGCAGAATTATTTCTCATAAAAGTGATGTAAAAACTAAGAAATCACAAGCTTGTGCATTAGCTGAACACTCTATCAATCTAAATCACACATTTAATTTTTTACAGGCTTCAATTCTAGAGAGGCAGAAACATGAACAGAAACGGTTATTTTTAGAAATGACACATATACAAAAAAATAAAAAATGTGTAAATAGAAGATCAGATATTGACAAATTAAGTAACATTTATTGTTACATATTAACATATTAATAAATACTGTCAAAATCTCATTTTCTATTGACATCCTAACATTAAAAATTCATATGTGCTTAAGCCAAACTGCTGACTGGATTAATTTATATTTTTTATAGACAATTAAATAAATTATAATAAAAACTATTGTTACTGGTTTTGCTTTCCACATAAAATAACTGTATTTTCATTCATATATGTCCATTAATCAAACCATGACAATGACATATGTAGTGACAATATAGTTATTTTTAATAAAAAAATTTTAATATATTTATAATGGTTTGTTTTGTAGAGTACAATATTAATAACTGTAATCTCACGACTAGTAATAAGACAATTAACAATTTTAACTAGTTAATTTATATTTCTTTTTATAGATGTCTTGAAAAAGAATTAAATAAAATTCGAAAGCTTGACAGTAAGTCAAAGAGTTTTCTTTGTCTTGTGGGCCAAATAAACTGACTGCATCCTCAAAAATCATAACTTATATTTAAATCAACAGTCAAGAATACCACCATCTTATATATATATATATATATATATATATATATATATATATATATATATATATATATATATATAGGTATACCGATCTCAGTCAGATAGGTGGTGGTGACCCGTATGGTATGGCATCGTGCATTATCCTGCATTAAAATAAAAGCATCCCCAATAAATCCCATGTATGGAACTATCTGTTCCTCCAAAATGTCTCTGATGTAACGATCCGCAGTTAAACCTCCTCCACGTCTTCCACCAGGCACGAAAACTAACTCGGTTTTCCCATAGATGGAAATACCTTCCCAAAACATACAAGAACCGCCTCCATATGACACAATTTCTCGTATATAACATTAAGCAAATCGCTTTCCTGGCCTTCTATAGACTCGACGCTTTTTGTCGTTGTCATGTAGGAAGATCCTACTTACGTCGGAGAATAATATCTGACTTCATTAATAGTCATCCTAATCCAAATGTTTGCAAGTAACTTCTAATCGCCTTTGCTTCTGGGCTGCAGATGCTTGAGACTCGTAGCTGCTCTTTTTGGTATCAGGTTGGCTGCCTTTAGTCTCCTTCTGAGTATCCAAACACTGGTAACCACACCTCGTACCTCTATAAGCTCTTCTTTGAGATTAGCACCAGTCGAATATTCTCAGGGATTTCGATACAATAAATCGATCATCTCTCTCCGTTTTTATTGGTTTACGACTTCTTCTTTGTCGGCGGATATATGCACCAGTATCTTGGTAACAACGATACACTCGGGACACAGCAGATGTGGTATCCATTTGTAATACAGTTGCGAACTTCAGTGACTGATGTATTAGTGGGTTGCTATGGAAACTGTGGAACGTGTTAAGTCGGTGCGTGTCGATTTCAACCAGTCAAATTCTGACCTCCCTCTACGTGTTGCATTATTTATTTGTAAAACGTCATCCGATTCACCAAAAAACAAAACTTTTTTAAGAGTTAATAATGATGTTAATGATTGTATACTACATATTTTTATATTTAAACTTTTTAGATTGAAATAGGAGACGTACTTTCACAAACCTATTGTGAAAAGTTCTAAGGATGTATGAACTAAAAAAATATTATCATTACGAAACTTACATAGAGATCATACCTATAACGAACGAAAAGAAAACTTTTGCACTTAACCGAAATTTTTTAAGAAACTTCTTAGTTTTGAAGTTTAAGATTATGTTTCTAAAAAAACCGTATATATCTCTTTCTAAGACTTCATTCGTATATACGTGTCAAAGTTTTGCATTTGTCGTCTAACCTATGCGAAAAGCACACCTGGATCTAGTCTCCCTTGCCCTAATCTCATTACTTGAAAATGGTACCCGGCTCAGTCTTTGAATAACTTTTTCGTCAGTTCGTTAAAACTCCGCGATATTCTTAAGTTAAAGCGGCAGATGGCGAAGTTCGCGTTTAGCGAGTGTTGCGGATAATCCTTCGAGGGAGCGAGCTAATAAAAAATTTACCTGTTAAGTTTCTTATTATTGTTTTCGAAAACGCATATAGATCAGAATTATTATTTATTTAAAGGATTTTAAATTAAAGATTCATTTTAGAACATGATATTCATAATATGAATAATAGTTAAAACAATAGTAATATACAGTAAGCACATAAAGGTTGGATTAAATTGGTTAAACGCTTGATTTAGCCAATGGGTAAAAAGAGATCTGACAGGTTTTTATTTTACAGTTGCACATTTTTTACTGAACTTATATTTTTGATTACGTCATCACTCTTCGAGTTATTGCGTCAATATTACTATTTTTAATAAAACTACCTTATTTTGATACTATTATCGAAAATAGACCAACTTTTTGTATACTAATGTGATATTTTTTTTGTAAGTTATGTCATATAACAGTTTTAGAAATAAATTCGGGAATACTACAACACGTATTTTTTTTAATTTTTATTTCATATAAAATATAATCCTATATCCTATAAATACTTTTTGAAAATTACTTTTTGTCCGTTTAAATCTTTAATTAAGTAGATAGAAAAATGTCATTAATAATAATTGCAATAATTCGACTCCAAAATAATATTTGCTACCAAACAATAACCGTGTTTTAAATAGTTATCGACATCATGGCCCGTTTAAAAAAAGCAACGCAGAGAGATAAGAATAAACATCTAGTGAGGACAGATCAGAAGATCTAGCTGGCCAATCCAAAAATCCTCGTCTGCCAATCTATCTATTAGGAAAAACGTTATTTAGATGTTCACGTACATGTCGTGTGTAATGACATGGTGCTCCATCTTGCTGGTATCATAACGAATTTTTCAGTAGCTTTAGATATTAATTGAATTTGAATTTGAATATAGAGTCGCAAAAAAGGGATTATTCGCTGTTAAAGTAAAGGTGACAAGACTTTTCAATGAACGGTTAATAAAAAATGGTTTCACAATTTTATTAGCAACTATTCCCGCCTACACCTTGACTGTATGTGGATATGAGTGTCCCTTCTACCGGCCAGTAAGGGTTCTCTTGTGCCTAGTACTTATATTTCTGCCTATTTGCTGTTTCTGTTGAGGAAAAGGTGGCCTTATTTGAGAAAACACATTTCCGTGGAATTTCAGATCATGATTACATCGATTCATCATTAAATCACAAAATTCTTGTCTGCGATCGAAGTCATCTTTATTAAGTTCATAATTCACTTGCACTTTTTATGGGTGCGACTTATTCTCTTTTAGAGACTTTAAAAAAGACGTTTGACGTATTTATTGCTCCAATGCAACTAGACGATAAAGTTTATGAGGATTTTCTTCCACTGATAATTATAATATTATATCCAATTGTCGATATTGCGTAGGGACTGAACGGTCCTTCGTATATCTATTACTAACATTGCTAAAATTTCTAAACTTAGCTTCAACTTCGCTCACCCTCCAATATGTATTAACTCTATTGGTATATTTATTGTCAAACCTCAGCTTTTGTATGGATTCGTTCTTCATAATCTATTATCATAAAATCTTTGTGCGTTGCTTTTCGTTAAAACGGACCATGATGTCGTTAACTATTTTAAAACACAGTTATTGTTTGATCGCTAACTATTATTTTGAAGTCAAATTATTGCAAATTATTCTTAATGAGACATGTTTGTATTTACTTCAAGAAAGATTAAAATTGATAAACAGTAAGTTTAAAAAATCTATTTACAGGCAGCGGTAAAACGCAAATTAGAAAAATATGTGTTTAGTATTCCCAAATTAATTTCTGGAACTCTTACTCTGGAACTAAAGAGTCTAATTCTAGACTCTTAAAGTCTTATGTGACTTAACTGACAAAAAATATATTAAACTCGTAAACAAAAGTTGCGCTCTTTTCGATACTAGTGTCAGAATAAGATATTACCATTTAAAAAAATAATAATGACATCGTAATACTGACGAACAGAGATGACGTCATCCAAAATATGAATTTGCCAAAAATGCGCAACTGAAAAATAAAATCGACCTGTCTCAGCTTTTTATATCCAATGGCTAAATCAAGCATTTAACGAATTTATTCCAACCTTTACGTGCTCACTGTATATATTTTAAATAGTCTTATCTTTAATACGTAGTTAAAATAAAGGAAAAATATCAACACTGGAAAACAGAAAGAATAATAAAGTTTTTGAAAGAGAACGCAATATACGAGTAGCTCATTATAGGCGCTCTATTTAATCACTCTTTAACAAATATTTAATAACTATACGCGTTACAAACGTAAAATAGTAAATTGTATAAACGTTTAAGGGAGAGCGCCCACCAAACTGGCATGAAATGTGGCAAGTAGCAAGTAGCGCGCGACTAGCATGTTACTTAAAATGAAACCATTGAAAACGAATTATTCAGCGCACATCAAAATGACAGTGACTTCATTCATTCTAAGGGCGAGCGCCCACCAAAGTGGCGTGGCAGTGGCAAGTAGCAAGTAGCACGCGTCTAGCATAATGTAACCAATGAAAACGAATGATTCAGTTTACACCAAAATGACAGTAACGTCATTCATTCTAATCATTCGTTAGGATTGGTTACATTATGCTAGACGCGTGCTACTTGCTACTTGCCACTGCCACGCCACTTTGGTGGGCGCTCTCCCTAATAATTCATTGGTTTTCATTGGTTACATATTAAGTAACATGCTAGACGCATGGCACTGGCGACTTGCCACTTTACACGGCAGTTTGGTGAGCGCTCTCACTTAAGATAACAAGCAATTTGGTTTTATAATATGTTCCTAATTTACTGTATTGCACTTTATTCATTTACTAATAGGCTATTAATTAGATATGTCCACAAAAAACTGGACTAAAAGGAACTACAACGTTACAGGGGTTTTATTGTTTCATATGGTCAGTGGCCCCCAAATATAAAAAAAACGCGAAGTGCTACTATTTAAAGGGGTGAGTTTTTAAGAAAAGCTTAAGTTGGTCCCTATGTACTAGGGTGTATTTGGGTAAATTTTATGCACCTTTAGTGCAGACACGTCTACAAAATGTCTTTTTAGAGTAAAAAACATTTTTTTTAGCCAAAATATATTTATACGAAGGAGCAAAAAAACATGAAAAAGCACGATTTTCATTTTTTCTCTCTTCAAAATCTTTTCCACAAGGATATATGTAGGTATAAGTATTGTTGTACTAAAACTTCTAGTCTTTCTCTTTAAAATGACAACGTTTGGTATAAGTTTTTATCTTTACTATTCTCCCCATTTTAAGGCCATTCACCCTTAAATTCGGAAAATATCAAGCCCACGAAAAAATTTGCAAAGAAGAAATTAAGAAAATCGCGATTGCAAATCGTACCATTTTGGTATATGTACTACAAAATCGATCAAATCGTTCGATTCAAATCGAAAAAAATTGCAAAAAAGAAATTGTAATAAATCTCAATTACAACAATTTAAGTGCTTACGATTTTGTTAAAAAGTTTAAAATGACTGAGATATTGAACAAAACTAATTCTTATATAAGGTCTTACGATCGCGCATTTATCGCTTACGTACGACCTCAAATAAACCTCAACAAAAAATGAAAAAAATCAAAATAATTGTATAAAATATAATTCTCTCTTTTTTTGTTTATTTACATTCATTTATTTGGGTTAATAACAAACGACATAATTCGATAATCATGTTTTTTCGGCCCCGCGTATATTATAATTCTCCCTTAACTCGGAAAATATTGACCGCACAAAAAAATTTGTAAAAAATAAATTATAAGAAATCGTATTTGCAACAATTTTAGTTCTTATCTTTTTTGTACAAAAGTTAAAGGTATGGTGAACAGGCTAAGGTTATGCCTGTTCTTTGTCTAACCTGACTGGACTATTTATATACTTTCTGGATTGACCCAATGCAAGCAATTTTTACGTGCATCTAAAAACTTTGTATTTTTACATGTACCACTTCCAAAATTCTGTGAATCTTATATGGTTTTCTAAATTTCCCTAAATTTTACAAATATACCAATAAAAAAGTTTTCCCAATATTTATAAAGTTTGGTGGCAGAAAAAGTGTCTTTTAATAAGCCAAAACTATATGACGCTAAAGTATGGAAAATTAATCAAATTTACAGCGTGTGGTGTTTGTGAAATGATAATTATTCATAAAATTGGAATTATAGACGTTGGCATGGGCGCTTTTAACGAATTGCTCACTAATTAAAATAGCTAAATGACGCTAACTAATAGTCTCAATTAGCGAAAGACAATGTAACCATCCGTGCAATGACTAATTGTTTGATGGCGGAATACGAGAACGTGGAATTAATTGATTATATCTTTACGAGGGAAAATTTATGACAGAAATATTGTAGGCTGGAGAGGGGAACGAAGATATAGTCAAATTAACTCTTCTGATAACATTTGTTTAGCAAACATACGTAAAGCAGAAATTGGAACTTATTTATTCCTAACATTCATACACAACGCTCATTCTAATGTACTGCAAACTTTCAATGGTTATGGAAATCTAATATTAATTTTTTTCCCTAATCTCTCATATAGAAACTAAATTGCTGTACTTATATTTTTTCTTGCATGACAGCACAAATATATGAATCACGGATAACAAAAATGACAACTAATCAACGAAATTAGAAGAAATAGATGACTATGTTGTATCAGTATTATACCTGATCTACAGATAGATAGTGCAAGTGGTTGTCAGAACACAAATAGTTTAAGGAAACAAAACACTGCTGAACATAGGCCTCCCTCATTTTTGTCCATTTCGCTCTATCTTGAGCACTTTTGATCCAATTTCTCGACATTTCCTTGAAACCGTCAGTCCAACGAGTAGGGGGTCTTTCTCTACTTCTTTTATCCAACCTCGGCCTTCACTCAAGCAATCTCTTCGCAAACATTTCATCACTGATTCATGCGGCGTGTTTTGCCCAGTTCCATTTCAGTGTTGCAATTCGGGAAATTACATCGGTAACTCCTCTTCTTCGTCTTAACTCTTCATTTCTAACATTGACATTTTAATTTTCATACAAGAACATACATGCCTATAATTTCATTCAAACAAGAACATATATGCCTATAAATATGGCATAAGACTGTTTACGATTATAATCATGTTATTTCCCACATAAAAGCTGGATTAAATCAAAGCTATAAAATCTAGAGAAACGTATCAGTACTCTAAAATATTCCTAATACTCATAGGAGTTAGGGAGCATTGTTCTGATGTACTTAACCTGAAACTGTTTTTATTATCCGATAAATTTATAATAAACGAAGAGAAAATAAATAACTCCTTAGTAGAACATGACTTACGTCTTTGAAAGAATGGAAAAGAGATTTTTTTTTTCGTATGAGTTAGTATGTGATTATCAGTATGTCCCAAACCGCCTCAAACCAGTTACATCTGCCTAGAAACAGTGTGACGGATCGACCTTGACTATAATTTATATGTTAGATTGGTTTTAGAGTGTAATTAGTTCAGTTGAGAGCTTTGCTGCGTGGGAGCCGTTGGTTTTAATGTTCCATGTAATATGTGTTACTTTTGCTTGTGCAAAGATGGATATTACTCCTACGAAGCATGCTAAACCAATGGCTGACTAAACATATGTCTATGACTGTAAGAAATATAGCTACGACAGTTGGCATGAGTAAATCAAGTGTGTCAAGAATTTTAAGGACATTTCAAGATTTCTGATCATAGTCTCCAAAAAGAAAGGAAAAATGAAAGCGCCAATAAAAACCAACTTTAAAAATCGAAATCATCAAGTATTTGTCAATTAAAAATGTGATTTTCATCACAATCACAATTAATATTTAATAATTAATATTTAATAAAATTCTAATAAAAAGTAGATAACTTAATGCAAAAAAGACACGCAAAGACCGAACGGATCTATTAAATTGTGTTATTGAAGTACCTCAACTATACGAAAAAGGCTTCAGGAAATTAGTTAAAAGGCAAGAGAAGAAAACAAAAAAGAGTTTCTATCATACAAAGTGATAAAAAAATGCTTATCATGGACAAACGGGTACGAATCATGGACTGTTGACGACTGGAAAAAGCTAATCATTTTGGGTGATAAATTACATTTATTTGAGCTGGGTATAAATTATGTTTTGTGCTACAAAGTACAAAGGAATGTCTGCAAGACACAAAAATTGGCACTGTAATTTTAGTTACTATTTAAGGTATGATGAACTCTGCCAAACGTATTAAAATTGTACGCCATCCACACTTTTATATGGAAAATTTAATAAAAGTGGTTAGTTGGCCTGGTTTTTCACCAGACCGGTAATCGGATTTAGATTAAGAAGTTATGGCATATTTTCAAAAAACGTTTAGTTAAGATATATTGTACCACAAAAAAAATGAGTGCGATACAAGTGTGGTTGAACCATGGTAAAGTCAAGAACAAAGAACAAAGACAAAGTGGATGGCAGTTGGAAAGATCCATATAGATCAAGGTCTGCTTTCTCTTAATGGAGAAGAGATAGAAAGGGTAAATCATTTCAAATACCTTGGCAGCTGGTTAAATGTAAATTGTGACTCTGATGAAGAGATAATATCCAGGATCGAAATATCACGTAAGGCTTTTATGACCTGGAAACCAGTTTTATGCAACAGAAACCTGTCAATGAACATTCGTAAGAAGGTCCTGAAATGTTATGTGTGGTCGATCCTATTGTATGGTTGTGAGACATGGACGTTAAAAACCACAATGCTAAACAAGTTAGAAGCATTCGAAATGTGGTGCTATAGACGAATCCTAAAGATATCGTGGGTCTCGCACACTTCCAATGAAGATGTTCTTCAAATGATCAACTCAGAACGTCTGCTCATAAACATCATAAAGAGGAGAAAAACAGAATACTTCGGCCATATAATTAGAGGACCCAAATACCATTTACTTCGCCTTATAATACAAGGAAAAGTGGAAGGAAAGAGATGGATTGGTCGAAAGAAACTTTCATGGCTGCGTAATATTAGACAATGGTGTGGTTTCACAGTAGAAGAATTATTTCGCGCAGCAGCCGACAGAGAAAGGTTTCAGGAAATTGTAAGCATGATGACGGCCAACGTCTGAATACGGACACGGCACCCAAAGAAGAAGAAGAAGAAAGTCAAGAACATGTACTCTAAACCCTCGAACTTAATGCCAAGATGTGTTGGAGAGATTTTATACTAAAAGGGGATATATTTCTTTCTAATAAATATAATGGTACATGATGATTAAAAGCTAAGGTTTTAGAATGTTTTTTTTTTCACTTGGATAATTTTTTATGCATTTTTCAACGTATGACCTTGTTTCAGTTTTTGCAGAGTGTTTGGTTGATTAGGAGAATTCTGCAGAGGATTAAGATCAGCACTATTTGCTGGCCATCCTATAACGTCGATTCTAACTCCTCGATAATTTTGCACTAAATTTGCAACTTGAGGTCGTGCATTAGATCAAAATTTTGTCAATATAAGGGGCAACTGGCACTACATGATCTTGAAGAACGTCAACGATATATTGGTAAGCGTCGATGGTACCGTGATTAAATATTACTAAGTCTGTACAACCTGTTAAAGAACCGTTAAAGAATTCTCCACTGAATAATGTCATTCCTCGTATGTTATACTGAGCATATCGTTCATTCTGACTTCGGTACATGCAAATACGCCCAATTAAATTATAAAGATGGAATCTACTCTTATCTGAAAACAGCACTCAATTCCAATCAGCCTACAACTAATGAACATGATTTATTGCAAATTCTAAACACGCTGTGCGATGAGCTATGGTAAAGGCTGACCCTCTGGCAGGTATTTGATTTACCAAATTACCTTCATTGAGGCGTTGGATAATAGTTTAACTGCAAACTCGAACATTATGAATATCTTAAAGTTGGGATTGTAAGCTTATAGAAGTTGCAAATAGTTGTCTTAAGATGCGATGTCGTAAAAAAATGGTCTTCAATAGGAGTTATTACACGATGTCGACGTTACACTGGAGACCTAAAATGAATATCATTCATGAGATCGATGTAATAAACTATTCCCCTAAATGTCTGTAACTCCAACCTTCTTTGGGCGAAGTGCAAAACCACCATTTGAGCCCACTCTTTATTTGTCAAATTTCTCGATTTGCATTGCATTTTAATTTAAAAAATAACAAAATGTTAGCAACAAACAGCTATACTTTACACAATGACTTAAAAATGACACTAACCTCTTATCGACATTAACAAACTTACAGCACCTTGGTTTTTTGTTCCTTAGAAACCAGTTGAAACAAAAAACAAAACAAGTATCCTGATAAAACATTCCAAATATATGGTACATTTAATACAAAAATGAATACAATTAAGTTTAAAACACCAATGAATCGCTTTTTTTGTTTTTATAGATGATGCCTTGATTTCTTGAAGCAGTCTATAAAAAGAAGGATTAATTATCATTCTGAAAAGGGTTACAAAACGTACTTAAACATACGTAAAAAATCTAAAGAGAGAAAAGCCTTTATCTAAAAGTATCTGTTAAAGTTTCTTTTCTAAGTTCTTGTCTTAAAAAAAAACATTTTTTCAAAGGTCTTTGGACGGGATAAGCATAAACATCCTAATTATAAGTAAAATGATAAAAACATAAATATTTTAATCGTAATATCTTTATTATCTGTCATGTTATCTTTCTAATATATCTTGAGGGATTTAAATAATAAACTTTTTCCTTATTTGCAAATCATTTTTTACTGCAGATGTGTTTCCAACTTTATTTTGTCTCTAGCGCCCCATCCATAACGTTTACGACTTTGGGCAAAATATGTTGATTAATTTGAATCACCACCGTCGGCGTCCAGATTGTTAAGACTTTTTTGTCCCTTGTACATGCGTCCAAACGTCTATATAATAATTTATGACCCAATCGAGGCTGTTTTTCAGACAGAAATAAATAGCTGTTATTCATTATTTCTATGTGACAAATGTATTTTCACTCTACTCAAAAACGTCACATTGAAAACCGATAAGTAAAGAATAGTCGGAGAAAAGAAATAAAAAATACACATTATTTATAATATTTAAACATACACTAAAAGAAAATAAGTATGTCTATATATGTTTACATTTATTAGACCTATATTTTTAACTGCAGTATGTTACTAAATACTATTTTAGATTTAAAAAATAATTGTGTGTTTTGAACACTAACTGCATTGCAAGCAAATGGTGGTGGAATAGTTTTAAAAGTAGGTATAACTTGTGCCTTCGTGTGCCAAAAAATCTTTCTGACTACAGAGCTTCCATGGCTAATGAATTTATGGTCAAAGATTTCTTTTCGAAACTGAATGATGTTCTTACGAAACTCAATATAAAAAACAAACCGAATTAAATCAAACTCCAACTATGGGAGCATGCATTTGTGCTGATGGAACATGGATTGATGCTATGGTAATCTGTAAATGTGTTAAATGGAATGATACACTTAAAACAGATGCTCTTCCGAGCGCATGAATTAAATTATCTCCTAAAGGATGGATCAATTCTAAATTGTTTTTGGAATGGTTAAATTCTTTTATCACTACGATACCGTCTGAACGTCCTGTAGTCTTGTTGATGGACTCTCATTCTGCCCACATTGGACTGAAGTTTTGAAAATAGCAATAAATAATTAAGTTTACCTATTTACTTTCCCAGCTCATTGCACTCATCTATTGCAACCACTTGACGTAGGACTATTCAAGCCACTTAAGACTTACTGGCGCGATAGCATGAATTGTTATATAAGCAATAACCCTACGGATGCTCCAAATCGTAGCAACTTTCATTCCATTTTAAATCCAGCTTATATAAGCGCCTTTACAAAGAATTGTATTGTAAGAATTGTAAGAATTTACAAGAAAAACATTGAGAATGCTTTTAAAAAAACAGGCATATGTCCTTTAAACGGAGATGTTATTCCAAAGGAAGTATTACGGCATTTATCTTTAACTGATAGCTCCTGCTTCTCCAGTTTTAACTGACGCAACAGCAGAAACTTTTATTTTAAATCCTAAAGCCACAGTCGATCATATTTTGAAATCACCAACAGCTTCAAAACGTCCAGAGGGGTCAAGAAAAAGGGACAAAAGTGCGAAATGCTTAACACCGATAAATAAAAACACTTCAATAACAAAAAATCTTCAGTAATAGCCCTCGACTACAGACAAATCTGTCCAAAAAGCAAACAAAAGTAAAATAGATGATTGGGAGTGTGGCTTATGTGGAGTCTTGTATTCAACTGATTTTAATAAAAGAAATGGAGCCCAATGGCATTAGTGCTCATCTTATTTGACACCTATACCACAAGATTTGCATATCTAACGCAGATACTGACGCTGATGAAAAACTTTATTATAGATGTGATCGTTGTATGGAATAAAATTATCAATTTCTGATTAAATATAAAATTTCCATAATATCACCAAATTTCCTAACAACTATCACCAATATACTTTACCGTGTCACCAACTTACCTAACATAAGTTTGTATGTCAATTTGGCATTTACTATCATTATTAATCATTTTTTGTTAAATTAACTCTTCTAAACATTTACTTCAAATAATAAGTACCGTAATAAGGCAAAACTTATTCCTTGCTCAGTTTTCGAATTCCTATATTATTAGTATTTTTCATGTTTATCACCAATATACCTATCCTTACCCTACTTATTTGTTACTTTGAGATAGAAAAAAAATCTTCTAATAATTGAATAGTGTTTTCCTTACCTATAATTATAATTCAGATATATCGTAAAGATTTTAAAGTAGAAGAGAAACGTTATTCTGTAATAGCATACCATTGGTCTAAAAAAAACCACCACATCCAATCATAATGATAAAATTCTTTTCTTATGTTATTTGCAAATCATGAAAACAAACCACAAAAAAGCCGATGATACCATTCTGTCACAGTAAGTATTTGGTTATGTATTTAGTTGATACTTAATATCGACATTAATTCAATTTATATGGACTACCATAAAAAGATTGTCTGAACCATTCCAACATTCTATTATATATCTTCCGGCCAAGAAACATCTGAACACTTTTTTTCAAAAAAATCCAAGTCCTCTAAGTTTGGCGAAGCGAGATGCTTATCTTCTTCGTTGGATGACATATGCTATGCAGCATGTAGCTGTTTACACTGTTTATCAAGTAAACAGATATTCTTCTGCAGCTTTTCTTATTATCGCAATGACATGAGATGTGTCACAATAGTTTATTAAGTCTTTAAACCATGAACGTTGCTTTTGTCCACAGTCTTTTCAACCTTAAACTCCCATAAAAATTACATTTAGATGATATATTTGTTGGAATGCAATATACGAGTACCTATTAGTATTATTTTGTAGATTATGGTAAAAGAATGAAGCCGTAGCGAAAGTTTGTTACTTATCGGAGCAAACGAAGAATAACATTCTAAGATCTAACAGTTGTCTGTGGCCATTAAATTTTCTTAGGACCTTATCACTTGTTGGATGATCCATACTAAAAATCTAATTCTGAGACAACATATTTCGAAAGCGTCCACACGATAAGAGATCTCACTTTATGGACGATATCGAGACAATAATGAATATATATATATATGAATATATATATATATATATATATATATATATATGAATATATATATATATATATGTATATATATATATATATATATATATATATATATATATATATATATATATTATTCCAATAAACATAATAACATCACGTGAACCATTCCGTGGATTTTTTAAAACATTTTACATATGCTGTACAATTTTTAGTTTATCTTTACTTGCTTGCCAAAAGTGCCCTCCTCCCTCGTATCTTTTAAACGGCTATACTTATAATAATAAAATGTGGAGGGGGAAAATAAACAAACTTAGGCTTCTTAACTAGTCATAATAGGTGACGTAATAGTGATAGATGACATTACAGAGCCATTGTGACTGATTATTTTAAATGGAATCTTATGAGACGTGATATCTCGTTTACTTTTTTTGGTTGCATTGAAGCTGAGTTTGATGAATAAACTAAATAAATACTAAAATTGAAGTTTCGCATTTAATTAAGTACTATTTGAGAATTACTTATTACCTTAATTGATCAAAATTTGCTCCATCTACTTCTTGACAGTAATGCATTATATTGCTAAACTCTTGTTGTAATTGTTCAAATGTGCTGAGGGCAATTGTTTTACATTCTTCAACAATTTGTTCTTTTATGTCAATACCATCAGATACTGTAGAGTAAAACTTAGGGTTTAAGTACCCTCATAAAAAAATAATGTTATGAGATCCGGTCATCGAGCTGGCTATTCTGTCGAACCGCGTTGTCCAATGCATCTACCACGATATTCCTAATCTAGGTTTTACTGCACCATAATATTGTACAGGAATACCATGTTGTTAAAACATTATTTCGAAGTTGCCGAATTCACCCAAATTTTTTTGTCGTCACTAATTGTTGGTTGGGCAGATCGTTTGGCATCTTGAACACTACCTGTTTCTTCAAACTCCTTGATCAGGGTACCTCGCATTAAAAAGACGTTCCACTGCATGAAAATTATTTCAACATTCACCAAAAATTAAGAAAGCTGCTACATTTTCAGCTACAGTACGTACCATTCTGTCTAGGTAAATATTGAAACGTCGCTCTAAAAAATAATTAAAATTTACCCATATTTAAGGTATAAACACTTTTTGTAAAAGGACTGTACGACTTGTACGCGTTTTTGTTTTTAAAAATTTGATAGTGTGTAATTTTTTTATTAAAATCAACTAATTAGTTTCAGCCTATCACATGCCAGCTTCAGAGCTTTCTATAAAGGACAATACGTCAAGGGTATTTTTTATATTAATTACAAAGATTAAATTGATTTTATTTGTAATTAATATAATAATTACTCTTAAATTATTGTTCTTTATAGAATGTTGCGAAGATAGCAATTGACGTGCAGAAGTATTTAACTGATTTTAATAAAAATATCACACACTATCAAGTTTTTGAAAACATACACCTGTTGCCAATCAAAAACTCCAAGAACGTACTTTTTGGACAAATAACCAGGAGAGTCAGAGTTAAAAAGAGTTGGAATCTTTATTAATTAAATGCGAAACTATAATTTTGGTATTTATTTAGTTTATTCATAACAATTAGCTTAAACTCAAACAAAATTATTATCATTGAATAGTTGACTATCTTTCAAACGAGATTACACTTGCCATAAGTAACTCTGTAACTTCGTTTATCACTATTATATCACCTGCTATAACTGGTTGAGAAGCCTAGATTCATTTATTTTTTCCCACCAATTATCAACATTATAAGAATAACTCTTTAAAATATAGGTACAAGGCGGGGGGACTTTTGACTTACACTGTATAAAAAGTTCTTTGAAAGTTTTCGAATAACCTAGTTATAGACTATCGGGCATTTATTAATTTATTGTTAGTAGCTTTCATTATTTATTTAGTAATGCTCTTTTTATTTCAAAATAAAAATTAACAAAACGTCGCAATAAATACAATAATTTTTAAACCAACACCTTTATCCACATCCTTATAACATTTTGACTAGTAGATCCAGGTGTAATTTTTTGCAGATAAATATATACTATCGTACTTAAAAACAATTAAAACGAATAGTTTTATCGTTTTACGAAATTAAGTACGGTATTGTATAAAAAGCCGAAGTCAAAACGATGATAGTTTACTATCAAGTGTTGAAACAGTGTGTGAGGTGCAGAAAAGGACGCCATATTGGAACTGTACACCAATTCTAACAAGGGGCGAGTAATCTACTAATTTAGAAATGTGACAAATAGCAGTCATGTGATATAACCAGAATAGAATTATTTTATAATAATTATGTGTTATAACATAGAGTTAGAACGTAGGCGACAGTAGAACAGAAATAACAAATTAGAATAGGTTGTGCCGTAATACTAAATGCAAAATTTTTTAATTATTTATTTGATACAAGTATAATTTATTTTTCGTTTAACTTATATGTTGTTTTTATAAAAAGGTTTGAAACAACTTCTAGATCTTACAAATTTTCAGAAGAAATCATATTTTTATAAGTTCTTTTTTTGGCTAAATCAAAAATTATAACTTTATATAATCGACGATATTTTAAACATATATTACTTTACTTTGTACTTTTTGATATATATGTTCGAATATTATTTTAGTCTGGACTTATTTCTTTTTTATCCAATGACGCTACAGCCCAAATGAAACCTTGGCCTTCTTCAAACTATGCCTACAATCTTGCTGGTCCCACGCCGATCTTCTCCAGGTTCTCCCGTCTAGCAAGTTTTGCGTGTCCACTACCACTTTAACCTCTCACTTTTTCCGTGCAAGTATTTTTGGTCTTGCTCTCTGTATTTTACTATCTAGGGCTCTTTTCGGCAATCTTTTGGTTTCCATTTTCACTACATGACCAGCCCATCGAATTTTATCGAGTTTTACGAATTCAGAGATTCTTTGAACAGTTGGTCGAGCTAGACTTTCATTTATGTGGTTTAACACGCATTTATTACGTATAGGTAATTGTTTAGAAATATTGCGTCCTTAATACTTCCATAGTTTTGGTTTATATGCTTGTCTCGAATTTAATTAAGAACCTTTCTCGTTAAACTGTGTTCTGGATCTATTTCATTAGAATTAAAAAATTAAGAAATTAGAAATAATATCCTTTGTTTGGACATTTTCTTAGCTGTTAAAATCAATGACAGTGTTAATGCCAACGTCAATGCAAATGCCAATGTCAATGTCAATGTCAATGTCAATGTCAATGTCAATGCCAATGTCAATGTCAATGTCAATATCGCTTTTCTGTGATATGTTCTACCGGCTTGTTTCCTTGTATCATAGCCCCATATTAAATTTGGACGTCTTCTTGGTCTCTTGACGCCACTTACATACCACAGTGTAATTTTAGTAAATCACCTATTGTCAGTACTTCTCGCTAAATGTCCTTCCTACTGCCATTTTAAAGATTTTACTCTGTGGAATACATCAGGAACCTTGGTTTTCTGTCTGATCCTTTATTATTATTATTATATTATTATTACATTAGTATTATATTTCGATCTCTCCCTTGTATACCTAGCATGCATCGCTCTATTGACCTTAAAATGACTTTGAGTTTCGATATTATCTCTTTCTTTAGTATCCACGTTTCGCAGTCGTATGTCATAATTGGTTGTATACATTGATCAAATGCTTTTTTCTTCAGGTGAAGCGGCATCTTAGATTTGAATATAATTGCATTTCTACCAAAAGATGCCCAAGCCAGATTCATTCGTCTGATGATTTCTGGAAGTAAGGAGCCAGATTTATGTATTAATTGTCCCATTAATTGTTTGCTGTCTGAAGCGCATTGTGGTCGATTATTATATTTTCGACATCCACTAGCTCGTTGTACATGATTTTGTTTTGTCAAGTTCATTTTTAGGCCAACTTTATTGCTAGCTACATAGAGGTCGCTTATAAGTCCTTATAGTTCTGCAGCATTATTAGCAATCAGAACGATGTCGTCCGCAAGTTTAAGATAAATGAGGTATTCTCCATCAATTGATATTCCTTTGTTCTGCCAGTTCATTTTGCTAAATACATTTTTCGATAGTTGCAGTGAAGAGCTTTGGTGATATTGCATCTCCTTGTCGGAAGCCTCTAGTAGTGGGAAATTTTTGAGTGTTTTCATTAATTTTTACCTTAGCTTTTGCTTGTCTGTATATATTTACTCAAGTTTTTATATACGGTTTACGGTAATCTATGAAGGTTAGTGCTATCAGTTTTTCATATTCTTTAGCTTTACTCCTGTCAGCTTATTCTCTTGGCTATGTAACATCTAATGCATTTGGTAATCTGTTGTTGATTATCTTTGTGAATATCTTGTATAATATCGGTAGTAGACTTATAGGTCTGTAGTTTTTGAAATCCTCTTCGTATGAATGAGAATATAATAATATAAGAAAGAAAGCAAACCAATACCGCTTCTAATATATAAATCTTTATCTTCAATTTCTGAGGGACGTCATATTAATTATAGTCATGATTAAGAATAGTCTACTTTCCATGGTTCTCTCTCTTAATATTAACAAAGTTAGGGTTGTCTTAAAGTAGAATTTTATTCATCGAATACAAAAATCCAAATATATGGTGTTGACTAGCCGGAAAACGGTAAGTGTTTTATGAGAAACTTATTAAAACTTTTTTATTTACCTTAAAAGAACCTTTCAAGTGACTACTGGTAAAGTTTGCATGAAAGTTAAGCTAAGTTATAAATAAAATCCGCTTATGATTTGTGACTCAGAGAGTATCAAACTCATCTCGGCCATAACCACCATGCTTGAAACTATTTATTGCTCATTTAAAATTTTACTTTTTTTATAAACTCTATCACTATATTTAGAATTTATTAAAATATCACCGTTTTTTTAATCTATCTTAATAACTAAAACATACATACAGAAAAAGTGCTAAAAGAGTATTAAAGAACAATTTTATTTTCCTGAAGATTTTGATTTATTTTTATTTGTATAGACCATAAATTAGACGAGATATTTTTACTAAACGCATTCGTGTACAATCTTTAAACAATCATACATCTATCGTAGAAATAAGAAAAAATCAAAATATTTATTAAAAAAATCTGGTATTTCTATTGTAACATTTTTCTCTGTATCTGTTTTAGTTTTTGAGTTATTTTGAAAACAGTGGATTTTTTGAGAAATTTCGAAAATAATGCCTTAACTCTACACTCAGACTTTTTGAAAACTAAACCTTCTAAACCAAAATACTTTTACAAAATATAATGTCTGTATATAAATTAAATAAATAATTGTAAATAATCAACAATGAATCGTTTCAATCATGGTGGTTTTGGCGAAGGAGAGTTCGATATTTTTTACGCCACAAAAAAAAATATTAAGCGCTATTGAATTTAGTTATAACTTTGCTTAATTTTAATGCAAAAAAAATTAATAATAGTCATTTTAAAAATTTGTTTTGGGTTTTTAAAAAAGTTTTCATAAGTGTTTGCCGAAAAACTTACCAATTTCTAGTTATTCAACATTATATGTTTAAAACATGTTTTTTTGACGTGTATAATTGACATGACTCCAAAAATACTGACTTTTACAAAAATCTTTTTGTCTTAAAATGAACTATTGTAGCGACTCCGGTGTTTTTTTTTTTGATAAATTTTTTTCACCCCTGAGTTGGTGATAACCAGCCCCAGTGGAAAAGCACATAATTCTATCATATATGTTTTTTAGTGGGAATTTATGGGAATTGATAAGTTTTTTTTTTGGTATTTCGGCCCGCACTTTTTTGAATTCAAAGTTTGATTGAAATGGTTTTTGCTACTAGATATACAGGAGATATTTATTGTTATCTAATCTAAATAAATAAATATTTGCATACTTATCTGGAACAAAATTTTTAGTCTTACGGCACCAGTGTAGTTATTTTTACTTATGTTATAGCGTATGTATCGTCAAACAAACGGTACTTTTATTATTATAGTGTATAACAATTTTAAACCATTGTGATAACCGATATAGAATAGAACTATAGTTAGTAGTTTCTAGAATCAATTTAGAGTAGATAAAAAATTACATTACTTTTTGTAAACGCCTATAGTTTCGGATTACCATAGAAAAATCTAACAAAATTTGGCAAAAGTGTGATAGACATTAGTCAGTGTGTAGTAAGAAAGATGGCTATATACAATGGGATGGATTTAGATACGAAATTTGCTACTGGTTAATATTTGGTTTTAAGGTTAAGCTTAAGTATTGCAACCATAAACTTCTCCGCTTTGTTATATTTCTATTGTATTAAAAATAGACTTTTTTAAGTTTATTAATAATTTAAGCGTTAATGAACTTGTCTGTACCAAATTTAAATTAACCGTTAATGAGTTCTTCTAAGCCTCTTGTTCCCATATATAAAATCATTTTAGTGTACAAAAAAGAGTAGACATTTCGTTGGGTCGAGGTATTTAACATTTAAAATGATCTTATCTCCTAATGTTTCAGCACTTATTTAATACAACGCATTCGTATGAATTTTCTTTCTTTACCTTTGAACAACAAAAACAACTATAGAAAGGGATTCAAACGTTAAGTAGACCTTACAAATACCTTGGCTTAAAAACGTTTTCTATCCTCAGAAATATATTAGACTACTAATATTACCAAGTCATTTTGGCTAGTGAATAGAAACTTTTCATTCAGAATAACTTAAATCCTACATAATCCAACAGCTTAAAATCAAATTTTAATTTCTAAATTTTTATCTTAATTCATTCATTTGTATATACCATTTATAGTTTTAAAAGTTAATGCTTTTCATAGTTCGTGTTTTAATCGTTAATAGAATCTTAAAAAAAAGTGTGCCCTAAAATATGTCTCTAATCCGAGATTTATTTTATTTAAACAAAAAACGTTACAATTATTTTCATTTCGTAAAATCTTAGGTTTTGTGCAAATTTTCCTGAAAAACACTATATCGTAATTGTAAAGAAAATATTTATATTTGGTAGAGTTCCAAAGAAACAATGATAATATTTGAAATGATGAAGATGTTGTCAATATGAGCACATAATACTAATGTATAGGAGATGAGTCAATACTCATAATCTTAAGTATTGTTTTCTATTGTTCATTTATTTTTGGCTACTGGTTTCGAAGCTTATAATATATGTCCCATCGTCGTTTCACAGTACACAAGTCTTTATTTTAATAACAAGTATAAGATCAAATCAACTTGAAACAAGATATGAATAACTAAATGAAAACAATAGTTTCAATTAAAAGTAAAATAAGCCAACAATTACAATACTGACAAAGGCCACCATAACTAAATAATAAATTTCTTGAAATAAATCTTGAATATAATAGTGTAGGAAAACTTCCTACTACATATAAATAACTGTATGGTATAGTCACATACAATATAGACATGGATATTCCCATATTTGAGTAAATGGGTTCCTTGAGAATGGTGGTAACCTTCGAAATTATTTATAATAGAAGAGTCTTCTTGTGTTTGATATGTAAGTCGTAACTCTTCCGTATAATAGATTTATCTAAAATTCAGTTAATTAATTTATGACTGACTTTAGTGTGTAAATTTCTATCAAACTTGTTTTAACCAATGCCACTGATGTAACAATTTTATTTTGTGTCAAGTCTCTCACTTAATTAACGATAGAATTCGCGTTTAATTAATATGATACACCGTTTTAATTCTCGTACTTAAATGTTGTAGTTGTTGGCTTATTTTAGTTTTAATTTTAACTCTTGTTTTAATTTAGCGTTGTTTGTTTAATTTTGTTTTTAACTTGTAGTTTTTGTTAGAACAAAGACTCATGTACTGTAACTTGATGATGGGGCATTTATTGAAAGTTTTGAAACCGGTAGCCAAAAAATTAAGCTATCAATAAAAAACTACTTATTATTGTGAGTGTCGACTCATCTCCTATATATAAGATAATATTTAATTATTTTGTTATGATAAAATTTTTAAAATGTAATACTAAATCGTTTACTGGATCTCAAACAAACACATATTTATGACAACCTATTCTTTAAATAACTCTAGAATATACAAAAACGTTTGACATTATCAAAAATTATTAAAATACAAACTACGGATAACGTTAAAAATATTTTCTTCAAACCCCACCTGTGACAAGATCTAGTAAGAATCTAAAGAAACTCTTTACTTCATTTATTATACAGGGAGGTTAACTTTTGTGACAAAGTTTGTTATATCTGTTATTATAGGAGGTACAACAAAAAGTGTTTTACAAAAACAGAAGGTAGCTGTAGGTTTCACATTTTAAAGTTAATTATAAATATACAGGCTCTTTCATAACATTGTACTGCATAAAATGTTTTTTTTTTAATAAAACAACCTACATTTTCGTTTAAATTTAAAATCAATTTTATCTTTTCCTTGAAAGAATATAAGTTATTTTGTATTATACAGGGTATTTAATATATATATATATATATATATATATATATATATATATATATATATATATGTATATATATATATATGTATATATATATATATATATATATATATATATATATATATATATGTATATATATATATATATATATATATATATATATATATACATATTAATAAAGTATTCAACTAGTGAATTCAGAGGTTTAATCGGTCATTCAGATTGGCAAAATAAAAACAAAGAAGTCAACTACTACATAAGTTTATCTAAGACGTTTTGATATATATTTTTAAAGCTTCATCAGTTCTCTAAAATACAATAGATGACATAGAGTTTATAAGAAATACAGATCTAAGAGTTTATAACTTACAACTCAATTTGTAGTATATTAAAGATGTTATCATATATGTACTGAAGTTTACTCATTATTTAGAACTAACTTAAAAACAAAACACAAACAAAAAACACACAAACTTTTCAAACAATAATACACATATTGTACACATAGTAATACATTGGGTACTACATGGTACAGGAAAGAAATGGCAAGTAACCGGTTCTTGAATTACCTCTCTACACACTCAATAAGATACAAACATAATTTGTACAAGCTCTTAGCTTTAGAGTACACACATTGACCCATACGCGGTACAAAAGGGAATCTTTGGATTCACTCAAATCCATTCTTATTGATAACTCTTACCCCATATCCATCATCAACAGCTATCTTTTCTCTAAAAGCTGTGGTCATTCTATTTCGGAAGTACCTAACGGTGTAATACTAGCCTCCATATCCAATAGCATACATACGAAACAATTCCCCGTTAACCCCAAAATCAGCCACAAAATATGCTTATTTTCCCTATTTCCCACAAATTACGAACAAGCTTACTAAACTATTCAAAAACTTATCCGTCAAAATATCCATAAAAAATACTAAAACCATTCCAAGTCTAAAACTCCACTAAACTCGTTAGAGCACACTAATGTTGTCTATCAGATTCCCTGTGCTGAATGCAACTCCTGCTACATTGGCCAGACCAGTCGATCACTTCTAGGGCGTATAACTTCACATAAAAGCGACAGACTTTTCAAACCCTCTTGTGCTCTTGCACAATACGCCATTTCCACCACACATCACATTGACTTCTCAAATACTAAAATACTGGCGAAACAAAATAATCATCAGAAACGCTCCTTTATTGAAATGTGTGAGATTCTCAATAACCCATCTGCAATAAACAAAAGACCCGACATCGACAATTTGAGCCAGGTTTACCACTTTCTCATCTTACGAAATAAATTATACCAAATATTCATAATTTAAATGAGCCTTATTTTCCATTCGAAATGATAACACTGTTATCCCATATTTCTAAGTTTCATTAAAACATAAATTACAAAAAAAATATATCAAAATTTTTTCACCATACAAATCCACCCGTCCAACTAATCATTCAATGACCCCCGTAGAAGTTCATAATTGTCTTCAACCTTGGAATTTGTTGAACATATGGTCCTTAAAAATTTTCGGTATCGCGTCACGTCGTTTCCATAGATTGCAATGGATTGCAATAAATCAGTGTTTGAAACATCTCTAAATGAAGCCAATTGTTCGTTTAAAATTTTTGTAAATCTTCGTATCTACGAATAGGAATATTATTTTTTGCAAAGTTTGTGTGTTCTTTGTTTGTGTCTTTTTTTAAGTTAGTTCTAGATAATGAGTAAATTTCAGTACATACATTATAACATATACATATTTAATATACTACATATTGAGTTGTAAGCTATAAACTATTAGATCTGTATTTCTTATAAACTCAATATCATTTATTGTATTTTAGAGAGCTGACGAAGCTTTATAAATATAAAGCGAAACGTCTTTGATAAACTTATGGAGTAGTTGACTGCTTTGTTTTTATTTTGCCAACCTGAATGACCGATTAAACCTCTGAATTCACTAGTTGAATAGTTTATTAATTTAAATTGACGGTCGTAGTCTTTACAATATATATATATATATATATATATATATATATATATATACATATATATATATACATATATATATATATATATATATATATATATATATATATATATATATATATATATATATATATATATATAACCACAATTCAACTAAAAGCTCCTAGCATGTTCAACTCGATCTATAATTGAGAGGAGATAAAAAAGCAACAATCTGTTGTAGATATAGCTGTTAAATTGATATTAAAAATAATTCGCGAAAATAAGTTTTTTTTCTAATACTTTTTACGTAGTAGTATACAGTACATCAAAACACAAATGCGTTATTTACTCAGTATTTTTAAATGCATCACCCTGTATTTGAATCACCATCATAAATATATATCAATTTAGTTTAATTTGTCCTATCTAAGCCTGTATATAATAATTTTAGAGATATTCTAAATTGTAGTGGAAAAAAGAAAATTTCATAAGTTATTTTTTTTTATTTTTATTAATATTCCTATTTAGAGATCGTGCAAGCACTCTTGACCACGGCGCAGTAGACGAAATTTGGTTTAGTCCCCACTTCCATGCGAAACGCATTGTACTATACACTGTATAATTCCACTTACAATAGAACACTTCTGCCTTTACGTGAATTTTAACTCCATCTTCGCGCAGCTCCATGGTCAGGAGTGCTTGCACTATCTCTACAAATGTCTTTACAAATTTCTACAAAGCAGCAGACAAAAAAAAGGTGATAAAAATACAGAGTGTCGCATTTAAAAATACTGATCAAATAATGAATTTGAATTTTGACTGACCCTGTGTAAGATTTAAGCAAAATTAATTATTTTTTCATTTCATTTCACTCAAATTACTTGACAATTATGTCTACAACAGGTCGTTATTTTTGTACCCCTTTTAAATTATACAGAGCGCTAAACTTGTTACGATTTTCATTGACATTTGGTTATAACTTTCTAAATACCTTAAAAACAAAAAACAACGTTTTATTCTTCTAACAATAAAGAGAAACGAATTTTAATTTATAATAAAATATAGGGTGTTTTTTTTTAATTTATTTTTAATGCGGTAAAATATTATGGAAGACCCTGTATATTTGTAACTTATTTTAAAATAAGAATCCTACAGCTACCTCCTATTTTTGTAAATAATCTTTTTTGATATTTTCCTTTAACAATAAATACAACGGACTGTGTCGCAAGAGATGATCACCCTGTATAAAATCCTGGTATTTTAGAGCACACTTAAAAAAATATAGATTAGATTTTCTACCTATAACAGAAACAAATAAAACTCACAACACAAAACACAAAACATCAACACAAAACTTAAAACTTGGGTTTAAAAATACTCTGAAGAGTTACGCAATATTATCATATTAAAATCAATAGGGCAATCAGTAATAGCCAAGTTGGTTTAAGAAAAAAATAATCCGTTAAAAAATCATTTAAGACCTGGAACCTCTTTAAAATGTCCCAAAATCAAAACAAAACGAAAGTGAAAGTTTCCAAACCAAAGCTTGACCTTGGTAATAATATGATCAATTTACTTCGAACTTTTTGAGTAACCACTTATATATATATATTATATATATATATATATATATATATATATATATATATATATATATATATATATATATATATATATATATATATGTAGTAAAAAGTATTTTTTAAACCAATATTAATTCTAAGATCAGGTGTTTATTTGAACCACTTTGCTATTACGAAAACCAAAATACAACACATACGAATTTCGCGAAACTTTTCACTATTTTTTAAACCACAAATCTTTTTACAAATTCATCATATTCCATATTTTACCCTCTCCAATCGAATGTCATCTGTTTCTGAAACATGACTTGGCGAAAAACGTCGGGGGTGAAAAAATGTATAGACATATTTTACCTTAAATCCTGTCCAGACGTGATAGATGAGATTCCGCTAAAAAATTCGGTTTGGTATTTTTTCATTTCCAACCCCTGCTCGAAGAAGCAGCGTCTAAGCAAATACGGCATTTCTCAAGTGCGGACACATCCTTGACAATATTTTTATTGAAATTTTTAAAATTTAATGTAAGACCCTAATGGTATTTTGTTTTTTAAGATATGAAACAAATGAATAAAAAAATTGGATTCTTTTATTCCAAATTTTTAACAGTAAAGAAGAATGCAGTCGTAATTAACACTTACTGTTTAGTTACAGCAACAACAGAAGTGTTAAATTTATTAATCTTCATTCAATTTCTTTTTAAGTCAAGTATAGACAATGTATTTTTAGGGCGATAGGTACGTGAATTCATCGCAATATTTTTCTACCCTTACGGGTAAGTTCTTTGGAAACAGGGAACACTGTCAGTTACGATATCTTTAATAATTAAGATGTCCCTTAGTAAAACGTAAATTCTGCTTTACCTAAGCAAACTACTGCAACCAAAGAAACTCTGGTCATCTAGAACCAAAAATAATAAATAAAAATAATAGAGACTGCTCTAATAGAAACCCTCTAATTTCACACACGTATATATGTATATATATATATATATATATATATATATATATATATATATATATATATATATATCTACTGTCACCCTTTTAGACATAAAGACCTATAAATGAAATGCGAAACTCTTAACTGATTTTAACCAATTTTAACCAAACTTAAAGGGTCTACTTCAAGACATAATTCAGCGTGTTTATTTATAATTTCCAGGGCATACTACAATACTTTTTCTTAGTCGAAAGTGGCGAATTTTTATTAGAGAGTTTGTTTATTAAAGCAAAAATATTCTAGGCCGCTGGATTAAGATTGACTTGAAATAGCTTTAATAAAAGTTTAGATAAAATATATTTAATAATTTCGAAGTTATGGCAGCTTAAAATTTTAAAAGTCACTTAACTACAAGTCAAAAATGAGTACTGTGTATAACCTAATTTTCATCGAAACATAATTGTACTCTAAATCTTAGTTTTCTTTACCAATTTACCATCTAATTGGATACATTTTGTCGTAGCCTTTACGATGCTTTGTAATTATAATATATCTTTTTGGTCAATAACTTCCTGAAGAGAAAAATCTAAAATTGTGAGATCTGGATACCTAATGATTTATCATATATCAATTTACTACCACAGCCTATGCAACGGTTTGGATAAATTTTATTTATTTATAAATATTTGTCGACATATTTGATCCTAGCTCTGAAGATGGCATTGTAAGCCGAAAGCGCTTGGGTAGTAATTAAAATTTATTGATTAAATTTTATTTCTCACTTCTTCTTTGTAATTTTTAAAATGAGTTGTGATACCAAAATACGTTTATTAAATATTGTATTTATTTTTATTACCAGCAGCTAATATTAGGCAGTTCACACAAATGTTAGACATAACATTTTTATAGCAACTAAGATTTAAGTTCAAATATTAGCTTTAAAGCGCTAATAATTTTATGTCGTCATAACTTCGTTATTAATAAGTACAATTTAATTAATCATTTTTTATAGCTATATAAAACCACTCTTAATGTACTCAAGTTAGAATTTTTATAACACAAAAATATATATTAAAAATTGCCTATTTTTGACTAGGAAAAAGTATCTTAGTATGCCCTGAAAATTTGCAAATAAAACATCTTAAATTATATTCCGAAGTAGACCTTTTATTCCATCACACATAAAAGAAAAATATGGTTACCAACTTCAAATTTTTTAGAGGTGTTTTCAATCTAAATGGGTCATACTGTATAAAACAAGTCTCACTAATACTTATTTATTAATCTTTATTAGAATTAGTTTTAAAATATTTGCAGTTTATTTTAATTTTTCAATACCAAAATATGTCTATACATCACCCTCTACTTACTTTTCAGCACTGATCACCTAATCACGTCTGACAGAGATTGGAGCGGTATCAATCTTCTTTGGATGTGACATCAAATCATGCGACTACCGGGAAAAAGATATTTGAGTTTATACTTAGGTTTTTTTGTAATTTGACTTTATTATTGCACTTACATTTTTATGTGATATTTTCCTTTATTCAAAAGTCAATAGTATATGGTGGTTGTTGAGAGTTTAAAATACGGCCACACATTGAGAAAAATATTGTTAAATAATAAACTGTATGTCCTAAAGGGCGAAATTAACATTAAATTGAGAATATTTTTTACATTCAAAATTAATTATATTTACAATCAAAATTTACATATCGTTGAGATTATGTTCTATCTAGACATCAAGACATAGTTTAATACCACAATGTCAAGAATCTTCTTTTTTTTCTTCCAGTTTTTAGCGACTTCTTTTAACGCGTGGTATCTTTCTGTATAAGTTGCTTTGCATAACAGTTTTTAAAATTATATTTTACAAAATTTAAAATTTTGTTATTAATATTTTACTAGATTCATTTTATATTCTAGAATCTTTAATTTGTATTTTAACATCTCAAATTTTCGAAATTATTTTGTTTCAGATTTTATCGTTCTGAAGCTATTTTCTTGTGGCATTGTAAATTAATTACTATTAAACTGGGAATAAGCCACAATTAAAGATAAAAATACGTTTATTGACGTTTCAATTTCCACTTCGGAAATCGTTCTCGATTTTTTCTTCGAACGATTTCCGAAGTGGAAATTGAAACGTCAATAAACGTATTTTTATCTTTAATTGTGGCTTATTCCCAGTTTAATAGTAATTAATTTACGATGCCACAAGAAAATAGCTTCAGAACAATATTAAGAAACCGTTATGGGCCCAGCGTTGTCCAGATTTTATCGTATTTTCGTCTTCGGTAACTTTTAGAGTTACTATGTTGTCAGTCATATAGGTTTACGATCTGTCAAAATAAATTCTAATTAGAATAATCATTATCATCAATCGGTTTCATTCCAAACCTTTCTCCGTCAAGCAAGTATTTCCATATTGCTCACATTTTTATTAAAGTTATTAAGAATCCTTGTTTTGGTTTCAACTCTTCTCCGACCAATAGGGCTATCAAGGTACGTTGTTTAGCTGGATCAGAAGTTGTATCGTTGTCTTTACACTCCATTGTCATTCAATGTTCCATAGATTCGCCTGGATACTTTCGAAATATCCTAACATGTTTTCATTACTTTTTGTTAGAGGTCAGGTGCTTGGATAAAGTCATTTTCTAGTTTAACAAGTGGCCGTCGGATATTAGATTTTGTGTTTCATCTATTTCGTTTTGTGAAATGTTTTATTGTCTTTTTTGTGTAATTTCGAGTAAGAATATGTTACCTCTAACTGACGCTGTTTGGCAGTTAATATAAAAACTGCTTGTAAACTTTATATTATTTTAAATTTTATTTAAATAAAATATTTATATTATGCATATTTTATTTGCTCTAAGTGGATAAAATCCTATACCAAGTTATTTTCAAGGCACAAACTATTAATTAGTGTTTTAGATGGATCCGCTCTATGAATTTGGCTGTGGTTTTTAACTGACATATTTTTTTAAATAGGACTATCTGCATATGTTCTGCCCCAATTGAAATTTACAACTAGTACCTAATGACAAGTTATTAAATATTCTTCTTCTTTTCTGAAAATTTCTGAGTTTTATTGAATTTGGTCTTGTTTATTAAATTTGTGAAGGTCGCTAGAGATTAAAAATATTGACAAAATGGTTATAGCAATAACTTGCAGCTAACCAGTAATTCGATGTAGGAAACTAGTTGCGAAAACTAGTTAAAAAAACATTTTAGGCTACCGTTCTTAAATTTTGGCTTAAAAATATTTCCCACTAAAGGATGTATTTCTTTTTTGTTCATCCGTCTTTTGTCTTCAGAGCGATGAATTACTTTCGGTACATTAGGTAATAAAGGTAATAAGTTCACTTTTAATTACTTTGGACTATCAAATGAGTGAATTATTTATTAAAATAATTAAATGTTTGCTAGATTTTTTGCTTAAAAATGAATTTTTGTGAACGGTGCCATGATGTGGTCAGCTATTTTGATTTCCTTGCCCAGGATTACCCCACTTGAGTATTTTGCAATAAGTAATAAGAATATTTGACGACAGTTTTATTGGTTCTTTATTTTACTATTATGTGTTGATAATACAGTATTGTATTATTAACACATAATAGTAAATTATTATGTGTTAATAATACAGTACTGTATTATTAATACAGTATTAATTACAGTATTGTAGTGATTTTCTATGAGTTTTTCTGCTAGCTATATCGGCATCTCTAGTTATTCAGGGCTATTAAACGCAAAAAAGTTTATATATATATATATATATATATATATATATATATATATATATATACTCTAAGTATATAAATTATTGATTTAAAATTGTATTTAAACATATAGTTATTTATAATTACGCATTATATAGTTGCAAATTATTTTTAATATAAAATGCTCACACAAAACCTAAGTATATCTAAGCATGTTAAAAACAATAAACCTTATTTTTATTATAACGGAAAATCAATTGTCACATTCACTGAACATCCCATACTCAACTGTCCGTTACACTTAGCACAAAAGTACACCCGATTGTGTTTTGTTTTTTCTGTGTTTCTAATCTAGTGTTTGTCTCTGTGCTTTCAGTGGATCTAACCAATGGACAGCTCACTCCGAATAATAACACTCCACTGTTGACTCAGGCCTTGTCAGGTAATACAACTTTAACCCATGTAATAACACACATATACTCGCAAGCACACGTTAACTTTTGCTTTTCACCTTTTCCTCCTTCGATTTCCTCTCGTCGCTTGAACGTGTGTAGTAGTCTCTTTCTCTAGAGGGTCGTGTACATAATTTTATTTTTATAAGATGTACTTTTATACATTTTTTAAGTAATTACTGAATGACACGGTGTGTAAGGATCAGGTTCAATTTAGTTTAAACATTACATAACAAATTATAACAGCAATTTATATGGTTTTTTATATACGTTGCTGTTAGTTATATATACATAACTTATTGGTTGGTTTATTTAGTAGGGGTGAGTATTATTGAAAATAATAGGTGTAAGTTTATAGTATTTATTTGTATAAAACCAATATATATTTTAATGTGCAATGATAAATTAATATCTCATTACAACTAAATAATGTAAAAAAAATATCCAGAAATAGTATCGACGTTCTAATAACTGACAATAATATAAGAACATGAGAAGAAAAACATAGAAATATCCAAAAGGGATAGTAAAATTTGTATTAATTTTTCTTTAAATAAATTAAAAAAAAAAAACAAATAATAAGGAAGGAATGTATAAAATAAAAATTAAAGGTGTCCAAATTAAACACCAGCATTAATGTATAAAAGTGAAATATAAGTGAACAACACAGCTAAATATAACAAATTAAAAGCACTGAAGATCAAGCAACTAACAAAATTAGTATGAAAAAATAGGTTTTACCATTTAACAACTAAAGATTAAAAAAACTAAAACAGAAATCCATAAAACTACTGTTATTGAAATTTACATTCAGCCTATGCTTTCTATATGTCAGAAATAACTACAATGTTGTCAAAGTTTTTAACCCATTAGTTCCCTAGAGTAGAAACAACACAAGTTTTGTTTTTTTGTTGCCTTTTATGGCTAAAATTATATCTAAATACTCATTTATCAAGTTAAAAACAAAAAATAAAATTTCTTAGTTTTTTAACAAAATGTTGCTTATGCGCAACGATGCAATTTTAGGAACAAAAAAATTTTTATTTAATTGTTATTTACAAACATATATACTCGTATATATAATAAACCATTTCCACAAAAGTTCTTTTGAATTTATTACTTTCACTACATAAAATTTTAATGTTATTAAAATCCATAGTATGGTCTTTGTCGATTAAATGCTCTGCCAAAACATAAGATGGTTTCTTAAATCTGCAATCACTATTGTGAGAAATAATGCGATTTGAAAGATTTCTTCCGGTCTCACTAACATACTCAACTTTACATTGTGTACAACTAATGCTGTATACTACTACATTTGTTTTATCTAATTTGTCTATAGAATACTTATTTTATTATGTTTGTATTAGCAAAAGTGATAATAATTTAAACAAAAGGTCAGAAATTCAAAATCTAAGCAAAATTTATAATTATATTATTTCTATGTAGTTTATATATGAAACCAGTAAAATATTACCTTTTAATTTAATTTTCCATGTATTTGTTACAATTTTTAGACATCTATCAATGGTGAATAAATCTTCTTTTTTATTGTTCTGAAGCTATTTTCTTGTGGCATTTTAAATTAATTATTATTTAACTGGGAATAAGCCACAATTAAAGATAAAAAAATACGTTTATTAACGTTTCAATTTCCACTTCGAAAATCGTTCTCAAAATACAAACAGTAAATTAAACAAATTTTGTTTTTTGTTTAATTTTTTGTTAAATTAAATAATAATAATTAAATAATAATTAATAATTTGTTTAAAAAACAAAATTTGTTTAATTTACTGTTTGTATTTTGAGAACGATTTCGTTCGTTCGTTCGTTCGTTCGTTCGAAACGTCAATAAACGTATTTTTTTATTTTTAATTGTGGCTTATTCCCAGTTAAATAGTAATTAATCTTCTTTTTTGTTCCTAAACAAAAAAGAATTTTTAAACAAAATTTTATTTTTGTCAATATAATTGTCAAAAATAAAAATTTTTGAGTTCGTATTTATGACATTGAGGCTTATTTGTAATTGTCAATATTCAAATTTATTTATAAATTCAATTGTTTTTGTATTAAGAAACTTTTTCAAAATTATAAAAAAATTTCAGAGAAGCATTTATTAGATTAAAACAGTTTTATACTAATATTTTTTTAAATATGTTAGCAGCATTTTTTTATACCAAACTAATTTTATTTGGTGAGTGAAATTTTTTTTCTTTCTAGTTCAACTTTGTAAGATATTTTGTATTTTTTAGTAGGTCTTTTTAAACACAATTGAAAGCTCGTGTAAAAAGTAGTTAACAAATAGCCCCTTTTATTGACACCAACCCATCCAAAACAGTTTTATATTTTTTCCAAACGAGTCACAAGTACTTCTTTTTTCTTATATATATATATATATATATATATATATATATATATATATATATATATATATATATATATTGAAATTTCTTGCTTTGTTGTCTTCCTCTGCAATTAAGTGACGAACATTATCAAATATAACTTCTGCTAACATGCTGTTTTTGGATGGTCGTCCACAATTGGACCTTGTAAAATTGTTGATTGCATCATTTGAAGTCGATATACCATCTCCTTGAATGTTATCTTCGATGAGCGGTACTTCCATTTTCATAAGGGACAACTGGATTTTCATAACTGCTGTGTAAGACTTAAAAGCCAATTGTGACATTTTGGTTTTATATGCCACGTTATATATTTTACACCACCACCATTTCTTTCTTTTAAACTTTATTCTGTACTTTGATATGCCGTTATCATGCTAATCAACACATCATTGATTATCCTTACTTATCAATTTTGACTAAGAAATTAGTTAAATGTTCTTTTCTTTTCTGTCATATCTTTTTACATCTGCGAGAAGTTCAATGGTACAATTATTTGTTGCAAATGTCACTACAGAATTGCCATTCCATATAACTAACAATACACTTTCTTCAGAATCGTAACCGAATAGCTTGTAAGATGAGAAAAAGGTATCAAAAAATATACGAACATTAGATTTCCCTTTAATTACCGACTGGATCACATCCGGCACAACGTTTTCTCCTAGACCCAACTCGTTTTCAACTAAATTCGTTAGTCTCTCAACTTAGCGGCGCCTATTACAGGAAATCCCAACGTTCCGTAAATGCAACAATATTAAAATCGATTAGGTATGCAAAACCCAAAATAGAGTTTTAAAATACGACACACTATCTTTTCTCCGGCTTTGATATACCAATATAAATTGATAATTTCAGAAATATAATTTAATGTGTAGTATGGAAATTATATCGATACAAATATGAAAAAAGAATTTTTGTTTTTTTAATATTCACTAAATTAAAAAATACATACCTATTTAATTATTTCAAAATATTTTATTAGATTTGTATTTTATATCCTGTTTTAAATAAAATGTAGCATTAAAAATTATATATGGGTAATGATACATTCAAAAAAATATAAAATTGATAATATTGCGTTTATGCAACGTTGGGAACTAATGGGTTTCATACGTTATAATCGGCTTCTATAAAATAATTATAATTTGGGAAATATTTATGAATGTAAAATGGAAAAATATTGCACTTTTGTGAATTATTTTTGAATTAAATAGTTTTTCTGTTAATATTTTAAAAATAAAAAGTTATAATTTAGGAACCTGGTTTTTTCGATTTTATAGCTCCTCTTCAAAGAGTTTGCAATTCTTGGAAATGAAATAATTGTTTTTACAGCCCCATTTTGATCTTTTACCCTTTTATTGATACCAAATTCTTTCTTCTTGAATTTACAACTACAGACATTACAAAATAATTTAGAATTAAGAAAATATAATAATAAATTCAATATTCTTCTTTAATGTCTTCAATTATAAGTTCAGGTAGATAAAATGTTGGGAGTTATTAAAAGAATATTCAGTTGATGCTACACGTTTGTGGCTTATCAATGTCAAATGGCCGCAAGTATAATAAAATTCATAAACAATAATTTGTTAAATAAAGAATGCAAAAAAGAGTGTTTAATGTTTTAACTATTTGTCAAACAAAAACAATAATAAAAGTGTATCAACAATAGTGCGAAAAGTTTTTGCTATGACTGGATTCTCTGAACGAACGATTATCGATATAGAGTTAAAGGTAAAATTTTTTTCCATTGGTAACTTCCATTTGATAAAAAGAACTGGTTATTTCAATAACCCTGAAAATTAATAGGAGGAAGTAACTCTAATAGAAAAACAAGAAAGAGTCGCTTGAATGTGACACTTTCATAAAGAAATAAAGAAACTGCGGAATTAAGGAACCAATATCATTTGTATGGACGAGTAGTGGGTTAATACTGGAACTATCAATTGACAAGTATGGCAAGTTGTATAGAACAACAATAAAAAATAGACGACAGGCTTTTATAAATAAACTTAGCACATGTTTAAAACTCCGAGTGGAAAAGGACCAAAATTTGTTTTAGTCCATGCATGAAACAACGGTGGATTCGTTGAAGGTGCTGACTTTTCTTACCAAAAAAGGTGCTGAACATTACCCTAAAGAGATGGACGGAGAGCTATTGGAGAAATTAGAGTTTAAAAACATGTTAATACCGAAACTCTAAAAAAATAAAAAGAATGTGATTGTAATGGACAATGTATCTTATCATTCTAGGAAACTGAATTTTCCCAAACAATCTTGGGTAACACATCAAATTAAAGAGTGGCTGGACCAAAACAATTGTGGAAACTGAAATGCCAATAAACCTATTTAATCCCTTAGTTGTGGCTTTCTCAAATAATATTTACTTTGAAGAGTATTACTTAAAAAAAGAACTTCTGAAAACTGTTCATGCATTTAAAAATATTTATAACAAATATAAAATTGATTGAATTTTTGTAAAAGACAGGAATCGCAGTGACGAACAATGCCGCCTAAATGTTCATATCTAAAGACTTCCGCCTTATCACTATGAACTGAAGCCAGTATAGAGGGTGTGGAGAGAAGTGACATGATACGTGTTCTCTAGAAATTAAGAGGTTTAAACAAAACGCCTTTAAAACATTGATTTATAAAGGTTATGAAAAGTACAGAACACTGAATATTGGAAAAGTTACATTAACTATGTTATAAAGTCGGAAAATAATTTTTAGACAGTAGTCAACATGCAAGATGACATTGAACCTATTATATAATTGACATTTTCATTAAAAGATAACTCGAAAGATAAACTAGATTATGAAAATGAAAATAATTGAAAATTGTGTTTTTGGAATATTTTCTTAAACCACTTTCATTAAATACCTATTAATAAATGTTCACTAAAGGTAACTACATACTTAAAATTTAATAATTTAGTTCGTAGAATTTAATAGTTGTGGTAAACCAAAAAATTATCTTTATAATGTGTAATGTAGAAATTATGACAATTTATTTCATTCAGGAATATTCTACTTCTAAATTTTAACATAACTTAACATATTTTATGGCCCTGAGTTAGGCCCTGCTTATTTTACAAAAGTAGCAAAATTTACAATGACAGTATAGAATTGGTAACGCTGTTATACTATATCAGTACACTGCCATCTGAATGTGATTTCCACTTTATTAAACTGTAAATACTGTAAAAATAATTAAAATAAAAATAATATAAAAACAAACCAAAAGAGGTAAAGTGAAGCTATTTGAGCTATTTGTAATATATATAAACATGCAAATAAGTGTAGGATCTCAAAAACGAGATTTCCTTAATTTATGTATCCTAAGTCGCTGTTACATAATTTTTCCGAATATATATATTAAGTTGTGAAATATAAAATTAAATAAAAACTTAATGAAAACGGTGATATAAATACAAAGACTTTGTCTGAAACTAAAAACATTAGGCCAAAAAAGGAATCGTTGAAAATCTTTGTTTTGATGGCTAAGAGAAACCAATAAATTTTAAAATTAAAGGAGGAACCCTGCAGCTTACATTTATTTGATATTTTTAGTGATGGCTTGATCCTTAGGCATTGGTTGTTTTTGTAATTTATGTCTATTGTAAAGAGACTACATCACGGTAGATTTGTGTCAGCTTTAGTAGTTAACTTCTTAATAATATTTACAATGATACATTAACAAAAGCCCGTATAAGTTACTGTGATGTCCATTTTAGTAGACTTAGAAAACATAATTGTACTTTATTTCTTATGTGTGCTAAAATTTACTGGTAGAGATTAGATCTACGTCCATATTCCAACATAATTATATTTAAAATATAAATATTTTTGAAACTAGTTTTTTTATGTAACACGTGCAAAAGTGCAAAACTTAATTGGTTATTGCATGCGTGCTTAAATTAATATGCCATACACGGTCTTTTCTCTGTGTTCATGCAAAAACCAAAAAATGTTTTGTGTAGGAAAATAAAAAGTTTAGTTTAATACAAAATGTAATATATTTAAAGACTAGGATGACACGTCACGCAGTTTGTCTGGGATGATAACTACTAGCGCCATCTAGAAAAGAAATCTGAACTACTTACTGACATTTCAATCATATTTTATTTTCAAAACGATATGAACGATTAATTGGTAATTTAGTTTACAAATTTATCCTTACTCGGAGTTTTTACTACTTTTTTCGTGTTATTTTATTTTTTCACAAAATTGCTAAAAATATGGGTTACTGTAAAAGTAAGCTCGGATGATTTAAGCAAAATAATTTAGTGAATAAAAAAAGATTAACTATAAGACAAATTTCGAATTATTAACCTAACTATGTAAACGGGTGTGGAGTAATACTGCACTTATATAACATTGGTAGCAGTTTCGCAAAATTGTGCAGGACATGATGTAATCCATAGCAATGAAAATATAACTCATATAACAAAAAGTCCTCCCAAGATAAAATATTCCAGAGGCAACCTAAGTCTTTGTTTTTTTTTCTGGTAAGGACTTTTTCAGAGGGAATACCGTTGGAGGATAGAAAAAGCAGCATAGGATCTTGGAACCTTCGAATGTAAGAATATGGAATTAGTAGATGCGTTTAAATGAAGAGGAGTACATATTTCTGGTATTTAATAGACGATATATAAAAAAAGTACTAAAGAACTAGTTAAATTTGTAGTATGTAGAGAATTATAACCTTAGAAATGGAGTTGGTGTCATTGCTAATAGAAAATTAAAAAATAGTATTAGTTGTAGAAACAAGTGATAGCATTGTTATCAGTGAAATTCGTATTTGATAAAAAAGTGTAGCATATTGTGCAAGTATTCTCCTCAAGTCGTATGACTTGACTTGACATAGAAAAAATGACTTTCTATTTTTAGGAGATAATCACAGAAAGATTCTGCAATAGGAAAGAGTCATAACAGAAGGTAATTCTAATGCATATATTGGTCAATCTAAGGAAAAATGTCAAGCAAAGCATGAAGGACTAGGACTTGGGACTAAAAGTGATGCTTAAGGTGATACGCTAGAATTAGCAACAGCATGAAATGTTGAGTAATAACCCATTATTTTTAATAAAAGTTACATACAAAACAGTGGAACAAATGACTCTCAAATTATATAACATCATGATAAAACGAGAAAACATACATAAATATAAAGGCTGCAAGGTAATAGTTACTAAGAGTGTGAGCCTATAACGTAAGTTGCATGTGCTAGACATCGATAGAGAACCAAAGCGAAACCAAAATATCAGAAATGATTAAAAACTAAATGGATATGAAAAAAAAAAGAAAGAAATTTTATTCAGGGCAAAAATAGTAGGGACGAATATGGCTATTAAAATACCAGGACAAACATCAAAAAAGAAGGTTAACAATAAACAGATCTGGTGGTAATTAAACGAAATTAAAGAAGAAAATAAGAAAAAGAGAACATTTATATCGAAAAAAAGCTAAATTAGAAACGTATACAATTCGATATGATCAAGTAGATACCAGGGAAGGTGAACTAAAGATATATAAAATCTCCACACATAAAGCAAATAAGGTATAAGATTTTTAATATATAATAATAATTAAATGTACAAATAGGAAAAACCCGCAGCCTTCAAAGACTTAAAACTGATTTGAAAATATGGTTAACAGTAACTGATAGAACGATACATACATGAACAAACTGAAATATCTGAAAATCAGTTTGGATTTATAGACATCAATAGCAAATGCAATTTTCATTATAAGACAGTTGATGAAAAAATACAGCAATAAAAAAACAAATGCTCAATATTCAGAAAGTATATGATAGAGTTTCTCGGGAGGTTCTGTGGTGAGTGCTTAATAAGAAATAAGTTTTCAGTGAGTATTTGAAAATGGTTAAACAAACGATTATAACAAGAGCCTCCGAAATTAAAAGATAAAGATGAAACTATGATTAACAACACAGACGAATTACTAAAGGTAGTAGCAGATTTCTATATAGAATTATGCAATTATCTACAAAACTATGATGGGTACCGAACAGAAAAGTTAAAAAATTTAGCAAAAAAATTAGCAAACCAATTATCAGAATTATAACAGACAAAATACGGAAAGTTCTAAAGAAAATAAAAGTAAATAAAACCCCAGAAGAAGAGAGAATCGACACCTACAAGATGGCACACTGCACTTACCATTTTAATACACAAAACATGCCTTGTCAATTACCGACCCGTAAGTCTATTAAATCTCCCCTATAAGGTATTCACAAGAATAATAATAAATCGTCTTCCAATACATTAAAGAAATTATAGAAAAATCGATTAAATACAACTGGCAATTAGTCCTAGTATTCGTAGACTTTTATAAAGCTTTTGGGCAACAGGAATTGTTTTCCTTGTGGATTTTATAAAGCCTTTGATACCATAGAAATTAACAGCGTATTGAAAGCATTGGAGAAAAGTTCAAAAGATTATCGGTATTCCAAACGTATCGAACACATATACAATAAGGCAAACGAGACCGTAAAATGACAAAAAAATATATATAAAAATCTAAAGAAGAATCAGACAAGGAGACGCATTATCTCCCAAATTCTTTAGGCAGTTCTGGAACAACTTGGAACAATTAGAGTGATAGACAAAGGAATCAGTGTCGACGGCGAAATGCTCTTCCATTTACGATTTGCTGATGATCTTGTTTTGAAAACAGATAACTTAAGCGAGATTGGAAATTCAAATTACCAGGGATAGCCCAACTGATAAACTCCAAATTAGAATTATGTAGCATAGACCGCATCATCCATTAAACTTAAAAAGTTTCTTTGTTGTTGGGATATAAGGTTAGAACTACGTCTGAGAATGCTTCAATGTTAAGTGTTCTCTACTCTTCTTTGTGGCTTGGAAGCGTGAACAATAAAACAAGTCCATCTAAATAAGTTGGCCGCCTTTAAATTTTGGTGTTAAAGAAGAATCCTATGAATATCATGGATTCAAAGAATGTCAAACGTGGAAGTAACTAGAAGTATAGGAAATGAGGCGGAAATAGGCTGTCGATTCTGTCTCCGGCTTCTATATAACATGTAGCTTCTCCATTTTTAAAAATTTTAAAGTGTTTGTTTGTCTTTGTGTATTGTATTGTTATGTCCAAATTTACATGT